>CM021104.1:18109148-18242101 GCA_007115665.2 Sequoiadendron giganteum
ATACCATAGAAAATACAAGGCTGAAACCCTCATCAAACATATAAGAGATACAAATATGAGATTCCAATAAATAACAACAACAACAACAACATTAGGACTTTTTATAATCATATCATAGTTATATTTTTTATCAAACTGCAATAATTGATTGGGTGGTGCGACAAAAAAACATGGCTGAAACATGTCAAAATATTACTGAAAGCTTGTATTCAAATTATTCCCACCTTAAACATATGTGAGGTTCCAAACATAATAACAACAACATTATCACATCTTATAATCATATCACAGTTATAAATTGAAGCAAATAAAAAGATCTGATATGCAAAGAAGATCACCAAAATATACTGCTACATCGATCAAAAAACAAAACTCAATATGAACATATTCAGTTCTCCATATTACTAGGAAAAGGAGGTGGCATGAGATATCTGCCAGTAGTTGAGTTTGTTCCACTTGTAGGAGGTGATACTTGGTTAATAGAGGTTTGAAGGCATGTTGCTATTTGAGCAAGCAATGTCTGGCTTGCATCTGCAGTCAGTCCCATTTGTTGTGAGCCACTCCCAACTTGCATATTATTGATAGCTGTAAAGGTTGGTGCCAATATATTCATCATATCAAGCAGGATAGGGTGTTGGGGGGTATAGGATTCCCCACTGTAGACTTATGTTTTATCCTCTCTGCTTGTTTAGCTTTCTTTTCAGCTGCCTTTTGTAGACATCCAGACTTCACCGGCTCCTATCTAATAGCTTTCTCCCACATTCTAATCATCTTATCATCTTCTATCACTTTCCTTGCTTGCTTCGCAGCCCTCATTGCTTCCTTTTGAATTGATTCCGCTTCACGTTCTTCCTTTCTCTGCAATATCTACTCCTTCTTGTGTTGTTACAACTCCTCTTGCCTTTTCTTCTCTACCTCTTGTACATTGTACATTTTGATGAAGGCATTAGATGTTAGTACTTGGGACTGCCTACTAAGGTGAAGCACTCCCGAATGACCTCCCCGTGATGTTCCTTGCACCTTTTGCACTGAAATTTTCAAGAATTTGTTGTTTGGTCTTGTTGTTTGTTGTCCATCATGTGGGGTGCATGGCACAAACTCAACTTCTTCATCACTAAATACAGTGTCATCTTCACTTCGACCATCACTATGCTCTTCCCAATTCCTTGCAGTAGTGAAGTAATGTATTACTTCAGTCGGATCAATGTGTGGTGGGGATGGCATAGAAACGCTAACTTCTTTCGTAGTCATATTTAATTACGCTCTGAGGTTTGTGGATGCTTCATGCATCCATTCTGGTTGGCTGACTTGAGCTGGAAAACTCAGGCTGGCTGATGTAGTCGATGTATCTTCATTGCAAGGTGCGATAACTGGTTGGAATTCTGCTTGGAAATCTGTAAGAACTGGCTAGATTTCTGGTTGAATGTGTGATGTACCAGCACCCTCATTGCATTCCTGCACAAAACCATCTATATGTTCCTCATTGTAACCAAGTAGATGAAAGCATGTCTTTGTTGCCATAACATCCTCTTCATCTTCCATCGTGCAAGCATCATCTTCTATTCTAGGACTTGGTACATCCTCTTCAACAATATAGCCCTCACTTGGCCCCATGTCCCCGTCGAGAGCTGACCGATTATGTGGTCAAATTCCTATTCTACAGAACCCACTAACAATGTTGGTTGGTTTCAAAGCTTTTTTGAAAGCTTGGCTTGCAAGAGTTGCCAAATTTTTACACCCAATATCAATATGTGGGTTGTTTAATTATCATATGGTTCTTTTCTCTCTAAAATATGCCTTGAATGGAGCAAAAATGATGACATCCAATGGTTGTAGCTTGTGACTGGTATGAGCAGGCAGCGTTAGTAGGTCTATTCCTAATTTTCTTGCTTCTTCTATGGTCTTGAAAGCCACGTGGCTGCCATGATCGTCAAAAATGAGAAGGGCCTTGTTTGTCAGTGAAATCCCACCAGGGATATTACCTGCAAAATGGTCCAACCATTTGACAAATAGTTCCTTTGTCATCCAAGCATGTTCTTGGATTGCCATCAATGCCCCTATCTCACAGTTTACGATATAGTTTTGCATGTGCCTCTTTGATTTAAACAGGTAGAACCCAGGAATAATTAACCCAAAAACACTTACACAAGCCAACACTGTGATCCACTCTCTTCTTTTTGAAACCAAATATGATACACATTTTGAACCCAATTTGGCAATAACTCTCATGCCACAGTTCCTACTAGCCTGAATACCAATCTCATCACAGTTCCAAATTCGGCTTGCTCCATAGTGGTTAAGGTTGATCATATTCTCAAGGTTGTCATAGAATGATTGTACGACAGAAGGAAGAACCATAATCGTTATGTCACTATCCACTCCTTTAGTTGTTCTGATTGTCAGATCTGGGTGTCTTCTTCGAAATCCTGTGCACCATGACCTCTTGGGGACCCCATGTGTGAATGTATTGGGTCAACTTGCAGTGATTTGGGAAAATATGGCTTGTAGTTGATTGACCTACAGTTTGTGTCCCAATTCTTCCATGTCCTTGCACCATTGGACAACTTCAGCCTCCTCCTCGTTAGATAAAATGGTATGTGGACCCATCCTCTTGGTGGTGGTAACTCCTAACAACCACGCCCTCAAACTGCTAGGTGGCAAACCCCACTTGATTGTTGCTGCCCTAATTGACATGTTGTGTTCTTCGACACTTTTAACTACTCCTTCCATATCAGCATATGTCCACTGCCTAATGGGTACAGGTGAGGGCAATTGCACAATAGGTTGAACATTTGGCTGAATAAGAGGTTCAACTTTTGTTGTGTTGGTGGCTTCATCTGTAGAGTCAAGAACGTCTTGTTGTGCAGGAATTGCATGCACTTCCACATCAGGCTCTGATTTAATGAAGTGCACCCCATGAGTGACTCTAATTGCATATGGTCCTCTTCCTACAACTCTTTTAGAGTGTCTTCTATCAGGTGTCATTATATTCCACTTAACCTCCATAGACAATAAAACTTGTATAACTTGTTAGTGCAACAAAGAATATATCATTGTCTACATAGATATATATACAATCTGGTAAGAACATATCATTCTCTGTAAATATATATATACAATCTGATTAGAACATATCGTTGTCTTCAAAGCTTCATGTGATTAAATTTCATGATTATAATGTATGGATTCGAAGAGAATCTGACAAAATCTGTATACCCATTAAATTTCATGATTATATAGGTGTTTGACAGTATACCCATTAAATTTCATGATTACATCGTTAAAAAATACAACAATGTTCTATTTAAATCACATTACATGTGATTAGTTCATAGAATAATGTCAAAAAACATTATAGCAGTCAAACCCTCGATGCCACAGACATAATAATTCATGAGGGATCAAATTTCTACCAGTCACATGTAAATATAAATTATTACAGTCAAACCCTTAATGCCATACATACAAATGATTTTTAAACACACAAAAATGCACTCAAACACTGTCAATGCCAACAAGAACCCATTGTTGAACAAACAATATTGCATGTGAAGAGAGGTGGATCAAATTTCTACCAGTCACATGTAAACCCTGCATGGATTGATATGATGAAACACTACATGGCATGACTGTATATATATATATGTATGTATGTATGTATGTATGTATGTATGTATACAATCTCATACGAATATATCATTGCCTGCAAATACAAAGATTAAAATTTGTAGACAATGATATATTCTTATCAGATTGTATATATATATAGTCATGTCGTGTATATATGTACAATCTGAAAAGAATATGTCATTGTTTGTGAAGCTTCATGTGATGAAACCTCGATGCCAACTGAAACCCATTGTTCAACATATAAAATGTCAGCGAAAAGGTAAACAGATTAACAAGATACACATCTAAGTTTGCCAGGATGAAGAAACAAAGGATCTATTTTGGCCTGCAGAGAATGCAGTGAAGTGTTATAGAAATCATGGTATTTGCCATGACTTTAAAATTCATGGCATTTTCCAAGAAATCACCAGTCATGGTATTTTCCATGGTTTCTCAAATACTTTTGACTACATGCACTGCAGGCCAAGAGAATTATGATGCGTCTACATTAGCATGGGTTGTTGGGCGATTTTTACATCTACTACATGGTACATTTTTATGTCTACTGCATGCCATTGACTTGGACAGTAATGTAATTGAAGGAAAATCATAGAGCAAGGTGAAATTATTTGATGGTATGGAAGTATATGATGAAACACTACACGACATGAGTGTGCATATATATATATGTATACAATCTGATAAGAATATATCATTGTATTTGCAGAGAATGATATATTCTTATCAGATTGTATATATATATATACAATCTGATATGATGAAACCCTACATGACATGATTGTATATATATATTTGTCTGCAAATTGTAATCCAAAAACCGTTCAATAAATTGGGACAAAAACTATATACCCATTAAGCTTCATGATTACTAAAGAGGGATTCAGAATATAACTATGATATGATTAAAAGGTGGGTAATATTGTTGTTATTATATTTGATGTATGCTATAATGTTGTTATTATTATCTTTGATTTATGATGAATGCAGGTGAAAAAAATGTAACTATGATATGATTAAATAATGGATAATGCTAAGTTGAACAACTGATTGAAAAGAAAAGAATTTGTATGCCTGGAAATAATGTAAACATTGAGTACATAAATATAAAAGAGTATATTGAATAATGAAACAGAAAACATAAATGTAAAACAATATGCCTGAAAATAATCTAAACACTAAGTACATAAATTTAAAATAGTATATTGAATAATGAAACATACAACATAAATATAAAACACTATGCCTGAAAATAATGTAAACAGTGAGTACTTAAATATAAAAGAGTATATTGAATATTGAAACAAACAATGTAAGTGTAAAATAATATGCCTGAAAAATAATGTAAACACTGAGTACATAAATTTAAAAGAGAATATTGAATAATGAAACAAACAACATAAATGTAAATCCAATATACTAATAAATAAAAACATGAATTTACTTATTCTGGGTGTACCGACCTGAATAAGCTCCCTTTTAAGAGGAATGTGCAGAAGTTGCCTTAGTAAGCTCTGAATTTTGCAGAGGATATTCAATGAAAGCAAAGGAGAATTTGTAATGAAAATGACCTTGGAAATTCCCTCTTATAAAATCATTTGAATGTGTAAATTGAATGCATTGAACTGTGGTGGTTGAGTTTGAAATTTGAATTTTCGTGGGAAACAATCTGTCATTTCATTTTGTAGTGGCCATTTATGCCTGAAAAGTCGTGGCTTTTAGGAAATCAATTTTATATTTGGTTTAATTGACAAAATAGGTGGCTTTATTAAATTCAATCATATATATGAATTATAATATATTTTTTGGTATATTAGGGAACCTTACACCATTAACTGTGTGTGCAGGTACCAAAAGTAGATGGAGTTATTGCATGAAGATGTGAAGGGAAGTGTGGGTGAATGTGCAATTGATAGCTCATAAAGTTGATCAATGTTTTGAATTATGTCAGAATGTGCACCATTAACTGTTCATAATGTTTTAAATTATGTGACATTGTGCACCAGTAACTGTTTATGTATACATGTAAATACAATGTAGTTGAAGCTTTCAGCCACTTGCATGGAGTGGTTATTGTAAACATCAATGTACTTTAATTAATTCGAAAATGACTTTATTTTGTGCAACTTGTCTTGTGTTGAAAACATATATGCACCAATATATGTTTAAACTTGTTTTTTTTTTTTTTGGTTAGTTACACACTTAGTAGTGAACATATACTAGTGTAATTTCCAATTTATTATTGGCATAATTAAAACATTGTAATGACTAAAATGTAAACGGTTATTGGGGGCTAAATAGCAATTGGATCATGGGTGGCAATTGGCACATCTCCCCTATTGAAAAGCAAAAGACTAAATAAAATATAAGGAAAACAAGTATCAAACCAAACCAACTTCTCTATCCCACTCTCTCTAACATTAAAATATAATTTTGAAGAGCTTAAGTAAAAACTAAAAAAATTCAACATGTCTATTTTGATTATGTACAAATACAGTCAATTGTTTTAAATAATTAAAATAGATTTAATTTTATATAAAAGATGACTACTCTAAAATGTCATCAAACATAATAATAAAAAATAAAGCTTAACTAATAAAAACAAGACATCTACTTACCATTTTTTTAATGTAACAGAAACTAAAAATTATTCTTATCAATTTAACCATTAAACTAAATAATATTTAAACAGAACCCAAAACAAACAAAAAGCTTTTTTTATTTTAAAGTCAAAGAACAGCAGATGAGAATTTTAAAAACTATCCAAAGGCTTTTCATGGACAGAGAATACCTACCTATTCCTTTCCTACTACACTATTAGAAAACAGTAAAAGTGAGCAAAATATAACTGTAGAAAGGCCATTTTATAAGTGGTGTTCATTAAAAGAGCTCTTAACAGACAGCTTGCAGTGCCTTTTTTTTTGGAACTGATACATCTTATCAGTTTTTAAGAGGCAACGTACAAAAAAGAATAGGAGGTGTCCATAGCCAATGGGTTAGCAGTAGAAATATATTGCCATCCAATCCAGACATAACATGTGCAGAAACAAAAGTACATTTATTATAAAATAAAGAACATGGTCCTCACGTAAGGCACAATATTATCAGTTTGGAAGCAGTCAATATCAAGTTAGCAATACCCACATCAAATCAAGCATTCCCACGCAATTATGGATGCCCTTTATGTCTCCTCTAATCATCAGTTACAAACTGGCAAAGAAAATTTGGTGGAAATCATTATCACTACTCAACACTATTATTATCAAATTAAAGGCTCTCAATTCTTTAATTTTTTAAAATTTAAAATAATTGTTGAAAATGGAGAGCTTTGAATATATTTGGTTTCTATTCAATGTATGGATCTAAAGATCTTTTAAATAAGTGAAATGTATGAACATACATGTCTTTATATGAGAGTTGTGTCTTTATGAAAGATCTTTTAAATAAGTGAAATCTATGAACATACATGTCTTTATATGGCAGTTGTGTCTTTATGTTAAGAGATGTTTGGGGAATATGATTGAATAGAGTTTATATTTTATTTCAACTAGATGAAGGCAACTTCCCATAACAAATAGGCTTATTGGCTAACCATGTACAAATAAAGAACATTTAACCCTTGTATCTTCTTGAAAATATACAAACTTATCTCTACTCAAATGTTTGGTGAAGTCATTTGTAGGTTACTCATTGGTTGGTGTATAAATTAGCTCAATTTTATTATTGAGACATGCTCATGCATGAAGTGATGGGCTCTAGGAAAATTCACCGCCAACAATTCACCACCAAACAATTCATTGCCATGACAAATTCATCTCATGGAAAATTCACCACCAGCAATTTGCCGTAGATAACTCATATACAATTAGAAAATTTGATTTATGATAATAAAAGTGAAAACATTTTTCAATATATTTTATTTTATTCTAGTAATTCAATTATACAACAATATTAGTCATCTCTATTATTAATGAGGTGAAAATTATTCTTTTGCAAAAAAATAATGTCTTTGAATTATATATGAACAAATGTTAATGCGATGAATTATCCGTGGCAATGAATTGTTGGTGGTGAATTTTCCTGAAGCCGAAGTGATGATATGCTTCAATATGCTTTGTGTGAGCATGGAACACTAAATTCTTGGACATCTTCAACACTCTTTAATTATCACCATACATAATTGTGGGATTATGTTGTGGGTGATAAAGATTCTTAAGAAGTTGTCTAAATCAAATTGCTTCACATGTTGCTATAATAATTGATTTGTACTTGACTTCAATGAATGACAAAGCAACACTAGGTTGCTTCTCACAATCCATGAAACATTGACATATCCAAGATTGAAGTAGTAACTAAGGGTTTAATTTTTTAAAGTCTATGCAACTTGCCCAATCTAAATTTGGAAAATAAACAAGCTAAAAATCTTTCTTTGAATACTCTAGTCCAAAGTTTTTTGTTCCTTGAAGATATCTCAAAATCCACTTTCTAGCTATCCAATGACTTTGTTTTGGATGTGTCATGAATTCAAACAAGATTCCAATACCATGAGATATGTCTAGATGAGTGGTAGTCAAGTAAATCAAAATTCTTGTCAGGCTCCTATAGTGTTTCCTTAACTATGTTGGCACTTGTTTTCATGCCCCCCCATTTTTAAAAAAGATTGACACTTAGTTTGCCAAGAAAGCCTCTTTTCATTCCTCGAGATGGTGGGTTAACCATAATTTTTGTGCATCAAAATCTTCAACTACGGTTGTGATCTCTAAATTTTGGCATTGAACAAAGCTTTGATATTTTAAAATGACCCTCCACCTCTATTTTCAAGTTGATCAAGTGATTTTTGAGATTGAAATTTGTTAGAGTAAAGGTTTAAACTTAATTATGTTAATTAAGTTACCTTTATTCCTCTCTTAAGATTTCACTTTAGTTTTGCATATTGTGACATTTAATAATTATATTAATTATTAAATGTCGACCTATTAGGGTTACTTTTAGGGATGCACAATCTCCTTTCATAAGGATTGATCATTGAATTATTATACTCTTTGATTAATATGTAACACCCCACCACGCAACCCTAGAGGAAGTTGCAATTAACTACTTAAACGGATTAATTTCTTTTTGTTTAAGTACAATTAACATTCAAGTTCACTACCCAATGCCAACAACCTCTAAGGTTACGAGACAAAGGTTATTCAGAACCTCAACAAAAAACATGAATATAAACCATGTCATTTATTTACTTAATAATTTAAAACACATACATTCCATACATGATAGAATTACATCAAAGCATAAGAGATAACTTGCAATTTCATTTATCCATAATTAAACAATACGATTACATCTCTCATTTCCCGAATGAGGCAAGTCCAATAAACATGGTTACAATTACAACTTTCCACCTCAATAAACAATGAGGGGTAATAAATCATGAGCTCAACTGAGATAAATAAGGCATGAAATGAAACTGGATCCCACAAGCTCTCCAACTAGAAATCTTGTCCACACGATCAAGAAGAAAACCCAACGGAGTAAGGTACATGCCACCCAACCAAGTGGAACCCAAAGGCCCACCCCCCTGTGCTAGGAGATAGTAACAAGGAATCCTAGCCAAGGCCATCTACCTCTAGACACATGATAACACGTAACTGAACCAGGCAAATACAACACTAGTACAACTCTAACACAACTCTAACATGGTCACATTTCTTCCAGACATGAAACAAATCAAGTATGTTAAGAGAACCATACACATAGAATCAAATACCAACTGTTGTCCTAGATAAAACTTGTCATCACACAGCTCGTCATGAGTTACCCACTGCGGACCTTCATAGGCTCCAGCCCCCATTACGAATTATCCTAGTGGACTCAACCAATCCCTAACCCTCATACTTACTAATATGGGATCAAATACCTATCATAAAGACCAGATAGATAACCTTGTCATTCCAGGCCTTCCCACTCACCCCAAGTCTAAACAAGCACTTGCGACAATGAGTGAGGCTAGAACTCATCTTGATTAGTGTGTAATACTACCTAATCTTCTAAATGCATTGTTTTCGTTTTACTTGATTAAACTACCTCCGAAGGTTACCCAGTCTTACCTCTTACGGGTTCTGGCCTCTAACAGAAGCCACTCTTCTACTTGACAACACACATACCATCCAATCACCAAGGGTACCAAAGTGCATACAAACAAGATATCATGACCACTCCTTTCTTAGGAGGCGACATAAGTCAAAAACCTCTCAAACCACTAGAGGTAACAAAATAACAAAGCCTCTTCTTACAAGGAGGCACAAATCACACAATCCACTCCTAATACAAGGAGGCACAAAACATCCCCATTCGTGAAAATTGGGTAATAAACTGATAACATACCATGCACTACCCAAGGGATTCAAACAGGTTGACAACGTGACATGACAACCCACATATTTAAAACACCATCTGGAAGACTCATTAACCCCTACTTAATAATTTCCCCCAAGGCAATAACATAAGACACCACATTTAACAAGCAATTAATCAAGAATTAAATCTGCTTTGGATTTCCTAAATCCACTACTTTTATTAATATTCAGTACTTTATTGCCTTAATAAAACTAATTTAATAATGTCCCTTTCAGACATAAGAAGAAATGTAAATCAAATATTTGATCCTTAATTGCTTGAAAATAAGAATAAAATAAACATTCACTTCTTTGATTTAAAACATATTATTTTAAAGTAACTATCTCTCCTTTGCAAAATAAATCGTTTTAAAATCATTCAATCTCGCTATTAAACACATCTCTTTTAAATTCAATATTTATCTTTTCAAATCTAATATTGTAAAATAAATTCATTGATTCGACTATTATGCATTAATCTAAAATTTCTCAAATACATTTAAATCATGCCATTGAAATTCAACATTTTCCTATGCATATTAAATTTATATCATAACTAAATATATATATATATATATATATATATATATATATATATATTAATATTTTAAAACTATATAATATAATATTAAATATTATATTATAAATCTTATTTTCAAATATATATTAATATTTTAATATTATAAAAATATAATATTAAAATATTAAATATATTTGAATATTTTAAAAAAAAAAACCAACATTTAAAAGTCAACACCCATTTTTCGAGGTGCGCATCGTGGTTTGCAAGGGGTGGTCGGCTGTGTACACATTCAACCCCACACTGTGGGCACGGCTGTGTAAACACAGCTGAACCCACACTGTGGGCGGCGGTTGTGTATACACAACTATCCATAGTGGGGGGCTATGGGGGACACGTTGGGCACGGCTCCCCCCCACACGCCTCCCATGGGGGCGCGGTGGGGGTGAGCACCCAACGCCCCTCCCAAAAAATATATATATATATTTTAATATTTAAAAAAAAAAAAACTTAGAACAAAACCTCTCCGGGAAAAAAATCCACGATTTGGGCCAAGGGCAATTTTTTTTTAAAACAAATTTAATTGCATAACCCCAAAATGATTTATATACAATATATATATATATAAATATGTATATATATTCACATATTCCCAAAGAGAAAATTTTCAAAATAAATTGAGAAAACCATTCATAAAATAACTATTTTTAGTCAAGAACACCATCATTTTCTTGTAGAAATTCAAATAAAAACAGAGGTTTTCTTCCAATTTTTGAAGCAAGATTAAACATGGGTTTGTTTTGCAATTCATATTGGGTTCCCAATAATTTCCAAACAACTTAATATAATCTTGCAACTTTTCAAAATGCAAATTAATTTCACAAGGAAGACCCTGATTCCCAAGCTTGCAAGGTTGCCAATGAAGCTCTGATTCCTGCTTTTGATTCCATCTCCTCCAAGAATTTCAACTTGTTTCACCCAAAAAATCCAAAATCCCAAACAAAAATTCCTCTTCCTTCTTTGTTATTTTCTTTCAATCTTTTTCCAATTTTTCAAAACTTGTTCAAAACTCATTTCCAATCCAAATAATGAAGAAAATTTCCAAAAATATCTATGCAACCACCCTCATAATTTTTCAAAAACAGAATAGCAAAATATCACTATTTTCAATTTTTGAATTCAAAATTTTCTAAAAAAGAAATTTAAACTCTTTTTCTTTTATTTTCAATTTCAAACATTAAATCCATAAATTTCAAAAGCATAACTTATCTAATTTCCACACAATCAATTTAATTAATTAATAAAATAAATCTAATCCACGATTAAGTTATTTATTAATTAAATTAAATTAAATTAATTAATAAATTGAATCATATTTCTAACATTAAACCAGATAAGTTTAATTAACAACTTAACTACAAAAGCATATATTTACCTTTATAACGTGCATTTAAATAATCAAAGAGAATGAACAATATTAAAGCAACTTAACCCGACTAAGACCTGACGACACACTGTGACTAGGGTGATGACGTGGCATGAAAAACCTAACTACTATCTCCCAATTGAATGTCGTTGGGCAATGGACACGCTCAAACCTGTGAAACCAAGTGGAGTCGATGTCTTGTACCTGTCAACCTGCAAACAAAGAGTATATATCCACATGCATAAATATGTCATAACTAAAACACACCATGAGGAGGAAATCACGGAATCGCAGGGCGCTCACAAGTGAGTGGTGCAATCCCGTCCCCTTCACCAATACAGTATTACTCACTGACAAATACAACATAATAATTTAATCCAAAGCATAAAACATCATTAATTCGAATATCCACTTATGCTAATTCAAAACATTCCATAATGATAACATCATAATAAAATACCATCACATCAAAATATAACATTCACATCGCTTTATAGATAACAATCAAATAGTAACCAAGTACCATAGTCAAGGTACTAATAGAAAATAAAGCATAACAAAACATAACACTATTCGCACAACAGAGCAAAACAGAGGGGTATTACATCCTCCCCCCCTAGGGTTAGGCTTACTCCTAGAAGCCTACAAACAAGTAGGGATATAACTCCCTCAAACGAACTGCATCCAAATCAAAACCTCGATCCCTAAGGACGAGTATTTTGCACTGCACAACCCACTCCAAAAGTCTCAACCACAACTCCCTAATACCCAGGCTGACGGTTATCTACCATAACATAAGCTCAATGAGATCTACCTACATCCCCTACTGTCGGCTTTGAAACTGTTGGTCCCTGACCAAATCTAGAAGTGTTCTGATGCAGATAGCTCCTAGCAAGGTGGCCCTATTGGCCGCAAGAGTAACACCCTGTGTTATGACAAAACCCTATGTCTCCTAAAGGTGCAGTAGACTGTTGCATACTACCCCAATCAACCATAGACTATGAACTTTGGGTTGGCTGCTCTTGTCGATTGTGCTTGTTGCGCCACTAGTTTCGGTTCCTTCTAGGTGAAGAACCACCATCATCCTAATGCAACTGAGAGTCCTTACGCTTTCCAAGCGCAATCTCCTTCTACTGACCACTCTGCGATGGTCCCTGCTGAGATCTAGAAGGTGCACCTCCCTGAGGTTGACCTCCTCGAGCACTAGACCCTGTCGTTGAACTACTGCCAATCTATACACCTATGTGACCTCTAGTGCCATGGTTAGATTCTCCTCAACAAAACATGCTTTCTCCACTGCTGTCTCCATGGTCTTGGGTTTGAAAACCCTCACACCTCTGCTAAGAGGAGCATTTAAGCCCCTGACTAAGTGGTGCACTAAAATACTCTCATCGTCACCTATCCCTACAAACTGTTTGAGCTCATAAAAGCGTCGCTCATATTTCTCAACAAATAAGGCCATCTAGCGCAAAGCGTGAAACTCGTCACCTTGACCCTGACGCCAATGCTTAGATAAGAAATGAGCTCTAAATCGCTCTAGGAAGATCTCCCAAGATACTGAGTGAATATCAATATGGTGCTTTTGCTCCTCAAGTCTCCACCATGTGGATGCAAACCCTCTCAGTTGCATGATAGTGTAACGCGCTTTGGTATTACTGCCATACGGGTGCATAGAAAAACACCTATCAAGGTCTATAAGCCAAGTCTCGGCCTCTAAACTAGTGCCCAATCCATCATACAATGGAGGATGTGCACTGAGTAAGTCCCTCATATGCGACTCAGACTGGGGTGGAACTTTCCTCACAATCGGATTAACCTGAACCTCAACCGGTCTATGACCAAGGAGTGCCAAAGCCTCCTCAAGCGCTCTACATGCAACCTCAATCCCTGGTAGATCCTGCTGATGATCACTAACCCCTGGTGAATTTTGAGATGCCTGATGTTCCTCTTGATCTGGAACGAATGATACATGAGGAGGAGAGTCATGCTGACTCCCATCACGACTGCCTACATGGCCAGGTCCTCTCCCTCTACCTCTTCCACGTCTAGGAGGCATAATCCTGCACAGACACATCAAAGTATTAGGCAAAGTACACAACTTAAAAGCCTAAACAACTAAAAGCTTAATGGGTCCATCATAATCCCAGAGTACCCAGTGTTTAAACCTAGGCTCTGATAACATGTGTAATGCCCCACCACGCAACCCTAGAGGAAGTTGCAATTAACTACTTAAACGGACTAATTTTTGTTTGTTTAAGTACAACTAACATGCAAGCTCGCTACCCAATGCCAACAGCCTCCAAGGTTATGAGACAAAGGTTATTTAGAACCTCAACAAAAAACATGAATCTAAACCATGTCATTTATTTACTTAATAATTTAAAACACATACATTCCATACATGATAGAATTACATCAAAGCATAAGAGATAACTTGCAATTTCATTTATCCATAATTAAACAATATGATTACATCTCTCATTTCTCGAATAAGGCAATTCCAATAAACATGGTTACAATTACAACTTTCCACCTCGATAAACAATGAGGGGTAATAAATCACGAGCTCAACTGAGATAAATAAGGTATGAAATGAAACTGGATCCCACGAGCTCTCCAACTAGAAATATCATCCACACGATCAAGAAGAAAACCCAATAGAGTAAGGTGCACACCACCCAACCAAGTGGAACCCAAAGGCCTACCCCCCATGCTAGAAGATAGTAACAAGGAATCCTAGCCAAGCCTATCTACCTCTAGACACATGATAACACGTAACTGAACCAAACTGACAAAACCAATCACATGTACCATGCAAGTACAACACTGGTACAACTCTAACACAACTCTAACATGGTCACATTGCTTCCAAACATGAAAAAAATCAAGTATGTTAAGAGAACCATACACATAGAATCAAATACCAACTGTTGTCGTAGATAGAGTGTCATCATACATCTCGTCATGAGTTACCCACTACGGACCTTCATAGGCTTCAGCCACCATTACGGATTATCCTGGTGGCCTCAAACGATCCCCGACCCTCATACTTACTAATGTGGGATCAAATACCTGTCATAAAGACCAGATAGATAACCTTGCCATTCCAGGCCTTCCCACTCACCCCAAGTCTAAACAAGCACTTGCGACAATGAGTGAGGCTAGAACTTATCTTGATTAGTGTGTAATACTACCTAATCTTCTAAATGCATTGTTTTAGTTTTACTTGATTAAACTACCTCTGAAGGTTACCCAGTCTTACCTCTTACGGGTTCTTGCCCCTAACGAAAGCCACTCTTCTACTTGACAACACACATACCATCCAATCACCAAGGGTACCAAAGTGCATACAAACAAGATATCACGACCACTCCTTTCTCAGGAGGTGACATAAGTCAAAACCCTCTCCAACCACTAGAGGTAACAAAATAACAAAGCCACTTCTTACAAGGAGGCACAAATCACACAATCCACTCCTAATACAAGGAGGCACAAAACATCCTCGTTCGTGGAAACCGGGTAATAAACCGATAGCGTACCATGCACTACCCAAGGGATTCAAATAGGTTGACAACATGACATGACAACCCACATATTTAAAATGCCATATGGAAGACTCATTAACCCCTACTGAATAATTTCCCCCAAGGCAATAACAAAAGACACCACATTTAACAAGCAATTAATCAAGAATTAAATCTCCTTTGGATTTCCTAAATCCACTTCTTTTATTAATATTCAGTACTTTATTGCCTTAATAAAACTAATTTAATAATATCCCTTTCATACATAAGAAGAAATTTAAATCAAATATTTGATCCTTAATTGCTTGAAAATAAGAATAAAATAAACATTCACTTCTTCAATTTAAAACATATTATTTTAAAGTAACTATCTCTCCTTTGCAAAATAAATCATTTTAAAATCATTCAATCTCACTATTAAACACATCTCTTTTAAATTCCATATTTATCTTTCAAATCTAATATTCTAAAATAAATTCATTGATTCAACTATTATGCATTAATCTAAAATTTCTCAAATACATTTAAATCATGCCATCGAAATTCAACATTTTCCTATGCATATTAAATTAATATCACAACTAAAAATATATATATTAATATTTTAAAACTATATAATATAATATTAAATATTATATTATAAATCTTATTTTCAAATATATATTAATATTTTAATATTATAAAAATATAATATTAAAATATTAAATATATTTTAATATTATAAAATTATAATATTGAGAATATTAAATATATTTTAATATATATTTTTTTAAAAACCGACATTTGAAAGTCAACACCCATTTTTTGGGGCACACGCCGCTGTTTGCAAGGGGCTGCTAGCTATGTACACAATTGACCCCACATTGTGGGCGCGACTGTGTAAACACAGTCGAACCCACACTGTGGGCGGGTATGGGGGACGCACTGGGCGTAGCTCCCCCCCACATGCCTCCCATGGGGAACGCGGTGGGGGTGAGCCCCCAGCCTCCCCAAAATATATATATTTTTTTTGAATATTTAAAAAAAAAAAAACTTAGAACAAAACCCCTGCGGGAAAGAAATCCATGATTTGGGCCAAGGGCATTTAAAAAAAAAAAACAAATTTAACAACATAACCCCAAAATGATATATACAATATATATATATATATATATGTATGTATATATATACACATATGTATGTATATATATTCGCATATTCCCAAAGATAAGTTTTTCAAAATAAATTGAGAAAACCATTCATAAAATAACTATTTTCAATCAAGAACACCATTATTTTTGAAATATACCCCTTAATTTTTTTACCTTAATTCTCAGTCACAACAATGCAAATCATGCACCTGTTAAGAATTAGCTCTAAACCAAAACACAGCCGAAACAACTCTAACCAAGAATGCGCCCTAAAACCACTTAAGGAGGAGGGGCGAGCATATGGTAAGAGGATCCCTAGGATCTAGAAACTTGATATCAACTAAAAATGAAGAGCTAAACTCAACACCAAGAATGTTCATACAAGATCCTTTTTCAAGGCGAGGTGCTAACATATGGTGGAGTGCTAGATATTAAACTAAAATACAACTTCTTCTGCTGATGCAGGCATCCACAAGCGGTGGGAATACTCCACTTATTTAGTGGGTGTGATTATTACATTTATTTGAAGGCGGAAAGCCATCCATTTAACCTCACTTCCACTTAAATTGTGGGGGGTATACAATCCACACAACCACTTTATTTTTGTGGGGAGAATACAATAAACTAAATTGCAACAAGGTAAACAATTGTTGTTAGTACTACTAATCAGCTTACAAACAAATAACATACAACTGCAAATGAGAATGATATGCTTCCAAAAACACTCAATGGTTAGAGTAACACTTCCTCTAACATTTACAATGCCAAAATGATATAGAAAGTAACTCAGAACAGCATTATAACAATTTCTAACTAATCTAATCAGAAACATGAAATACAGAAAATCAGATCAGCAAGGTGAGAATTCACCATAATGGACGTACCTTTTTCAATTCAACTCGGAAAGCTCTCAAACCACAACCAATCAACAGCTAAGAGCTAGGCGTCCAACCTAAATTGAGAAAATGAGCCCAAAACTAAGAGAAACCATTGGCACGATTCCCAATACAATCAAAAAGAAAGGTACAGCCTCCAGGAAGGGTCGACCTTCTCTCAAAAGTCAAAAACTCGGTGATAAAATCTGTAAACTTGTAGAAAGGGGCGCCCTCCATAGTGGAACAGCATGGTCCAGTACCCAAAATGATAGAAAATTCGATGGCGAAGCTATGAACAGAAATTCGCTTCAGCCATGAACAAACCAGCAACTCAATAATAGGTTATACAGCAGCAACCTGTCAAATAACATCAGAAATAAAGCTCCATCTGCACTCCTGTGTGAATTACAATCTCAAAGATCTACCTAGGAAGCCATAGTTTCAGGCATGAAGGATGGATAGCAAAATGCTAAGCTTCCCCTTAGCCAGAATCTGGATTTCAAACCAGCAACATAACTTTACTTTCAAATTTCCAAGATGAGAATGAATGAGCAAAGCATCAATAAATAAGCTTCTAAAGAGGAGATGAATCAACTATAATCTCCAAACAAGAAACTCTTCAATTTCTCCAAGAGGCGTCCATTTCAAAAAG
Organism: Sequoiadendron giganteum; assembly: GCA_007115665.2. Taxonomy (NCBI): domain Eukaryota; kingdom Viridiplantae; phylum Streptophyta; class Pinopsida; order Cupressales; family Cupressaceae; genus Sequoiadendron; species Sequoiadendron giganteum. The sequence goes on from CM021104.1 coordinate 18,127,298, forward strand.
CATTTCTTTTTGAAATATTCAAAACTCTTCATATTTCTCCCAAGTCATCCCATTTAGAGGAATAAACATTTAATAAAATATTAAATGTATCACTTTATGGCCCCAACTTAAAAACAACTTAAATTCATTAAGCTAGGCGTGGGGTACAACTTCAAAACACAATTTTAACTAAGTATAAAACTTAGTCCAAGGAGACAATTATCACCAAACTGGAAACTGAGACATTACCAAAATCTGGATAATGAACTGCACCATACTACTGATGAAGACACTGCCAAAATAGACTTATTAAAAATAGCCAATGCCAAAAATAGTAAGTTCATTACAAACTCGACAGAAGGCCAAACTGAATAGCCACACTGAACTACAAAAGGCTGAACTGTTGCTAGAATGATACTGCTATAAATTGACTTACCAAAAATAGCAACTACTATAAATAGTAAGTTTGCAAAACATCAATTGAACACCAAATGAGCAATAAACAAGACTTACTATAAATAGTAAGTGTTTCCAAACGCCTTCTGAGCACAAACCAGGAAGCCAACATGACTTACTATAAATAGTAAGTGCCTGGAAAGGTTATCAGATGGAGATGCATGTTACACCATTCTGAAGCTCTCTGAAAACCCAGAAACACACTTCCAAAAACCTGCATGCAAGCCTTCAAAAATGCATTTGAAACCTCCTATAAAATAGGAAACTCTAATTTTCTGATCTGCTTAGCCTCCGAGTTTCCATAAATAGGCTAAAACCTCAAGAAGAGCGTAGGGCTAGATTGGGGACATTATAGTCTGCCCTTCCCAAAATTGCTTGTCCTCAAGCAATTCCGCTACACTCCAAGAAAATAGTTTGATCCTTACTATGCCAAGTAGGATCCCAAGGTCCCAAGTTCATCTTCAAAAAGACTCACCATGCTGATGTTGTGCCACACTGATCACACAATCAAAACCATCATACCCAAACAACACTGTCCTCCTTTGTAACTTTGAAAGATTACGAAACATATGACTTGAACTAAAAGACCAAGAGGAACAAAATTCAAAACATTGCAACATCTCACACCCCAAAGTCTTTGAGAAGTTAATATCATCAATGCCAATGATCAACATCATTTGGAATACAAGGAACAATGATCTAAGCAATTCAAAATTATTCTTATCAGCAAAACTCCTCAAAGCATCAAATAGAATCACAACTACAAAGGTGACTCCAACAAGGATATTCGCAAAGAGGGAAACAACCCTTTGTAGATACATAACAACCTCATCCTCAAAGCTCTTCAAGGATGTCCAATGCCTTCTCTAAAGATCATAAACATATACAAGAAGACACTTGAAATATTTCACAGCTCTCTCTCCAAAAATCTTAGAAAGACGAACCAAAACAGCCCAAGGTTCGCTGCCTTGAACATGAGTACCAAAGAATGTTTGCAAGTGACTACTGGAAAGAACTCCAACTCTATTCAAGGATTGGTTTGGATTAGTCTGAATCACCATTCTTCCCATTAGAGGCCAAAAATCATTTCTGGAAAGAGATTGTGAAGTGAAAATATGAGTGTACCAGCTGCCTATTAGGTCAAAATTGAATGACTCAACATATTTAAGAGAAGTCAGCATGATAGGAAAGGAACATCAGTTGCAATACTGAAAATCCTCATCCATTTTGACAATTCTGATCATATTCCAAGCTAGAAACATCCACTCTAACAACTCTATCATAGCAAAGAACCATTCTTTGTTCCCATTTCCTCTCCAAGCCAACAATAGATGATCAAATATAATCATCAATTGGCTGATAAAGAAGGTAGCAACACCTCTAGCACTGAAATTTTGGCACTTATCACTCCAACATGCCTTCTTTTCACACATGATAATCTTCTTCAAAACATGCTGAAAATCCCATACTTGGATAATCAACCATGAAAATTTTATAACACACTGAAATAATTTCTCTTTATGATTCCAAATGTTAGATAGAGCCAACAATGATCTCCCAAGTCTGGTGTCCTCTTTAGTGTTCCATGAAAGCCACATTATGAAAGTTTCAACAACAAGAATACATGGAACAAGTAATGTTTTAAAATCCCATCTTGAGAAGAGATTGGAGTGAGCTGAATTAACACTCAACTCAAAAGATGGATTATTGAACAAATAAACTCCCTGAATTACAACAATTGCTTTCTTTACAAAATCAAAGGCATGATTTTGTTCGTTAATCCAATATAGATAGTCTGATTTTATAATCTCCAAGGAATCTTTGATGAATTGTTGATTAAAGAGAATGGCTCCATCTCTAACTCCTCCTTGTCTCTCTTTAATCAAACTATGTGGGTAGTCAGCTTTGAATAAAACTTGCACCTCATCTTCAATGGATGTCAAGAATGGACCTTCCCACTCATAAGCATGCAAGGATGGTGAACTGTTGGTAGGATGCATATCAAAATCATAACTTTTTTTCTTGTCTTTGTTTCCCTCATAGCTGCTCCAAAACTCTTGTCTTTCACCACCCGTCAACTGGAAATGAAGAGGATCAGATTTTACCAATTCTTCAAACCTTTGTTTACAATTAGCTTCATGAATTGGAAAATCAGATTTGTGTTTGAGATCCTCTTTAAAAATTTCATCAGCAAGGACCTTTTGATTTTCTAAAACTACTTCCACCTCACTGATACTTTGATCATATGTTTTAGCAGCCCCCAACTTGATCATTGAGTCATTATGGGGCTTTTCTGTGCAAGCTTCTTTGTCACAAACATTTTTTCCTCCCATGGCTATCACATAGCTTGCATTGAAATCAGATTTTTGTACTATATTGGAATCAAATGGAAATTTATCCCATAAAGGTTCCTTGACAACCTTAGATACCTTCACACCTGGATCCCAAATGTTGAAAGGCTGATTTATATGATAAAAAGGAAAGTTCTTTTCATGCTTCTCTTGGAGTGTTTCCTCTTTGAACAAAACACCTCCCAACACACCAAAACTGATATCTTCACAAATATCTTTTCCCAAGAGCTTAGTTTGATGATCAAACTCAAAACCACCTAAACCTCCATTATTGAAATGAAGCAAGGCATCTCCATTTTTAGCTAGTTTGATGATTATATCCTTCTTACCTTCAATAAGCCCATCATGTAAAGGTATATTACTGATCTCTTCATTAGTAGTCACAAGCACACCAAGGAGGTTTTCTTGAGAAACCGCCATAGAATCATTGAGAAACAACATTTTATCATCTGCATTAGTGACCACCTCATTTATCTGCTTTATCTTCTTCAAGTGTGGCTTCAATTTTTCTTCACACTGAAAGAACAAATCTCCGATCAACATACCAGCAGTAGATGAATTCTTTCCTACTTGTTCATGAATGTTAAGCAAGAAAGAAAGGACGGGTTTTGGGATTTCATCCATCTCATTGATAATCAAAACTAAAATGTTTCTCATTGCTGCAACTACATCCTCCTCTTGTTCACTCCAAGTTGAAATGAAGAGGTAATGGATCAAATAATATATTCGATCTTGCATACCCAATTCAACCAGCAACTTACTTGTTTTGAGTTTTGAAAAGATCTTCAGTATAGCAAATCTTCTGGAATACTAATTGCTATCAGTTTCATCGAGATCTTGAAAGCTTTCTATGAACATATGAAGAACTCTTTCCATAGTTTTATCATCATAGGGTACCAAGGGTTCCCAAATTCTCATCACTTCATTAAGGCATGAAGTAACCAGCAGATTGATCTCATCATCTAGATGCCTCAACCAATAAGATCATTTCAGGAAAGTCACTACAGGCGCCAATGTTGTTTTAATTATCCCTAAAGGTGACTATTTCACCTGACTCAAACATTGTTCCAACATAAGAAGTAGTCTCACTTCTTCTTCTTCCCTTGTCTGACATTCATAAATGAGCCTTGCACCCGCAAGGTGTAAAGATCTTGCCAAATCTTTTTCTTCATCTGAAGCCATAGCTTAACTAGCAAGACAAGGTTTCTTAAAACCTTTGAAACAGTGTCAACTTCAAAAAATTTCTAAAGCTAAAACTAATTTTGTTCTTCTTTCTGATGTAGTATCGGTCTTCTCTGACTCTCATCTATTTTTGAAGTGTTGAACACACAGGATGGCAGGAAAACCAGCTCCGATACCATTGAAATATACCCCTTCATTTTTTGCCCTTAATTCTCAATCACAACAATGCAAATCATGCACCCATTAAGAATTAGCTCTAAACCAAAACGCAGCTGAAACAACTCTAACCAAGAATGCGCCCTAAAACCACTTAAGGAGGAGGGGCGAGCATATGGTAAGAGGATCCCTAGGATCTAGAAACTTGATATCAACTGAAAATGAAGAGCTAAACTCAACACCAAGAATGTGCATGCAAGATCCATTTTCAAGGTGAGGTGCTAACATATGGTGGAGTGCTAGATATTAAACTAAAATACAACTTCTTCTGCTGATGCAGGCATCCACAAGCGGTGGGAATACTCCACTTATTTAGTGGGTGTGATTATTACATTTATTTGAAGGCGGCAAGCCATCCATTTAACCTCACTTCCACTTAAACTGTGGGGGGTATACAATCCACACAACCACTTTATTTTTGTGGGGGGAATACAATAAACTAAATGTCAACAAGGTAAACAATTGTTGTTAGTACTACTAATCAGCTTACAAACAAATAACATACAACTGCAAATGAGAATGATATGCTTCCAAAAACACTCAATGGTTAGAGTAACACTTCCTCTAACATTTACAATGCCAAAATGATATAGAAAGTAACCCAAAACAACATTATAACAATTTCTAACTAATCTGATCAGAAACATGAAATACAGAAAATCAGATCAGCAAGGTGAGAATTCACCATAATGGACGTATCTTTTTCAATTCAACTCGGAAAGCTCTCAAACCATAGCCAATCAACAGCTAAGAGCTAGGCATCCAAACTTCATTGAGAAAACGAGCCCAAAACAAAGAGAAACAGTCGGCACAATTCCCAATATAATCAAGAAGAAAGGTACGACCTCTAGGAAGGGTCGACCTTCTCTCAAAAATCAAAAACTCAGTGATAAAATCTGCAAACTTGCAGAAAGGGGCACCCTCCATAGTGGAACAGCATGGGCCAGTACCCAGAATGATAGAAAATTCGATGGCGAAGCTACAAACAGAAATTCGCTTCAGCCATGAACAAACCAACAACTCAATAACAGGTTATACAGCAGCAACCTATCAAATAACATCATAAATAAAGCTCCATCTACACTCCTGTGTGAAATACAGTCTCAAAGACCTACCTAGGAAGCCATAGTTTCAGGCCCGAAGGATGGATTGCAAAATGCTAAGCTTCCCCTTAGCAAGGTTCTGGATTTCAAACCAGTAGCATAACTTTACTTTCAAATTTCCAAGATAAGAATGAATGAGCAAAGCATCAATAAATAAGCTTCCAAAGAGGAGATGAATCAACTGTAACCTCCAAACAAGAAACTCTTCAATTTCTCCAAGAGGCGTCCATTTCAAAAAGCATTTCTTTTTGAAATATTCAAAATTCTTCATATTTCTCCCAAGTCATCCCATTTAGAGGAATAAACATTTAATAAAATATTAAATGTATCACTTTATGGTCCCAACTTAAAAACAACTTAAAGTCATTATGCTAGGCGTGGGGTACAACTTCAAAACACAATTTTAACTAAGTATAAAACTTAGTCCAAGGAGACAATTATCACCAAACTTGAAACTGAGACATTACCAAAATATGGATAATGAACTGCACCATACTATTAATGAAGACACCGCCAAAATAGACTTACTAAAAATAGCCAATGCCAAAAATAGTAAGTTCATTGCAAACTCGACAGAAGGCCAAACTGAACAGCCACACTGAACTGTGAAAGGCTGAACTATTGCTAGAATGATACTGCTATAAATTGACTTACCAAAAATAGTAACTTCTATAAATAGTAAGTTTGCAAAACATCAATTGAATGCCAACTGAGCAGTAAACAAGACTTACTATAAATAGGAAGTGTTTCCAAATGCCTTATGAGCACAAACTGGGAAGCCAACATGACTTACTATAAATAGTAAGTGCCTGGAAAGGTTATCAGATGGAGATCCATGTTACGCCATTCTGAAGCTCTCTGAAAACCCAGAAAACTCCCAGAAACACACTTCCAAACTCCTGCATGCAAGCCTTCAAAAATGCATTTGAAACCTCCTATAAAATAGGAAACTCTAATTTTCCAATCTGCTTAGCCTACGAGTTTCCAGAAATAGGCTAAAACCTCAAGAAGAGAGTAGGGCTAAATTGGGGACATTACAATTTTCTTGAAGAAATTCAAATAAAAACAGAGGTTTTCTTTGAAGCAAGATTAAACATGGGTTTGTTTTGCAATTCATACTGGGTTTCCAATAATTTCCAAACAGCCTAATATAATCTTGCAACTTTTCAAAATGCAAATTAATTTCACAAGGAAGAACCTGATTCCCAAGCTTGCAAGGTTGCCAATGAAGATTTGATTCCTGCTTCTGATTCCAGCTCCTCTAAGAATTTCAACTTGTTTCACCAAAAAATCCAAAATCCCAAACAACAATTCCTCTTCCTTCTTTGTTATTTTCTTTCAATCTTTTTCCAAATTTTCAAAACTTGTTCAAAACTCATTTCCAATCCAAATAATGAAGAAAATTTCCATAAATATCTATGCAACCACCCTCATAAATTTTCAAAAATAGAATAGCAAAATATCTCTATTTTCAATTTTTGAATTCAAAATTTTCTAAAACAAAAATTTAAATTATTTTTCTTTTATTTTCAATTTCAAACATTAAATTCATAAATTTCAAAAGCATAACTTATCTAATTTCCACACAATCAATTTAATTAATTAATAAAATAAATCTAATCCATGATTAATTAATTTATTAATTAAATTAAATTAATTAATAAATTAAATCATATTTCTAACATTAGACCAATTAAGTTTAATTAACAACTTAACTACAAAAGCACATATTTACCTTTATAACATGCAATTAAATAATCAAAGAGAATGAACTATATTAAAGCAACTTAACCTGACTAAGACCGGACGACACACTATGGCTAGGGTGATGACTTGGCACAGAAAACCTAACTACTATCTCCCAATTGAATGTCGTTGGGCAATGGACACGCTCAAACCTGTGAAACCAGGTGGAGTCGATGTCCTATACCTGTCAACCTATGAACAAAGAGTATATCCACATGCATAAATATGCCATAACTAAAACACACCATGAAGAGGAAATCACAAAATCACAGGGCACTCGCAAGCGAGTGGTGCAATCTCGTCCCCTTCACCAATACAATATTACTAACTAACAAATCTAACATAATAATTTAATCCAAAGCATAAAACATCATTAATTCAAATATCCACTTATGTTAATTCAAAACATGCCATAATGATAACATCATAATAAAATACCATCACATCAAAATATAACATTCACATCGCGTTATAGATAGCGATCAAATAGTAAGCGAGTACCATAGTCAAGGTTCTAACAGAAAATAAAGCATAAAAAAATAGAACACTGTTCGCACAACAAAGCAAAACGGAGGGGTATTTACATAATACATTTTCAGCTTTCAAAGCACCCTTGCTTTTTTATCTCAATCTCTTTTTTTTGTGACAGGTTATTTGCATGCAGGTGATCTTTGGGGTTTGTGAAGTTAGATTTCACAACTTCTACATGGTATCAAAGCTCCAGACCTGTAGTTGCATGTTTGTCTTCTGAAGATATGGTTTTTCAATGAGTTTCAAGTGTAAGGTTTCCACAGGCATCTTTTTTGCAAGATCTGGGGGTAGCCAATTTTTCGGGAAACTTTGGTCTCAAATGGAGGTCACCATCATGTTCGTAGCAGCCCAAAACCTTGGGAACGCTTATCAAATTATCGATTTTGGAGCAATTGGTTTCGGAGGCAAAAACATTTTGCTAGGGAGGTCGTACGGCCTCCCCAGCTCACTTACCAAGGCAAAAAATTAAAAAATAATTTTTAAAATGGTTTAAAAAATTATGGCCAGTTTAAAAGGCAAGTGCCGCCCATTCGCCGCCAAGTGGCCACCAAACCACAACCATTTTTTCCAGCCACACCCACCCGTCACTCCAGCATAAGCCTCGTGGGCTACCTCCACTAGGCCGAGGTCACGTGGGGACCGAGAGCCTGTCCCCAACCCATGTCGGCCTCCTCAGCCCTTGCGATAGTCGTATGAAGGATGAGGGGCTTTGCTGCCAAGCTCCAACCGCCAGCCCCCTGGTCGCTGATAGAACCAGGGGCCGAAGATTTTAGCCCCTGAGGGTTGTGTGAAGATTTTTTTTTCCTTTTTGAGCAACCTTCAATCAAACGGGCGTATCTTGCACATTTTTGCTCGGATTTTTGCAAATGAATAGGCGTCAAAAAGCTGGTTCCAAGCCTGTTCTAATGGTGGAGGATATTTTTCAAAATTTTGTAGTTTGCATTCCTTGTTTCATAGTCAAAGATAGATGTTGATTTTTGCACTCTGGGGGGCATAACTTTCCCATTTTTGCTCCATTTTTTGTAAACAAATAGGCCTTGGAAAGATGTTGCAATGCTCTTTCCATATTTGTAGTCTATTTGATTAGATAATTTACCAGATAAATTTTATTCATCTTTGTGTGTTTTAACACTTTGCTCAATTACTTGGACATTCTGGCACCTACATGGGTTTTGTTTGCATGAGATGGGTTATATTAATATGATTTATCATTGCTGAGAGTTTCAGTGTCTATTTTTTTCATTTGAAGATTTATCATGGGTTTTTCTACTCACCCTTTAGTTGTAACTCTGGAACGAGGTAATTATGATTCATGGGCAAATGGCATACTTACACATTGTAGGTGGCTTAATATTTTGCCTTATTTTTATGATTTCATACGTGAACCGGCCAATTCAGAGGGAAAATTAGCTTGGGATATCATTAGAGATCGCATAGTAGGACTTATATTATCTAGTGTTGATAATGACATTGTGTGGGCTATATCAGACATTTTTTGTCCCCACCCACTTTGGACACATCTTTGGGAGATCTATGGAGATCCCAATCTCTCTCCATTCCCAGAGGATCTTGCTTTAGATTGTCTCTTACCCATTGCTTGGAGAGATAATACACCCTTTGATCATGATACTTTAGAGGAGCTTGATTATTTAGACACCCTTACATGTTTTGATGGATTAGAGACTTGTCTCACAGTTCCTACTCTTCAGACTAAGATTTCATCAACATCTCTTGTTGTTCTTGATTTAGTGCAGCAGGGCATCATACATCTTCCATACATAGCTACTTTAGACTCTTATTTTGCAAACATATCTTTCTTGTTTGTGGAGTCCTATATTGCAGATTTGGAGGATTATTTTGAGGAAATTCATCTCCTCTACCTTGACAGTCAGGTTATCACTGTATGCCCACCATTATCAGTGCATTTAGAGGTTGCATTTAAGGATTCTCCACATCAGTTTGGATTTGACATCATTTTTCTCAATTCAGACAAAGAGTTTCTTCAGTATCCTATCGTGGCACACATATTGAGACAGATTAGTTCATCACTCTTCACAAGGTTTCTTTGACTTCGTCCTTTGGATCTATTTCTTCCCAAGGGGAGGAATATCATTTGTCACTTCAGGATCTCCTTTTGGATTCTACATCAAGTATCTACCATTGTGACAAGAGTTTCTTCATTGTGGGGGGGCCTTCTTCTCTCTTTCTATCTCTCCTACAGAGACCATTGTATATGTACTTATATGATAGAATTTGTCTATGGGGGTATCATGTAATCCACCTCCTATCCTTCCTTCATTAGTGCATCACATTCCTTTCTTGCATTCTATTTTGGGGAGGAGTTTTGTTCCCACTGGGTTTTCTCCTTTACCTCGTTTCTTTAGTTTGCATTGCATTTGTAACTGAGTACCTGATCAGGCCTAGTTGTTGGGACCCATGTTTACTTTCATGCTTGTAGTTACTTTTTCTTTCTTGCACATGTTTGTAGCTGCACTCTTGCTCATCTTAAGGGGGGGTGTTAGAGTAAAGGTTTTAACTTAGTTATGTTAATTAAGTTACCTTTATTCCTCTCTTAATATTCCACTTTAGTTTGCATATTGTGACATTTAATAATTATATTAATTATTAAATGTCTACCTATTAGGGTTAATTTTAGGGTTGCACAATATCCTTTCATAAGGATTGATCATTGTATTATTACACTCTCTGATTAATACATTTTTAGCTTTTAGAGTACCCTTGATTTTTTATCTCCATCTCTTCTTTCTGTGACAGGTTATTTTCATGTAGGTGATCTTCGGGGTCTGTGAAGTTGGATTTCACAACATCTACAAAATTGATGGGTGCTAATAATTCTTGATTGGTCTCTAGATCTAGTTTTGTAGTCATTGGGTGAGTATTTTCATCATGAAAAAAAATATTTTTACTACCTACAAAATAGTTGTCGTTAGAAAAGAATCCCTAGAGATTGGCCCATTTTTTTGGCTTCAATGATAAAACAAGGTTCGTTGTTATTTACCATTACTCCTCAAAAAATATTGTCTCTCAAACATGATTTGAGCTAGTGGCACAAATCTTATTATTTTTCTCAAAGAGACTTAAAATTGACAATTTCAAATTTATTAAAATGGAAATTTTTAAAACCAAAAAAAAATAAAAATTATTTGATGGGGAGGGTTTCAAATTACTCCTTACCACTTTCCTTTCAATCCATTTTAATTTTTATTCACAAGGTTTTAGAAGCCACATTTTAAGTGGACATGGGAAATTATAAAATTGAATTTTAAGGATAGAGTTTATAAAGTACGCGCATAAGGAGGGGAAGCACCTAACTTCATTCATCTTATATCTCATGTGAAAATTTATTTTACAAAATGAATTCATAATATTTCTGACATTATGAAAGTTGACCCCTTCACATTGCATCATCATAGATTAGAAGGAATATTATAATCTCAAACTCACGGGATTTTATTTCAAGGAATGGGAATGAAGTAGATGTTATGTTAATCACATTTATGTCATTTTATCATGTGATATTTCAAGTTAGCATGTATTACTAGTATTTTCCAATGTGATATATGTTGGTCATCATTGAAAACTTGTCAATTATGAATATTGTTTGGAATATTAGGCCTAGTAAGATTTTATAGACCATACTTGCATTGAGGAGTGTTGCAAGTATTAATGTGTTTGGTGGTCTTGTCATTAATGTTGTTATTGATGTCAACATAGTTCAAAGTGTTTGCAGGTGGTACATGTATAGTTGAGATACTGTGGAAGTTTTGAGAGTACATGGAGCTATATTTAGGGTGCTACAGATGTGTTGATGTCAAGTTCTTTTAAGAAAATTAATAAACAATGAAGACAGTATTGTGTGTATGTTTTGAGTGTGCTCTGATAATGTGCTATGCATTTCTTCTGTGTTGATCCTATGCATGTGTGGATCTATACTATTTTTTATGGATTTAATGGATAATATATCCTAAGTTTTAGCTTCTAGGTTGATGAAGAGTGAAAGATGTGTTCACTGGTGTGTGAACTAGTTTGATAGAACTATTTGTCTGTGGACTGGGAGAGATGTCTTTGCTCTGTGCTCTGTAGTCTTCTGGTGGTTTGTCTCAGATCTAGCAAATCTAGAAGAAGGTTAATATTAATTTTCTCTATGTTTTGGCAAATGTGCTTGTGGTTTGGTGCTCCAGAAGGCTTGCTCCAGAGATACTATGTGTGTCTACACGGTCCGGTTGGACTATTGGAAAGATTTTGGTGTATGGAAGTTGTTGCAGTTGTTGCAGATGTCTCTGAAGGTTTCTAAGAGGTGTTCCAGTATCTTGTGAACCGTGTTGAGTGATACATGTGTGATCATCTTGTTGTGAATGCACGTACTTGAAATTTCATCGGTGTTTTCATTAGGTTTGGCTAACTTGGTGTCTACACGTTACATGGAGATTATGCATCAATTAAGGAAGTGTGTGATTGATCCAAGATTTTGTTTGGGTCCTAATTAAGTTTGTGTTGGGTCCACTCTCATTCTTATCCATCATGGGAATGTTGAGTTGTCAACCTGATTTAAATTTGTAAAAAGAAGAATGTGCAGCCAACATTGAGAATGTTTCTAAGGTTGAGTTTGGTATAAAGGCAAGTCAAGATGTTGCGAATTATGTGAAAGAAGTGTGAAAACTAGAGTGTGTGAAAGTGAGTTAAGAAAACAATACTTTGATGTGTTAGATTCCTGAAAGCAGTGAGCTGATGGTGTCTGCAATCCTTTGATCAAGCTGCAAATGTGTAGAACCTGTTGTGGTGGATTTTCTATTATATTTATTTGTTCATAGGCAGTGATCCTCCTAGACAGTGAGTCCTATCTATAGGCAGTGAGCCTTTGTATCTGGAGAGTGAGTCCTTTCTGGGTAGTGAGCCCTTTGGCAGTGAACCTTTGTATCCAGTATTGCATTACTATTATATTGTGAGTTAATCCTCACCGTGGTTTTTCTCTCATCGGGTTTTCCATGTAAATCTAGTGTCTCTAATGTTTTCTTTTTGTTATCTACATTTCATGTTTATACTTAATAACAAATTAAAGTTAGATTGGAATTTATTAAGGTTAGAAGTAAAATTAATTTGGTACAACTGATTCACCACCCCCCCCCCCCTCTCAGTTTTCTTGTGCATTTCAACAAGGAGATACAAATGTGGCATCAAATCTTGAAGCTAATAAAATAAGGGCATCAACTATTGCATTATTATCTCTCTCAAACCATTTGATGTTGAATGCATCAAACACCTTAATACTATCACACACAACATTCTTATACATTATGAATCTCTTTTTATATTGCAATATAGGTACCCCTAACTTGAGACACCATAAATTCTTAATCACCATGAGCTATAAGAAACTTGATCACATACATCGAAACCACATTTAAATCTAGTAGTAAAGATTCATACTCAGCCACATTGTTGGTGCATTCTAATTTCCACTTGAATGTAAACATATAATCCTAGTCCTATAGGTACACTAATACAACTCCTACACCATTACCATCTCTTAAGAATGCACCATCAAAATGCATGTTCCAAATGCCATCATTTCTTGGATTGATGTGGGGGGAAATACCAAGGTCTATATATTTCTTAGATTTATCATCATAATAACCCACAAAATAATCAGGTTCCACATCCAAGGAGTAAACTTCATTCTTTGGTCCATCTAGATTCTCCATAATCTGTGACATTTTATTTTCCCTATGTGATTGGACTTATTTTCCATGCAATGGTATGGTAGTGTAAGATAGGTCAATTTAAATTCTACCACTAATTGAGGCTACCCACATCCTAGACAACAACAAACCCCACTTAGTTGTACAACCAAATATGATAATTGTTAGAATTATGAAAAACAAGAGAAAAGGGAGCAAACAATGAACAAAGACACCTTCCACACAAGAGATCTGCAAGCAATATATTTCTCAACAATAAAAATCTATAGAAGAACCCCAAGAATCTTCAAGGAAAAAAAAAAGTCCTCAAATATTGAGAGTTCGAGAGAAGAAGTGAAATCTCCAGAGTGATAATGCAATGAGGGTTGAGTGCTATATATGAGCAACCCTAAATGGTAAAGGGCTTAGATCAGGACACATGTCAACATCACATGTGATGAGACAAAATGATCTAATAATAACTCACTTTAGTTAACATAGAAAAATCACTTACGTAACTTAATAAAGAACTCCCAAATTTAGCTTAAGTGCATGAGAATAAATTAGACTAATAATCAATTAAAGATTAATTAATTATTAAGTAATGAATTATTACTCTAACACCCCCCTTCAGATGAACTTAGGGAGTAGCTAAAAAACCCTAAAAAGAGAATGCATGAAGGGTCTCAACAAATAGGGTTTGGTGAGGTACCCATGTACAAACAAAAGATCTCTCACAACTAGAGAAAAGGAGAAAACCACAATGGGAGAAAACTCTCCAAAAGAGAGAAAGGCAAATGAAGGACTAAAAAATCCTCCAAATCAAGGTTTGAAGGATGAGAAGCCTCTAATCAAAACAATGTCAAAAAAAAGAGGAGCATGTATAACATCATCGAAGCACGAAGATGCTATAAACTATTTTCAAATGATGAATGATATAGAGCTAAAATGAAGAACCTCCATAAATAAGAATGCAAGAGTGTCTATATGGTAAATGATCTATCTCACTGAAATGCATGTAACCAACCATTAATGTACGTTGCATCTGAAAGTACATAGGAGCAAGAACTTGATACATAGTTCACAAAACCAAGGAATTATTAGCACCAATAGTAGAAATCCCCCCATAATACTGAAAAAAAGGGAGAGCCATGATAGGTACACTAAAACTATGTGAAAACCAATAAGTGCCTATAGGAGAAATAACTTGCAAATAAAAGGGTGTGCAAACTAAGGCACACATGTATGAGGAAAGAATCACCAGGATTTTTTGTTGTCGTGGAAGGGATACTCACTTTACAAAGGTGTGATGGAAAACCAAAGGAAAACATCAACCCCCCCATGACACTTTATATTATAGTGTGATTACAAAAGGCACAATAGGATGTGCAAAATCCCTAAAAAATATACACCAAAATGGTACTTTATCTTAATGCATCTACAAAAGATAATGTGCATGAAAAATATGTCTGCAATGCCCAAATAGGATAGAATACTAGAAATACATGAAGAACAACCAAAAATGAGTCATCCCATGCAAACAAAATTTTCTAGGAGCTAAGACGTCCATGTAAATCACCATAGTGTGAAAACACAAAAAAATGAATAAAATGTACCTGGAGATAAATATGGAAAAAATGAATAGATGTTTGTGAATATATCTGAAAGACGGTTCCAACACCACTAGAATCATGAAAAATAGAGAATCTAGTCAAAATTTATGAGCTTGAGACTAAAAGCAACACCTCTAACTTCAACAGGCTGTAGAATGCACCATCAGCAAAAAATTGAGAAAAAACCTAGCACCATTAGATAGTGCTCGGTGTTGCAAGAATGGAAAGGATGAAGGTGTTTTCATTGATGTCAACTGGTCAACGGGTTATTAACTGGTTGTTTTTGGCTATATATGTCGAGGATATTGAGAAAATTGTAATGAATATTTGTTGCAAGTGTTCAGTGGTTGCTTCGGGCATTGCTCCAGATTTGCTCCTATATTTGTATGGTTCATATATGTTGTTCATGGTTGTTGGAAGATGCTATATCTAGATTTATAGTTGTTGATTCATTGTACAGTACAAGTTATGTTCATCAGTTGTGAACTGTGATTTTTTGTGTTTCTGATTGAGGTTTGGGAGAAATATTGTTGGCCCGGATTTCTCTTTGATGAAGTCTTATGACTTACGGTTCTAGAGTTGAGTTGCCTTGATTTTGTTGAAGATAATTTTGACATTTGGAAGATTTTTTCTTAATGGGTCTATGTGTTTTACACTGGTTTGGTTGACCTTGTGTTGAACACTACTTTCAAAGTGGATGAAGCATGTTGGATCTATTTGGGTCCCTATGAAGCTTGTGTTTGGGTCACCCTCATTCCAATTCCACCCTAGGATGTTTTAGCGCCAACCTAATTTGAATTTGAATTTGGATATGTCTCAAAGTTGAAGATGGTATAAATACAGGATGAGTTAGTGGTGAAGGATATACAAGAGTGAAGAAGAGAGATAAGTGAAAAGAAAAAGAGAATATAGATGCAACATTGATGCTATCCAATGAGTGTGTGTGATGTGAGTGTGGAAAATCAGTGCAAAGCCTAAATGTTGAGTTTTCAGATGCAGTGAGCAGAAGGTGAACTCTATCATTCATGAATGTCTATGAGTGATTATGGTGGAACCCTTTGTTGCATTGAGATTGTCTTCTCTCTGTAACAATTCTTCTTTGTCTTCTTTGTATCTCTGTGGTGGTGAGCCCTCTGGATTGTTATCCTTGTTGGATAGTGAGTCATGTTTTGGATAGTGAGCCTTGTTTCAGAGGCACTAAGCCTCTTGTAATTGGTTTTGATATTCTCAATAGTGTGAGTTCATCCTCACCGTTGTTTTTCCCTTATTAGGTTTTGTAGACACCGAACAGATTTTAATTCTATGTTACAGGTTTTCCACGTAAATCTAGTGTTATTGTGTTTATGTGTTGGATTTAAGTTTTTGCATTAGCAATTGATGATTAGTCATTTAAGTAGTGTTAAGAATTAGTTATGATGAATGAGTTAAAAGAATAAATTTGTGACAACTAATTCACCCCGCCTATTAGTTGTCTTGTTCAACAATTGATATCAGATCTTGGTTCCTTGATGAAGGGCTTAACTGCTTAAGGAAGGTCCGAGATGGCTAGAAAAATGGTTTATGATTATCCAAGGTTCGATGGAACTAATTATGCTATCTGGAAGTATTGATGGAAGAATATATGGAGTATTGTGGATATGATGTGGAGAAAGCTTACAAGAATCCTTACACTTCTCCTGATAATGATCTTTGTATGCCTGATGAGATCAAAGCACATGAAGTGAACAATAAGGCAAAGTACATTTTGAAGAACATTCTGGTACATTTCGAGTTGATTATGGTTCAAAATTTAAAAATTGCTAAGGAAGTTTGGGATGCATTGGAAAGAGCACATGATGGTGATGAATGATTCAAAGAGGCGAAATAGTAGAATTTGGAGACACAGTTTTAGCTTCTATATATGACTGAAGATGAGAATGTTAAAGCTTATGTACAGAGATTGGATGAGATAGTGGTTGAAACGCAAGGACTTGGTGCTACTATAGATGAAATCAGGATTGTAAAAAAGATTCTCAGAACCCTCCCTGATTCTTACAATGAGAAGGTGTGTGCTATTGAGCAAAAAATAGATTATAAGACCTGTAGTAAAGATCTATTGTTGGGATTTTTGACATCTTAATAGATGAGGAAGTTGAATCTAAAGAATGGATGCAAATCAGAGACTACTTTTAAGGCTACAAAAGTTGAAGATCCGGATGAAGAAAAAATTGATGAAATAGAAGCTAACTTTGTAAGAGGGATGAGGAAAGGCTCCATAAAGTATTAAGGTAAGTTACCCTTTAAATGCTTTAGTTATGGAGAAATAGGTCATTATGCTGCAAAGTGTCTAAAAAGAGCTAAAAGGAATAAACAAAGATATAAGAAAGAAAAGAAAGGAAAGAATATTAACAAAGCTTATTATGTGAATTAGAATGTTAGAATATCTTATGAGGATTCAGAATATGAAGATCCTGATGACAATGAATGCTTGTTCTTGGATATAAAGGATGAACCTACTTCTATTAATTCTGAAAAATAGGTAAAGAAAAGCCCTTCGAAGAAGGAGAAAAATGAAGGTACGGTTATCTCTGCCCTACATGCTAAACAAGACAAGAACTATTGGATAGTTGATAGTAGTTGTTCACATCATATGAATAGTGATAAAATTAATTTTGTTAAGCTTGAAAAATATGATGGTTGGTAATGTTTGGAGATGATACTAGTGCTAAAATCTATGGATAGGTTAAGTAAGTTTTGATAGCAAGCATCATACTGATGATGTCTACTATGTTAAGGGTTTAAGGCATAATATTTTGAGTGTTGGTTAGATGTACAATAAGGGATATGATATTGTGTTTAAGGATGAGAGATGTGAGATCCAGAAAGGATCTGGAACATTGATTGTTGTAGGAAAGAAATCTGAAGGAAATATCTATCAACTTAAGGGTGTTGATGGACAATTCTTTATGACTCAGATTAATGATATTTGGTTATGGAATTGGAGAATGTGTCACATGAATTTTGATAACTTTGTGATGATTAGTGTTGTTCAGGCCGTAAGAGATTTACCAAGAATTACAAAGCCTGTTAATGCTATTTGGAGGAATTGTCAGTTTGGAAAGCAAGAAAGAAATCATTACATATCAAAGGAACAGTCTACTATCAGACTACTAGATTTAATTCATATAGATCTTTATGGTCCTACAAGAGTGAGAATTTTACTTGGTGATAGGTACTTTATTCTTTTAATTGATGATTATTCTAGATATACATGGGTTACATTTCTTAGAGAGAAATCAGATAGATTAGATAGAGTCAAGACATTCAAAGCTATGGTTAAAAATGAAGTAAACTTGAAGATAAAATGCTTAAGGTCTAATAGAGGTGGGGAATTCACCTCCCATGAGTTTAATATGTTTTGTGAAGTACATGGAATAAAGAGACAATTATTTTCTCTAAGAACTCCTCAGCAGAATGGAGTTGCTGAGATGAAAAACAAAATAGTTCAAGAGGCTGCTAAATCAATGATCACTAAGGTTGGTTTACTGGAAGTCTACTAGAAAGAAGCTATTCATACTATTGTTTATGTATTCAATCAAGTTCAAGCAAGATAAAATAGTAAAAAGACTCCCTATGAGCTATGACATGGAATAATTCCTATTGTTAAGTATTTCAATCTATTCGGAAGCAAATCTTATATTAGAAGAGATGGAGAAACTTTGGGAAAGTTTGATGCAAGAAGTGATGAAGGAATTTTTCTTGGATACTATACTAAAATCAACGCATATAGATGTTTCAATAAAATTTCAAGAAAGATTGTAGAGAGTGCAAATGTTAAGGTTGATGAAATAATGAAGAATTTTATTGAAATTGATGGATATGTATCCAATGAACCTGATTGTGCAAGAATTAAAGAAATTATGGAAGAACGGGAAAAATATGAGCAAGAGAAGCAGAATGAACAAAATGAAAGTGAAGAAGAAGCTTTGGTAGTGTCCCCTAAGACACCTAGATATGTACAGAAGAATCATTCAGAAAGTCAAATTATTAGTGACAAGAAAAAAGGTGTATTGACTAGAAGTGGGGCTGTTGTTGAAGTGAATCTGTGTTTACCTTATGAGATTGAACCAAAGACTATAAGTGAAGCTTGCAAAGTTGAATATTGGATGGAAGCCATGAAAGAACTTATGCAGATTGAGAAGAATCAAATTTGGGAATTGGTCCCAAGATCGGCAGATGAAAACATTATTGGACCAAAGTGGGTATTTAGAAATAAGTTGAATGAGAATGGAGAAGTGATTAGAAACAAATCAAGGCTTGTGTGTAAAGGTTACTCACAAGTAGAAGGCATAGATTTCAGGAAACTTTTACTCTAGTAGCAAGAATGGAAGCTATAAGGATGTTCTTAGCATTTGTTGCTCATAAAGACTTTAAGGTCTATCATATGGATGTCAAGTCAGCATTTTGGAATGGTGAGCTAGAAGATGAAGTCTACATGGAACAACCAAAAGGATTTCAGTTGATATATCAACTGGATATAGTGTGCAGATTGAAGAAATATTTATATGGATTGAAGCAAGCTCTTAGAGCTTGGTATGCAAGGTTAGATAGGTATCTTATTCAACAAGGTTTCAACAAAAGTACGACAGATAGCAATCTATATTTTAAGATTGAAAATGACAAAATCTTGATTGTAGTTGTGTATGTTGATAACATTATCTTTAGAGGAAATGAAAATATGTGTAAGATGTTTGTGGAAGAGATGAAAAAATAATTTGAAATGTCTATGTTTGGAGAGATGAATTTATTTCTTGGGCTACAGATTAATCAAACAGAGAAATGAATTTTTATTTCACAATCTAAGTATGTGAAAGAAATTTTGAAGAAGTTTGGGATGGATGGTTCCAAACCGATATGTACTCCTATGGTGATTGGTTGTGCAAAAATTGGGTAAAGATGATGATTCACCTAAGGCCGATCAAAGCAAGTATAGATCTATGATTGGTTGACTATTGTATCTGACTACTACTAGACCAAATATTATACATGTTGTTTGTCTTGTGGCTAGATTTCAAGTAGATCCTAAGGAAACACATGTTGTTGTCAAAAGAATATTTAGTATTTGAATGGCACTCTAGATTATGGGTTTCCTAAAGATACTGACTTTACACTTAGTGCCTATACAGATGAAAATTGGGTTGGATGTGTAGATGATAGAAAGAGTACAAGTGGTGGTGCATTCTTTCTTGGATGTAGATTGGTGGCATGGTTGAATAAAATGCATGATTTAGTCTCCTTGTCTACTATTGAAGCTGATTATATTGTTGTTGCATCTTGTTGTACACAAGTTTTATGGATGAAACAAACATTGAAAGATATCACAGTGGTTTATGATGATCCTATTTCTATCTTCTTTGATAACACATGTGCAATTTACATTTCAAATAATCTAGTGATGCACTTGAGGATGAAGCATATATATATTAGTTATCATTTCTTGAGAGAGAAGGTAATGGAGAATGAAGTAAAACTTGAATATGTTTCGACAAAGGATCAGATTTCTGACATATTCATGAAGGCTCTTCCTAAAGATACTTTTGAGTATCTCTGAGAGAAGTTAGGGGTCATCCCGCCTCCTTTCTTGAACTAGATGCATATGGAGATGCATCAGTTTGATAGATCTATGGATCTATCCTTCTTTCGGATTGATGTTTTGAGGGGGAGTAGGTAGTGTTAGGTGTTCTCATTGTGATTATTCTATCTTTCATGTCAAAGGAGAAATCAATATAAAATATTCTTTTTTATTTACCATTGATGTCAAAGGGGGAGAAGATGCATGTGAAAAGAGAAAAGAGATTATCTAATGAGGGGGAGAAATAGAAAGAAAAATCTTGAGAAGTGTATTCAGAGCTAGTATGGTGTCTTTGATGGTTTTTCACATCATGTGTTGTCATCAATGACAAAGGGGGAGATTTTTGCAAGAATGGAAAGGATGAAGGTGTTTTCATTGATGTCAACTGGTTGACATTGACTTGTATATGTCAAGGATATTGAGAAAATTGTATTGAAGGAAGATTATAGGTGTTCAGTGGTTGCTCCGGGTTTTTCTCCTATGTTTTTGTGGTTCAATTATGTTAATCATGGTTGTTAGAAGATGCTATATCCAATTTTTTAACATTTTATTCATTGTATAGTGCAAGTTATGTTCACCAGTTGTTAACTATAGTTTTTTGTGTTTCTAGTTGAGGTATGGGAGAAATATTATTGGTCTGAATTTCTCTTTGGTAAATTCTTATGACTTGTGGTTCTAGAGTTGATTTTCCTTGATATTTTTTGAAGATAATTTCAGCATCTAGGAGATTCGTGCTTAATGGCTCTATGTGTTTTACACTAGTTTGGCCGACCTTGTGTTGAACACTACCTTTGAAGTTGATGAAATGTGTTGGATCTATTTGGGTCCCTATGAAGCATGTGTTTGGGTTGCCCTCATTCTATTTCCACCCTAGGATGTTTTGGCATTGACCTAATTTGAATTTAATGTTGATAGCTGAGTTTGGATATGTTTCAAAGTTGAGAATGATATAAATACACAATGAGTTAGTGGTGAATTAGATACAAGTGCAAAGAAGAGAGAGAAGTGAAAAGAAAAATAGTAGCTAGATGCAAGATTGATGTGAATTAGTGAGTGTGTGTGTGATGTGAATTTGGTAAATCAATGTGAAGCCTAAATACTGAGTTTTTGGATATAGTGAGTAGAAGGTGAACTCTATCATTTATGCATGTCTGTGAGTGGTTGTGGTGGATTTCTCTGTTGCATTGATATTTTCATCTATCTGTAACATATCTCTTCTATCTTCTTTGTATCTTTGTGGCAGTGAGCCCTTCAGGTTGTTAGCCCTATTGGATAGTGAGTCTTGTTCCAGACAGTGAGTCCTTGTTTTTGAAGTGAGTCTCTTGTAATCAATTTTGATATTCTCTATAGTGTGAGTTAATCCTCACCATGGTTTTTCCCTTATTGGCTTTTCCACGTAAATCTGGTGTTATTGTGTTTATGTGTTGGATTTAAGTTTCTATATTAGCATTTGATGATTAATCATTTAAGCAGTGTTAAGAATTAGTTTTGGTGAATGAATTAAAATATTTAATTTTTGACAATTGATTCACCCCCCTCTCATTTTTCTTGTTCAACAATTGGAACCATATTTTTGACTATATCTTGTTTGCCCAATTTTGGTATCCAAGCGAAAATTTATTCCCATTTTATCGATTCTGACTATTTTGTAAACAACCAAATTTTTTATCCCCCCCAAGGTTTGGGCACTGGTTTCCCATATGACCCTGGGGTGGTGAATTTTTTACGTTTTTATTTTGGTTTCCCATATGACAAAAAGAAAAAAGGCAAAAAATTAAAAAAGAAAAACAACAAATAAGATTTCAAATTTTCTCTTGTAACCCTAGTTGAAGAAAAAACCTCATAAATCAAGAAAGGTTTTGTTGAAACGAGGCTCTGATACCATGTTAGAATTGTGAAAAATAGGAGCCTCAAGATCAAACAATGAAAAAATACACCTTCCACGCAAGAGATTTTAAAATAATATATGCAATATTCCTCAACAACAAAAAGCTACAGAGTGAACCTTTGGAATCTTCAAGGAAAAAAAAAGTCCTCAAAGGTTGAGAGTTCGAGAGAAGAATGAAATCTCCAGAGTGATAATAGGAGGGTTGAGTGCTATTTAAGAGAAACCCTAAATTTTAAAGGTCTTATATTAGGACAAGTGTCAACATCACATGCAATGAGATAGAATGATCTAATAATAGCTCACTTCAGTTAACATAGAAAAACACTTAGTTAACTTAATAAAGAACTCTCAAGTTTAGCTTAAGTACATGAGAATAAATTAGATTAATAATCATTTAAAGCTTAATTAATTATGAGCTAATGCATGATTACTATAACAATAATTTCCATTGTAATTTTTTACCAAGGAATGAAAAAAATTGCACTTCAACATCATTTATCATTCCAATCACATTTACCTCATGAAGGTCCATAGAAAAAAATCATAGGAATTTTTGACTTGTAAACCTAACATGTTTATGATTTCTAATGACATCATATTATTGGACTCCCCATAATCTAACATAAAATTGTTTATCATCCAATAATTAACCAACAAAGAAGTGTAAAATAGATCAATTACTTGTTTTCCACTTGTAGACATGATTCTCAAATATATCTTAGGTGTATCCTAGATGTTGGTCTCATTAGCACAATTTTGAGGAATATAAGCAGACTCATTAGGTTGATCAAAGATAGTAGGGGTAGTGATATACAACAATTCCCTTTCTCTATGTTCAAGGATGCTTTAAATTGGTTGATAAGCACTTGGATTTTCAATTGACTCAATGATTGGACCATATCAATTGATTGGTAAACATGAAAATGAGTGGAGAATGGTATAGTAATAAAACTCATGTTATGGATAAATGACATTACTTGATCATGACCTACAATAATTTTAGTTGTGTTAACTACCCCTTCAACTCCCTTATTTTCATTATGCTTTGCATTAGCTTCATCGTCACCTAACCTTTGTTTGGGATTATCAATGTTGCTTTTTGGGACATCAAGAATTTTTTTCTTTGGGACATCTTTTCTTTAGGGATATATTTGAAAAATGTATTTTATTCCTAAGGGGAAACTTACTTGTAGTTTCATTTACATTCCTCTTTGTAGTATCGTCCCTTTTTTTACCTTTACCAATTTGTCATGGGAAGAATTCAAGAGAGTTTTCAGAGAACAATATGGTGATAACACTGATCCTAGATTCATGTTGAATGAGTTTAACACCATTACTAAGGGTCATAATGAGATGGTTTTTTATTTGAAAATAATATTCTAGAAGGCTATGCACATAATCCCAAATCATTTGAGACAAAATGAACATGTATATTTGGTACGTACAGTAATGCTTTTGACTCCAAAATGGGATATCTTCTTAGAGACAAGAATCCTAAGACCTTTAGAGATGCTTACAAAGTTGCTTTGCATATTGAAAGCATCAAAATATCTACTAGTAAAGTGTCGAAGAGAAAATATGTAAAGATTTTGAAGAATCCAGAACAAGAGAAGGGATCTACAAAAAAGGGATCTTTTGCTAAGGAAAAGTTGGATAAGATCATGAGTATTGTGAAGGATTTGAACTATAGACTAGCCAGGCAAGAAAAGGGATTAGGAAATGAGAAATTCAAATTTAAAAGAAATGAAAGACCTCCCAAATTACATGATCAACCTTACAATACCATTTGGCATAATGGAAATCTAATCCTAAATAACTAGAAAAATACACAAGGTAAAGTTCCCCTAGATCCATTACAAAAGAACTTTGCAAATTTTGCTAATGAGACCCCATGGTGCATTGCTTGTCAATTGCCACATTCTCATAATCAATGTGTAGTAACAAAATCCTTGGAAGAGGAACAAAATGCGCCTGATGGTTATGATTCATCTCATGGAAATGATGAAGAGGTACATGTGTTTATGAATAGATCAGATTTTTTGGTGAAGAATGATCCTCTAATGAGGAATCACATGAAATATATGTTGATAATAAGATACATAAGTCAAATTCTTATCACCAACATATTTTTTTCGGATGAAGAGAATGAAAATGATCATAATGTATATACTTCAGAGACAAATGAGTTGAAAGCACTTCTAAGGAGACCATCAGATGAAGAGATTGAGAGAATGACAAATGCAATTGTTGCATAGGCTAAGAGTACTTACCAATTAATAAATAGAATTGTGAATGGTGATCAAGGCAAGGCTAGCAACTTATTCATAAATGAGAACAGTGCAGAAAAGAAAGGGACTAAACCAAAGGTTAAAGTGGATGAGGCCAAGGTTAAAGAAAATAAATTAAATAAAATATGGGTGAAGAAAAATGAAACAAAAAATGTTGATGATGGTGTTGTGTCTTCAACTGTGAAAGCAAAGGATCAGAAGAAAAAAATGGAGCAAAGAAAGAAGGGTAATCATAAAAGGACTGAGGAGAAGTGTGAACAATAGAGGGATAGAGTTGGTGAACAAGGTATAGTATCTTATGATCTGCCCAAGTATAATTTTTTAGATATGTTTAAGTTGCTATCTCAAGCTAAATTCATAGTCCCTTTGCTTGAAATGATGAGGATTGATAAACATAAACAAAAGGTAGTTTCCCTTATCAATGGTGCGGCTACAACTTTTTGATGAAAAGAGGGTGTCTACTCAACCTAAAGTGAGTAGAAATGAACCAAAAAATGAGGGAGTAGAAGGGGTATTAAATGAAATCCCTCAAATGTACTTGGGTTCCACCATTATTATTCCTTGTCCAAGCCAAGTAGATCCTTTTTATGTAACTCTTATCATTGATGGGAAGTTTTTGAAAAACTATATGATTGATTCAAGAGCTTCATCCAACATTATGCTAGTGGAGATAATGAAAGAAATGGGATTAAAGATAAACAATGCATATGGCAAGTGTTATGACATGGACTCGAGAGAAGTACCTATTATTGGATTCATCAAAGATGTTCCATTCAGACTTGTTTCTCTCCCAAATAAAGAATTCACCATGAGTATTACAGTGGTGGACATTCCACCTAACTATGGAATGTTATTATCAAGAAAGTGGAGTGTATCCATGGGAGGGAGCATGCAGTGTGATATGTCATATGCTACCTTTCCAATTGAAGGAAATAATATCAAACTGATTAGGGAGTCAAGAGATGCACACATTATAGAATACCTTCCCAATGAAGATAAAATCCATTTTGTGGATATTGGTATAGACAACTTCAGAATTGAAGAGTTATAAGAAGAAGAAGACAAGGAACCTGCACCTCTAGAAAATGAAATATTACAACAAGAAAATAATGATGAACTATGGACCATATAGTTTGGTGGTTCTTTTTCTAAAGAAGGATCTAGTGCATTGGTGATACTTATTTCTCCTAGTGGAGAAACATTCAAATTTTCATTTTCTCTGTTATTTGTATGTACAAATTATGTAGCTGAATATGAAGCTTTTCTAATAGGATTGAAACTAGTCGAGAAGCATGGAATTAAGAATTTGAGTCATTTGTGATGTAGGATTGGTTGTTTCCCAGGTAAAATCCAAATTTTCATCTAAGAATAAAAGACTGGAATAGTATAGAAATGTTGTCTGGGATTCTATTAAATAGTTTGATGATTTTGTATTGATTTGTTAGAGAGGAGAAAAAATCAAGTGGAATATTTACTGACCAACATTGCACTCTGACCAAATGATATAACCTTTGCAGGCATCCCCAAAGTTGAGATGCAAACAAGACCATCAAGTCCTGAAAATATATAAAATTGGAAAGTCTTCAATGATGATGAAGACATATTGAAGTTTTTGAAATGCATAGATCAGTATAAGAGTTAGGAAATTTATTTTGGGGCATTTTTTGAGGTGGTGGATGGAAAAGAAACTATATTTGGAAATGAAGTGATCCATCTAAAGACCAAAAATATTCCAAAGGGTCTGGTAGCTTTAGAAAGGTTTTTTGATGTCCCTGATAAAAGAAATTCCAAAAAAACATCCAATCATCAAGAATATTTAGAGGAAGTAAATTTGGGGGTACAAAAAATGCCCCAAAAAGGTGTATGTGGGAAAAATGATGAAGCCCCAAGTTAAAGCAATGTTGATTACTTTACTCAAAAAATACAGGCATGTGTTTATCTAGTCATATGATGACTTGAAGGAATACAAAGAGGATTTATTTCAATATGTAATCCCTCTTAAACTAGATGCTAAGCCTTTTAAGCAAAAGCAAAGGCCTATCAATCCAACTCTAGCACCTAAAATTCAAGAGGAGTTGATGAAGCTAAAAGATGTAAGAATCATCAAGCCCATTAGACAATCAACTTGGGTGTCAAACCTTGTTCCAGTAAGAAAGAAATATGATGACATTAGACTTTGTGTTGACTTAAAAAATATAAATGTGTCATCTATGAAGGAAAATTATCCATTGCTTAATGTGGAAGCCATGTTACAAAAGGTGACTGGCTATGAACTATTGTCAATGATGGATAGTTTTTTAGGGTATAACCAAGTTAAGGTTAAGGAGTTTGAGAAATACAAGACTACATTTAGAAAACTCCTTGGGGCACCTATGTGTATGTAAAAATTCCTTTTGGCTTAACAAATGTTGGTGCCACATTTCAGAGAGCTATGGACATAGCTTTCTCGGATTCTATAGATATCTTCATGGTAGTTTACCAAGATAATTTGACTCCTTACTCCGAAAAGGAAGAAGAAAATTGTATGCATTTGGAGAATATATTCATCAAAGCCTTGGAGTATGGAATATCCCTCAATCCTCAAAAATGTGTCTTTAGAGTCACTGAAGGAAATTTACTGAGACATATAGTGTCCAAAGAAGGAGTGAAGATAGATCCAGAAAGAGTGGTTGTAATTGACAGAATTCCTTAGCCCAAAAGTGTGGAAGGAATACAATCTTTCTTTGGTCAAGTGAACTTCCTAAGGAGGTTTGTAATAAAATTTTCAGAAATCACAATACCTATTTCATAGATGTTGAAGACGGATGAGAAGATAGCATGGAGTGAAGATCCATCTAATTCTTTTAGAAGCATAAAAAGGGAAATTAAGGAGGTGCCAATTTTGAATTCTCCTAATTTCTCTAAGCCTTTTCAACTATTTTCTTTTGCTTCTTTTCATACTATTGTTGCAATCCTACTGTAGATAAATGATGAGGGATTTGAGAAACCAAATGCCTTTTTTAGAAAATCATTGCAAGTTGTAGAGTTAAAGTATGATATGACTGGGAAGAATGAATATGCTTTGGTGAAGGCAATAAAAAAAAGTAGGACCTATCTAGTTGGCGCAAAAATTGTTGCATATGTTCCTTTGACTATTGTCAAGGGAATTTTTACTCAACAAGAAGTTATTTGCAGAAGGTGCATATGGATCAATCGGATTCAAGATTTCAACATTGACATTGAGATTACAAGGCTTGTGAGAGGACAAGGATTGGTAAAATTAATGGTTGAATCAAATTTAGAGACCAATCGGATAAATAAAGTTGATGTTGTTGATGTATATCCTATTTGTGATATGTAGACTTCTAGGTGGTACAAACATATTGTACACAATTTGCAAAAGTTGGCTTTCCTTGAGTGGATGATAGATAATGAAAAGAGGAAATTAAAGCTCCAAGTCATCAAATATCTAATTATTGATATTGCACTATGGTGGAAAAATAAATATGGTGTATCGCTCAAGTGTGTAAATGGACAACAAGCCCAAGATCTTTTGTATGAAATGCACAATGGTGTATGTGGTGGTCATTATATGGCCAAAACAACTGCTCATAAGGTTTTGAGGGCAGGGTTTTGGTGGCCAACACTCTTCAAGGATGTATAGAAATTGGTAAGAGCATGTGATGCATGCCAAACATTTACCAGTCAGATAAAGTTTTTTGGAAACTTACCTCTTAGGCCAATTGTAGTGAAGGAACCATTCCAACAATGGGGGATTGACTTCATTAGTTAAATTTTAGAGAATTCAAGTGGAGGACAATCATGGATAATAGCAGCTAGATATTACTTCACTAAATGGATAGAGGCCATTCCCACAAAGAGGGCCACTAGTAAACTGGTTACTGATTGTTTGATGAACAATATTTTGACCAGGTTTGGAGTACCTGAGACACTAGTAATTGATAATGCTATGTGTTTTTGGTCGAAATAATTTATTGACTTCTATAATAAATATAGGATTTCACTCTCATGTTCATCCCCTTATTACCTACAAATAAATTGACAAGCTGAGTACAGTAACAAGATTTTGATAAATATTATCAAAAGGATGATAGAGAAAAAAAAAAAGAGGTTGGGACTCCAAGTTAAAAAATCATTTATGGGTTGACAGAGTAACCATAAAGAAGGAAATAGGGAAGTCACCATATGACTTAGTTTATGGACTTGAGGCAAGATGCCTACTAGTAATTTGTTGCAAGTGTAAAAATTCATCCAAGAGTATGAAGATGATATCCCAGATGAAATGTAGATAAGAATCAATGTTATGGATGAACTTGATGAAACTAGAAGAGAAACACAATGAAGAACATGAAAATGAAGCTACAAGTAAAAACCTTGTATGATAAAAATTCTTCCTATAGAAATTTTGAAGTTGGGGATGTGGTGTTAATGTGGAATGCTAGAGAAAAATAAAAAGGAAAGCATAGTAAATTTGATGCTCTTTGGTTGGGATCACGTCTGATTGGAAACACACATGGGGAGGATTCATATTACTTGAAAAATTTGATCGAAGAACTTCTTGAATTACCAATACATGGATAATTCTTGAAGCCATACTTCACTTGAGGTATGCTATTTTTCCATGTACAATGTATTTCTATGTATAGGTTTCTAAATATGTTTTTTTTTTGCCTTGTCCAAGCGTCCTCTGGTTTTTTGGGTTATCTATGTTTTGTGTGGTCTGCTCTACCTTGATATTTTTGGATCTTTCTTTGTTCATGTTAAACAGACATCCCCAACTAGAGCCACTAATAGGAATTTGAAAAAATTATGTTGTTCCATGGTTACATTTCAAAATTTGATTCATTCATTGGTCATTTGAGGGTTAGGGTTTGATTCTCCATTCGCTAGGGTTCATCCTTAAGGCTAAAACCCTCCTAGAGCCCTAAATAATGCAAAATCCTTAAACTTTTGTTCTAATTGTCCATTGACTTGTTGTAGCATGTTCCTAGTTACTTAAGTTGTCACTTAAGTCATCTGTGTCATTTGATTAATTGGCCCTTTTGTCCTAGAAAATACCGATCACATTCATCTTGAAATATTTGCCTAAAGTCCTAAGTTTAGTTGGAAAATAAATTTCATGTGTTATATTTGAACTTTAGACATATGTTCAGATTATTTTACTTCTATGTCTAAGTCAAAAATCCTAAGGATGGCCCCACTTTAAGTTATAAACTTAAAGCACGTGCACTAAAATCTCTTAAGGACTTGGCATGGCCCCACATGTGTCAGTTACTCAATGTTGATTGGTTACCTGTCAACCTGCAACAATAAAATATTCAAGAAAAATGCAATGTGGGATAACAGGTGCATGCCATGTGGAAAGTCTCCTTGATGGGCCTCATAATCTTTTAAAGTGTTAAATGGTGGGCCCTTCATCTAATACTAGATCAATCTAAATTGTTCCCCACTATCCCACTGGAGGTCTTTAAGCAACTCTAAGGTGCTTGCGGAACAACCAAAAAATGACACATGGCATCATCCTGGGTATTAAATAAACTATGAAAAAAAATGAAATATTTCACCAAATATTTCAAGCGATGGGAAAGTTAAAAATCATGCTACTAAAGGGACTTGAAGCCTTATGGTTAAAAGGTAGCCGAGATAATATAATCTCAGTTGTTCAATTTGCAGATATTTAAGTCACATGTTGAAAAGTTTCTAAGGGTGGGTGTAACCATAGGATGTTAAAGAGTGCACAACTTGGAATGTATGTATTTATTCTAAACCATTCCCCGCCAGCTTGCATCCTTGATCTTCTCCCCATCAGACTCATGCAGGATAGTGAGCAAGTGACATGTATGCTTCTAAAGATTCCAAATGATGGTGGATCCCATGGTGACGGTGAAAGACTTCTCTAGATGGAATTTTATTATTTGACCAATGTTGAAGTCAATCTAAGTCAAGTTTTTCAAACTCATTTGACTCTATATGAGCCATTCAATGATCTGATTCATCACAATATCAACAGCTGTGATTTAAAATTATGAAACTGGGTTGATAGAGTCATTATAGTTCTCGCGAGCAAGCAGTAATGATGAACATGATGTGTTCAAATCAAATTAGAGGGATTTATTGCCATAAAAATAGGAGCTAAAGCATAATTTGAGATCACTAGAGCATTCTAAGGTATCTAGAGATTGGTTGTAGTGTTTTCAAGCTTTCCTGTGTCTAAAATTTGGGTTTCAAGTATTACAAACACTACTATGTGAATTATACCTCCTCTATACCCAATCTCTGTCAAATTTGTGTGTGTTTCTACTTTCACACTTAGAATTTCTTGCTGCATTTCTTTTGAGGTTTGACGTTCATTGATTACCATCAATTTTTTTAAAATTTTGACCTAGTTTACATGTGCCTTTTTAAGAACGCGTAAACCACCCTACCAAAAACCATAAATTGCATCTTAGAAAACCCTAGGTTGTGAAAATATTAAGCATGGAACCCCCAAAGGCCCAAGCTTTCGGTTCTACCCCTAAGAGAGGCCTTCATTAGGATATACTGGACCAATTGAAGGATTTAGGTGTGACCATGGACAAAATTCAAGGTAAGATTATGTTTCAAGGACCTAGAAAAAAGAAGGGCATAGTGGATCGACAACATGTCATCAAGGATGCTGAGGTACCAATCACTAGGTGGGATTTGTTTTAGTATTGGTTTGGGAAGAGGAATTCCAATGCCCCCAAATGCAATGGTTGGAGGCTTGACATGGGAAAGGTTTTTATCCAAAATATGTATTTCGATGTTGACCTCTTGAAAGATATAGCTACCAACTATGACCCCAATATCTGGGTTGTGAGGTCACACATTGGTGTCAAGATGATTAACCTCAATTGTGAGGGACTAATTGAGGTCTTCAATTTAAACCCTGATGCTAATGAGCCAATTAGCCTAAATTCCCTAAAAGAAGAATATGAGAACAATAAGATAACTTTTAGGGTCACAATCATGCCCAATTTCATCAGAAAAGGAAAGGGAAGGAGCAATATAAGACTTACATCATCCGATTAGGAACCTTTCCTAGCAAACATGTTTGAATTTTACTTTGATAGGTCTTACTACACTTTATGCCAAACTATAGGGTTTGATCCTCCTTAGAGGATGCCTGTGGCATTCATGTATATGGCAACCAACATCTAGCATATGATGGTAAACAAGTTGTATAAATTTTCCACTTACTTTTCAAATGAAATTCACAAAGAATTGGTGGCTCTCAAGTCTAGTGAGACAAGAGTAAGGCTTTGGCGGTATTCCTTGGTACTGCTCATGTTTATATTCAAGGGAGAAAATTACTTTGGGCAAGATATGAAATTGAAAATTGTTACAATAGATTTCTTTATTACATCATTAATAATAATAATACATAACTAATTTTATAGTTATGATTAGTTGATCAAGTATGCCTGATTAGGTTGGTTATCAACCAACCTTTCTTTGTATTTATTGATGCTTCTATGATTAATAAAATCACTCAATTTATCTTACCATCTCATCATGGTATCAGAGAGACATACATTCTAAGCCTATGTATTAACTTAGGAGTCTAAAACAAAGGAAAGGACTGTATGGAAGTGATCACAACACTAAAGACCTGGCTATAGGAGATCACTCAAAAAATTTGAAGGTCTAACTGATTGCAGAGGAGGTCATGCTCCATTTTTTCTAGAAGAATGAATGCTTCATAAGACATCATGACACTCTATCTAAAAGTATGTTGATGAGAGGATCCTATTCGAAAGTGGCATTGACAAGTATATGCTGCAAGAAGACAAGCATTGCCATGAAGACTATCTTTAATTGAAATGAGAATTTCTGTAAAGACTATCTTCAATGGGAACAATAATTGCCAAGTTTTGAGAGAAAGGTGTGCATTGATACGATAATATCAGTACCAGAGTAATGAGAAATAAATATAAATTTGAATGTGTGCAGAAAAAACATTGGGATGATTTGGCGCTCATTCTGAGAGACACACTGAAGCAAGGTGTTTTTTTTGGAAGTGGTGTGTGGTGATTTAAAATTATTGAAAGGTGCATATTTCTTCATATCGTTTCTTTTAACAGAAAGAAGTAGAAGTATTTTTTTGCACTCAAAATTTTGAAACTTGGAGCATCTGTTGTTTATATTTTTTGAAAGACAAAAAAAGAGTTTTGAGTCATTATTTCTACACTTAAGATTCAACATTTAGAGCATTTATTTTTTGAAAAACAAAAATTATAGTTATGAGTTATAAAGGAGTTATAAGGGTAATTCAAATAAAACAAAAATGGTTCGTAGGGCACCTAAATTCCTCCCACTTGATTCTCAACTCCTAAAGGGTGAAAATTATACTACCTGGAAAACCGAAGTCCAAATATAATTAGGATTTGAAGACATTTGGGACATTGTTTCAGGAAAAACAACCAAACCAACTACATTCAGTGATGATCAGAATAAGTTTGACAAGGCCAATCAAAAAGCCATGTTAATCATCCTTTTTAGTGTTTTAGATGAGGTTCAACCTCACATTCGCACTGTAGCCTTTGCAAAAGATGTCCGGGGTTGCCTCAAAACTGTCTGTGAGGCTAAAAACAAAAACCAAATCCTTCATTTGCAGTGTCAGTTACATTGTCTCCAAATGCAAAATGGTGAGAATGTAGAATATTTCTTTAGAAGAGTTTTTGAACTAAGAACTACACTTCAAGCATTAGGGGAAGAACTCACAGATGACTCTCTTGTACCAATAGGCCTAAGAGCACTACCCCCTTCATTTAGAGTGTTTGTAACATGTTTAAATGTGGCACATAAAACACTCTCATTTGAAGAGCTAGTCAACTTGCTTCAACAGGAAGAAATAATGTTTGGTGAGACCGATCTACTCAAGGCAATCAAGACCTTGCAACAAAATAAAAGGGAAAAAATACTCTTCATTGAAGTGGTCCATCAAAACAGACAAATCAAATTCAAGATAACTCTTCCAACAAGAAAAAGGATGCCTCATTTATGGTAGAAAGGGTCATGAACTCAAAGAGTACTAGTATATAATTCATATGCCAATAGTGAATCTAGTAGAAAAAATCCACATAAATATTTCCAAGGGGATAAGAAGAAAAATCCACAATGGTAGAAAAATCCCAAAAAACAACAAGGGAATGTTGCATCCACATGTAATTCAAATGAAGAGAATTTTTTGTATGTTGCAGAAAAAAAGGTTGTCAAATATAACAATTCAGTCTGGTATGTTGATTTTGGTGCATCTAGGCATATGACAGGGGAACAAAAATGGTTTTGTACCATAACTCCATCCACCTCCTATGGGCATATTTCATTGGGTGATGACACCTCATCTAAATTTCAGGGAATTGGTGATATTTTACTTCCATTGAGAACTCATACATGTCAACTTACGAAGGTTATGTATGTGCCAAGGTTCGCCAGGAACCTACTGTCAGTAAGTCAGTTACTTGAGCACAATCTAGAAGTTGACTTTGATCAAATCAATGGTGAGAAAATTTGTCTTATCAAAGAAAAGACTCACAATGGGGCAATTATAGCTTGTGGTTTAGGGGTAGGCAAGATGTTTCAATTGATTGATGTTGCACATAAAGATAAAGCCCTTGTAAAAACCAACACATCCATAGCTTGCTAGCATAGAAGGTTTGGCCACCTTAGTATTGGTTATCTTCATGCATTGAGTAAGAGAAATACGGTAGGAGGATTTCATCCCATTCAAAAATCAGAAGTTATCTACTCACATTGTCTTGCAGGGAAACAACATAGGGCTCCTTTTCCTATTGCAAAAAATTGAGCCTCTAGTCCCTTAGAGTTGGTTCACACCGATCTCTGCAGACCTATGCCTTGCAATCATCAGAATGCCCAATATTTTCTTCTCTTTGTGGATGATTATAATAGAAAAATGTGGGTCTATTGTTTGGCTCACAAGAATGAGTCATTGGAGAAATTCATGGAGTTTCGAGCTCTTGCAGAATGGGCATCTGGTCAGTCTCTTAGAGCCCTTCACTTAGATTGAAGGGGGAGTTCACAAGTAAAGAATTTGGAGCTTACTTGTAGGAACATGGCATATAGAGACAGTTGACCACTACCCATACACCGCAACAGAATGGTGTTGCAAAAAGGTGTAATCGTACTATTGTTGAAATGGTGTGATGCATGTTGAAGGATGCAGATCTTTCTCCTGCATTTTAGATTGAAGTAGTTCACACAAAAGTGTACTTTTTGAATTGAGCACCCACCAAAATGCTTGATGATATCACACCAAAAGAAGCTCAGACTAGAAAAAGCCCTCTATTTCGCATTTCAGAGAATTTCGATGTACAACCTTCATGCATGTCCTGATATTTTGTCGTTGTACCTATCTCTTTAGTTGAAAAGCACATCAAATATCAATCGGGTAGTGTTCAAGGCTATATGCAATAGGATACTTCTTGACTATCTCTCTCTTGGATTTTCTAAATGAATGAAACAACTGAAACAAGACTTAAACTAAAGGCCATTAAACTAGAAATCTAGAAATAATTAAACTAAAAAGCAAGAAATCACTAGTCTAAAAATCATATCAACTAAACTAGAAAGCATCAAAATGATTAAACTAATAAGTGTATAAATTGCTGAGACATAAAAACAAGTAAAGAAACTATAAAACATCTAACAAATAGCAGATTAACAAACTTAACAAATAACAGAAAATAACTTATCAATTTGAAACTTAACAATGAGAAAAGGTGCACTATAACTTTAACTAACAAACTGAAAGAAAACTAGACTTCACACTTCATCATTTACAAAATATAAATATCAAAATTCTAGAAGTAAAATACTTATCTATCTATTCCTACAATCCCTTGAGTGGCCAGCTCGCGGGTTCCCTTGTATCTAGCTCAGGTCACATAAACTGGTAACTTCAGAACTATTCCATCTAGACTAATTCCATTCTCAATACTTAGCAGGACACATAATAAGATAAACAAGATTCGCTTTATTCATATTAAGAGCATAATACAAAAATCATAGTGTAGAGATTCATTACGACAACATAACGATATTCTCCAGTTGTTTTTCTCATTTTGAAAATTACATACATATACAAAAGCTATTTACCAAAATCCTAAAATGCAATAGGTGGAAAGCACCATTGAAAAATTATTCAACTGATCCTTAATAGACTAACAAACTTTAACCATACGTAAACATTAAACAGGCTCGTAATGAACCATAAGTATTTTTAATAGAAAATTACAAAACAACTATAAAATCTCGATGTATCAAATGCCATATAATTATGGCAACTAAACTTTTGGCACATGTCTTCAACTTAGGGAGTCGGTGTTGAATCTTCTTCATTGAATTCCTTCTAGATGGGCATGATGATCGATTATTCGAGAGGAACCTATTTTACTTCTGCAAAATCTAAACTATTAAGTTAGCACGGGTTAGTAAATCCCAAGCAATTTCAAGAAATAAATTTTATACAATTTCCTCAAAAAGAAAGCACTTATTAATCCTAAAGGTAGATAATTGGCAGAGTAGAGGGTTGAAAAATATAGGGAAGGGTTTAGTCACTGTTATCGATGAGATTATTTTTACCTCATCATTTCCTCCCCTTCCTAAGCCTGAGCAAGTACTTTTTCTCTTTGTTGTGGACCTTGTCCTACATTTTGTCTATTTCTATTTTGTTCTTAACACTTGGCACTTAGATCATACTCATCATCTACCTCTTTGTCAAAATCCTCAAGTTCCCTTAGAAAACCCTGATGCAGAGTGATCCTTGCTTTCCATCTTTCAAAATTATCATCACTTTGATCTATGTTAACATATAAATCAGGAGGTGGTGAGAGCAACAAAGGAGGTTTGTACCTCATACCGATCTAATCAATCTTCAGCTATGAAAGGATTTTAGCTAGTGCCACAGCTCTTCTATATGACCACCTAATGTTAAAAGGTGATATTATCTCCCGCTTTTTGAGATATATGAGAAGAGGGGTATACCTTTCCTCGCACCCAATCTAGGCTTTCCCTATAATATTTTTCCCCTGTTCTTGGAAATGGTCATAACACATCCAAAGATTGTTGTTATATTTAGTTTTTATATCCTCCTTTAGCTTAAAATTCAGAAATTGTGCCTTGAAGGCAAGAGGCTTTATGTGTGGATATCTCATCTTCAACCCAATAGTTCTCTCTGCATGTAGATATTATTTTGATCTTTCCTACTAGTGAACTTGATTTCACATTGTTGAGAGAATTGATCTCAACTGGACTTCCCCAACAAAGAGATTAACATAGAAATCTGTACACTCTTCTACAAGTAAATTATGCACAAATAATTCACACAGCATGTCTTCTTTTTTAGGAGTTGATTCAACAAAGGTTTTGACAAATTATTTATCATTAGGATTATATGGTTGATTATTGTAAATTTGGAGCAGCTTCCATCTCATAATTTGTTCATTAAGAAACATGGCATACAATCTAGATGGTCTTCTACAAGTTAGCAATAACTCGCCAATTTGGCAAGCATCTTGTTTAGCCCTGTAAACCCTATCAAATGATTCTTTTAGCAACACCAACTCCTTTTTCAATCAAGCATTATCCTTAGCCATTTCTCTTAGAAAGTAACACCTTTCCATCCATTTCATGAGAAGTGGAGGTATTCTCACCTGAAACCACTCTGTCACAATTGGCTCAACATGTATTTCTTTGTGTAGATACTGAAAATTGGTCTAGGCCTGCGAGTACACATTTCAACATAATTTTCTATAGTCCGTCGTCTTGATTAAATAATGTTACTTATTTAATTGCCTTTCTAACACATATTTCCTCTATTAATTAAATACCCTTTTTAATTAATTCATTAATTCATAATCATCCTTTATTCAACTTAATTAATTAAATAAATCATATTTATTTAATTATGTTGCGAACTAATTAATTCTTTCCCCTTTATCTATCAATTAAATAATTTATTATTTAATTCCCCTTTATCATACTTTTCCAACTATAATTAAATATCTTTATTTAATTATTCATTTAACCCCTTTTCATCTATAATTAAATATTTATTATTTAATTATTCATTTATCCTTTTCAACAGTCAAATTAAATAAATTACTTTATTTATTTAATTAAAAGTCTCATATTTCGAATGTTGAATTAAACTAACATTTAATTCATTATTTAATTAATTATGTCACATTCCTCTAACATTCAGTTATCTCTTACATGCACTTATCGTCTGACTCGAGTTATCTCTATGAGAGAACTCTCCGTCACAACTAGTCGATTAACTAGTTCCAACTCATATGCATGATCTATATTTATTAATTAAATATCTTTATTTAATTAACTAACTCAAGTTTGCATTCACATGCATTTGTCATGCATTTATTCTCCAACTTCTAACTTTGGCTTTTGCATACAAAGTCTATTTCTTTTATTTTTTGAAGATGAAGTTTCGAACTCATGTTCTAAAATTAGTCTTTACCTACAGTTGAACTCACGTTCTAACTCATGTTCTATCCGTCACATAACTCATTGCATGGCATTGATCAATCTCATCCGTCGATCTCTCTTTCAATCTGAGCCGATCATTTGAAAACACAAAATCTATAAAATGGCCTGTCATTATCATTATTCCTCCTCCCGAAATCATTATTCCTCTCTCCCGAAATCATTATACACTTTTGAGAAGAAACAATCTTTGATATTTTGCTAAGACACTCGATGAAGTTATGCTTGCATTCAAACACAGAAATCTGAGGGCAAGAATAACAATACAGCAAGATGGAGAAGGGCAATTGAGATAAATTGAGGAAGTATTTGCATATTCGGTGAGATCATTCTAGTTTTTATTAGTTTAGATTAATCATGCTTACTTATCGTTCTTTGTTGTTTTATTTAGATTAGAATTGATGTTTAATCTTGTGCAGCAGTTAGCATCTTCCACAATTCTGAAAAATCTGAGTTACACTTTGAACTCCATGACAGTTTTAGTGTTGCTTTCCTATAGGTCTTGCTCTAATTCCATAATTTTACTTGTAAAATAATTCAATTCACTTTCATGTATGTTTCTCTCTTCTTCAAAAACATAAAATAATTGAATGAAATTATTTGTTAACTTCTTTATTTCATCTTTCTCGGAAATATTAGACACATAATTTTTTTTATCATCTACTTATTGGATTTTAAATTGTAATTGTTCAATCATTTTGTCTCTCTGTTTAAGTTGCATTTTTACGTTCACAATTTCTTGATCCCTTTTCTCTATAATTGCATTATATGCCTGAAGTCCTTCCTATTGTTGATTTATCTATTCTTTGTTTCCTTGTAATTGATTTTTTAACTCATCAATTTCTACATTCAATTTTTTTAATTCTACTCTTCTTTGATCAAATTCTTCATCTACAATGCTACTAGAAAAAGGAAAATTGGTATTTTCTATATTTTCGCCAGCTTCAATATATGGCACATTTCCTTCATTGAGCACATCAAATGAACTAGACTCAACAAGTTTATCAACAAAAGAAGAAAATTGTCTTACTATTTCATCATCAACATATGCATTATGGGGTGACTATTCCCCTTCCTCTTCTTGCTTCTCTGAAGATGACAAAGTTCCATTTCCACCCTAGGAGATTGTTCAGGTTGTTGATTACTTCCTCTTATTTCCTCTTCACTAGGTGGGGTATAAATATCCACAGTTTGTTTTGTAGTTCTTGATTTCCACTTTTTAGGAGTAGGAGCATTTAATACATCAAGAGGCATATTCTCATTGGACTCAGTAGACAATATTTTCTTCTCCATAAAGGAGGTGTTATCTGAGAGGTAGTTTTAGCATGTTTCTTCCTCTTGCGAGGAGGTTCCTCTTCTTTAGAATGAATAACTTCTACATTAGACTACTTTGTAATTTATGGGACATTAAGCAATGTTCCCGGTGCATTGTCATCGAGGGTGATTAAAGACTGATGAAGTTTAGGAGCATCGAGAGCAGCAGAGGAGGGTTCCTTTATAGACTAAACCATTTGTTTTGATGATTCTCATGCTTCACAACTTTATCAAACTCTTCATTCCCAATTTTTTTTAGAAATTTCCACCATTTTTCCTTTGGTTTCTTTTGGAAGTGGTACTTATAAATCAATTGAATTAGGCCATGATGTTTAAGTGGTCCAATACCAACCTTATACCTCTCCATCATTCCAATAACTGAATCACAAAAAAATGTGGGGACATTAATCCTAAAGGCAGGGTCTTCAACGTCATGGTGCAAATGGGTCAGTAACTAAAAAGGAGGCCCTACCATAGTAGCTATTTTCCTTTCACAAGTGAAGTACTTAATTATCCATGCTATGACAGTTCACCATGGCTTGAGAATTGACATTCTCTGAAATCCCTTATTTTTTCCCGTAGTGCTTATGGTTACCAAAGGTTGGGGCTCACCTTCCCTATGGAACAATTCTACAATCTTTTGATAGGTAATTTTTGTGGCCTCAGTCAAATTAATACCCTTATTTTCTAAACCAAGGAGACGAGAAATGATCTTTGCACTCACCTAGAAATTATTTCCTCGCACCACTATCTGCCCATCTCCAAAGTTCTCCACAAATTCTTTCACTAATTGCTCTAAATGTCCCTCAAACTTTTTGATGAATTCAAGCCATCCTACTTTCTCAAACAAGATTGCAATTGTAAGAGCCTCAAATTTCTCTTATAACATGTTGAAATGATGGATTCACAATGTCCTTGAAGTTGCAGCCTTCAAGAGGACCTTTTCCAAGAAGAAATTCAACCACACAAAAAGTGTTGCAACTTGAGCATGCAAATGGAGATTGTTATTGATTGGGATTCTTATCTATCAAACATTGCATCCTTGTTTGTGGAGTCTCACATTTCATATTTGGAGGACACATTTGAGGGGATATCTCTCTTTTTTTATGATAACCATTGTACTCCTGTTGTCAAACCATCATCATCTTTGGATATTTTTCAACATGAGTTTCCACATTGTCTTGGTTTTTCACCTTCTTCATTGATTAGGCATGTATGTAATTTGATTGTGGCATCTTCATCTTCATCAAGAAAGGAGACACATGAGAAGATTTCAAAGACATCTTTGACATCCATATTCATCCTTCCTTCCTCCAATTCCTATCTGGAATAGGAAGCATCTCAGCACTTGCACTTGGTTTTGTTTCTTCTAAAAGGGAGACAAGTTGTTTGTCAACATTGGATCATGTTTTGTCTACAGGAACTTACTATTTTTGCAAGTGATCACATGTTTTGGGGGGGTTATATAGTCTCTCTATTTCCCTCCTATCGAGGGGCTATTGATTGTATTGTATCTATGTGATAGATGGTGTACTTGGGGGGTATTTGAGAGTCCATCCTTCCTCACTTATCTGCATTTTATCTCCTTTTTGGAGAGGGGTTTTCTTCCCACTGGGTTTTCCCCTTTTCTCCATTTGTGGGAGATTAGTTGCATTTTCATATCATTTGTAAATGGGTACCTAATATGGCCATCATGTAGCCAAGACCCATCATCCTTCATCATCTCTCCATAATCATTGTATTTTTCATTTC
The DNA here is from genome assembly GCA_007115665.2 of Sequoiadendron giganteum. NCBI lineage: Eukaryota > Viridiplantae > Streptophyta > Pinopsida > Cupressales > Cupressaceae > Sequoiadendron > Sequoiadendron giganteum. Next base: position 18,168,569 of record CM021104.1, read on the forward strand.
CTCCCTAAGTTGCACTTATGGGGGGGGTGTTAGTGCAATTAATTATTTATTACACTAGCATAAGTTTACTTAGGTCTTTATTTAATTAATTAAGACCTAGGTTTCATTATTAGATAAATCGTTAATAATGGGGTCATCCCCCTTTTCCATGTTTGTAGGAGATAAGATTCCTTCTAGAAGATGAGTTGTCTTTTCTAGAACTTATCTCTATCTCATCATCATTCCCTAGGTAGTTTGTTAGGGTTTACATGTTGTCACATGTGGTGTGATTAAGACACATGGAAACATCTTGTGCATTCTAGGTTTTACTCTTGCCTATATAATCAAGGCATATGTACAGTTGTATCTCATATTCTAGAATCAATAGCAATCTCCATTTGCATGCTCAAGTTGCAAGACTTTCTGTGTGGTTGAATTTCTTCTTGGAAATGGTCCTCTTGAAGGTTGCAGCTTCAGGGACATTGTGCATCCATCATTTCAACAACAATATTGCCCAATGCAAGCAATTTTTTTGTCGAAGTTGGCTCAAACTTTTCTGGCTACACCCATTTTCTTTCCTTAATTCCTTTCCTCAAATTTTGCATAAATACTTCAAAAATACTTAGTTTCAGCCTCTGAATTGCAGGAGAAGAAGAATATGACTTCAACACAAACAAATAGAGAGAAATAATTAATTCATCTTGCTTGAGTTTTTTTGTGTAATTATGGTAGTTATGCATGGGAAAATGAGCAAGTGTAGTCATACTTCATGCGATCACTCAATGACGAAATTTACTAAATAAGGAAAGGAAAGGACTCGTGCCAATTAATTAACCTTTATTCAAAATAATTACTAACTTTAAGTGAAAATGTACTTACCTTACGTCTCGTCATTAACTTAATTTCACTCACCTTTGCTGACGTAATAGATTAGTTGTACAATGGGGAGGGTGGTGGTGACCTTTATTATGAGGTGGATGGGTTGGCTATTTAATGACAAAATTCATTACGACGAAAATATTGTCATAATAATTGCATTTATTATGAAAGGATTTGGTATTATCGGGTGGAATGGAAATATGCAGCATGGATTATGAGGGAAATGACAAAAATTAGGGAATGGGAATGTGTAAAACTCGGACAAATCAAAGCATTAGAACATAAAGGGAATTTACAAAGTTCTAGAGCATTGATGGGAGATGCGACTAGAAAGTGGAAATAGTTCTAGAGCATCGGTGGAGATACTATCAGAACGCAGTAGCACAAAGTTTATGAGTATCGAGTGGGGATGCTCTTGAAATGAGGTAACAAAAAGTTTCGGAGCATCGAGTGGGACGCTCTCGAAACACAACAACAAAGATTTTTGGAGCATCGTCGGAAGATGCAGCCAAGTGAAAACAAAAGTTTCTAGAGCACCATCAAAAGATGCAGCTAGAGCAGCAACCAAAGGTTTCTAGATAATCATCGAAAGATGCATCCGAAGCAGCAACCAACAGTTTCGAGAGCATCGTCAAAAGATGTAGCCGGCACAATAGAACAACAAAATTTTAGAGTATCGATAAAGGATGCATCCAGAATGCAACAAGAAAACTTTTGGAACATCATTGAAAGATGCAACCGAATGAGGAAATAAAAATATACAACTAGGATCTTGACTTTCCAGAGTATCAGAGAGAGATTACCAGAATGTAGGAGCAACACATGAGTCATCATCATTAAGTCATGCAAGTTTCAGAGCATAAGAGCAACAATTTCAATAGGTTCTGGACCATCACAGTAACCCTCATAACAAGGTTCTGAAACATTCAGAAGAAATTCTTTGAAATGAAAGTTATATGCATGCTCTTTTTTTCTTTTCTTTTTAGATTTTCTTTTTCTTTTTTTTAATATTCAAACTATATTGAGTTTTCAAGAGTAGAGTTGATGAATCATATTTCTCCCTATGTCTCTACGATTTTTGTGAATTCCTCTTTATTGACCGGTTTATGGTAGATGCGAAGTCGATGCCCATTAACTAGGAGGGTTCAGGTATCACCATCGATGGGTTTCAACTAGACTAAACCATTTGAAAATACCTTACAAATTTTGTATGGCCCGAACCAGTGAGTTCTAAGTTTACCTCGGTGGTCTTTGTATTTGGAGTCAAACAACATGGCCCAATCCTCATTACAAAACTCCCTCTCCTTAATATGTTTGTCATGCCAGACTTTACATTGTTGCACCAGTTCAGTTTGATGGACAACCTCCAAGCAAAGCTCATCCAATTCGCTAAGTTGCAAGACTCTCTCTACCTGGGCACGTTTAAGATCTATTCCCAACTCCATGCTTGTTCGCAATGTTTGAAGTTCAAATTCAATGGGAAAGAGAGGATTCTTCCCAAAGACCAGTTCATATGGGCTAAAACTAATAGTTGACTTCCATGTCATGTTATAAGCCCAGACAGCTTCAGGTAGTTTCCTAGCCCAATATTTTCTCCCTGATGACACAACTTTGGTTAAGATTTTTTCGAGCTCCATTTTAGTCACTTCCACCTGACTGTTTGCCTGAGGGTGATAGGGTGATTATTTCTTATGACTAACCTGGAAATGATCAGTGAAGACCAACAAAACCTTGGACATAAATTGAGGACCTTGGTCTGTAACAATCATCCTAGGAGCTCCAAACCTGAGGAAGATTTTATTGTAGAGGAAATGAACCACCTACTCCTCCCTAGCAACTCGCATGGCTTGAAATTCTTCCCACTTAGTTAGATAATCGGTGCAAACCAAAATGTACTCCTTCCCTTGTGAGGTCGGATCTATTGGACTGATAAAGTCCAGTCCCCATTTTTCAAATTGTTCAAGGACTACTTGGGGTTGAAGGGACATTTCATTTGATTTTGTTGGTCTCCCTACCCTTTGGAATTCATCATAGTGGTGGACATATTTCTTGACATCCTTATGCATAGAGGGCAAGTAGTACCCTGCACCTAAGATCTTATGGGAGGTTCTCTTTCAAGAATAATGTCCTTTGGAAGGATCATCGTGATAAGCTCTTAAGATACTATAGGTTTCATCTGCCCTAACACATCGTCGTAGAACCATATCAGGTTCACATCTAAATATGATCCCATTAATCCATTTGAAATGAATGCTTTCTCTTACAAGGCGTCTCTTTTGTTTAGATGTGAAAGAAGGTGGTACTTTTGAGGTGGCCAAATCATTGGCAATATCAGAAAACCAGGGTGTTTTAGTAGATATGGCGAGCAAATTCTCATCTAGAAACTCATCTTGTATCGGAGCACATTCACCATCATCTTCTTTAATTCGGGATAAAAAATTTGGAACTACATTGAATTTTCCTGGTTTATCAACATTTGCCACGTTGAATTCCTAAAGAAGCAACAACCATCTGATTATCCTCTCATTCACTACAGGTTTATTCATGAGGTATTTTATGGCTGAATGGTTTGTATACACCATTACCTTATATCATGTAATGTACTGTCGAAATTTCTTAATTGCATGAATTACTGCTAAAAATTCCTTCTCCGTTGTCGTGTAATTTATTTCAGTTGGAGTTAAATTCTTACTAATGAAGCATATAACATACTTCCCTCCATTCTCATCTTCCTTTCCTAAGACCACTCCAATGGCATCATCAGACACATCAGCATAAATATGGAATGGTCATTTCCAATTAGGTCCATAGAGGATAGGATCTAAGATAAGCTTCTCCTTGATAATTTTGAATGACGGCTGACACTCAAGTGTCCAAGTAAACTCTACATTATTTTGGAGAAGAGAAAACTTAGGAGCCGCAATTTTGCTGAATTTTTCTATAAACCTTCTGTAGTATCCATCATTCCCTAAGAAACTTTTAACATTAGGCTGAGTTTTGGGGGTGACCAACTATTGTATCACTTTAATTTTCTTTGTATCGACTTTTATTCCATCAACAGAGATGTGATGTCCCAACACAATTCTGTGTTCTACCATTATCAGGCATTTCTCACGGCTTAAGGACAATTGATCATCCTAACATCGCTTCAACACTTTGTCCAGGATTTGGAGAGCTTCATCAAAATTTGGTTCGTAGATAGTGAAGTCATCCATATACACCTCCATGCATTCATTTACCAGCTCAACAAATATAGCTAGGATGGCTCTCTAGAACATTGTTGGAGCATTGCAGAGCCCAAAGGGAAGGACCCTATATGCAAAATTTCCCCATGGACATGTAAAGGTCATTTTATCCTGGTCTTCTGCTACAACTTGTATTTGGTTGTACCAACTGAATCCATCTATAAATGAGAAATATTTCCTCCTAGCCAAGTTATCCAAAACCTGATCTACAAATGGTAGGGGAAAATAATATTTGTGGGTCGCCTTGTTAAGTTCCCTATAGTCTATGCATATTCTCCACTTTCCATTATTTTTGGGAACCACGATCGGCAGTGAAACCCACTTGCTATCATAAATGGGATAAATAAATCCCACTTGCAAGAGCTTCTCAATCTCAATTTTGACAATATCTTTCAAGGTAGGGTTGAGTCTTCTTTGTGGTTGGCAAACAGGTCGAACATTTTTAGTGTAGATATGATGAGTGCACACACTAGGGTGTCTTCCCCTCATATCTGTGTAGTACCAAGCAAATGCCTTGGATCTATTCACTAAGACATCAAAGAGTTTATGTTCTTCTGACTCGATCAACCAACTATTAATGTTTAGAGTTTTTCCTAGCAGTAGCATAATGAATTTTAACACTAGGATGGTTGGATGCGATGTTATACATTGGTCTTGTCAAAGTGTTAAGGGGGAAGCTATGAGTTATGATCTTATGGAGCTTGGAAATATCTTCAAATAAATGTTCTTTTTTTGGAATAATATTCGCTAGAGGACAAAGCAGTCCCATGAAATTGGTACTATTGAATTCAATATTTCCTATATTGATGGGTTGTCCTAAGATTTCCTCTACATCCAACATCTCCTCATCGCTTAAATCCATGGTGATATTTTCCATATTTTTTTCTATTTCATCTTCCAGTTCTTCGCCATATTGTCTGATGACTACCATGGCCAATGAAGCTGGATTTTCCTATCCGTTGGAACCTTCTAATTCATCAACCCACACTTTATTAAATTCAGCAGGCTTGGCGAGGGGATACAAGAATGAATGTTTGCTATTTGGACCACGTGAAATGGTCATTCCTCCTTCCCTACAGTCAATTTTGGTTGTCACTGTTTCCAACCATGGTCTCCCTAGGATTATAGGGTAGTTGTATTTTTGTGTAAGAGACTGAATTACCTAAAATTCCATAAGATATTCCCATCCATCGAATTTGACAAGAACATTCTCAAGGACACCCTTGGGAATGGCCATGGATTGATTTTGCATCTGTAAGACTATGGTTGGAGGGCGTAATTCAGAAAGCCTTAATTCTTCCATTACATCAACAATCATTACGTTAATGGTTGCACCCAAGTTGACTAGTGCATTAGGTATTTCCACTTCATTGATTGTGACTGTTATCACTAGACTACCTGGATCATCATATTTTAGAGCAGTAGTCTTCCCAGCCCATAAGTCAGCTAAATAACCATTTATGTGGATAGTGTTTATTTTCTTTGGTTTCCTTCCTGGGGTCTTGATACACAACTGTTTGATCATTCGGTTTAGCTCTGGAATCTCCTTGATGGCTTGTAATAAGGGAACCTCAATTTTCAACTATTTGATTTCTTGAATCAATGTAGTTTCGATGGACGAGATTTCTGAAGCAACTTCCACAGTGGTTGGTTTAAGACACTCTAGAAAAGGCACTTGTGTTTTTTTTTTTGGCAGGTGAATTGCTCACAGTTTCTATTGGAGATTGATCCTCCCCTTCCTGAGGTAGGCTGGAAGCTCCAGCTGGAGATGGGGAAATAATTTTTTCTTGAGTAATTTCTGGAGATGAGTCAGCAATTATGGGAGTTGTTTTTGTGGGATCAATAGATTCCTTAATAGGTTCATCCAATATCTCAACAATGGTAGGCGATTGAAGTGTTTTTCCATATCTCAATTGCAAGTTTCCACAATGTATGTTGTTAATTCCAGTAACATTATCATGTTTGGTAGAATATACTAGTGCATTTTGGCGGTTGTTATTTGGGTTCAGAACAGTTTGCATCGAAAGTTGTGGTTGATTAACTTTCTCAGTTTGTTGAGTATTCTGGGGAGGTGGCAAGAGATTCTTCTATTGGTTGGGTCCTCTCCTAGGGCCAGTGTAAAATTAATTATGGGGTTGGTTCCATTGAGGAGAATAATTTTGAGGATACCACTGATGTTGAGGTTGATTGTGCCATTGATAATTTCCCCATGACTTATTTTCCGATTCAAGTGACCCCCAAGGGTAAGTTCTGACATAGCTCAGTGATTTGACAAAGGTCCAATTGTGACACATCCCCTTTTCCCATTAAATCTGTCGGTTCTCAAAAATGCAGGTTTCAACCATAAGAGTTTGTTAGGCCCTTACAACATTCTTGGACAACATACAAGGCCAATTACACAATTGAACCTTCTGCTCTTTTGGTTCTGCTAGACCTAGGTGGGTGAACCTATGTGAAAAATGCAGATTTAAAATGTATTTCCTGCTAAACAATCTACCCATAATGGAAATTAGGAGTGGATAGACAAAATGACTGCAACTAAACCTACTACACAAAAGAAAGATTTTGAATATATCATTTGTTATGAATTCTATCCTCTGGGATATGGTAGATCAGTTCCTTCTATCTATTGGGAAATGGAGTAAAAAATAACAAGGATTCAAGGTGTTTCCCTATCCAACTTAATTCAAATTGTTAGGCATATTTAAAGTATGAAATTCTATGACCGGCATATTATTTCACCCAATTTATGGCTTGCATAAATTATGCTTGAATATTTTCCTACCAAGTTCTTCTTTAATCATCCAACCAAAATCCTAAAATCACTGTGACTTATCTAAAAGAATTTAGTTCTAATTTGCAGACACCTATTAAATAAATCACACAAAGTGAAAAAATGCACTATGATAAATCAGAAGTATACTTGTTATCCTGATTTAAATGATTTAAAAAAAACTTCTAATTGGAGATAACCAGATAGGAAATTCAAAAATTATAACATCTCATCAACCGAATTCAGAAAAGATTTCACCAGTGTATATATATTTTCTCCATTACACCCTATTTCAAGAAGGATTGTTCATCATTTTTCATCCCAGTTTTGTTGCCCTTTTTTTGAAAAAATCTCCCCCAGTTAACAGAATTTACAAGATATTTATACCATGAAATCCAAGGGTCGTGACCCTTCATTTGTTCTAGTATAACTGTTTACATTCCATGGCAGAATTTAAAATATTTGATTAAGTTTCCTTATCGGCAAATCAAATATTTTTTTACATTATTCGTCCTTAACATTTCGCTTTATATTGCTATGAAGTACCTTTTATACTTATCGCTCTACCGTGGTCAACCTGCTGACCGGCTGTGGTATAGCAGTCTTTGACTTTAACTGTCTTCTCTTCCTCCACCACGCTACTGTAGCCTTCGTTCTACTCACCCACAGTATAGCGATGACTAGCATTGACTGTTACCTCTGCCGTTACCACTTCCCTACCTCTCAACTGCGGGCTCCCTTTTGACCCCCTTTAGTATGGTAGTTAGCATCTATTGTCACCTCCACTACTTCCACCGCATTACTGTGGTCCCTATTCTAACCACGTCCTCCGTCATTACCGTGCTACCGCAGTTCTTTCTTTGGTCAGTCACGGTGTGGTAGTAGCCGCCATCACTGCCTGCTAATGGTTTACCGCTGTCACCACGGTCTCCCCGTAAGACGGTGGTGGTACTGTGGTGATTGCTATCTCCGTTTGTCTCACCGCTTGCTAACTATTCCCTATGCTACCACAGTCACTAACCTGACTGCTAGCGGTAGCATGGTAAGCCCTTCAAACTGCTTCCTCTCTGGTTGCTAGCCACCACCATGGTACCGCGGTCAATGTTTTGACCGCGCGTGGTGGCGCGGTAAGCATTTTATGCTCGTTCCTTAGCTACTACCACCATACCGCATGCCACTTTACAAAACGCCATGGTATAACAGTAAAAGGTGTTGGCCTTTTAAAGGTGCAAATGTAAAGAAGCGGTATAAAATATAAGTCATTATTTGGCTTTATGAAAGGGGAAATAAATTAATTATTATAGAAAGATGGGCTAATGATGGGATTTAAATGGAGAAAAACTTACGATTTTCATGGAATTTTTTGGGTTCTAACAGTGGCTCTTGTTGGGGATGAGTGATTTTGCAAATCACTGCAAGAATCCAGAATGCAACTGGGAGAGAAGACCAAGACATGAATGGTCCAGAAAATGAAGGCAATGGAGGATGGAGGGAATAAAAGAGTGAAGGAGATAGAAAATGGAAGGTGAAAATAACCCTAAGCTATTGTACATGGAAAGAAAGCAATTCTTTCAAAAAGGGAATTCCTAAGAATGTCCATATACTGGCAAAGCTAGACCCTTCAAAATTCCTAAACTACTGTGCATGGAAAAGAAAACTTAAAGAGGGTTATTAAGAATTGTCCATGCACTGGCAATCCTTAACCCTCTGCTAATCCTCAAGAGAAGGAATGCTTTAGGAACTACCCATGTATAGGAAACTCCTACTCCTCTCCAGACATGTTCTACAAGAAATAAGAATCTTCACCTCCTTTACCAATTATCACAAAAGGACCAAGACATAAAGCTTCAAATTTTCCATGCTTCCCCTTCTCCTGACACCGATCATTCCACATCAATACCAAGTCATCTTTTTCAAATTTTTGCTTCTTGGCCTTTTTATCAAAAAGGTATTTCATTTGTGACTGCAATTTCACATTCTAGTTCTGAGCCACTCTTCTCACTTCATCAAGTTTTGTAACCTGCTCCATTCTTTCCTCCATTGGTTCAAAAATATCCAAATCTTCTTGTAAAATAAAGTTAAAGACTAGCAAAAGGTTCTGCAGTGGCATCCTAGCTTGTGTCCCATACACCAATTCAAATGGAGATTTTCTAGTTGCCTTCTCCACTATAATCCTATATGCCCATATAACCAATCTTAACTTCGAATCCCATGCCTTTTTATTTGTATCCAACATCCTCCTTACTATCTTCAAAAGATTTTTATTGCTTGAGTCTGCCTGACCATTGGCTTGTGGATGATATGGGGTAGAATAAGAAATATTAATGCCATATTTTTTGCAAAAATCTCTAAACTCATCAGATCTAAAACACATCCCATTATATGTGATCAATCTGACCGCGGTGCCAAATCTGGTTATAACATTCTCCATCAGAAAGTTCATCACCACTTTGCTTGTTGCTTGCTTAGTTGGGACAGCCTCCACCCACTTAGTAAAATAATTTGTGGCCACTAGTATCCATCTATGTCCTCCACTTGAAATTTCTTGTATTTCTCCAATGAAATCAAGTCCCCATTGGTGAAAAGGTGCTTCTACCTGCAAGGGTCTAAGTGACAATGCTCCTTGATACTTCAACTTCCCTGAGAATTTCTGACAAGCCTCACATTTCCTCACATATGCAAAAGATTCATTGAATACCCTAGGCCAATAATAACCAGCCCTAAGAATATTGTGTGCAGTAGTCTTAGCAGAATAATGGCCTCTACATACCCCTTCATTCATTTCTCTCAAGACATATTTTGCTTGGGATTCATCTAGACACAACAACAATATACCATCCCTATTTTTCCATAATAGATCCCCTTCTATAAAAACATATTTAGAAGCCTACAACTTCAAATTTCTCCTTTGATTATCATTCAACCCTTCAAGTCACTTCTTTTGTTTCAGATAATACATCACATTTGTATACCATGGAGTATGCTCAATACTTACTATGACCTCTTCCTTACCTTCTACACTGCAAATTTGGTTTGCTTCAATATTTGTTTCTGCCATCAGCTTGGCCAGACCCTATCCTCTTAACAATTTGGTAATCTAAATCTCCATATTGAACTCTTGGATTTTATTAATCCATCTACATCTCTTCCATATCACTTATGTCTGCACCAGGATATCCTTCATAGTTGCATGTGGGACATAAGCAATTACCTTAGCTCCAACAAGGTAAGCCTGAAATCCTTTGTTGCTTTGACCAGTGTATAAGCCTATTTTTCCATCATATCATACTTCAATTCTGACCCCTACAAAGACTTACTAAAAAAATAAATAGGCTTCTCATGACCTTCATCATTTTTCTGTGACATAATAGCAGCTATGGTGTGAAATGAAGCAAAAGAAAAAATCTGAAATGGTTTAGTAAAATTAGGGGACTTCAGGATAGGGGCTTCTTTGATAGACCTTTCTATAGATATGAAGGCATCCATAGCTTCAGCAGTCCAGTCCAGCTTTTCTCCTTTTTTCAACATCTTAGATATAGGTTTAACAATCTCAGCAAAATTGGACACAAACCTCCTAACAAAATTAATTTGGCCAAAGAATGATTGGATTTCTTTGACAGTTTTGGGAATGGAAATTTTCTCTATGGAATCTATTCTTTAAGTATCTATCCTAATCCCATCTCTTAACACAATATGCCCCAAACGTTTACCCTCTATGAAAGAAAAATGACATTTTTTAGGATTAAGACTAATACCATATTCCAAAGCTTTGATGAAGATCTTCTCCAATTCCCCAATAGGATTCTCTGCCTTTTTGGAATAAGCAGTGAGATCATCTTGATATACCACCATTATAGCATTGATTAGATCTGCAAATGTCACATCCATGGCCCTTTGAATTGTAGCTCCTGCATTTGTGAGACCAAATGGCATTCTTATATAGACATACATTCCCCATGGTGTAGTGAATGTTGTCTTGTACCTGCTCAAATTATTTGACTTTGACCTACTTATATCCAGAAAATCCATCCATCATTGACAATAGCTTGCACCCTGTTACTTTGTGCAATATTTCCTCCATGTTTGGAAGAGGATAATTATTTTTTAGGGAAGCAACATTCAGATTTCTAAAATCTACACACGGTCTTATGTCCCCATTTTTCTTCTTGAATGGAACCAAATTTGAGACCCATGTTGAATGCCTAATGGGTTTTATGATACCTCCATCTATGAGCTTTGCTAGCTCCTCTTGCATCTTAGGTTCCAAGGTTGGGTTGAAAGGCCTCTTCTTTTGTCTGAATGGCTTTGTGTCTGGCTTAAGTGGAATCTCATGCTGAAAAATACCTTCTCTATATGCCTTCAAATCCTCATAAGACCAAGCAAACACATTATTGTATTTTCTCAGCAATGTAATCAACATTCTTCTGATAGTTGGGCTTATTTTCTTTCCAATATAAACCCTTTTTGGTGCTAATTTAGTTCCCAAATTTATTTCTTCAATATCTTCTTTCTTAAGAGGTGTCTACTTCATGAGAGAATGATCACTCCCATCATACACTCTCTCCAATGCCACAAGCCCTTTGGGAAGCTTGTTAGTTTTAAGCTATAAAAATTCCTTCCCAAATACAGTCTGTTTCCCATCCACTTCTTCCACAAAAGCATTGAAATCAATCTCTTGTGCCTCATACTGATCTATAGAATGAAGAAACTTAAAAAGGTCACTATCATCATTAAAAACCTGCCAGCTATATATGTTATCAGGGACAACATGCCTTGTTTTGAATTCAACCTAAGACACTCCTGCCAAAGTGATATCATCTTTCTTTAAGGCTACATTAGCCAAAAAATCAGCCATCAAATTTTCAGATCTATCTATCCAATCAATTGAAAATGCATCAAATAGTTCCATTGTATCCCACACAACATTTCTATATTGTTTCATCCTTTTGTTTTTTGCAACATATTTTGATCTGACTTGTGACACAACTAGCTCAGAATCACCCAAAAAATTCAACAACTTAATCTTATGCTTGACAACCATGTTCAAACCAATCAACCAGGCTTCATACTCAGCCACATTATTTGTACATTCAAAAGCCAACAAAAATGAATATTTAAATGTTGTGCCTTCAGGTGATATGCAAACTACCCCAACTCCATTACCTTCTTGACTGCATACCCCATCAAAGTACATTTTCCACACACCCTGCTGATTTCTAGAGACAAGCTTATCAATTGGGTCATTCTTCACTAATTCTGGTTGAGACAATTCTACTCTGAAACTCCCTAAATCCACATCACATAAGCAATTAAGTTGTTCCTAAGGAACATATTAAACAATATAATTCATCCTTGGTTCTCTATACAATTTAACTTCTTCACCATTAATTGGTATTGTGGCATATGATAAATCAAACTACACATTACCCCCAACTGTTGCAATCCATTGTCTTGACAAAAGCATTCCAAACTGAGGAGGTGTATCAATCACAGTTATATCAATGTTATAAGTTGCTTGTGGGTATGTTTCTAGTTTTACTTCTACATCCTTCATAATCCCCGCAACTGGGACAGGCCTACTATCCATGGCATAACACTTACCACCCTTAATATTTATTCACATACCAAGTTGTTTCATTACCCCTACTGGAATAATATTCATAGAAGAACCTGAATCGATCGTGCAATTTCTTAGCAATTTACCATTTATGAGTAGGGTAGTAAAAAAAGGATCAATTTGTGGTGTATTCATCAATGCATCATTTAGGCCAACTTCTAAAACTTTTATCTTTCCTTGCATATCAACAATTCCAAGATTCTCATTTTGTTCAAAATTTACAATATGATTCCGCCCACCAGACATTAATTGAATATCACTTTCTCTATACTCTTTAATTTTCATCATTTCAAGTAATGGGACAAACATTTTTACCTAGGATAAAGCTTGCACGAAATCAAAAGATGCACCTTAAGCTCTGATCACCTTCTTTTGCTATGTTGGTTCACCTTTGTTCTCCTCTTTCTCCCTTTTTGATTTCTGATTTATCTTTTGTTTGTCTTTAGAGAATTCTTTATTTTATTCTTTGGGAACATACTTCTATTATTTTTTATCAGGGTGCTCATCATTTGTCTTTTTTGATATTTCATGGGACATATTTTTATCTTTCAAGAATATTCCTCTTGGAACACCTTCATTCTCATTCATTATTCTATTCCTCAATCGATACTTGCTTTTAGCCAACTCAACTGATGCAATAGTCAATATTTTAATTTCTTCCTTAGTTGGTCTCCTCATACTTCCCCTATTAGGCCAATATGCTGTATTAGGGGGACCTTGTTTGTCATCACTTTTTTTCATAAGCAGAAAAAACTTGTCGTTCTGCCATGTGAACATTATATTTATGATGATCAACATCATATTCATATCCTCCTTCTTCTGAAGATGAATACCCTTGCTCTTTAGAGTGAAGAGTATGAGAAGTCAAATAGATATTATGGTCCTCTTCATTATTATTTTATGCTATGTATTTTCCTAACACTGATTGAGCTACAACACAATGCTCTGAAGAATGTGGCAAGTCACAAACTGAACACCAAGGACTATTATCAACCGTGTATGTCCCTCTTTTCTTCAAAGGGTCAGGTGTCTCTTTATTTCTTGGCCCATCTATCACTGGCTTTCCATTTCTCCAATTTGTATTATAAGGCATGCCATGTAATCTAGGCCTTTCATTCCTATATGTGTTCTCTTGTTTATTTGGAGGAGCATATTGGGGAATCCTAGGGTTATCCCTCTTGGCAATCATCCCTGTAGCTTTCCTATTATTTTCAATAGTGAGTGCTATCCTTTGAGCTTTAGCCAAATTTTTGGGACCCCTGTTCTTAAGCTGATATCCTATCTTAGGATCAAAATCTTTTAAATAAATACTCAATGCATCAGGATCAGCCAATTTAGATCTAGGAGGTATCTTATTATGCAATTTAGAAAACCTCTATTTGAAATCATAAGATGACTCATTTTGATGCTTCTAAATAGTCACCAATTCATGCAATGCAAATTCAGGTGCATATTGATTCCCATATTGCTCAAGAAATTATTCATAAAACACATGAATAGAATCAATAGAAGTTGTTGGCTGAGTATTAAACCAATCTCTAACATCTTCAATTAGTGACATCATAAACAACCTCATCTGCACATCTTCATACTGCATATCCAAATCTTGCATAAAATAATTAAAGCTCCTTAAATTCTCTTCAGCTGAAATTGCACTACTTCCTATGAATTTTTGGACAAGACTTCTCCAACTGTTGTCCATAGGATCAGGACATATTTAAAATCCAGCCAAATCAAACTGCCTGATCATGGTTGTATATTGTGGAGGAGGATTTTGGTAATGTCGATGCTGGTATAATGGATTATTATTTGCCACATATTATTGACCTTGTGGGGGTACATGTTTCTGATAAGGAGGTGGATGAACACCTTGTTGCTGTGGTGGAGCATTTTGATGTCTACATCAATTCCCTGCCCGATTTTGGTGGGCCTGTGGGGAATTTGATAGATATTTTGGTTGCCCTTTTTTTGAAAAAATCTCCCCCAGTTAATAGAATTTACAAGATATTTATACCATGAAATCCAAGGGTTGTGACCCTTCATTTGTTCTGGTATAACTGTTTACATTCCATGGTAGAATTTAAAATATTTGATTAAGTTGCCCTAATGAAAAATCAAATATTTTTTTACATTATTCATCCTTAACATTTCGCTTTATATTGCTGCGAAGTCCCTTTTATTCTTACCGCTCTACCGCGATCAACCTGTTGATCGGCCGTGGTATAGCGGTCTTTGACTTTGACTGTCTTCTCTTCCTCCACCACGCTACCGCACCCTTTATTCTGCTCACCCATGGTATAGCGGTGACTAACATCGATTGTTACCTCTGCCTTTACCACTTCCCTACCTCTCAATTGCGGGCTCCCTTTTGACCCCCTACGGTATGGCGGTTAGCATCTATTTTCACCTCCACTGCTTCCACTGCGTTATCGCGGTCCCCGTTCTAACCGATTCCTCCGTCATTACCATGCTACCACAGTTCTTTCTCTAGTCGGTCACGATGTGGCGGTAGCCGCCATCGCTGCCTGCTAACGGTTTATCGCTGTCACCACGGTCTCCTCGTAAGATGGTGGCGATACTATAGTGACTACTATCTCCGTCTGTCTTGTTACTTGCTAATTGTTCCTCGTGCTACCACGGTCACTGGCTTGACTGCCAACTGTAGCGCAGTAAGCCATTCAAACTGCTTCCTCGCCGGTTGCTAGCCGCCACCATGGTACCGCGGTCAATGTTTTGACCGCGCGCAGTGGCGCGGTAAGAATTTTATGCTCGTTCCTTAGCTGCTACCGCCATACTGCAGTCCACTTTGCAAAAGGCCGCAGTATAGCAGTAAAAGGTGTTGGCCTTTTAAAGGTACAAATATAAAGAAGCGGTATAAAATATAAGTCATTATTTGGCTTTATGAAATGGGGAATAAATGAATTATTATAGAAAGATAGGCTAATGATGGGATTTAAATGGAGAAAAACTTAGGATTTTCATGGAATTTTTTGGGTTCTAACAAAATCCAATCTCCTTCAAGCATCATCACCAAGACCTTTGATAAATATGGTCTTTAAAATCTCAATACTTATGGCTTCTTTGCCACATCATTTAGATAGGAAGAGAAACTTATCTAGGTAATCTTCTAGTCTCTCGTCTTCATTATGTCTTAGTTTGAACAACTCTTCCTTCCTATCGCTCACATGATAGTACCTTTGGTACTTATCCAAAAAAATATTTTCCATGCCATGCCATGAGTTTATGGATCTCGAGCCTAGCCCCATGAACCAATGCATTGTTGAGTCCTTTAGAGTCAAGGGGAATAGCTTAAGATTCTAGTTATCATTCTTGTAGTCATAGGTTTGATACAAGACTTTAAACTCGAAGAGAAACTGGTCAAGGGCCTCAGAAGGTTGGCAGAAAAGCTAGGGAGATATTTTTCATGGTCGTGTCATCATCTACATTAATAGTGATGGGATAAGTAAATGTTCGTGTTGCAGGTGGGGCATCAACGTTGGCATTTCAATGGTTACGGTCATGATCACCCATATTATCGAAAGGAATTCATTCCTCTTCAAATGTTTGCTCAAATGGGAAAGGTTTAGGAGTTTGGAGAGGAATATACTCCTCTACAACTATATGTTCTCTTTCTGGAGTATACAGGAAGGTCTCAAGTTGATCCTAGTCGATCAATTCTTTAGAAAGTTCTTGAGCTAATATTTCTTCTTCCCCACTCGTGGTTGGTATGTCGTTTGGAAGTGGGGGTGGTTCGGTATGAATCTTTCATGGGGGCCTCTTTTCCTGACCATGCAGAAAAGGAAGCCTGGGGACTATTTTTGTTTCCAAAAGAGTAATTCAAGGTATCTCCTACTAACACTTAGAAAAAGAAGGCATCCCCCACAACGGTGCCAAAAAGTGATAGGTTGTCGTTGTACCTATCTCTTTAGTTGAAAAGTACATCAAATATCGATCGGGCAGTGTTCAAGGCTATATGAAATAAGATAATTCTTGACTATCTCTCTCTTGGATTTTCTAAATGGATGAAACAACTGAAACAAAACTTAAACTAAAGGCCATTAAACTAGAAAGCTTGAAATAATTAAACTAAAAAGAAGGAAATCACTAGTCTAAAAATCATATCAACTAAACTAGAAAGAATCAAAATGATTAAACTAATAAGTGTATAAATTGCTGAAAAATAAAAATAGGTAAAGAAACTATGAAACATCTAACCAATAAAAAATTAACAAACTTAACAGCTAACAGAAAACAACTTATCAATTTGAAACTTAACAGTGAGAAAAGGTGCACCAGAACTTTAACTAACAGACTGAAAGAAAACGAGACTTCACACTTCATCATTTACATAATATAAATAATAAATTTCTAGAAGTAAAATACTTATCTATCTATTCCTACAATCCCTCGAGTGGCTAGCTTGCGGGTTCCTCTGTATCTAGCTCAAGTCACATAAACTGGTAACTTCAAAACTATTCCATCTAGACCAATTCCATTCTCAATACTTAGCAAAATAGAATAAGATAAACAACAAGATTCACTTTATTCATATTAAGAGATTAATATAAAAAACATAGTGCAAAGATTCATTATGACAGCATAATGATATTCTCCAATTATTTTTCTCGTTTTGAAAATTACATACTTATACAAAAAAAATTTACCAGAATCCTAAAATTCAGTAGGTGGAAAGCACCATTGAAAAATTATTCAACTGATCCTTAACAGACTAACAAAATTTAACCATACGTAAACATTAAACAAGCTTGTACTGAACCATAAGTCTTTTTAACAAAAAATAACAAAACACCTATAAAAGATCGATGTATCAAATGCCCTATAATTACGGCGCTTAAACTTCCAGCGCTAGTCTTCAACTTATGGAGTCGATGTTAAGTCTCCAATATTGAATCTTCTTCGTTGAATTCCTTCTAGTTGTGCATGATGATCGATTATTCGTGAGGAACCTATTTTACTTCTGCAAAATCTAAACTATTAAGTCAGCACGGGTTAGTAAATCCCAAGCAATTTCAAGAAATAAAATTTATACAATTTCCTCAAAAAGAAAGCACTTATTAATCCTAAAGGTAGATAATTGGAAGAGTAGAGGGTTGAAAAAATATAGGGAAGGGTTTTTATTCACTATTATCGATGAGGTTATTTTTAGCTCATCATGTCCCCAAGGTTTAGAGAGAATTAAAAATCAAAGGGATATCGACTTATCGATATAGTCAAAAAGAAGGTGCACATTAGCAGGGATTTAGTCTTTGATGAGGAATTTGGCAGCATCTCGTCTTCCTCTCCATCACCTATATGTTCCCAAGCACCATAGTTAGTTGAACCTACAGATGAGTAAATTGAAAAAGAGTGGGAGGTTGATTCAAAGAAGGAAGTTGATCCAGATGACATTTTGTTTCCATTGGATGAGTTTCCTCCTCTCGCACCTCCATCCTCATCATATGTACACAATAAGATTCCTAAGTGGTATCATACCACCATAAAGGCTACAAAAGATGATGCAGTTATTGATACATCTTTTCCTAGGCCTAAGACTCACAACAAGTCTAATGAGGAAGTAAATATGTCCCTTATGTGTACAGTTATGCAGATTTTTGAACCTGAAATAGTGCAGAAAGCTCTTGAGTCACCACCTTGGAAAGATGTTATGGATGTTGAATATTAGGCACTTCTAAGGAAAAATACATGGGAACTTGTAGATCTTCCACCAGGGAAGAAGGTTATTGGCTAAAAATGGGGTTTTCAGATTAAATACAAGGCAGACAGTAGCATTGAAAAGTATAAGGCCCAACTTGTGGCTAAGGGCTATGCACAAAAGGAAGGGATTAGTTATGATGAGACTTTTTCCCCTACCACAAAGATAAAGACTATATGTATGGTATTGGCTATGGAAACACAGTTTGGGTGGAAAACCACCAGATGGATGTCAAGAGCACCTTCCTTAATAGAGATCTCATGGAGGAATTCTATATGACTCAACTAGAGGGATACACCACACCTAGGTAGCCACACAAAGTATGCAGACTCATCAAATCCCTCTACTATCTCAAATAGGCTCCTTGAGCCTAGTATATCAAGATCGATGATCATCTCCTCAACCATGGATTCATCAAGAATCCATAGGATCCCAATAGCTACATCAAAGAGAAAGGGGGAAGATTGTCATTCAAATTGTTTATGTTGATGATCTGGCTTATCACTTCTCCACAGATGATCGATGCAATGAAAAATGATCTCAAACGATCGTTTGACATGACAGATCTCAAGCTCCTACATTATTATCTTAGACTTGAAGTGTGTCTAAAGAAGAATCAAATATATTTTTCTCAGATGAATTATGTCAAGACACTATGTGAGAGATTCCACATGGAAGACTGAAAACCTATGTCGACCCCCATGGAGACAAGTTTGCAACTTTCCCACCACGATCCATCTGCTCAGGTGAATGGTACTCTTTATAACCAGTTGATTGGGAGTATCATCTACCTGGCCTATACCAAGACGGATATTAGTTTTGATGTCAGTTATATTTCTAGTTTTATGTAGGAACCTAAGGGAGTTCAATGGAAGGCAACAAGAGGGTTTTGAGATACATCCGTGGTATAGTGGCATATGGCATGGAATATAAGAAGAATGTAGAATTTTCATTGTATGGATACATGGATGCAGACTATGCAAGTTTAGTGGATGATAGAAAGTCTACTTTAGGCTTCATTTTCTTTCTGGGATCTGGTTTGATTTCATGGGGGGGCAAGAAGAAAACCATTGTTGTTCACTCTTCCATAGAGGCAAAATATCACACCATAGGGGGGTTGTCTATGAGGCGATATGGTTATGTTGCATTTTGATAGGAATGGTTGTTCCTGATACAGGTCCTACCACTTTGTTATGTGACAATCAGAGTGTGTTAAAGCTTTTTCACAATCCAGTTTTTCATGATCGTACCAGGCATATTTAGGTTCAGTGCCATTACATTTGTGAGCATGTTTAGCAACAGAATATACAACTACAGTTTCATCTAACACAAGAGCAATGTGCAGACATGTTTACCAAATCACTTGCAGCTGTAAAGTTTGAGGCTTTCTGAACTTTCATGCTTTGGTTTCTTGGGCATATGATGTAATAATGGGGGGTGTTAGAATATTTTTATTTATTATGTATCATTAATAATAATACATAACTAATTTTATAGTTATGATTAGTTGATTGGGTATGCCCGATCAGGTTGGTTATCAACCAACCTTTCTCTATATTTATTGATGCTTCTATGATTAATCAAATCACTCAATTGCTCTCATGATTTCATGTAAAATGAGAGGTGAAAGAAATGAACTCATCCCTGTCCAAACATGGAGTCGCCTCTTAGATATGCATGATTCAAGTTCCGATTTTGTCAGTTTTACAAATTTAATTGGTGCCAAGTTGACAGATTATTTGGTGAGTGATCCACCTACGATTTATAAGAATTGTACATGATTTTTTGAGGCCCAAGGAGAGAAGACCTAAGTTGGGCATTGACCACAATTGGGTTGATATTATCCCTTACCCAGATTGAACCATTATTAGGGTATAGGGCATAAATTTTTCTCCTCATGTGTTCCTAAGGAATGTTCTATTGAGACTTTGTTTTCTAGAAGTTATGTGGTAGCTAGGAAAAGTTGAAGACTCATAACTATCAGAACAAAAAAGGGACTCTTTTCCCTACTTACACTATATTTTCTGAATTCATCATGATAAAGGATGGTAGAAAAACATCCTTAAAATTATTGCACCTTTTGGCATGAATAAATGCATACCTAGGAATCATGATCCTAAAGGGTTCATTGCAGCATTGAAAGTAAGGATCATAGGAGGGAAGTTTTGGAACAACTTTTCTTCCCTAAGGACATAATTAGGAATGAGTTTTACTTGATAAAGTCAGAGGAGAGAAAGGTAAAATGGTTGGCATTTACCAAGTTGGAGCAGGAAAGGAAAGAGAAAGATCTCAATTTCAAAGGAACTTATAGGGATATTGATGATGACATATTAAGAGCGAAGACAATTTTGTATAATTTTGATAAAGTGGTGGGTTATCTTAAAGAATAAAAATAAGTGCCTAATAAAGGAAATTCCCTTGTGGTTTAAGAGAGACCAACTTATCACCCACCTAAGAAGTTATATGTATTCTCAAGAAGACAAAAGGAGGTTGTAAGAAAAGAAGATGCTATTCTACTCCTACTCATTCAGAGGAGTTAAGGGAACCTTCCCCCATGCAAAATTTTCCACCATCTCCACCTCCAATGTCACCTCCATCCCTTGTTCAAAATTTTATTGACTTGGATTCACCACCAAGAGATCCCTCACCAAAGATGAGTCAACAGGATTGGTTGATCATTCCCTAGATTCTGATGAAGAAATAGTTGTCACAATAGATGAGGTAATGCAAAACATGCCATCAACCCCATGGGAGGTGAAATTTCTAGTTCAACAACTCAAATTGAATAAGGCTATTCTAACAGGCATTGACAATGTTGATGATGTGAGGGAGAAGGCATACAACGAATTCATGGATGATGATTCATTTATAAAGTCAAAGTTTTTTGAAGAATTTATGTGGAGAAAAAGGAGAAATGAGTATAATGATAAGGTAAAGGAAGGGATTCAATTAATTATCCATAATTACAAAGAGAGGTGATTGCCTCAAGAGTCCTTATTGATATGAAGGAAAAAAAATTGTAAGAGAAAGTGGATTGCTTCTCTTACCAAAATTGGATATGGCATCTATCATAGCCTTTGATACTATGAGAAGGCAAGGTTCAAGAGTTTGTGTAACAGATGAGGAGGCAATGTGTGAATTGAAATGGTTAGCCTTCAATCCTGAATGGGAAACATTGGTAATTTGGTCACTTGCTGAAAATACTAGCAAGCCTGAAGTTACAGAGCCTACTACAAATTTGAGAGGAGGGATGATAATAAATATATTTTTAGAAAATCCAGCAGTAGAAGCATCTACTATGGCAGTGAATGTGGCTCAATTCATCAAGGCCATTGTTGAATACTTACAGGAAAAGTATAAGGCTGAAATAAAAAGTACAATGATTTAGTAATCTCATACAATAAGGATGAGCAAAGGATTATAGAACCGAAACTAAAAAATGAGATGCTAAAGAAATAGTTTCAATCATTGCAATCAAGGCAATCAAAGCCACACGTGTAGCTTTATGTTCCATCTTCTCCACCACCTCCTCATACACATTCACTTCCTCCACCTTCTCTAGAAATGGCACGGTGTACAATGAAGAAAATGTACCACTTGCATATTTTTCCCCAAGTACTTCAGCAACACCTCCTCCAATAGGAAGAAAAGTAAGAAAAGAGGAACTAATTGAGCAGTTGGAGGCATATGAAGAATTGTTTGCATTGTACAATGATAACAACATTTTTATTATTCTAATGTTTTGGAATATTGTTTAGTAAAAGAAATAAAAAGAGTGAACAATGTTCACTCAAATTATTCTTAAATGTTCAATTCAATAAATATGTTTGAAAGGGATATAGATCAATTTCTATTCCACTAATGCAAACACGGGTTCCAAGGTTGAGTGCATTAAAGAGCATGGTTATAGGATCCACACATGATCAAAATAAGCCACTGCAAATTGCTCTAACTTACAAGATGGTGAAAGAGATTATTGCTTGCCAAGGGTTAGTATATCCACTAGAGAAGAGGATTAGAGCATTTCTTACGCAATTTGATGAGAATGATCTTGGCCTCCTTCCAAACATTCTTGATAATAATGGAGTTGTCAAAACCTATGAACAATGGAGAGCTCATATGGATGTTATTATTGCTACAGAAGCTACTTTAATTTGTAAGCATGGGGATGCCAACATAGATATTTTGAAGGATAGCATGAATAATTTCTCTATCACTAGCACATTCCTAAAATAGGTTGACAAAGATGCAAATCAAATAATGATAAGGTATGGTCCTTATAGAACAAATTTGGATGAATTCATGCCTTCAATTGGCCCACAAAAGAGGATTATACTGCTTGGGACAAGAATTACAATGATATTATTGATTTGTAACCGTTTTCAATGGTTATATGGCAACAATTTTAGCCTATTTTGCATATTCAACAATTTTAGAGGTCTTCATGGGCATCATCAAATGTATTTTTCATCTTGCACGATAGGATTTTGTCTTCACCTGCCAACTCAGCTTTCCTAAGTCCACAACAAAAAGAATGAAGAAAGGAAGTGGCAAAGAAATCAACTAACCATTTCAGATATTTTGGGAAGGCATGATGGATGTAACAAATTTTGTAACTGCCTTACACTCAAAATATTCCCTCCATGATCTTGCAATTGTACCAATATTTTTAAATGTAAATGTATGTCAAATGAAAATGTGACATGTGTAATGGCCTGAAGCTTGTTGCTCCCTTGTGGGTGAAGCCACAATAGTAGTTTACAATTCAGGTGAGGAAGGAAAACTCACAAAAAATGACCCTAAGGCAAAAAAAGTGATTTTAGGGGTTCATACGAACCTACTGGTTTGACCGCACCAATAAGGGGTTCACTCGAACCCTGGTTCGAGTGAACCCCTTTGAATCTTGGCTGCCAAAAAAAACAAAAAAATTCATAGGAAAGGGGTTCGAGCGAACCCCTAGAGGTTCGCCCGAACCCCTATGGGTTCGTACGAACCCCCCTTATCCCTCATCCCCCATCTGAGACACAAAAAAACCTAAATTTTGGCACTTCAGAGCTTGGGTTGAGGATGAAAATGGATGAATCTTCACAAACCCAGCTAGAATCAAGTAGTCCTGAAAACGAGCTATCCAATGAATATAATTTTAATATATTTTGGTTTTATTATGTATGTGTTTTTTTAGTTTTATTAAACATAGGTTTTTCACCGAAAATCAAGCTCTTTGTTTTGCACATGTGGAAAAATAGCAGATTATCAAAATAAAATTTTAAAAAATATGTTCGTGTTGGGTATTGATGTCCTTGATCCATTAAAAAGAAAAATTGAATTTCGATACATACAGAAAAATTTATGTTGTATACAGTCTACCTATGTCTAAATTGCAATTGGTTTCACTTTGAAACTTGATTAAGTAAAAAATATTCAATAAAAAATTATGAGACCAAATGAAAGTGCTAGATATCATAGTTACAAATCTAAATTCAAAAAAAATAGAATTTTATCCTTCATACAAAAAAATTTATGCTGTATACGGTGAGCGTCACTTTTTTAAAATGTTGTTTTTTGAAAAAAAAAAAACAGTTTTCGTGGGAGATAGAAAAAGAAGTGCAATCTGATTCCAAAAATTTTGAAAAAAAAATTTTTAGAATCTGTAGACAAAATTTGATGACTCTAGTTTGCATCATCTTCAAATTCCTCATGGTTTAGCTGCTATAGGTTCCCGAATGTGAATATTTAGTTAAAAATAATAATTTCAATGTCCAATTTGGCCAAAAATTGTAAACCACTATTGTGGGATCACCCATGTTTTATAAAATGGAATTCAAGGCCATTTACACTAGTTGTTAATTTATTTTTGAAGACCTTTTGTAATATAGAGCACAAAAACTTTTATGTCTACGTCTTTTCTAGGTTTTGAGTTTTGAGTCTTTGTGATTGAATTATTAATGAAATGAATCAAAGACCATTCAATTCATCTTCATTGTCTTTCCTTTGAATTTTTATTTACTATTAATGCACTTGTTCAAAGAATGAGTTAAACTTTCTATTATAGAGATAAAGGTTTATGTGAATTTATACAGGGATCATTTAAGTATTATTGGTTTAGATCTCTGAGTTTAATGGTGTAATGCATCATTAAGTAGCTTTGTTATGATAGATGGAACACTATTATATGTTTTAATTGCATTGGTTAGGACTCCATACCCTAGGATAAGATACTGATCACCATAAGTTGTGGATGTGTTACATCTTCTTAGTCTTTCACAACAAATACATTCAAAATCAATAAATCTTTACTTTTTGTTTAGAAATGTATGTCGAAGTGACGTTTCACCATATTCTCATGCTTTAGAATGCTAAATTCCATAAGGGTTATCTGGATCTTTAAAGTCTTTCATATATCCAATAGCATGTAGGAGAATATATTTGTTAATTTACAATGTATGAGATAATTGGCACAAGAGTATCTTAAATTACATTGTAGGGATCACACTCCTAGGTTTTGCAGACCACAAAGTGTAGAGGGAAGGTTTTGCAAAATTTTACTAGTTCATTGTCCAATAGCTAGCCATTGGAAATGAAAAATCCATAGGTCATCTATGAGATCAACTTGGGTATTTGAAAAACACCAACAAATTGCACACCATCTAGATTTACTCCATATTGCTATAAAATCAAAACCTTGAACATCATATGAATATTGTAATGAGCATCAATTCAATATGAAACTAGTAATTTCCCCTTATAAAAATGATCCTAAACATTTGCAACATCTTAACTTGTATCAAATCCATGAAACATGTGGTAAATACCCTTATAATGAAGATTATTTTCATGAAATTCCCCTTTGAATCTAATTCATGAATGTACCATCCAAATATAACTTTTCTATGAATTATTTTGTACATGTATACTAGCTCATAGAAATAACCACTATAATGAATTCCAAATGAATAATCTCATAAAAAATATTGCTAAAAATGTGTAAATGTCAAATATCATAGTCAATAAGGTAAATCCTCATGAAAAGTGGTGTCTTATTTCATGTATAGTCAATTTGGGCAAAACAACCTAGATAAGGGTACATAAATTAATAATTAGATTGGTTTTTATGTTTTATAATTAGATTAATCAAATGAGAAAAGTAAAACGAACTTGTTGTAAATAAAAAAATATTTTACTTTTAATTCCTATAAATAATTAATCTAACCATTTGTATGCGTTGTCAAAAACCTAGGATTAGAAGAACATCTAGAGTGGTTTTAGAGCTCTATACCTCATGGAAATATTCAGACAAACTTGCAAATATTCTTCACATATGGCACCATTCATTACTGCAATTCTAACTACTCTAACATGAACAATTGAAGAACAAGGTTTGAGTGTCATTATAAAGCAAGGTAGATGTCAAAAGGACTAGGAACTTTAAGAGCTTCTGCAATATAAATATCTTACTACAGTATTGAAAAATAATATGACTAAATAAAATATAAGGAAAACAAGTATCAAACCAAACCAGCCTCTCTCTCCTACTCCCTCTAGCATTACAATATACTTTTGAAGAGCTTAACTAAAAATTTAAAAAATCCAACATGCCTACTTTAATTATGTAAAACTTTGGTCAATAGTTTTGATTAGTAAAAATAGATTTAATTTAATATAAGAGACAACTATTCTTAAACATCATCAAACCTAATAATCAAAAGTAAATTTTAACTAATAAAAATAATACATTTATTTCCCATTTTTTATTATAATTGAAATGAAAAATAATGATTAACAATTTAATTATTAATCTAAATAATATTTAAATAGAAGCTCAAAATAAAGCATCTTTTTGCAGGTAAGAGGTCACAAGGTCTAGTCTTTCCTTCGTCCCATAATATGGAAGGTGTGTCGCTTCAGCGTCACTGATCATGTGAAAAAAGTTTACTAGACGTACTGCAGTTTATAAAAAAGACTATCCGATTTCTACAATCTTAAAAAAAAAAAAAATCCAAAAATAAAACTATTATTTATCTTAAAAATCAGAAACTAACTGACAGATAAACTATTACCTTGGTTTATCCTCCTCTCATCTGTAGTATCTGTGAGAATTTAAAAAACTATCCAAAATCTAATTATCAATATTCCTTTCCTACTACACTTTTATTAAAAAAGTAAAAGCAAGCAAAATATAACTGCAGAAAGTCCATTTTATAAGTGGTGTTCATTAAAAGAGCTCAAATAAGCAAACATCGGTGTAAGCTGTACATCATTACAGACAGCTTGCTGTGCCTTCTTTTTGGAACTGATACATCATCATTTTTTAAGAGGCCACGTACAAAAAAGAACTGGAACTTGGTTAGCAGTAGAAATATGTTGTCGGTCCTATCCAGCCTTAACATGTGAAGAAAACAAAAATTGTTTTAAAACTTTCAAAAAGGCTTTTGGCTGAATCCTGGTTTTGGAAGCAGTCCAGCCTCAGGTTAACCATGCCCACATCCGGTCGACGTTCTCCGCAATTCTGGATGTGCTTTTATGTCTTCTAATCATCGTTACAAACTACTCGACAAAACTTTGGTGAATCGGTATCAGTACTCACCACTTTTACTATGAAGTTGGAAGCTTTCAATTCTTCACAAGATTTATTTTAAAAATATGTTTTAAAATAATTGTTGAATTGGAGAGTGTTGAATATATCTGTTCTATATCTAAAGATTATTTAAATAAGTGAAATAGATGATCAAACATTGACTGTTGTGTCTTTATGTTAACAGATACATATGGAGCGTGATTAAATAGAGTTTATATTTTATTTCATTCTATAGAGCAATTAGATGATGGGGGCTTCCCATAACAAATAGATTTATTAGCAACACATGTACAAATAAAGAACATTCAACACCAATGTTTTCTCGAAAATATACAAACTTATCTTTACTCAAATGTTTGGTGAAGTCAATTGCAAGTTATTCATTGGTTGGTGTTTAAAATGGCTCATTTTTTTGTTGAGGACATGCTCACGAATGAAGTGATGATATACTTCAATATACTTTGTGTGGGCATGGAACACTAAAATCTTGTAGATTACAACATACTTTGATTATC
Source organism: Sequoiadendron giganteum (assembly GCA_007115665.2). Lineage (NCBI taxonomy): Eukaryota > Viridiplantae > Streptophyta > Pinopsida > Cupressales > Cupressaceae > Sequoiadendron > Sequoiadendron giganteum. The sequence continues at coordinate 18,195,865 of CM021104.1, forward strand.
ACAATAAATAATTGCGGGATTAGGTTGTTTGTGACAAAGATTCTTAAGTTGTCTAAGCTAGATTGTTCAGCATATCGGTACATTTTTTTTTTTGTACCCAACTTCAATGGATGGCAAAGAAACATTAGGTTTATTCTTACAACTATGTGAAACAATGGCATATCCAAGATTGAAGTAGTGGCTGAGGGTTTGATTTCTAGATTCTATGCAACTTGTCCAATCTAATTTGGAAATTAAACAAGCTTAAAATCATCATTGTTCAAATACTCAAGTCCAAAGTTTTGTGTTCTTTGAAGATATAGATTAAAACTCACTTTTCAACTAGCTGATGAATTCATAATATTTCTAACATTACGAAAGTGGATGCCTTCACATTGCATTATCACAGTTTAGAAGGAATATCATAATCCCAAACTCGTGGGAAGCTATTTTGTGCAATGGGAAATAAGCATATGTAATGTTAATCATACTTATGTAGGGAGGAGGGGTGTGTAACCTTATTTCTATCATTTTCTCATGTAATATTACAAGTTAAAAGGCATTACCAATGTTTACAAACCTGCATGAGGCATAGAGCACATATATATTATCTTTCATGTCAGTTTTAACTTGAGGATAGCAAATTCCCATCACACCATCACATCAAAAATGCAACGCAAAGTGTAGACACCTAAATATTTCTCTAGCTTGCCCTTATCCTAATTGACCAAATACATCACCTAGTCAAGTCCCCTTCACCTAATGTCTCTCAATTAAACAATCTTATTATTTAATCATTCCCCTTTTCCATCTCATCTCATGTAAATAAATAAAATTATTACTATTTACACCTATTTTTCATCTCACACATGGCTAAAATAATTAAATAATATTATTTTTTAATTATGGCTATATTCCTTCCACCAGTCTCAATAATAAAAGACACCTAAGAACACTTGTCCTCATGATTCTAATATTCCCTCTACCAATTCCAAGAATAGAGGACTCCTAGGTACACTTGTCCCTTATGTCTCTCATGGTTGCAAATTCCTACTAAATTTAGTAAATGCATCCTACCTCTTCACATTCCAACAACTCCATCGCAACCCTCCATTTTCTCCTCAATCCTATGAAAATCCTCTCATTCATCCTCCACTGTCGATTTCTCCATCACATCTCAACCATCCATTACCTCTCCCAAAAATACACAAATTGAGACACCCTTTATTCCATTTCTATATATCACATCTTGAGCTAAGTATATGTTGTTGAAATAGGTAATCTTCAAGCAAAGAGCATCCACATACCAACTATCACTTGGATAAAATCATTCAACAATGAAGTTTATGGTAACACTTTTTTAATTGTTTATGTTATTGTGTTGTTTGAATTCCTTTGTTGAACTCTATCTAAGGTTTTGTTTTGATATGAATAAAATCTTGCATCTTTGTTTGTTTTCATTTGCATTTCAAATTAGCGCATTATATCGTGGCAACTCTACTAGAACATTCGTTCTCATTGACTAACTCCATTTGTGTGCTTTGTGTTGTGTGGTGGTTTTTGAGTAATAGGTTTTGTAGATTCTTAAGTGGTTTCAATGATCAATTTTTTATAGGAGGTTCTAGGGGAAAAATGAAGCTCACGGTTGGGTCTAGAATAGCTAATAAATGACTTTTGACATATAACATTTGATGTTTTGCTCATAATTTTTTTAGAGGGTCCTTTGGTTCTTATTTGCATGGAATTTTGTACAACTATACAACCATATAGTTTGTACTTTACAGATGACATCGTATGACTGGACAAGGAAATGTTTACCTTTTTTGGTTTTGAAAAAAGGTATATTTTAGACATATATACAACGTTTTGAAGCATATGCATAGTTTATCTTTTTTAACATGTATATAGTATTTTTAAGGATATGCATTTGTGCCTAGTATTTTTATGGGTATATATTATGTATACATATTGTATGTTGTACATCTTCGAACACTTGATAGTGTATACTCCTTGTGATGGATATATAGTACATATATATAGTGGTCGAGGTATTATTGCAAGTGCATACACAAGTATAACCATATTGATTTGTGTATATCACAAGAAAATTAAGATATACACATTTATGAACATTGTATATATATAAATAGAGTATACACATTTCTACAAGATATACATTATGGAGTATATACAATCTTCAGGTGGTGTTGGTTGTTTTTAATGAACCAAACTTAATCTCATCAATTACCTATGAATTTGCAAGACTTCTTCATATACGAAACCATTAATTACTCTAATCCTAATCCTAACTACTTCAACCTAAATGAAATTGAAAAACAAGATTTAAATGTTATCATACAACAAACAAAATATAAAAGACATGCAAAACTTCTACAATAAATATAAGAAAGATATAAAATATCTTACTCCACTATTGAAAAACTATCGCTTATCCTCTATGATTTCGGAGATTTCTATCCTCTCTTATTTGAATGATCTTTGATATTTGAATAAAAACAATTATGCCTTAACATCTATCCTCTATCCATTGTGATCGGATTTGAGTGATTTATATCCTCCTTATTTGAAGGATCTTTGATAATTGAATAAACTATCCAAAACCTAATACTGACATAGAGTATTCATTTCCTATTCTTTAATAATTTGAGATTTGATCTTCCATGCAAGGCAGTTATATCTAACAAGCTGGAGAAAGTCCATTTGTAAGTGGCGTCCATTAAAAGAGCTCTAACAAGCAAAAAGAGTGAGCTTTACGTTCATCTCCGACAGCTTGCAGTGCCTTTCTCAATTTTGAAGAGGCATCGTACAAAAAAGAACAGGAGGTGTCCATAGCCAATGGGTTAGCAGGAGAAATATATTATCGTCCTATCCAGCCTTAACATGTGCAGAAAACGATAGTACATTTGTAAGTCGTCAACCGTGCTAAATGTTTTCTAAAGCAAGGCAATATTATGTCAATTTGGTACCAGTCAATATCAAACAAGCATTCCCACACAATTATAGATGCTCTTATGTCTCTTCTAATCATGAGTTACAAACTGTCAACAGAATTGTGGTGGAAATCATTCTCAGTACTCACCACTATTATTATTTAAAACCAGAAATTGAAGGCTTTCAATTTATTTAAAAAATAATAATAATATGTTTCAAATAGTTGTTGAAATTGGAGAGTTTTGAATAGATATGTTCTATATTTAATTGAGGGATTCAAAGATTCTTACAATAGAAAATATATAAACATAAATGTCTCTATCTGATAATTGTATCTTTATATTAATTGATACTTTGAGAATGTGATTATTCTTTTCTTTCTAATTAGATTGTAACCATGCTCACAAATAAGTGTTATTAAATAGTTCAAACAAAAACAGTTTAAAGTTACAACTTAGCAGCTTAGTTGGAATAGATCACAAAATAGGCAAACATAGTTTTCCAGAGAACAGCAATCAAATATATTTTGAGGTTGATAAAGATGGTCTCTAGAACAGCCACAGTAGCACAAATTAGACAGTAGTAAAAATAGATCATGTGCCTAACTTAGTTGGGATGTCATGTCATATATCAAAGACCAAAAAAATGACTTGCAAATCTTCTTCACATATGGCACCATTTGTTGCTCCAATCCTAACAACTCTAACATAAACAATTGAAAAGGAAGATTTGAACGTCATTATAAAACAAAGCTAAATGTCAAAAGGACGAGGAACTTTAAGAACTTCTACAATAAATATAGACAAGATATAAATAACTTACTATATTATTGAAAAATAATATGACCAAATAAAATATAAGGAAAACATGTATCAAACCAAACCAATCTTTCCTTTCCTACTCTCTTTAGCATTACAATATAGTTTTGAAGAGCTTAACTAAAAAATTAAAAAAAAATCATGATGTCTATTTTAATTATGTAAAACTTTAGTCAATAATTTTGAATGATAGAAATAGATTTAATTTAATATTAGAGACAATTATTCTTAAACAATTTAAATATTAATCTAAATAATATTTTAAGAAAAGCCCAAAAAATAAAACTATTACTTTATCTTAAAAGTCAAAGAATGGCAAATAAAAACTATTACCTTGGTTTATCCTCCTCTCATCTGTAGTATCTGTGAGAATTTAAAAAACTATCCAAAATCTAATTATCAATATTCCTTTTTTACTACACTTTTATTAAAAAAGTAAAAGCAAGCAAAATATAACTGCAGAAAGTCCATTTTATAAGTGGTGTTCATTAAAAGAGCTCAAATAAGCAAACATCGGTGTAAGCTGTACATCATTACAGACAGCTTGCTGTGCCTTCTTTTTGGAACTGATACATCATCATTTTTTAAGAGGCCACGTACAAAAAAGAACTGGAACTTGGTTAGCAGTAGAAATATGTTGTCGGTCCTATCCAGCCTTAACATGTGAAGAAAACAAAAGTGCATTTTTTAAACAAAAAAGGCTTTGGCACAATCTATAAGTTTGGAAGCAGTCAATATCAAGTTAGCAATACCCACATCAAGTCAAGCGTTCTCACACAATTCTGGATGTTCTTTATGTCTCTTCTAATCATCAGTTACAAACTGTCAAACAAACTTTGGTGGAAATCATTATCAGTACTCACCACTTTTACTATGAAGTTGGAAGCTTTCAATTCTTCACAAGATTTATTTTAAAAATATGTTTTAAAATAATTGTTGAATTGGAGAGTGTTGAATATATCTGTTCTATATCTAAAGATTATTTAAATAAGTGAAATAGATGATCAAACATTGACTGTTGTGTCTTTATGTTAACAGATACATATGGAGCGTGATTAAATAGAGTTTATATTTTATTTCATTCTATAGAGCAATTAGATGATGGGGGATTCCCATAACAAATAGATTTATTAGCAACACATGTACAAATAAAGAATATTTAACACCAATGCCTTCTCGAAAATATACAAACTTATCTTTACTCAAATCTTTGGTGAAGTCAACTGGAGGTTGTTCATTGATTGGTGTTTAATCTGGCTCAATTTTCTTTTTGAGGACATGCTTATGAATGAAGTGATGATATACTTCAATATGCTTTGTGTGGGCATGGAACACTAAAATATTGTAGATCTTCAACATACTTTGATTATCATAATAAATAATTGTGGGATTAGATTGTTTGTGACAAAGATTCTTAAGAAGTTGTCTAAGCTAGATTGTTCAACATATTGCTACAATAATTCTCTTTGTACCCAACTTCAATGGATTGCAAAGAAACATTAGGTTTATTCTTACAACTCTGTGAAACAATGACATATCCAAGATTGAAGTAGTAGCCGAGGGTTTGATTTCTAGAGTTTATGCAACTTGTCCAATCTAAATTTGGAAACTAAACATTGAGCTTAAAATCATCATTGTTCAAATACTCAAGTCCAAATTTTTGTGTTCCTTGAAGATATAGATTAAAACTCACTTTGCAACTAGCTGATGAATTCTTAATATTTCTAACATTATGAAAGTGGATGCCTTCCCATTGCATTATCACAGTTTAGAAGGAATATCATAATCCCAAACTCTTGGGATGCTATTTTGTGCAATGGGAATTAAGCATATGTAATGTTAATCATACTTATGCAGGGAGGAGGGGTGTGTAACCTTATTTCTATCATTTTCTCATGTAATATTACAAGTTAAAAGGCATTACCAATATTTATAAACCTATATGAGGCACAAAGCACCTATATATTACCTTTCATGTTAGTTTTAAAGGAGGATAAAAAATTCCCATCACACCATCACATATTTTAAGTTGACCATCACATCAAAAATGCAATGCAAAGTGTAGACACCTAAATGTTTCTCTAGCGTACCCTTATCCTAATTGACCAAATACATCACCTAGTCAAGTCCCCTTGACCTAATGTCTCTCAATTAAATAATCTTATTATTAAATCATTCCCCTTTTCCATCTCATCTCATGTAAATAAATAAAATCATTACTTTTTACACCTATTTTCTATCTCGCACAAGGCTAAAATAATTAAATAATAATATTTTTTAATTATGGCAATATTCCTTCCACCAGTCCCAATAATAAAATATGCCTAAGAACACTTGTCCTCATGGTTCTAATATTTCCTCTACCAATTCAAAGAATAGAGGACTCCTAGGTAAACTTGTCCCTTGTGTCTCTCATGGTTGCAACTACTTGCAAACTTAGTAAATGCATCCTAGCTCTTCACATTCCAACAACTCCATATCAACCCTCTATTCTCTCCTCGATCTTATGGAAATCCTCTCATGCATCCTCCACCGTTGATCTCTCCACATCTCAACCATCAATTACCTCTCCCAAAAATATGCAAATTGAGACACTCTTAAATCTATTTCTATTCATCACATCTTGAGCTAAGTATATGTTGTTGATATAGGTAATCTTCAAGAAAAGAGCATGCACATACCAACTATCACTTGGATAAAATCATTCAACAATGAAGTTTATGGTAACATTTTTTTATTGTTTATGTTATTGTGTTGTTTGAATTCCTTTGTTGAACTCTATCTAAGGTTTTGTTTTGCTATGAATAAAAATTGCATCTTTGTTTGTTTTCATTTGTATTTCAAATTAGTGCATTATATTTGACGACTTTGTTGGAACATTCATTCTCATTGACTAACTCCATTTGTGTGCTTTGTGTCGTGTGGTGGTTTTTGAGTAATAGGTTTTGTAGGTTCTTAAGTGGTTTCAAGGATCATTTTTTATAGAAGCTTCTAGGGGAAAAATGAAGCTCATGGTTGGGTCTATAATAGCTAATAAATGACTTTTAACATATAACATTTGATGTCTTGCTCACAATTTTTTTGGAGGGTCCTTAGATTCTTATTTGCATGGAATTTTGTATAATGATACAACCATATAGTTTGTACTTTACAGATGACATCAAATGACTGCACAAGGAAATGTTTACATTTTATGGTTTTGAAAAAAGGTATATTTTAGTATATATAATGTTTTGAAGCATATACATAGTTTATCTTTTCTAACATATATATAATTTTTTTAAGGATATGCATTTGTGCCTAGTATTTTTATGGATATATATTATGCATATACATTGTATGTTACACATCTTCGAACACTTGATAGTGTATACTCCTTGTGATGGATACATAGTACATATATACAATGGTTGAGGTATTATTGCAAGTGCATACACAAGTATAGCCATATTGATTTGTGTATATCACAAGAAAATTAAGATATACATATTTATGAACATTGTATATATATAGGTAAAGTATACACATTTCTACAAGATATACATCAATGTGGAGTATATATATAATCTTCAAGGGGTTTTGTGTGGGGGGAATCCCAAATTAAAATATGTGGGCATTTATAATATCTACTAACAATCAACAAAAAAGCTTGAATAATTTTATTTTTGTAGAACTAATAATAATTCGTCTTGATATCCATCTAAGCTCACTAATTTTTATAACTTTTTTGAAATCCACTAAATCCACCTAAGCTCAAGTATCTTTTTTATTTTTTATGAGTCATCAACTCCTAGTCATATTGTGGAAGAGGAGCACTGCTCATCCATAGGCCTCCAATAATGGGGATGGCTTAGCCCACAATCACATAGAACTCATGGGAGCCAAACTCTCAACCCCCTATACCTTAAACCCCTACTCCTTAGCTATCAGTCACCTGGCTAACCATGGGTTGTCCAATAGGGGCTAGACCCTTACCCTTTCTCATTTGAATTTTCTTAATGAAGGTACTTTCAATAAAATTGTTATAACTTTTGTTATATTAATCAAATTTTTAAAAGATTACAGTAATGGAAAAGATGAATAAGAGCCCTATTTATTGATGAAGGTAATGTGATCAAATATTACTCTAGAATTTAGGTATAATCATTCAAAGTTAAATTTTTATTCTAAAATTTCAAATGTCCATAAATTTTGCATATGTCCATTAATTATTGGACTAATTGCCAACGTCTCCCTTCAGATTCAGGACATTGACTAACCACCTCTCATGGGTCCATTTATCTCTAGCATTTGTATTAGGTATTAACAAGTCGATCTTTTGGTACAACGACAAATATGTTCCAACAAATGGTATAAGAGCCATGGTCATGGGTTTGAACCCCCTTCGGTGACACTATGGGGGGATTGTTGGACTAATCATCAACATCTCCCTTTGAATTTGGGACATGGACTAACTGCCTCCCATGGATCCATTTACCTTTGGTGTTTGTATCGAGCATTAACAAGTGAATCTTTAGGCGCAACGAAAAATGTGTTCCAACACATTTTTTTCTAAAATTTCAGATGTCCATAATTTTTGCATATGTTATCTTTGTTTAGTGATTATTTTTTTAAACATAATGAAAAACCATAAAGAATCTATGTTTTAGTTTATTTTTCTATAGGATTAACTTATTTTCTAATTTTCACTCACTTTTATATGTAGGTTTTTTCATGTTTCTAAGACTTCTATCCTTTAAACTACTAGCTTAGTGGTTTTGTAGAACATTTTCTTAAGACCTAGTTATAAACCTTTACTTTTTGTATTCTTTCTATATTTATTTTGTTCACACATCAAAATTGGGTTAAAACTAACTCACACATTTTCATTTGGATTAGAAAATTATGTGTGTCTTTTAAACCCCAAGGTACACTTACATATGCTCCCCTCTCGAACTCTAGGGTGATCTTGAGGATAAATAACAAGTACTATATTTTTTTTCTTTTTAAAGGGCATGTTTATGGTTTTTATCACCCTAGAGGATGACCTCAAATCTAGTGCTCAAATGGAGTATAATAAGTGGGGGTGAATCAAAAGACACACATCCTGGAAGGGAATTTTTTCCATATAAGTTAATCCCCTAAGAACTTTATACATTGGGGAAGTGAAGGGGAAGAGTGGGTAACCCTATAATCCATGATTTTTGGCATTGTTCACTTCCAAACTCATGGATTAGGACTTTTGTACCTTTGTGGTATTTAGAGAAGTCCCCTGGAATGCCTTGTAAATCCTAGTTTAAGACCATTGACGGTATCCTTGTGTGGTGAAAGGGAGAATATTGCCCCCTCAAGTTACTCATAGTGTAACTCTTTGTGTTGAGATAGAACTACCCTTGGGCGAAGCCTTTGATCATCCTATCGTAAGGGATATTGTACTTGGATCTTACACTCCCTAGCTATCTTTCATATTGGTAGATTGTATTATTAGTTATTCTATTGTGGGCTCACACTAGGAGTCACTCCCATTTGAATAATTTTAGGATTATTGTTGCGCCTTCTTGATTATGTATTTTATATACTAAGTTCTTTGTAAACCTTTTATACTAAGTTGAGAAAAGTCCAAATTGTTTTTGCTTGTTCAAAAATATAATTTATATTGGTGTCCTTGAAAAAAAAATGAATCTAAAACTAGGATAGCCATTGCCTATAGTCTTTGTGCTAAATCCATTTTTCCTTGGTCATAACCTCCTCCCAAAACACATAGTCCTCAAAACCATAGTCTAAAAACTCTCAAATACCTAGTCCTTTTTTTTCAAATCCCAAGTCCTAATTCATACCCCATATCCTCTTGTCCATCTCATCCATGTCTTATTAATTTTATCCTACATCCCTCACATCAAACCAATACCTTGTCCCTTTCATGTTATCCATATTAATTACACCCTTATTTTTTCCATCCATTATCCACATTTTAATTTATCCTATTGTCCAATCATTCACAATACACCTTTGAGTGCAAGGTACACATCCCTTTGTCAATTATTTTCCATTGGTTGACAACCTTTGTCATCCATGAGTCACATCTAATATATTTGAAGATATTAAGGTATCCTTAATCATCAAACCATCACCATCATTTTTTCAAATATTTTTTATAGTCAAAATCCTATTATCATCAAAAGCAATCACTAGACATATTTGAAAGCATCACCTTTTGATATTTTACTCAAATCATCACCTAATACATCATTTGTGACCTTTAAGTTATACTAAGGCCAATTTTATTATCCTTGGAAACTCTAGAATAATTTATAGATACCAAAATCTAAGTCAAATCAAGCTATCCTTAAGATCCAACTGTGTAATTTATACTTTGAATCCAAGTTTAGAAAATCCAATCTATATAGTCTACATAATCATATATTCTCATCTTTTGGATAATATTCTCCAAATTTTTCCTTCTAAGTTGTCTCCAAGTCATCCATTACATCACCTAATTGTATCCTTAAGTTTAAGGAATTGACTCCCTTTGTTGACTAAAAAACAAATTTTCACCAAAGACCTCCATATCCATCCTTTACCACATCAAATTTGAAACCAAGATCAATGGATCTGAGCACAAAATAAACCACTATATGTGAAGTGATTGAATAAAATCATTTTCATAATCAATCACTTATATATTTTTTTCCTTTCCTAAGAGAACCTTATCAACCTCAACATGATCGTAGTGAAATTGATGATGGCATTCCCAACCAACTTTCATACACTATCAATCCTAATTTCATCCTCAATTTTAAACAAGTAAATGAGCTCATGGAGAGATTAATTGAAATAAAAAAATATTTAATGCTTAGAAAAGTATAGAATTGGATACAAAAATACCTTTTGGTTATGACCTCTCCCACCTTGCTCACATAGTACATCTTGACCCCTTGGATGATAATCTCACCCTTGGTCTCATCTATTAGGATAAATGGATATTCCAAATATAATCCATGATGACACTCATCCCATTTCTGACCACATCAACCCTCATTTAGACTATAACACTATTTCAAGGTGTGCACCCTTGGTCTCCTTGTGTTGTACAGTGCAGTGCTCGGGTTTGTGACATGACTTAATAACCACCTGTGGATTCATTAACTCTGGCGGTCGTATCGGGCACTAATAGATTGATCTTTTGGTGCAACAACAACAGTTTGTGCAAAAATTGGTATCAACAGGTTCAAACCCTTTGCTTGTGTTGGGGGGATTGTTTCAAGGTGTGTTCCCTTGGTCTCCTTGTGTTGTGAAACGTAGCACTCAGGTTCATGGCATGGCTTAACATCCTCCCATGGATTCATTAACTCTCATAGTTGTATTGGGCATTAATAGGTCGATCTTTTGGTGCAATGGTAACGGTCTGTGCAAAAAACACTCCCTTTATAGGCAAACAACCCCTTTACATTGAAGGTAACTCTTGTAATGTCATAAAATTGCACCCCCAATGTAATTTCACATTACATAGCCCTCACCTTAGCCTAATAAAGACGATAATGCTAATCCCCTTTTTCCTTGCCTTCATTTTTGGTCTTGACCACAGCGCTTTTGGTCGTTGAGGGAATTATTGTTGGGGATGTTTTTATGACACACAAACGTTTTTTCCTTGCACAAACATCTTGACAAGATTCTTGATCATGTGGTTGTTGGGACATTACAATTCCACCTTCCCATGAAGTGTAATGCCTTTGCAATCATAGACACACCTGAAAATGACCCTCTTCATGCATTTCTTCATTCAAACTCATATTTTCCCTCTCATTCATTCTCATTCCTTCAATCTCTCAATCTAACTTCATTCTTGTAGCTCATTCTCTCATTCTCTCATTCTCTTCTTGCTTTCTTGCTTTCTCAAGCTCTTCTACATCACTTTGGCTCAAGTTTCTTGCACATCTGTGGCTCTACATCTTTGTCTCAAGTTATCTCAAGTTATTGCACTCTCTCAGCTTCTCAAGCTTGTTGAAGGGAGGGTAACACTCTACTTTTGCTGGAATTATTTTGTTTACTTGATAACATATTTATATCTTGCATGTTCTCTTTCTTTATCTTATCATTCTACATTGTCTATTGTCTATTTCTTTGTCTCATTGTCTCTTTGGTTGTTTGTGGAGGTGGAAACACCAAAATGGGGGTTTGACTACAGCAAGCCCCAAAACAACCCCAACAATTTTCATTGTTTCTATGTGTACATGTTGTTTGTGTGGGGATTTGCCAAAGGCTTCATAGTGTTGGACCTTCTATGAGTTTGCTTCTTTATTTCATCTCTCATCATCTCATTTCAATAGTTTATCTATTCACAAATATAGTATTCTTCTTCTTGTACTTTCTTTATTTCTATCATTCTATTAATTTAGTCAAACTATCAAACTTTAGTTTTTGAGTAGTCAACAGTCCCAATGAATTTCTAGAGACTTGCTCTTTTTTTGGTTTGTACGAGACGATAGCGCGCCATAAGGACGTTTGTGCATCACATTATATTCCTCTAGCCGAGAGCTTGCCATTTAGTCCCCGAGACCTCTGAGGCTTTCTCTTTCAACTTTTGAAGTCCTTACAGTCATAAAACATAAAACATTACTGAAAAACTCCCTTTCACCCATTTTTGTCCCTTGAGCTTATTCCTTGAGGTAGTTGAGGATAATTCTATCCCTGTACACTCTTCTTTATCCTAGAGACTCGGGAGTAGCGAATCTCCTCTACATTTTGGTGAGTCCAACATGAACCTTTCCTTCCTCTTTTCTTTGTGTCAAAATTTTTCTTCTCTTATCAGGGCATGTACTAGATAGCATGTTGTGATGCTTTCATGAGCTTCACAACCCAATCTACTACCTCTGAAAATGTAGTAAGAAGGAGCTATCAAAACATTAATATGGGGTCTATAAGGTTCATTCCTCCCCATTCAAATCTAGATTTCCAAGAATTCACTATAGGACTTACTACCAAATTCTCCCCTCCTCACCTTGGAACTAAAACTTATACCCCTCCAGCCTCTCGTTCAAACTCTTCCTCTTCCTTAGCTAAGGAAGCTACTATGAGGATTCCTATTGAGTAAATTCACTCTTTAGAAGTTAGACATGAAGAGCTCATAAAGTTCCTAGGGAAAGGATATTCTTATTCTAAACCAACTCCTCTCATCAACAGTCTAAAGAACTTATTAATTACTGATCAAAGAGGTTTATATTTGCTTCTTGGAATAGAAAATATTATGGATACCCATGTCCCACCTTACACTTTCATCTTGGATAATCCCCAAGATGTTCAATCAGAGATTGTTGGTCACTAGCTGAATGTTCTAATGCCTGGGGTGTCTTTTCATACATATGGTCGACATGGGTCCTTCCATCAATACTTCTACAAATAATACCACTACTGCACTTGAGGAGATTCATATGGTTAGAGTAAATCAGATTCCTCTAGGTTTTCATATTTCTACATCTAGGACACAAAACATCTCTACCTCTAGTGTTGGTGCTTCAACTAGTCATACTAATTTCCAATATTGAGAATTACCGGACATTGTTCATTGACCAAAGATTTATGGTCCTTCTATAGCCAAGAAATTTAGTATGGATGTGGATGCCTTCTTCTCTCCAACGATAACTTACTAACCATTTCTTATGAAATAAGGTTATTAGTACTACCTCTATCAATAATCTCATTAAAAAATTTACCTTCACACTTGAATCTTGTGTGAAATAGATTCTTCCTTTGAGTTGGTTCTTTCTCCTCATTTAGCCTCTTCTAGTAACAATAACCTCTCATCTTTCTACATCTTCAAAATGTGAAGACTCAACATTTTCATCTACATGTGGAACTTGTGCATTACCCTTAGGTCTTTTATTTTCCCTCCCTTGATGTTGAGGACACTCAAATACTATATGTCCTTCGCACTAGAAACAAGTTCCATAAAAGCCTCCTCTTCCTGGTCCTCTTTGGTCTCCTTTATTTTGATCATGATGATGATAGGTGTTATGTCCTTTTTGGTTCTAACTGCTACTAGATCCTTCATTCTTCTTTTGATCTTCACTTCGGCCAACATATGATCATCCACCAATCTTTCCACCATGACCTCTTTGATTGCTTTCAAATATTTTGTTAAACTTTTCTTCTACCTTCAAGGAAAACTAGTATGAATCTTTGATCGTAGTCATTCTCACCAAACTCAACTCTTCTTGAATACTTAGCTTCAACCCATTTATGTAACAAGAAACTTTCTCCTTTTTGGCCTTAGAATGGCCTGCTATGATCAAGACTTAGTAGAATTATTTTGTATACTCCTTGACATATTTTCCCGCTTGTTTCAACCCTTGCATCTTCTTCAATAAATATAACTCATATTCCATAGGAATGAACTGTCTCTTTGGCTTTTCCACCATCTGATCTCATCTTGTTATTTTCTCTTTTCCTCCTGAGTTTCTTTCCAATTGTACCTCTTTCCACCATATACTAGCATGAGCTTTCAGCTTGGCCTTTACAAATTTGACCCTCTCAAGATCTTTCATCTCCTTATACTCAAAATACTCCTCCATATCATTGATCCAATTGATCAACTCTTTTGGGATAAGGTTTCCATAAAATTTAGAGACATCAATCTTTGGTATCTTTCCAATCTTGGAAATTCCGCTAAAAATTTGATCTTATTTAGGATCTCTAATCGCTGCTTGTCCTTCTTCAAATTGTTCTTCATCTCCATCTTTACTTTCATCTCTTCTTCTAACATAAAATCCTCGATGAAGATCCTCTTGCAATTCTTGAACTTGTCTCTAGAGGGTTCTAAAACCTTCTTCTGTTACACCAACATTTCTCCTACCATGATTTCTTCATGGAGGCATCTTTATAGACCCACAACCACAAGTCTTGGTGCAAACTACCTTACGTTCGGCGATCAGTCTACACACTCAAGAACTCCTGCTCTAATACTATTTGATGAAGGTTACTCCCCTTACAATCTAAAACTGTAAACAACAATAGAGAATTGCACAAACAAAATGTAAGAAGGAAGCAAATATTTTCTATTATCACTGGAATGAAAATGAAATTACAATATTACAACTAACACCACATGGGCTTTCTGATTACATAAAATCTATAAATCGGAGCCACAATCTAATCTAATCTCCCATGCTCTATAACCCCCATTCGTATCCTTTATTTGGAATGTGTAACCACCCTAGCATATTCTAGAAAGTGTAACCCCCTCAAGAAGATATTTTGAAAAATTTTAATTTTGATAGTACAACTTCCTTGGATCATAACTTTTGATCCGACCATTGAATTTTTAAATATAATATATTTTGAGAATTCTCTCACAAAGGCAATTGTTCATAAAATGGTACCATATGGTACATTTTGGTTTTCGGCTATTTTTTGGGCCCATTCATAACATCTAAGTGCTTCAAATTTGAATTTGAATATTTTAACAAGATTTTTGGAGATTGAAATTTTATCTCACAAATGACAAATGATATTGAAGTGATTTCTTCACCATTGGCTTTAATTCACCATTTTGGATGTATGTGTAATATTTCATGTCCATACATGCATAAATACAAACTTACTAAAAATAGTAACCCTACCAAATTTGGCCCTTATTGAAAAAGAACATTTTTTAGGTGATGCAAGATTGCTCTTACACCTTGGATGAGCTCCTACATCATTGTGTTATCACAACACCTATTGATAATATTTTTAGCACTTTATCAGTTACCCAACAAATAATGCATTTTCTTGGACCATAACTTCTAATATTGTTGACATGAAACTCACCTAGTAAACGAAAAATCTTACTAGCCCGTGTTTTTTTCATTTTCTACTTGTGAAACTCACCTTGTAAATAGTGGGTTTTACTAGCCTATGATTCTTTCACTTGTTCATGAATCACCTAACAAACAACAAAATTTTCTAGCTTGTGACTAGTGAATGTTGCCTTTGGTATGGATCCTAGTAAGAATCTGTAGATCTTACTAGTTCGTGATGCCATACCTTGTATGATTTTTTTATCGTGTATGCTTTGTGTATGTTAGTTTGTTAACCATAGTTGATATATATGTATATTCCTTCTTTCCTCATGTCTTATGTGTGTGTGTTATTTTATCTTAACAGCGTAGTTTGGTAGGATCTTAAGTCTGGGGGCTATTGCACCTCTCAAATTAGTGAGTTTCCTATCCCTTCAATGTTTTGATGAAAAGACTTTGGCTTCTCTATACTTTACCATGGATATGAACATAAGTGGATACCCTCACTAAAGTTGGGGCTAAATGTAATGTCATAAATTGTCACTGCTTACGATTTCATACTAGATTTGACACTCACTTGTGTGTAATGTGTTTATTTCATCACCTTTCTAGAAAAATTGTTTAAATCATTTATCATTGGACCATTTTAGTGTGAATTATTCTTGGACACTAGTGTCCTAGTTGTTTGTGCCAAAACTTTGGAATTTAAAATTTGGCCTTTTGTGATTAAGGATTCGGCCTTATTTGCCAGACCCTCTCAAAACGATCACTTGGATATGTGTTTGATCTCATAAATGTTAGTTGATAGATATTTCGCTCGAAAATAGATATAGAAAATGACTCAAGATGCCCAGAAATATGAAGAAACAACACTAACCATTGGAGAATTTCTCATTGGATTGACAACTTCCCTCTTAATCTTAGAGGCACAAGTCCCTCTTAAGATATGCAATGAATGGAAATATAGGGTATGCTTTTCACCAAAAAGAAGAAACGAAACTAACACCTACCCATAACCATGAAAGTAGATGTGGAAGATTAATTCAAAAAGAAATTAATACAAATAAATGACACAAAGTCCACATATTCCATATCCATGAATAATACTCAAGAAAAGAGAAAACAACAAACCCTTTCAACAGATGATATAACCTGAATTCAAAGCATCAGAATTAAGTACATATGCAGTCAAGTATAACAAAACAACATTGAAGAAAAATTACTATGGACCAAAGTTCATGTAATCAAAGGAAAACATTTATAAATTCAAAGATTAAGCAATATTCTCTTTATTTCTTCAATGTCAAAAACGTGAGTTCACAGACTCCACATCTCTATACAACAAGACTGAGTTAAAATAAAAATAAGCTAATTCCCCTATTTCCTGAATACCCCCTCATGATAAAAAGGTCCTCCTCTTTATAAGCCTCACATGTACATGAATGTAACTTTTCATAATAGTCATTGAAAATGACCGATATCGAAAAAGTGACTATGAAACGGAAACAGTTTTGTTACACCAAAATTTTGGTTACAACTACTAATTACAAAAAGATTCCATGCATGCAAAATAAGAAAAATCAAACTGCTCCCAGTGGAGGACATTCTCCGCCACCATTTGCATTTCCATAAAGAGGTTGTGCAACTCAGCGCATGCTTCTTCCTCCTCTAGAACAAAGATTAACCCGCGATATTGGGCATAGCTAGTCTTCTCCTTCCAAGAAATTGTTCGCAATTGAGAGATAATATCAACATGTTCTTCTTCAGGCCAATTCAAGTTAGGTTGCATGACAAACATAGGCTCTCCATCATAGATCTCACCATTTGCAGGAAGTCCCATTTTTTTAAAATACCTAAGTTGATGGAAAAACTGAACTTTAGAAGTATTGTCACCTTTCTCTGTAAATAGGCTTAGTTAATTACACCAGTAGATAATGATGACTTTTAACCTGTTGATAATGTGCCACCACCTTCGTTATGCTTTTCATTTAAGAGGCTAATTAATGCATCATGTATTTTATTTCTTGGGAAGAGAGTCCCAAGATTGAGTTTTCATTTCAAAAACTCTAGAAAAGACATTCTCATGATACACCATACAAATAATTAAATGGGCAGGCGGCGTTTGGAAAACCAAGAAATCTACTGTAGAGTCGCGGACTCGCCAAAAAATGGAACTATGAACCATACTTCTGGGCTTTTATGGTTTCAAAAACTTCTGGCATACCAATCACTTAAAACACCTTTGGACAAGGCTGAAGAGAGAGAGAGAGAGAGAGAGAGAGAGAGAGAGAGAGAGAGAGAGAGAGAGATGGGTCAGTTAGTTGGGTGGTTATGAAACTAGCGAACTCCACGACTTGGTTAGAAGAGCAGAGAGATTAGTGACAAAGGTTTCAAAACTTGTGAGGACCACGACTTCAAACCATTTGGAGGCACAAGATGGGAGTTATTTCATCATTAAGGAAGAAAAAAATACATGATTAAAATTAGAGGGTAACAATATATACGCAACCTATTTTATCATTCATGATTCTAAAGCACTAGAACAACTAGAGTAAGCAATCTAAAGAACAACATAAAGTTAGAAACAAGCAAGCAAGAAAGCAAATGATTTATATTTTACAATCAACCCATTAATGAACTCCATTATTACAACAAATTTATGTTCAAATATCATGTGATGTTTCTCATTTATTGTTATTATTATTGTATATACTAATATTTGCAGGATCTCAAGAAAAACTCTTCTTCCTCCTTGTGTGAGATCAATATACTTGCATTAGTCCATCAAGTATTTTAGATCTGATTTTTAAATATATCATTTTGTCATTATTATCATTATATTATTTGTTTAGCCTCTATTCCCCTAAGAGCACCCACTCTTTATCATTTATCATCATTGTTATTGTGGAGGTGGGAACACCAACATGAGGTTTGACCAAGGCAAGCCCCTATACAACACAACTCTTCTCCCCTTTCCATTTTGTAGGTGTCCAAGTTGTTGTCATGGAAGGAGGACTTGACATCTTGACTCTTTTAGAGACTTCTAAACCCTCTCTTATTTTTCTTATATCATCATTGATAAACTAGGCCATGTTGATTATGTTGAATGACTAGAATAATAAGAGGGGGTGAATCAGTATTCCCTAAAACTCATTAACTTAGTCAATTTAAACACCCATTCAAAGCATCATATTCAACTTGTAGTAAATGAAAAGAACATATAAAGACTGCATCACATCAAGGAACATAAAAAAACTAGATTTACGTGGAAAACCCAAAAATCAAAAAACCACGGTGAGGATTAGCTTACAATATATTATAACCAATTATAATGTTTGATATAGAATGGTGGACTTGTTGTCCAACGACTCACTATACAAAAAAAGAGAATGGCTCCTTGTCAGTGGCTCACTGCCAAGGTCTCACTACCCAAAATAGAAAGAGATAGAAGAAAGGGTGGATCACTGCCAATGATGAACTGCTAACAATGCATCTTATATATGTTAAAGATATAGTTCCACTAAAGCTCAAAAAAATGACTTGACACACTTCATACTTCACCGTGAAACTATGATTCACACTTCTCTCTACACCAGATCTCGTACACAAAATCTAAAAACTCTATCCACACCTTCACACAAAGAATCAACCTTGTATATATACCATAACTATCAAAAACATCAATTAGGTCAGCCTAATTAGATGTACCATGCACCACATAATCTATTTGCCCAAAACATCAACACGCACCTTGCGGAAAGAACCAAAATGTGTACACCACCAAAATAGGTTGGCATGAACCATAATCACTCCTCTGATACCACTCCATACATAATTCAACTCCGCACAACTCCAAAATACCTAGGTCAACATCGGATAGCAGCACTGGTGAAGTAATATCCAAATGAACCAACTATTCATCCACACCTTGACACATGGACCATAAAAACACTTGCCACTTGGAATGTAAACACCTCTAAAATTTGTAAACACTTCCACAAATCCACATAACATAATATTCAATCCCATTGGAATGCAGATCATTCCAACATACACTCTGCACCACTAACTATGTCACAACTTAGCCGATACTCTAACAACAATATCTTCAACTACAAAAGACAAACAACCATGAAACTTTGGATTTGAACATGTTCAATATTTACAACAAACACCTCAAAACTGCATGACAAAAAATTTCATAGCAAAGTGGCTCAGTACATACCACAAAATTGGTTTATTGTAACACAAAAACTACACTCAGGACTTAGGCAATTATCCAAACAACTTGGTCTTCTCCAGAACAACTCTTCTACATCCATACAATTGGTTGACATCAATTACAACACCATATTCCATACTCTCAACAATCTCTTCAATGACATACAAACTTCCAATAGATATCTGAGAATATTCACATATTCAATGATGATTTTCACTGTCACAAGTGTTCAAACAATACTAAATCCATACAAGCCACAAACCCTATTTTATGTCATCTTTCGGACATCTACGTGGCATGCTAGCATTCGCATAGTGCTCTGGTGTCCTACATATTCATCTCCAATTTTCAGTGTCAAGTTCCTCTTTATAACCTCTTCCTAGATCTACTCTTTTTTATGATTTGTTACTGTTATTTTTAGATCAAATATGAACAGTAAGTACAAAAAAAAAACTCAGAATAGAGAACACAGAATTTTATCCTAGGAAAACCCTCCTACTCGAGGGAGAAAAACCTAGCAACACTTTTAATAATAAAAAAATAGGTACAATAGTGCAAAAAATAGCACTCAAGAATCATCCAAGTTAGGCAGACTACAAAATATAACCCAACACTGAAGTAGTGCAAACCTCTGAGCAATTGCAATCCTCTTTCTTGAGTAGAAACCTTCTTATTGATCAAGGAATGGCGAATGAATTTAATTGATGATGAATGAGGAGAGTCTCTCTCCTTTTTATACTAATCCAGGAATAAGCTTCCACTTGAGTTGACCCAACAAGTATAATTTATGTTTATAATTAATTCTAACTTGTCTCTTGGCCGACTGGGGAAATACCTTTTGAAGCTAAACATCAACACTCCCTCTTAGCTAGGGAGGAATATAAAATTCTTCCTTGAGTCCCACTCAAGGGTATCATATCTTGTCATGGACTCACTCAACATGACGTCCACAATGGCTACACGCAATTGTGGGAAACACAACTCAGTCTCAGAGATGTGTTTTGTTCAAGGGCTTTCACCTCATATTTCTCCATCTCGGAGAAATATACGCTACAAGGGATTTCACCTCATATTTATCTGTCTCGGAGAAATATACGCTACAAGGTATTTCACCTCATATTTCTTCATCTCAAATAAATATACACTACAAGGGCTTTCACCTCATATTTATCCATCTCAGAGAAATATACACTACAAGGTATTTCACCTCATATTTCTCTGTCTTAGAGAAATATACGCTACAAGGGATTTCACCTCATATTTCTCTATCTCAGAGAAATATATGCTATGACAGATCAGTCTATTATTTTGTCAATTCCCCTAACATAGGGAGAATATCTTAATGATGTTGTGACTCACTCTGGAGCTGGATTTCTTTCTCTAGCACCATTTTTTACCATGTCATACTTGATGCCCCCAATGTTCCAAACACTGGCTCTACCTCTTAGTTGTGATTCCCAGACTTCACAACCCCTTGTAAGATCCCTACCTTGACTTAACCTAATTTGAGTAGATTCTTCAAAACTACTCTCTCCACCACTATGAGAACCTTGCCTCGGGTTCCTTCATAGATTTGATCCATCCTTTCTATACATTCCTGTAAAACCTTCCATGCTAATTGCCCCAGTGGAACGGCCTCCATCCCATACTTCTGGAACTACTTCTAGTAGCACCTCCAGCTGACTTGTGAGAGTCGAACCCTCCTTCCTTCACTTCAAGACTTAGTCCTCCTCAACCTCATCCTAGATCACCCTATTTTGAATAGGTTTGTGGTGCTACGAATGTCAAATCCAGGTTGACTGCCTTGTGCAGTTCTTGTTCTTTCTAGCTAGAAAATCCCTCCAAAGACTTGGCACCTTGCCTTGCAACACTACAACCTAATTAGCTAACACCTTCACACCTCTAACCAATGGATCTACCTCCTCACTTCCTCCATTTGACCCAGTCTCCAATTCTCCTTTAAGACCCACCCGTGACTCCTCTTCAAGCCCAAACATTCTGGCATACTTTCTCTAATCTCCACTTCTTATTTTTAGTGTCACAATTTCTTCTCATCGATCCACTCGATTTCCTCGTGTTATAGGACTCCATGGGATCGCCATGCACCCATTCATATCCAAAACACTTCCACCACGAGTGCAACTCAACTTACACATGTTGATCCACTTACTTTGTTTCGTGTATCCCTAGATACTCTACCTATTCATTCCCACCTCCAATATGGTTCTACTACAAACCCGCCTGATTCTGCCTTGGTGCCTTCCAAAGACACCCCTTTCTGCATTACTTAACCCACATTGAGCAGCCCAAAATGTATTGGGTTTCTTCTGCATGCCTAGTACACTACCTCTTGGCATGCCTTGTGCTTAATTTTGCCTGTAACACTGCACCAAAAGCTTCGTTCAAACCTTTCTAACACCTTCATCAATGCCTTATTGCACCAACTTGACTTCGACAAAAAAACTCCTAGTTCAGATTTCCCCATTCAGCCTGACTTTCTCCAATCCAATTGGTAAGGATTTTCCCTTGTGAGTCGGCCTCCTCTTGGTCTCTCCCACCTCAAAGCCTATCCACCACCTGATTTACTCCTCAGATCTATCCTTGGCAATGTCCTACTCCATGAACACAGTGTCTAACTCAAGTCCCCAATATTCGATGAGGAATTTTGATCTAAACATATACTATGGTTTTGGAAGCCTGTGCCCATAGGAAATTCTGCAAAACTTTGATCAAGGATCATAGCCTTCGCTGCCTCTACTATAGACCTATTCTTTCTTTTGGAAACTCCATTTTGTTGAGGATTGTGATAGAACTTTTGAAATTTGAAATTTTCTAGTTGGTTCCATGCATCTTTTTAATGATCTTTCACCCTTGTGCTTGATGGTTTTATGTTAGGATTTTAAGGTCTCATACCCTTCTTCCAAATTTTTCAAAACCTTAAACCCTTGCGTTATATTTCCATGTTGACCCCCTTGTATCAAGTTGTCGGTTGTATTAGTTACAACCTATGTCATTGTGTCTGTTGTCTTTACTGACCCCCTTTCCTTAGCCCATTGATCATTAGGTGTCTTTCATAGTTTTAATATTCCATGGTCAGCCCAAAATATTTTTCCTTTTAAACACTTACGTCCTAAGTCTTTAATCTATTTATGAGGGGTCGTCGCCCATTAACCTAGCCCATGGCCCCTTCTTTATAGCTAATTGTGTTTTCATGTGTAGAAAATTTGAGTCGTCGAATGAAATGACTAAGTCCCAAGCTTTGCGCACACACCACGTAGCATTTAAAAAATGCATTTCTGTTGGGTCGTGCAACATGCACAATTGCGCCATGCGTCTTCTAATTCATGTGGGATCCAATCCCCACTATCAGCTAGATCTCATGTGGCGGTGGATCAACGGCTCTAACGTACTATCTGGTCTCAATCTAGGTTGTAGTGCGTGTGTCACGCAGAGTATTAAATATTGCTATCTAATGCCCTGCGCGGTCTGCATGATGGTGACACGTGGACTCTATTGGTAGATTGGAGAGGCTAGATGGGACCCACGAGTGGTGGGTGTGCCTTCTAACTGGGGAAGGCACCATTGGTTGATGGGATTTCATGCGACAACATGGAGTTTTCAAACATCTTTGACTCGATCTGAGTCATCCAAAGAACCACCTCATCAGTTGATCGATGACTCACATTCAAAAAGCAAAATAAAAAATGTGATGGCTATTTGAGCTCTGCAAATGGTGAGCATTAATGGTATATGCTCTTCAGAGGATATCAATTTGATCTCCATGTGTGTGATGAGATACCTCCTGGTAATTATGAAGAATGGTACACCAATTTCCATGTACCTGGGAATTAACAGTGGTGAAATAGATGCCAGCGAATAATCACTCGCTCGCTCGTGCTTCTCTTGGAGCATTGATGATCGACATCATCAATTTGCTTAATAAATGTGGATGAACACTCATCATTTTCACCATTGCAATTAGGAGTTTGAAATTTTATGTGCTTCTGCAGTTAATAGTGATTATTCTTGTGAAAGTTTTTGAATATTGGTGCAAGATGAGTAGGTTGATTGCTTCTCTGTCTTTTGTGTGTAGGTCTACCCGGTTTAATGTTTAGAGGTCTCACAGTGATGTGCCACTACATGAGAAAATTAATCTTCAAGGCGTTCCCATCTTGAAGGAGGAATACACGAAGCTCATCCCAGTTGTTACCAGGTGCAGCTCTTGGCTAAAAGGCCAAGCTGCAATTGCAGAGGAGGTGGTGTGTGTCAAGGAGAAAAGGCCTACAGAATTTGAGCGAAGACCAAAATCCAAGATAAGGTATCGTTAGGGCTCTTTAGGGAGGCATAATTTTCCTATTGATGTCTTTTAGCTCTACTGATAGTGATACGGAGGCTGACTCTGGGTACGACCAATTTCTCATTGCTTTAACGGAGATGGTTGGTGTGAACGAAGAGGTCCTCGCAATTTCCCCTATTTTTGTGATGGCACCATGTGAATTTATTGGTTCTAATGATAAGAAGTGTACTAATAAGGAAGAAGGAGTGGTTGTTTCGCCTCCTACTGTGGAAAAAATGTGAAGTGGTCGCATGTACCGTGGTCCTTGTGTTGGTCTGGGTTTTGGTTGATGGAGTTGTTATCTTGGTTTCAAATTTTGTGATGATGATAATTTGTTGGGGTTCGTGCTACTGAACGAGAATAACAAAGCATCAACAACATTTTTCAATGGTGACGGTGTCGATTGGCTTTAGCAGCTTGTATGGAAATTTTGATTCCACTATTTGGTAAATGATTACATCTAACTATTTGGAGATTTTGAAATGCGGGTGAAATTTTGTTTCGAAATGAAATTTTGGTGAAATGTAACTTTAATGAGCCCGATGCTTCTTGCTTTCTTATGCTATAAAAGAGATTTCAAGGCTCATTATAGAGGTTGGAATTTTGAGTCCAAAATGGTTTAGGTAGGATACAACGAACAATACAATGCAAAATTCTTGATGAATCTGCTAGCTAATCGTCTTGGGTATGGATTTTATATGAAATAGTCTTAAATAGTTTTATGCAAATGACTAATATCAAAACAAATCTATAAAATTAAAGTATGTGCTCTCTTGTGTACAGTTGTTGCAGATTATAAATGTATATATCAAGTATCTTTTCATTTATCTTCAATGGTTTAGTTGAATGTATGATTATGTTCCATGTTTTAACTCAAAGAGTTAATTAAATACTTTGAAGAGAGTCATAGGTCTATGAGAATTCGTAAAGGATTCGATAAGAAGTAATCCTTTGAATACTGTCAGTTCTTGTAATGTAATGCATTATGAAAATAGTTTGTTTATTTCAGGGTTAAATGTTTTGTGTATTATAGAGTATTTCATGTTTGACTCCTTCTACCCAATTGATGAGGCACTGGCCTATTTGTTAGGAATTTATGTGATCTGATGGATTAGTAAAATACCTAGTGATGGATTCAAATTTAGAACATTACTTACTCAAATCTTATTCATTATGAGATGTAAGTATTATACATACTTGTGTTCCTAGCAAATGAAAGGTTATTTGTGTAAAGGTCAACCAAACCTTTGATGAGTAATGTGTGTTTGCAATTAGTAGGAATAGATGTGTGTGTTGAAGTGTTCTTGAGGCATTTAACATCAAATGAACACAATAGGGAACATCCTCCTTGGTCTCACAAAGCCTAAAGAGTAGGGGTAAGGGCCTAAGAAACTTTACCCGTTGTGTTGGCCACTAGCTTTTGTAATTCTTGAACATAGAGATTGGCTACCTCTTAGAGAGCTTCAAAGCTTAGCTGGAGAAAACACCAACAGATTGTATGAAACACAAGACTCCCTCTTGATCCTGCCTCAATACAGAAATTATAAAATCCTCTAAAATTCTATTCCCCTCCATTATCTAATCTCAGAACCTTAATCCTCATCCCAGACATGTTCTCAACATATGCCTTGAATTCTCAAAATCTATCAAGGACTTCCTCACTGGAAAACTCTACCCAATTTCAATACTCAATAAGATATGATTGCAACAAACTCAAATTTCAAATACAATATGTAATACAAAAATGATCCCCTGCATTCATTTTCCTTACATGCCATTACAACCTACCATCTTATTCTTCACAGTCTGTACCATCTCAAATTCATGCAGCTACAGTCTCTTTTTACTGTCACCTTGATTGTGTTTAGTAACCTTCACCTATGGTCTCGACCTCTATTCATATGATGGTCATCATACTCTCCATCCTACACCACCTAGTTCAGACAATAATTTTGATTTCTATTCTGATATGCTCAGTCCACGCAGTTCTCTTACCACTCCATTGTCTAGTTCTATGTGTCTAAATTTAATTTTGTATTCCTTTGCTTGGCTGAAAAGCAATCTCTCATTAACGTTTCTTTCTGAGAAAGATCATCCCACTCCAAGAAGTTGTTACAAACTTAGCACAAAATATAGTTGATTCTTTCATAAAGACTTTTTACACTTCCTACCAATTCTCACACCTATAGTGTCATGTTTAGAAATAAATTAATCGGACTTCAGTTGTGCTAAATATAAAATTATCTTCCTTAAGGCTACCTACTATCAATACAAAGAGATCCCTTATGACTCCTTCCATTGATTTCATGTATTTGCAATCTGAATAAGGCTCTTTACTTATCGGCGACAAAGGATAGTTTGAAACTCTACAAGGATGTCGATAATGCCTTGACTTCCCTCGCCATTGAGCATCTCATTTAAGAATTACTTGTGTCGTTAATCCAATACAAATGATTCACCTTATTCAAGCTTCATAAGAACTATCTCATGCCTTTAATATATAGCATTGTCAACCCTCTTTTTGTTGAACGATATTATTTGTGCAACATTGTTATCATTTCTTCTCTCATCCTCTGTAGATGCCATCATGCTCTCTCATGCTCTATCCTACAAATGACACAATACATAGAACCTCACAGGTAGGCAATTGGTTCTGAAAATATGGGATCCGATGAAGCACTAAAACCAGTTCACAGGAGGCTCAAGTAGTAATTTTCGTGTAGGATGCCAAGATCTTACACATGGATTGTATAGATTTAGCCATCCTTATAGAATAACATACATCATTGACTCCAAACAAAATGATAAAACTAAAACAAACATGCAATGGAGAAAATGAAATACAACCTATTCTATGGTGGATTGGTGCCCTCCATGAAGATATGAGAGAGCCCTTTCCCAATCCCTTTCTAAGCCAAATGAAATAGACAATGAGTTGCTAGGAGCTCATGTTGCCTATAGTTTAGATGCATTCAAAATGTGTTGTAGAAATGAGAGAAAATGCCTTGCATTTATAGGAGAAGTTGATAGAAGAGAGGCCAAAATTAGGCAATGTGGGACTAAATCCCATCCAATAGGATAGAGACACTTGTCATAATGGGATTGGCCAAAGCTTGTGCAAGTTTTGGCCAATGTGCCCATTCAAATTTGAAAAATGTCAATAAATGCATGTTGTTGAGGGTTTTGGGGGGAATAATCTTTGTCCAAAAAAGTCAAAGATGAGAGTTATTGAGGGAAAATAAGTCTTTTTAATAAATCAAATAAATTGATTTATTGGTGCAAGTGGGTGGGTTAGTTAGGAGTTTGGATTTGACTCTAGTTGAGTCAAAAGCTAGAGAATGATAATTATGATTAGAAGTTAATTAATTTAGATTAATTAACTTAGGGAGTTTTAGGGATTTGATATTTGATTAAATCAAGTTTGATTTATTAAATCAAATGAGAAGAACATAAGGATTAAATAATTTGATTTATTTAATGAACCTTAGGAAATTAATCAATAAATTGCTTTAATTGATTAATAGAAGAAATGAATGTTAATTTGTATGATGCATGATTGTTATTTTTGCATGTCTACATTTTGCCCCTCTTTGAAGCAATGTACTCGTTGCATTGGTTCAAAGAATGATGTCGCTGACATCGAAATTAAAAAAAATTCAGATTTTTCGGATGCCCCAACGAAAATAAGTACGTTAGTACATTGCCCCCTCGAGAGATCGAGTGAAAAGATTCAATTTGAGGTAGATCTCGCGATAAAGAGGTAAAAATGAATGTATGGATGGTGATGACTATATGATCTATATGATAATGATGATGTAAATGAGATGTTCTAATTATGCAAGATGCAGGATGGATGCATGATGGATGTAAGATGGATGCATGCTGGATGCATGATGGATGCATTGTTAGTGTGAAATAAGATAGAAGAATGAGAGGGATCAACCCTTAAATTCAGGAAGATGAAGAAGTCCAACAAGTCTCCTAGTCATCGAGACTTTATTGGATATGATGATGAATGATGATGATGTATTGCTTATCCAGGGATGGGAAAAGAGCATACCTTTCTTTATGTTTGATAACACACGTAGGTGCGATGCATCAAGGTATTAAGAACCAGGATGGCGTGGCGCCTAGTGTGATGGAATTTCACTCGACAATCAGATAGGAGTACTCTTGTTCACACTTGACAAACATAACCTTATTCAAAATGCAGTTCAGATATTCCAGACATCTCAGGCCAAAACATAACAAGGCAAGCCTTATTATGTGGTCAACAAGACACTTAAAACATCTTTCCTACAAACAAACAAAGTATTCTTGACAAAGTTATTTTACAAGAATATCCAACAAGCATAGTAGATAAAAAGATAATGATCATTGCCCCATTCCTTTCTCTCTAAACCTATTTTAGGCATCATCGAGAGGTCCTTGGAATGAGCGCAAAATAAGATAAGTCTAAAAAGACCAAAATAAAGTAAACAAACAAGCTAATGTTCTTTGTATCGCTAGCCAAGGCTAAACTACTATGGGGTACCTGATGCTTATGTCCATCATAGGAAAGCTTCATCCTAGGACATGTAGTGATCAGGGTTTTAGTGAGACTAATTGCGTGATAAACTATTGATACTCTGAGTTGACCAACTTGCTGACTTACTGACTTAGACTTTCGAGACTTTGACGATTAGTGAGTTCACTTCGGAACCTACTAGACTTGCTTCTGACTGACTCACCAAAGGGTGAGAGTGACGATTGATTTATTATGAGTGATGAAAATCACGGGTGAAAGCAAGATGAAATGGATGCACCATTTTGATTTTTTCAAATGTTTTGAGGCTGTTTTTGAGATGTTTTACAAATGTTTTTGGTATTTTCAAGATTTTAAGACAAACAAACTAACTTAAAGACCTATCCTAGGGGTCTTGGGAGCTGATCCATAGATTAGCCTTTCCTACGTTATATACGCAGAGACCACGTAGTTTGACTGGTGGTGGACTGACTTGATGATAAGACGGATGGGCAAACAGGTTGCCCCCCTTTTTATTGCTTAAAGGACTGACTTAAGATGCAGACTAGATGGGAAAACGGATTGCCAATGCGACGGACGCCTAAAGGACTGACCTAACCATCTCGGGGGATGATCAAAGATCAACCTTTCCTACGTTCAAGCTCAGAGACGACGTAGTTCGACAAGGTGAAGGACTGACAAGACTCAACGATGATTTTGTTTTGAAGATTTTTTTGATATTTCGACATGTTTTTGGATTTTTTGGATGATTTGGATGTTTTTTGGATTTTTGATGAATTTTCTAGATGTTTTTGAAATTTTTGATGGATTTTTTGAATGTTTTTGGTTTTTTCTGATGAAATTTTGAAAAAGATCATGAGAGTATACACGAATCCGATCCGATGTTGCGAGAACGTGCCCCCAGTGTGGTGCGACAGACTACTTCGATAAAGGTAGGACAGATTGACCTTAGAAATGCCAAGTAGTTCCAATGGTGGTATATGGTGCAGATACCAACGCAGGCTATAGTATGGATGTGAGCGGATGAGTGGATGAATGAGTGATGGAAAGAGTCGTGCAGATCCTGATAGATGGGGCAGGTGCTTTATTTATACTTGGTGCCTGTTTGCCAGGTTTTCACCAAGGTACTTGCCCAAAGCGCCACCAAAGTGGTTTTCACTAGAGGACGATTTTTCTTTTTACTATTTTCAATCCTTTTCTAATTTTTTTGGATTTTTGTATTTTTTTTATTTTTTTTGCCACCAAGACGCCTATTTTCCAGGTTTTCATCAAGGTAATCATTTTTTCAGGACTTTTTCTGATTGTTTTTTGTATTTTGGTTCTATACCTTGCAAGATTTAGGCATAAAACTTTTTGAGGTGCGAGCTATTCATAGGCTCCTGCAAAGGTTCACCTTCTGGTGTTGCTAGTTGATATGCCCCTGATGTGTAACTTGCAGTGATGATAAAAGGTCCCAGCTAGTTGGGCTCAAACTTTCCCTTTGTATCTGGATTTGGCACGTTCTTTTGGTTTTCTTTCAGCACGAGGTCACCAACTTGGAAAGTGTGTTGTATGATCTTCTTGTTGTAACTCCTTTTTAGGCGATTTTGGTACACTTGTAGATGATTAAGGGAATCCATGCACCTTTCATCTAGTAATTCCAGCTCATTCAGTCTTGTAACCCTGTATTCCTCATCTGTGATGAGGTTTTGCAATGATATCCTTAGTGATGGAAGCTCGATCTCAATAGGGAGGATGGCTTCTGATCCGTAGACCAGAGAGAATGGGGTGGCACCTGTTGGCGTGCGGATGCTGGTGCGGTAGGCCCATAAGGCGGGATTTAACTGCAGATGCCAGTCACGACCAGAGTCATTGACTATTTTCTTGAGAATTTTCAAAATGGTTTTATTTGTAGCTTCTGCTTGGCCATTTCCCTGTGGATAGTATGGAGTGGAAAAACGGTGTTGGATTTTGAATTTTTCACACAAATCACAGACTTCCTGATTTTTGAAGGGCGTCCCATTATCAGAGATAATGGATTAAGGGACACCGTATCGGCAAATGAGGTAATTCAGGATGAACTTGGATATTTGTTTTCCCGTGATGTAGGTCATGGGAATTGCTTCGACCCACTTTGTGAAATATTCAGTGGTGGTGATGATGAACTTATGGCCATTAGATGAGGTGGGTGATATTTTACCAATGAGATCGAGCCCCCATTGTGAAAAGGGCCAAGGTGTAACAATGGGATGCAGTTCTTGAGCCGGTGCATGAATAAGATCTCCATGCTGTTGACATTGTAGGAATTTTCTGACAAAGTTGTGTGCCTCTTTTTCCATCGTCAGCCAGTAGTATCCTGTTCTCAACAACTTTTTAGCCAAGGTCATACCACTTGAGTGTGACCCGCACGTGCCATTGTGTACCTCGGTTAGAGCAGATAGGGCTTCCTCGAGTTTTAAACAACGTAGCAAGGTTCCGTCGATACTCCTACGGAAGAGGGTTTCTCCTAGGATGACGAATCATGAAGTCCTTTTGATGAAAGTGTGTTTTAGGTTCGGGCTGATGTCAGTGGGGAGGATTCCTAACTTTAGGTAGGTGTATATATCATGATACCAAAGATCACCAGGACCAACAAGTTCACGCGCGTATTCTAACTCTGGTACCTTGAATGTGGGTACGAGAAGCTGCTCTACGAGGAATTCATGTTTCGAGACGTTATGAGGGATGTCGAGTAAGGATCCAATTGTCACCATTGCATCAACCGCTCTGTTGTGTGTCCTTGGTATCTGCTCAAAGGTAATGTCGACGAAAGATTCCTTGAGGCTTTCTACCACCTTCTTGTATGGTGCGAGCTTATCATCCTTGGTTTGGTATTCACCATTGACTTGGTTGATGATAAGTTGCGAGTCGCCATAGACTTTTAGTGCCATGATTCGCCATTGTGCTGCAATCTTGAGACCTATGGTCAAAGCCTCATATTCTGCTATATTGTTAGTACAAGGGAATGCCAGCTTGTATGATCTAGGTATGCAGTCTCCTTGTGGCGTGATGAAAAACACACCAGCTCCTGACCCATGTTGTGTGTGAGAGCCATCAAAGTATAACTTCCAGTGGTCTGCTGCACCAAGGTTAAAAAGGGACTCATCTGGGAATTCTGATATGAGTGGGTTATCTGTGTAGAGGGGAGCTTCTGCCAGCTGATCTGCAATGACTTGTCCTTCTATGGCTTTTTGTTCTACATACTCGATATCATGTTCAGATAATATCATTACCCACTTAGCCATTCTACCTGTAAGCGCTGCTTTTGACAATAGGTATTTTAGAGGGTCTATTTTGGCAATCAACTTGATTTGGTGCGCTAGCATGTAGTGTCTGAATTTTTGAGCTGCAAATACCAGTGCTAGGCAAGCTTTTTCTATTGACGTGTAATTGAGCTCATGTCCCACCATTGTTCTGCTAATGTAGTAGATAGCCCGCTTGGTTCCCTTTTCATCATGTTCGGCTAAAAGGGCCCCCAGGGTGGCTATTGTTGCAGAGATGTATAGGATTAATGGTTTCCCCACAATTGGTGGCATCAATACAGGTGGTGTAAGCAGATATTCTTTTATTTTGTTGAATGCTTGCTCGCATTTGTCATCCCATCTGAAAGCTACTCCCTTGTGAAGTAGGTGTGAATAGGCAATCTGTTTATCTGCCAATTGTGCTATGAATATTCGGATGGACTGGAGTCTTCCTTGCAATCCTCTTAGTTGTTTTAATTTCTTTGGCACTTTCATTTCAAGGATTGCTTTTACCTTTGTAGGGTCCACCTCTATTCCTCTCATTGAAACTATGTATCCTAGCAGCTTTCCTGATTGTACCCCAAAGACACACTTCTTCGGATTGAGTCTAACCTTATATTGTTCAAGCTTGTCAAAGATAGCACTTAGAGTTGCTATATGGTCTTGTCTCTTCTTTGATTTAGCCAGTATGTCATCTACATAATCTTCGACTATTTTATGGATCATGTCGTGGAAGATTAATGTCATGGCTCTTCGGTATGTAGCTCTTGCATTTCTCAACCTAAATGGCATTACGTTCCAACAGTAGGTGCCCCAAGGACATGTGAATGTTGTCTTGTGTTGGTCTTCTTTTGCGATCATTATCTGATTGTACCCCGAGAAGCCATCCATTAGGGAAAGCATCTCATGTCCGGCTGTCATATCCACTATCATGTCAATGTTGGGTAGTGGAAAGTCATCCTTGGGACATGCTTTGTTTAGGTCTCTAAAATCAGTGCAGATGAAGATGCCCCCTTTTGGTTTTGAGACTGGTACGAGATTTGATACCCATTCTAGATAGTCGATCGGGCGTATGAAGCCAACATCCAGAAGTTTTTGCAGCTCAATCTTTACAAGTAAGGCTATTTGAGGGTGCATCTTCCTTAGCTTTTATCTGACTGGTTTTGCTCCAGGGTAAATGGCCAAATGATGTACTACCACTTCAGGGTCCAAGCCTGGCATGTCTGCATAGGTCCACGCAAAATTTACCTTTCTCTCCTTTAGGAAAGCTGCCAATAGTTCTTGTTCTTCTTCTAGGAGGGATTTTGCATAGAAGGTAATTTGTGGTTCTGATTCTATCCCTAAGTTGACCGGGTTGCACTGTTCTACTAATACTGTTGACTTCTCCTGGTGTAGAGCAGTAGGTGGGAGATTGAATCCTTCATCCTCTAGCGCCTCAGAGAGGTTTTCGCCATTGGATGCGTCCTTTATTTTTACTATTTTATGGTTAGACAGTGCCACAGTGTGGTTTTCACTCAATAACTTTGAGCTTATTCTCGATCTTTTTCTTTTGCGACTAAAGGACTCAATCGTCTCCCCATAGTATGCTTGTGTGTCTAGAGTGATATCAAATCTTGCCTTATGATCTCCACATGGAATAGTATCCCTTAGTCCCATGAATTCCGAGAGAGCCTCATCGTTTTCGAACGAGTCTAGAATCGGCAGTCCCCGTTGGTCGTGATCGATGAGTTGGGGGTACACTAAGTGGATTTGGTGGGTTTGTTGGATTGGCTCAGAGAGTGAGACACTAATCATCAGTAAGGTGGAATCTTCAAAGAGCCTAGGTAAGCCACCTATGGTGTCATCATCGTCACTGCTACTACAAACGTCAGTTATGTCAAATGTGAAGTTATCGAGAGGTAGGCCTGTGGACACGGGTAATCTAAGGTTAGTTGTCGAGACCCGAGGAGAGGACCCGACTGCCCTATTAGGAACACTTATGCCATGCATGGTTATACTTGGAGGGGTATAGCCAAGGCCAAGGTTCTGCATTCTTCTTTCTATAATGATGGGCTCCAACCGTCCATCACTGTTTCTTCCTAGGCTTTCATTCCTGTTATAGCCCATGCCGAACATCAGTTGTAACCCTCTGTTTGTTTCCTCCATGGGTAGGGTGGGAGTGGGTCTTTCATCTTGGTACAGAGTGTTTGTGATGTCCTCCTCATCCACATTCTCCCGACTAAGATCCCCCCAACTATGGAATCCAGCGGGTTTTGTTCTAGTGCGAACAGGTGTTTCAATCAATTGTGGTTGCCCATGTGACCTAGGAGATTGTGGTAACTCTCCTACAACAAAAGCATTTCTCTTCATTCTATAATCACCACATCCATTGTCCTGTATCATGTTCTTGATCTCGGATATGTCAGGGATGGTGGGTGTCTCTGTCACAGAAGCGGAGGCAAGATTAGTTGGGTCTATGTATGAAGTGGATGGTCCTTCATCATTTTTAGGTACTTGAGGGATCTTGTAAAACTTGGCTTCCAATTTTTTGCAATATGAGAAAGGTTCGGGATCCCCATATATGGTAACCTCCTCGTTTTGATATGAGAACTCAATGCATTGATGATAGGTTGAGGCCACTGCCTTCATTTCGTGTATCCATGGGCATCCTAGGAGGATGTTGTATGGCAAATCAAGGTCAAGAAATTGACAAGTTGTTTCCATGGTTGTTGGCCCCACTTGGATGGGGATCTTGATAGTGCCCTGAGACACTCTTTCCTGGTCATCATATGCTCTTATGGTGATACTTTTGTTCTTATTGATGGAATCCTCGACGAATCCCAATTTCTTTATAAGTTGCAGAAAACAAATATTAAGACCTGCACCACCATCTACCAGAACTCGCTTGACTTTCTTTTTATGGACTAGGACTTGGAGGTGGAGTGCACGGTTATGAGATGGTTGCGGGGGGAAATCTTGGTCCAAAAATGTGATGAGATTCGGGGTAAAGATGTTACCTACCATAGCCTAAAATTGCTCTATGTCAAGGGTGGCGGCAATGGTAGAGGCAGCTAGTGCTTCATCTAGAATCTGTCTATGAGCGGCGGAGATTTTTAGTAATTCCATGATGGATATTTGTGTGGGTGTTCTCTTCAGTTGGTCAATTACATCGTAATCATAGGGGATGGCCTTTGTGTTGGTAATGGGGGTCTTAGCAGGTGCCCTGGCAATGGTAACTTTTTTGCCTCGTGTGGTGACTCCACAGTCATTGTTGGCTCCCTTGATATTTATGACAGTGACCAACTCGTTGACACATCCGACTATCTCCTCGTATACTAGATTAGCACGAGCATACTTTTGTTTACCCTTATTATTCCCTTGGTTATTTCCTTGATTATGATTCGGCATCGGATTCGTGTAGATTTTCAGGTCTTGGTTTCTGGCCGGCTGCTCGATGTTGATGACCTTATCCTCGATGAGGTCTTGGATGATATTCTTGAGTCTCATGCAGTTGGTGGTGGTGTGTCCTTTGACTTTGTGAAAGTCACACGGGAGATTCTCGTTGTACCATGACGGTTTGGTCATGGGCTCCGTGTATTGTTCGGAGTTAGAGATTTTGATTAGGTTTTCTTTGACCAATTTCTTCATGACAGACTCAATCGATTCGCCAAGGGCTGTGAACTTCCTCTTGGGGGGAAACTTGTTACGGGGAGGTGGTCCTCCTTGATTACCCACATTGTTGACTTGGCTGGTGGAAGGTGGTTGTGACTGTGCTACTACCGCATTAGCCTGCACATTGTTGTGGTTATGAGTTTGCGGTTGATGATGATTTTGGGTATTTTGCTTAGGAGCACTGATGACTACCTTAGCATCGACCACGCCATCGTTCGTGATATTTTTTTCCTCGACCATGTTCGAGGTTTATCATTGTAATTGTTGGACGGGCGGTTATCCTGCGGTGGAGTGAATGTAGGTGCACCTCCTCGCGCAGTAAGGGCTCTTTCAATGTTGAGCGCCTTTGGAATTAGTTGATCGTAAGATGTGATGCACTGCATTTTTAGGTAGAACGCCAAGTTTTCATCCAGGTTGGCTATGATGATGCAAACTTGTTGTTCCTCTGGCATGGTC
This sequence comes from Sequoiadendron giganteum, assembly GCA_007115665.2. Classification (NCBI taxonomy): domain Eukaryota; kingdom Viridiplantae; phylum Streptophyta; class Pinopsida; order Cupressales; family Cupressaceae; genus Sequoiadendron; species Sequoiadendron giganteum. The sequence goes on from CM021104.1 coordinate 18,231,817, forward strand.
CACTTGCTCTGATTGGCCTTGGATCACCATCTTTGCAAGAAGGATGCAAATAACTCTCCTCTTCTTTGTTTGAGTGCATATAGTTCTTCTAAACTGACATCCGCACCCATATTAAAAGCGTAATTTTTAAGGAAAGCCTCCACAATTTCCTCGAATGTTTTAATGCCCGTGGGTAGGTGAGAAAACTATTTCATAGCTGGACCAGTCAGGCTTCGGGGGAAGAGCCGCATTAGATACGTGTCATCATATGCGACTTCCATGTAGTGCACCTGAAATTCCCTGACGTGGTTTTCAGGGTTTCCCGTTCCATTGTACTTATCAAATTTGGGGATCTCGAATCCCTTTGGTAACAGTACCATGGTGAGACTTCTATCGAATGGATAAGGGCACAAGTTGCCTGGTGTCCTTGTGGTTTTTCCTGCTTGCAAGTCCAACACCTGCTGCTAAAGCAGTTTGATTTGTGTTGTGACATCCTTGCTTGGGTCGGGGGGTGGGATGAATGAGTGGTGACGTGTTGGAGGTGTTTGATGGGTGGGGAGCGTACTGATCGGTGTTTGTTGCGAGCTTGGTTGTGCGTTTAGGGCTTGTTGGTAAGCTTGCATTTGTGCCAACAATGCTTGTTGTTGATCTTGTTGTTGTTGTTCCAATAGCGCTTACTATTGGTCCATCTGTTGTTGTTCCCATGAAGCCTGTTGTTGGTCAAGTTGTTGTTGAGCTAGTAACGCTTGTTGTTGGTCTAGCTGCTATTGTGCCAACAATGCTTGTTGTTGGTCGAGCTGCTGTTGTGCCAATAAAGCTTATTGTTTAGCTTGGTGTTGTGTCTGAAAGTCTTTCAGGGCTTGTTGGTAGGCTTGCAGGTGGATTGCTTGCAATTGCGTTGGTATTGAGCTTGTGTCTTTTGTTGGGCTTGAGCTTGAGCTTGTGCTTGAGCTTGAGCTTGGGCTTGAGCTTGTGCTTGGGCTTGTGCTTGAGCTTGTGCTTGGGCTTGAGCTTGAGCTTGTGCTTGAGCTTGAGCTTGAGCTTGTGCTTGGGCTTGGGCTTGAGCTTGAGCTTGTGCTTGGGCTTCGGCTTGTGCTTGAGCTTGTTGTTTTTCAAGTGCCTTTTGGTGGGCAGCTTGTTGTGCATTTTGCAACATGATGGAGAATGAATTGGTCATGTTGTGCTTTGGTGGTGGGATTGGTGGTGGGGCAGGAATCATACCAACTGTCGTGGTGGGTGGAGGGATTGTGGTTGTGATTATGATTTGGGTTGTCGGAGGGGTGTTTGAGACAATTGGTCCTTGATGGGGCATGCTTTGGGAGACTTGAGGACCAATAGATGCATTAACCGTGGTGACAGGAATAGCTGTGATTTGTTGTGAAGATATGGGCAAAAGCAGTGGGTTCACAGTGGTGGTCGGATTGCTTGGATTGGCAAAATTTTTGATGGGTAACGGTGGAAGACCTATTCCAAGAGGTGATGTGGATGTGAACGGAAGTGGGGGAAAAGATGATGCACCTATTTGGAAAGAGAAAGGATTGATAGCTTCTGTCGTTCCAAGCAAACCAACTTCCTCATGTGGTGGGGGAGTTGGTATGTTCAATTGATAAGCTGGTGTGGCATGAAATGAGGATGAACCAGCAGGATTATGAAATGTGAGTGGGACGTAAGGGTGAGATGAGTTTTCTGGAATAAATGTAGGGGTGATGATTGCTTCTTCATTAGCCACAAGGCGGTGTTTTTGCAATTCTTGGAACATGGAACTCCCCTTGTTCACAATCGGGGAGGTTGGTGTGATGATTGAGGTGGTGCAAGGTACTTCTTGATTGAAGTTTGACAATGGGGATGCAACTGCACTAGTTCTTGTGTTAAGGTCTGGAGGGGGCATGCCCCCTCCTCTTTCCATTGAATTTATGTATTTAAACATAGCACTAACAATTTTGTGGTTCTCAGGATTTTGAATCATTTCCATGATTTCATTTGGTGTCATCCCCATGTCTTCATTTGTGTCATCCTCTTGATGACTCTCCTCTTGAGGATTTTGTGATGATAAGGGAGAGTTGCTTGGGGGATTGCTTGATCCTGCTAGGTTCACTTCGATATTTAGATGACTCATGTCCATAGAAGCTGATATTTCTCTGATATTCTCCATGTCCTTCTTGTGTTGAGATCTTGTTTGGACCATAAAAAATAGGGATTTGTTTGATCCTAATCCTTTAATTCCAAAAAAGAGAAGAACTAGCGTAGCTAAAAGATCAAAGATGGTGATGATGGTGATGGGTTAAAATGGATGGGATGAGTGAATGAAACCTTTGGAAAACTTTTTGAATGTATGTGCTAAACTTTGAAAGGGCTTTTGATTTTATTTGATTGTGATAATTTGACTAGATGCGTTAAGTCAAATAAGATTGGTTGTGAATTTGTTTTCCCTAGGAAGTTGTGTTATCCTAAGGAAACTTGCACAAAATGGATGAATTGACAAAGTGTGTTATGCCAATGTTTTGGAGAACTAATAGACTTTAAGAAGTTGTGTTATCTCAAAGAAAATTTGTTCAATGGTTTGAGACTAAGTTGGCTAAGTGTGTTAAGCCAAGGTATGATGATGTTGATTTAGCCCTCTAAGTTTAGTGTGATGATTGATTCTAGAGTTCTCAAAAGGTTTGATGATGAAATGAGACTTGATTTGATGGAGGAATGAATGGAAATGACAGCTTTGATCTTGAACCTTAACCTAGATGTGACTCTTTCTACAAAAACTTGGTGTTGAAGAACACACTTGACTTCCTATGGAAGAAATGCAAACCTTTGAAAAAGTTCAGGATTTTGTTGACAATAAAATGCATACAATGCGGGATTGTTCCTTGAGGCTTTTCTACAAAAGTTATAAACCAATCTTTCCCTAAATTCAAAAAGTCTCTCAAGACGCTCCTCACAATCTTTTAGACTAAGCTTTTTGAACTTTGGCTTTGGGATTTTGATCTTGCAGGAAATCATGTTAGAAAACACATGTGTAATCCAATTTGTCTCTTTATCTTGGTTAAATGAGGTTCTTTTTATCCAAGACACTTTCTTGCTTAGGATTTCAAACTACATGTCTAGTGTCCCATTCTCTTTCTCATCCCACAAGGTCCTTTATGCAGAAATCGAGGAAAATAGAGCAAAAGTTCCTTATGTTTATCCTTATTGGAAACAAATGATGGTAGAATTTGCACACTTAGAAACCTCTAGGAATGTGATTCCTAGGGAAAGCAAGAGTGGGCAAGTTCGTCAATAGGTATTTGTTCCCCACAAGGTGTTTGAAATTTCAAGGTTTTTGTGTATGTTTGTTTTCCAAATGTTTTCAAGATCAAGCAATGTGTTTTTTCCAAGCACTTTCACACTCCTAGGTTGATGAGACAATACCTTGTTGGGTTCCCACTTGGATAAATCCAGCTACGCATATCTTGTGCGAATGGCTAAATTCTTGACCACACTGGCTCCCCTCCATGACACTCACTTATTCGGGTCAGCCAAGCATTAGTACCCATGAATCTCCCATGGCATACTTTCCATTTCCACAACAAGACCGCATGTTACGTGGGGCGGCTTCAAAGGACATAATCTTTTGCACCAACAAGATAGACAAGGTTTTGGCCTTTTTCTAAACAAGGGGTTCTAATTCGGGCATTCTGTTCGTGGGGGATTATCCAACATCGGCGAGAGTCCATTGCTGTCCATCTCGTCGGAATAATCCACATAATATTGGTCTTTGTTCCAATATCCACACTTATATCCTGGGTGGAAGTCGCTTGGCTTTAGCGTGTTCCCGGTTGGGTCTTTCCCTTGGGTGATTACTTTTTCCCACAAGGCAGGCCCTCTAAGTTAAACAAAAGCAAGCTAACATATCCCGTCATTCACACAACCTTTGTTGAAAAACAAAGGGGAGAACCTCCGCAATATATCGTGCTCACACTCGCATGTTTTGTTCAATTTTAGATCCCAAATCGAAGTGTGGAGGCAATATTTTTGACAACTTAATATCATAAAAAAAAAAATTTGATTCTCAAGATCGCCGTGAGGCACGAGAGAAGCGCATACGTCTTTTTGATGATATTACTTTGTGAAAAAGATTGCAAAATATGACAAACAGTTGTTCATTTTAAGTCCAAAAAGCAGTGATGAATTCATTTTAAGCACCAAAATCCAAGTGTGAAGGTTGTCTTGTTCAATTTTAAGTCCAAATTGAAATCCTAGTAAGTGTCTAAGATTATTTTTAACCAGCTTTGAAAAAATTAAATTAATGCTCCATTTTAAGCCCAAATCGAAAAATAACTTGCTTCAAAACAGAAAACTAAAGTAGAAAAAGAAGCACTCCAAGCATTAAAAAATGCTTTGTTAACTTCAAGTTTTAAAGCTTCAATATTTTTTAACTCCAAAACTCTTCAAGGATTTCTTCCATTGGTTCAATGTTGTGAGTTCTCCATGCAAACGAAAATCCGTCCTCCTTCGTATTCCTATTCTATGGTGGATTGGTGCCCTCCATGAAGATGTGAGAGAGAGCCCTTTCCCAATCCCTTTCTAAGCCAAATGAAATAGACAATGAGTTGTTATGAGCTCAAGTTGCCTATAGTTTAGATGCATTCAAAATGTGTTGTAGAAATGAGAGAAAATGCCTTGCATTTATAGGAGAAGTTGATAGAAGAGAAACCAAAATTAGGCAATGTGGGACTAAATCCCATCCAATAGGATAGAGACACTTGTCATAATGGGATTGGCCAAGCTTGTGCAAGTTTTGGCCAATGTGCCCATTCAAATTTGAAAAATGTCAATAAATGCATGTTGTTGAGGGTTTTGGGGGGAATAATCTTTGTCCAAAAAAGTCAAAGATGAGAGTTATTGAGGGAAAATAAGTCTTTTTAATAAATCAAATAAATTGATTTATTGGTGCAAGTGGGTGGGTTAGTTAGGAGTTTGATTTGACTCTAGTTGAGTCAAAAGCTAGAGAATGATAATTATGATTAGAAGTTAATTAATTTAGATAAATTAACTTAGGGAGTTTTAGGGATTTGATATTTGATTAAATCAATTTGATTTATTAAATCAAATGAGAAGAACATAAGGATTAAATAATTTGATTTATTTAATGAACCTTAGGAAATTAATCAATAAATTGCTTTAATTGATTAATAGAAGAAATGAATGTTAATTTGTATGATGCATGAATCATCTGTATCGGATGAGGGTACAGACGCATCAATAGTTCCTGACTCTTCTTTCTTTTTCCATACTTTACTCATTTCCTTCTTAACTTCTTCTTTGTCTACCTTTTTCACAGGTTCATTCTTCTTTGTGGAAGCAAATTGATTTCCCTTTTTGCTTCTACATACCTTTGAAATATGTCCTAGTCTATTGCAATTATAACAGACAACATTTCTTTGATTTGATTGACTTCCATTAAACCTTGTTCTGCATTGATTCACTTTATGCCCATATTTATTGTAGGCATAGCAATAGCTAACAAAGGATGATTCATCCTTCCTCCATTAAACCAGTTCATCATTTGAGTTCTGCATTCACTAGCTCTATGTCCAAACTTATTATAGGAATAGCATTGTCTAGGGAAAGAACTAGAAAATGGATTCGTCCTACTTCTACATTCAGTTGCCTTATGCCCAAACTTGTTACAATAAAAACAAGTGTCATTGAAAGATGGGTACCTTTGTACATTTGGCTATCTGATAGGTGGTTTCCTTCCTGGATTTATTTTCTACTTTCCTTTATCTTGATTCTTTTGATCTTTTACTGCATTAGAGGTTTCACCTATTTCTAATCCCAATCCTCTTTTTTCTTTAGAGGGTTTTTGTCCAGCAATCAATTCATCAAGCCTGGTGGAGCTTGTTTTGAAACTATCCTCACATACTTTTTCCTTTTTCAGTTCTACTCTTAGATTTACTACTTCTTGCTCAAGTCTGGAACATTCATCAGACTTTTTCTTTATCTCTATATTCAAGCATTCTTCAATCCTCTTGTTTTCTTCCACTTGCAGCTTCAATCCAGTAATGTCTTCATTTGCTTGTTTCAATTGGTCACTGACTTCTCTATGTCTCTCTTTTAATTTCTTCAATTGTTCCTTCAATTTTCAGACATATTCATTTGCTTCATCAAGATCCTCTTTCAGATCTTTATTCTCATTTTCATCTTTGTCAAGATCATCAAGAGCAGTCCAAAGTTTTGCATTATCTTCCATTTGTTCAATCTTCAAGATCTTCCTCAAGCTATTAGACTTCTCCAGAGGAACCAAGCTTTGATACCAATTGTTAAATATCCAATATACTAAGATGGGGGTTGAATCAGTATATTCTTAAACTTATTGAACAAATACCATCCAATCAATCCAAAGCATATGATAATTAAGATAAGAAGAATCATCAACAGAACATGAAACACAGAACACAAGAGACACCAAATTTTTTACGTGAAAAACTCAGAGTGAAAAAACCATGGTGAGGATTAACTCACAATATAGTATAATTGGTTATAAGATATTACAGAAGGGTGGCTCACTGCCAAGACTCACTGTCCAAAATGGGACGCTCACTGCCTAGACAAAAATGGCTAATTGCCAAAATTGAACTAATAGAAGTACACCTCAAGTGCAGATTCAGTTCCTTTGTAATTCAGGAAAATTCGCATGCCAGCAAATCACACTTCGCCCTTTTCTCTTTCACATATATTATGCTAGTGTTCACTCAACACACATACACATCTATATATCCAACTCTACAAAATCATCTTGTATATATATATTTGATTGTCAAGGATAACAATCAAGTCGGATTGACAAACCTTCTCAATAATAATTCAAATGTGTGGCACGCTATAGTTGTTGGCATGGATTATACTAACAAAATTTAATCCATTACATCTTTATCCACTTGATAGGTCGGCCAGTAGTGGACCTGATAGAAAAATTGTAAACACCAAAATGATACTGGAGATAACCATGAACAACTGTGCTCACGAGTTCCTGTCCATGTATGCATTTCTCAGTCAGAGACCACTTCCCAAAAATTGAAGTAACAGTTGTTTACCAGAGAGGATTCCAGAGTAAAATATCGGAGGTTGGTCATGTATTACCGGTTCAGAATATCGGATTGATGTGACTCAGTTGCAACTCATATATCATGGTGACATCAATGACAACAAAATTGTTAACAAGGGATATGATCTTCTTCATTCTTCCAACAATATATACCTTTAGTGTCGAAACTCGATCATGTCTTCATACTAGCGATTGCATAGAAGAGATAAGATGTCATATAGAAATATTGATTCTCTTCAAAGCAAGTCAACTAATTATGAAGATTATCATTGATAATACCTCCCCAATCGATAAATTGGTATCCTACACATGATAATTATAAAGAGGAACATCCATTTTTCAAACTCTTTTGAATCTTCATTCCCCATCAACTTGTGAAGCAAATCAATCATATTTGAAACTTCATCGATGAAGATTGACCTTTGTGGAACCTTTGGCAACTAGGATTTTCCTCCCTTTGGTACCTGTAACCAATTCCTTGCTATGGTGTTGAGACATTCATCCTTCTTCTTAATGAAGTGTGCTTTTGCAATTCCTCTGTCTATGTTTGCAAACTAGTCTCTGAGAGGCAACCTGAGAACAGTCCCGATCGAAACACTATTTAACTTAGCCACTAGCTTATCATCAATAGTCTTGACCCCCTTGGTTTATGGACTATAACCTTTCATACATTCCAAAACCAAGTCCAAGCATTGAGTTGATATTCGAAAACCAGCAGTGTAAGCCAATCCACTCTCAAATACCCTCTGAGTCAGTGGTGATCTCTTCCCCTCTGTCATGGTTTTCCAGAAATCCTGCAAGCTGATATGACCCAGCTTCGTATCTATGATTTTAGGAAGTGTGCTTTCTAACACTGATGTATGAACTCGTGCCCTTGATATTTGTACTTCGCAATTGCGAATTAGGATGACGTCGCTTATCAATTCGTCTGCAAAGAACCCTTTATCTCTGTGAACATTATTCAATCATTTCATTCACAATATGAACTTCCATGACATACATCATCATCAATATGAACAAAATGTTTCTATGTTGGCACAATCAACACAAATTATTAATATTGTTTATGAAAATTTAGCTTGATGCTTATTAGCCACAAATTCCTGAAAGCTTCTGAATCCCGAAATAAAACTAACATGTGTAGATTTGCAATCATTACATTCCCTGAACTGATATTTCTCAGAACATATAATCAGGCAATTTCAGGCTAATCTCCCCTATGTTTCGTGTTTTGCATACAAGTATGTGTGATCTTTTTCAACTGGAATGCCTAATCTTGCATCAAATGATGCTCAGATGAATGATCATACCTTATTCCACAGCTCCCAACCTAGCATGAGCAAAGAGGATACTGGAAAACGTTGTGGGATGGCTATACAACTACGGCTTGTAGTTTCCTTGAGAATTACTAAAGATCTCTCATAACACTGGCATGCTTTGTTATTGCTTCAACATTTCACATTTAGGTCTGCGAAAGCATTTGCAACAATGACTTCCAAATGAAGTTCATTTTCCACTATGCTTTGATGAGGATCTGTAACCTGTTGTTCTGAAACTCTATGTTTTACCGAAGCCTATGTGCAAGGAAAATGTGGCAAAGTTTGTGGAATTTGACACTACATCTCCTAACTGCATTTGCATAAAAGTTTCTAAAACTTGCAATAATTGCATCCCATGAGACCGCATTTTTTTGAGGAATTTTATCACAGTTCAGCGCCATGTCTATGCTTCGCCATTTTGCATGTTTTGTATCTCAAAACTCCCATTTTTGCTCGGGCAAGAGGATGCTGATAAAGGTTGTAGAATTTGGCTTTACACCTGCCAATTAAATTTTCTTGAATGTCTCTAAAGCCTTCTCCACAAATTCGTTATGCATTTTCACTGCAAATATCTTGTCTGCAAGATAACATCTCTGTAAAGGCGTCCTGTCAAACATTCCACTCGCCTTTTCCTTGGCCATGCTTCGCCATTTTGCATTTTTGGCGAGCTGGAAGTTGTCGCGGGCTATTTCCTGCACATCAATCCTTCACAAATTCTTTTTTATGCTTCCATATTGCGGGCATGTCTACCAGGGCATTTGCAACTACAATGTCCACCAAAGTGCACTTCATTTCTTTATGCTTAGTCGCCAGGTTATACACGGCTTGAACTTTCTAAGTTGGAGCGAGCTTCATGGCGTATTAAGACCACATTTTTTGTGAGAGATTCCATTGAACTATTCACAGCTTTCAATCTGAGATTCGTCATCTTATACACATCTATCCCAGAGCATTTAACTTGCAGACTTGGAGATATGGCGTGGGCTTCAGATCTTGGTAGCTCCTTCAACCTGCATGTGAAGCGTGACTTCCTCCATTTTATGTACAGGTTAACTGTTGCTTAAGGCTTTTCAACAAAAGCATTGTCGTTCAAACCCTCTGTTTGAGATATGATATCAACCAGTTCCACCGCTTTGTGTATGCCTCCACGCCCTACATACATATCTATCTTAGCAGTCGCCATCAGGCCTGGAATTTGACGGCCACCCCTACCTCTCATATGAAAAATTTGTGACGGTTTGTTCATGTAAATGTCCGTTACTTTACATTTTATGAAAAAAATTAACTGTCAAAAAATAATTAATTTTTTTATATAAAATCGTTAATACGGTAAATTCATCTACACTTTTTTTTTATGTAAAATATTTTATACCTTAAATTCATCTACCTAAAAACATAAATCATTTGTAAAATCTAAATAAAATTTCAACATGCTCACAATAAAACATCAAAGTTCTGAATGTTGTAAACTTTTTTATATAAAATCTTTAATACCTTAAATTCATCTACATTTTTTTTTTATATAAAATCTTTTATACCTTAAATTCATCTACCTAAAAACATAAATCATTTGTAAAATCTAAATAAAATTTCAACATGCTCACAATAAAACATCAAAGTTGTGAATGTTGTAAACAAAATGTTGTGAATCCTGTAAACAAAAATACTATAAAAAAATTTCAACATGCTCGCTAATAAAACACAAATCAAAACTGCAAATCACTGTAAACAAAATATTGAAAAAACAATGAAAATTTGTGTTAGGCTATTATTCCTATGGATATTCTATGTATATTAAAATAATGTAAAATTAGAAAAATATTGATAATTAGAAATAAATGTAAAAATCTTAAATTTACTATAAGTTTCTAAATTTATATAGAAAATATATCTTGTTAAAATATTC
>CM021104.1:18242201-18755998 GCA_007115665.2 Sequoiadendron giganteum
TGTCTAGAGTGATATCAAATCTTGCCTTGTGATCTCCACATGGAATAGTATCCCTTAGTCCCATGAATTCCGAGAGAGCCTCATTATTTTCGAACGAGTCTAGAATCGACGGTCCACGTTGGTTGTGATTGATGAGTTGGGGCTACACTAAGTGGATTTGGTGGGTTTGTTGGATTGGCTCAGCAAGTGAGACACTAATCGTCAGTAAGGTGGAATCTTCAAAGAGCCTAGGTAAGCCACCTATGGTGTCATCGTCGTCACTGCTACTACAAACGTTAGTTATGTCAAATGTGAAGTTATCGAGACGTAGGCCTGTGGACACGGGTAATCTAAGGTTAGTTGCCGAGACCCGAGGAGAGGACCTGACTACCCTATTAGGAACACTTCTGCCACACACGATTATACTCGGAGGGGTACAACCAAGGCCAAGGTTCTACATTCTTCTTTCTACAATGATGGGCTCCAACCGTCCATCACTGTTTCTTCCTAGGCTTTCATTCCTGTTATAGCCCATGCCGAACATCAGTTGTAACCCTCTATTTGTTTCCTCCAAGGGTAGGGTGGGAGTGGGTCTTTCATCTTGGTACAGAGTGTTTGTTATGTCCTCCTCATCCACATTCTCTTGACTGAGATCCCCCCAACTGTGGAATCTAGCGGGTTCCATTCTAGTGTGAATAGGTGTTTGAATCAATTGTGGTTGCCCATGTGACCTAGGAGATTGTGGTAACTCTCCTACAACAAAAGCATTTCTCTTCATTCTATAATCACCGCATCCATTGTCCTGTATCATGTTCTTGATCTCAGATATGTCGGGGATGGCGGGTGTCTCTGTCGCAGAAGTGGAGGCGAGATTAGTTGGGTCTATGTATGAAGTGGATGGTCCTTCATCATTTTTAGGTACTTGAGGGATCTTGTAAAACTTGGCTTCCAAGTTTTTGCAATAGGTGAAAGGTTCGGGATCCCCATATATGGTAACCTCCTCATTTTGATATGAGAACTTAAAGCACTGATGATGGGTTGAGGCCACTACCTCATTCCGTGTATCCATGGGCGTCCCAGGAGGATGTTGTATGGCAAATCAAGGTCAAGAACTTGACAAGTTGTTTCCATGGTTGTTGGCCCCACTTGGATGGGGATCTTGATAGTGCCCTAAGACACTCTTTCCTGGTCATCATATGCTCTTATGGTGATACTTTTGTTCTTATTGATGGAATCCTCAACGAATCCCAATTTCTTTATAAGTTTCAAAGAACAAATATTAAGACTTGCACGACCATCTACCAAGACTCGTTTGACTTCCCTTTTATGGACTAGGACTTGGAGGTGGAGTGCGCGGTTATGAAATGGTTGCGGGGGGAAATATTGGTCCGAAAATGTGATGAGATTCGGGGTAATGATGTTACCTACCATAGCCTGAAATTGCTCTGTGTCACGGGTGGCGGCAACGGTAGAGGTAGCTAGTGCTTCATCCAGGATCTGTCTATGAGCGATGGAGATTTTTAGTAATTCCATGATGGATATTTGTGCAGGTGTTCTCTTCAGTTGGTCAATTACATTGTAATCATAGGGGATGGCCTTTGTGTTCATAATGGGGGTCTTAGCAGGTGCCCCGACAATGGTAACTTTTTCGCCTCGTGTGGTGACTCCACAGTCATTGTTGGCTCCCTTGATATTTATGATAGTGACCAACTCGTCGACACATCTGACTATCTCCTCGTATACTAGATTAGCACTAGAATACTTTTTTTTACCCTTATTATTCCCTTGGTTATTTCCCTGATTATGATTTGGCATCGGATTCGTGTAGATTTTCAGGTCTTGGTTTCCGGCCGGCGGCTCGATGTTGATGACCTTATCCTTGATGAGGTCTTGGATAATATTCTTGAGTCTCATGCAGTTGGTGGTGGTGTGTCCTTTGACTTTTTTAAAGTCACCTAGGAGATTCTCGTTGTACCACGGCGGTTTGGTCATGGGCTCCGTGTATTGTTCAGAGTTACAGATCTTGATTAGGTTTTCTTTGACCAATTTCTTCATGACAGACTCAATCGATTCTCCAAGGGCTATGAACTTCCTCTTGGGGGGAAACTTGTTGCGGGGAGGTGGTCCTCCTTGATTACCCACATTGTTGATTTGGTTGGTGGAAGGTGGTTGTGACTGTGCTACTACCGCATTAGCCTGCACATTGTTGTGGTTATGAGTTTACGGTTGATGATGATTTTGGGTATTTTGCTTAGGAGCACTAATGACTACCTTAGCATCGACCACACTATCGTTCGTGATATTTTTTTTCCTTGACCATGTTCGAGGTTTATCATTGTAGTTGTTCGACGGGCGGTTATCCTGAGGTGGAGTGAATGTGGGTGTGCCTCCTCGTGCAGTGAGGGCTCTTTCGATGTTGAGCGCCTTTGGAATTAGTTGATCGTAAGATGTGATGCCCTGCATTTTTAGGTAGAATGCCAAGTTTTCATCTAGATTGGCTATGATGTGCACAAACTTGTTGTTCCTCTGACATGGTCCACTTGCTCTGATTGGCCTTGGATCACCATCTTTGCAAGAAGGATGTGAATAGCTCTCCTTTTCTTTGTTTGAGTGCAGATAGTTCTTCTAAACTGACATCCGCACCCATATTAAAAGTGTAATTCTTAAGGAAAGCCTCCACAATTTCCTTGAATGTTTTAATGCTCGTGGGTAGGCAAGAAAACCATTCCATAGCTAGACCGGTCAGGCTTCGGGGGAAGAGCCACATTAGATATGTGTCATCATATGTGACTTCCATGCAGTGTACCTAAAATTCCCTGACGTGGTTTTCAGGGTTGCCCGTTCCATTGTATTTATCAAATTTGGGGATCTCGAATCCTTTTCGAAATAGTACCATGGTGAGACTTCTATCGAATGGATAAGGGCACAAGTTGCCTGGTGTCCTTGTGGTTTTTCCTACTTGCAAGTCCAACACCTGCTGTGAAAGCAATTTGATTTGTGTTGCGACATCCTTGCTTGGGTCGGGGGGTGGGATGAATGAGTGGTGAGGTGTTGGAGGTGTTTGATGGGTGGGGAGCGTACTGGTCGGCGTTTGCTACGAGCTTGGTTGTGCGTTTAGGGCTTGTTGGTAAGCTTGCATTTGTGCCAACAACGCTTGTTGTTGATCTTGCTATTGTTGTTCCAATAGCGCTTGCTGTTGGTCCATCTGCTGTTGTTCCCATGAAGCCTGCTGTTGGTCAAGTTGTTGTTGAGCTAGTAACGCTTGTTGTTGGTCTAGCTGCTGTTTTGCCAACAATGCTTGTTGTTGGTCGAGCTGCTGTTGTGCCAATAAAGCTTGTTGTTTAGCTTGGTGTTGTGCCTGAAAGTCTTGCAGGGCTTGGTGGTAGGCTTGCAGGTGGATTGCTTGCAATTGTGCTTGGTATTGAGCTTGTGTCTTTTGTTGGGCTTGAGCTTGAGCTTGGGCTTGAGCTTGTGCTTGCGCTTGTGCTTGTGCTTGTGTGGCTTGTGCTTGAGCTTGAGCTTGTGCTTGTGCTCATGCTTGTGTGGCTTGTGCTTGAGCTTGAGCTTGTGCTTGCGCTTGTGCGGCTTGTGCTTGTGCGGCTTGTTGTTTTTGGAGTGCCTTTCGGCGGGCAGCTTGTTGTGCGTTTTGCAACATGATGGAGAATGAATTGGTCATGTTGTGCTTTGGTGGTGGGATTGGTGGTGGAGTAGGAATCATGCCAACTGTCGTGGCGGGTGGAGGGATTGTGGTTGTGACTGTGATTTGGGTTGTGGGCGGGGTGGTTGAGATAATTGGTCCTTGATGAGGCATGCTTTGGGAGACTTGAGGACCAATCGATGCATTAATTGTGGTGACAGGAATGGTTGCGATTTGTTGTGAGGATATGGGCAAAAGAAGCGGGTTCAAAGTGGTGGTCAGATTGCTTGGATTAGCAAAATTTTTGATGGTTAAAGGTGGAAGACCTATTCCAGGAGGCGATGCAGATGTGAAAGGAAGTGGGGGAAGGGATGACGCACCACTTTGGGAAGAGAAGGGATTGATAGCTTCTGTCGTTCTGAGCAAACCAACTTCCTCATGCGGTGGGGGAGTTGGTATGTTCAATTGATAAGCTGGTGTGGCATGAAATGAGGATGAACCAGCGGGATTATGAAATGTGAGTGGGATGTAAGGGTGAAATGAGTTTTTCGGAATAAATGTAGGGGTGATGATTGCTTCTTCATTAGCCACAAGGCGGTGTTCTTGCAATTCTTGGAACATGGCACTCCCCTTGTTCACAATCGGGGAGGTTGGTGTGATGATTGAGGTGGTGCAAGGTACTTCTTGATTGATGTTTGACAATGGGGATGCAACTGCACTAGTGCTTGTGTTAAGGTTGGGAGGGGGCATGTCCCCTCCTCTTTCTATTGGATTTATGCATTTGAACATAGCACTAACAATTTTATGGTTCTTAGGATTTTGAATCATTTCCATGATTTCCTCTGGTGTCATCCCTATGTCTTCATTTATGTCGTCCTCTTGATGACTCTCCTCTTGAAGATTTTGTGTTGATAAGGGAGAGTTTCTTGGGGGATTGCTTGATCCTGCTAGGTTCACTTCGATATTTAGATGACTCATGTCCATAGAAGCTGATATTTCTCTGATATTCTCCATGTCCTTCTTGTGTTGAGATCTTGTTTGGACCATAAAAAATAGGGATTTGTTTGATCCTAATCCTTTAATTCCAAAAAAGAGAAGAACTAGCGTAGCTAAAAGATCAAAGATGGTGATGATGGTGATGGGTTAAAATGGATGGGATGAGTGAATGAAACCTTTGGAAAACTTTTTGAATGTATGTGCTAAACTTTGAAAGGGCTTTTGATTTTATTTGATTGTGATAATTTGACTAGATGCGTTAAGTCAAATAAGATTGGTTGTGAATTTGTTTTCCCTAGGAAGTTGTGTTATCCTAAGGAAACTTGCACAAAATGGATGAATTGACAAAGTGTGTTATGCCAATGTTTTGGAGAACTAATAGACTTTAAGAAGTTGTGTTATCTCAAAGAAAATTTGTTCAATGGTTTGAGACTAAGTTGGCTAAGTGTGTTAAGCCAAGGTATGATGATGTTGATTTAGCCCTCTAAGTTTAGTGTGATGATTGATTCTAGAGTTCTCAAAAGGTTTGATGATGAAATGAGACTTGATTTGATGGAGGAATGAATGGAAATGACAGCTTTGATCTTGAACCTTAACCTAGATGTGACTCTTTCTACAAAAACTTGGTGTTGAAGAACACACTTGACTTCCTATGGAAGAAATGCAAACCTTTGAAAAAGTTCAGGATTTTGTTGACAATAAAATGCATACAATGCGGGATTGTTCCTTGAGGCTTTTCTACAAAAGTTATAAACCAATCTTTCCCTAAATTCAAAAAGTCTCTCAAGACGCTCCTCACAATCTTTTAGACTAAGCTTTTTGAACTTTGGCTTTGGGATTTTGATCTTGCAGGAAATCATGTTAGAAAACACATGTGTAATCCAATTTGTCTCTTTATCTTGGTTAAATGAGGTTCTTTTTATCCAAGACACTTTCTTGCTTAGGATTTCAAACTACATGTCTAGTGTCCCATTCTCTTTCTCATCCCACAAGGTCCTTTATGCAGAAATCGAGGAAAATAGAGCAAAAGTTCCTTATGTTTATCCTTATTGGAAACAAATGATGGTAGAATTTGCACACTTAGAAACCTCTAGGAATGTGATTCCTAGGGAAAGCAAGAGTGGGCAAGTTCGTCAATAGGTATTTGTTTCCCACAAGGTGTTTGAAATTTCAAGGTTTTTGTGTATGTTTGTTTTCCAAATGTTTTCAAGATCAAGCAATGTGTTTTTTCCAAGCACTTTCACACTCCTAGGTTGATGAGACAATACCTTGTTGGGTTCCCACTTGGATAAATCCAGCTACGCATATCTTGTGCGAATGGCTAAATTCTTGACCACACTGGCTCCCCTCCATGACACTCACTTATTCGGGTCAGCCAAGCATTAGTACCCATGAATCTCCCATGGCATACTTTCCATTTCCACAACAAGACCGCATGTTACGTGGGGCGGCTTCAAAGGACATAATCTTTTGCACCAACAAGATAGACAAGGTTTTGGCCTTTTTCTAAACAAGGGGTTCTAATTCGGGCATTCTGTTCGTGGGGGATTATCCAACATCGGCGAGAGTCCATTGCTGTCCATCTCGTCGGAATAATCCACATAATATTGGTCTTTGTTCCAATATCCACACTTATATCCTGGGTGGAAGTCGCTTGGCTTTAGCGTGTTCCCGGTTGGGTCTTTCCCTTGGGTGATTACTTTTTCCCACAAGGCAGGCCCTCTAAGTTAAACAAAAGCAAGCTAACATATCCCGTCATTCACACAACCTTTGTTGAAAAACAAAGGGGAGAACCTCCGCAATATATCGTGCTCACACTCGCATGTTTTGTTCAATTTTAGATCCCAAATCGAAGTGTGGAGGCAATATTTTTGACAACTTAATATCATAAAAAAAAAAATTTGATTCTCAAGATCGCCGTGAGGCACGAGAGAAGCGCATACGTCTTTTTGATGATATTACTTTGTGAAAAAGATTGCAAAATATGACAAACAGTTGTTCATTTTAAGTCCAAAAAGCAGTGATGAATTCATTTTAAGCACCAAAATCCAAGTGTGAAGGTTGTCTTGTTCAATTTTAAGTCCAAATTGAAATCCTAGTAAGTGTCTAAGATTATTTTTAACCAGCTTTGAAAAAATTAAATTAATGCTCCATTTTAAGCCCAAATCGAAAAATAACTTGCTTCAAAACAGAAAACTAAAGTAGAAAAAGAAGCACTCCAAGCATTAAAAAATGCTTTGTTAACTTCAAGTTTTAAAGCTTCAATATTTTTTAACTCCAAAACTCTTCAAGGATTTCTTCCATTGGTTCAATGTTGTGAGTTCTCCATGCAAACGAAAATCCGTCCTCCTTCGTATTCCTATTCTATGGTGGATTGGTGCCCTCCATGAAGATGTGAGAGAGAGCCCTTTCCCAATCCCTTTCTAAGCCAAATGAAATAGACAATGAGTTGTTATGAGCTCAAGTTGCCTATAGTTTAGATGCATTCAAAATGTGTTGTAGAAATGAGAGAAAATGCCTTGCATTTATAGGAGAAGTTGATAGAAGAGAAACCAAAATTAGGCAATGTGGGACTAAATCCCATCCAATAGGATAGAGACACTTGTCATAATGGGATTGGCCAAGCTTGTGCAAGTTTTGGCCAATGTGCCCATTCAAATTTGAAAAATGTCAATAAATGCATGTTGTTGAGGGTTTTGGGGGGAATAATCTTTGTCCAAAAAAGTCAAAGATGAGAGTTATTGAGGGAAAATAAGTCTTTTTAATAAATCAAATAAATTGATTTATTGGTGCAAGTGGGTGGGTTAGTTAGGAGTTTGATTTGACTCTAGTTGAGTCAAAAGCTAGAGAATGATAATTATGATTAGAAGTTAATTAATTTAGATAAATTAACTTAGGGAGTTTTAGGGATTTGATATTTGATTAAATCAATTTGATTTATTAAATCAAATGAGAAGAACATAAGGATTAAATAATTTGATTTATTTAATGAACCTTAGGAAATTAATCAATAAATTGCTTTAATTGATTAATAGAAGAAATGAATGTTAATTTGTATGATGCATGAATCATCTGTATCGGATGAGGGTACAGACGCATCAATAGTTCCTGACTCTTCTTTCTTTTTCCATACTTTACTCATTTCCTTCTTAACTTCTTCTTTGTCTACCTTTTTCACAGGTTCATTCTTCTTTGTGGAAGCAAATTGATTTCCCTTTTTGCTTCTACATACCTTTGAAATATGTCCTAGTCTATTGCAATTATAACAGACAACATTTCTTTGATTTGATTGACTTCCATTAAACCTTGTTCTGCATTGATTCACTTTATGCCCATATTTATTGTAGGCATAGCAATAGCTAACAAAGGATGATTCATCCTTCCTCCATTAAACCAGTTCATCATTTGAGTTCTGCATTCACTAGCTCTATGTCCAAACTTATTATAGGAATAGCATTGTCTAGGGAAAGAACTAGAAAATGGATTCGTCCTACTTCTACATTCAGTTGCCTTATGCCCAAACTTGTTACAATAAAAACAAGTGTCATTGAAAGATGGGTACCTTTGTACATTTGGCTATCTGATAGGTGGTTTCCTTCCTGGATTTATTTTCTACTTTCCTTTATCTTGATTCTTTTGATCTTTTACTGCATTAGAGGTTTCACCTATTTCTAATCCCAATCCTCTTTTTTCTTTAGAGGGTTTTTGTCCAGCAATCAATTCATCAAGCCTGGTGGAGCTTGTTTTGAAACTATCCTCACATACTTTTTCCTTTTTCAGTTCTACTCTTAGATTTACTACTTCTTGCTCAAGTCTGGAACATTCATCAGACTTTTTCTTTATCTCTATATTCAAGCATTCTTCAATCCTCTTGTTTTCTTCCACTTGCAGCTTCAATCCAGTAATGTCTTCATTTGCTTGTTTCAATTGGTCACTGACTTCTCTATGTCTCTCTTTTAATTTCTTCAATTGTTCCTTCAATTTTCAGACATATTCATTTGCTTCATCAAGATCCTCTTTCAGATCTTTATTCTCATTTTCATCTTTGTCAAGATCATCAAGAGCAGTCCAAAGTTTTGCATTATCTTCCATTTGTTCAATCTTCAAGATCTTCCTCAAGCTATTAGACTTCTCCAGAGGAACCAAGCTTTGATACCAATTGTTAAATATCCAATATACTAAGATGGGGGTTGAATCAGTATATTCTTAAACTTATTGAACAAATACCATCCAATCAATCCAAAGCATATGATAATTAAGATAAGAAGAATCATCAACAGAACATGAAACACAGAACACAAGAGACACCAAATTTTTTACGTGAAAAACTCAGAGTGAAAAAACCATGGTGAGGATTAACTCACAATATAGTATAATTGGTTATAAGATATTACAGAAGGGTGGCTCACTGCCAAGACTCACTGTCCAAAATGGGACGCTCACTGCCTAGACAAAAATGGCTAATTGCCAAAATTGAACTAATAGAAGTACACCTCAAGTGCAGATTCAGTTCCTTTGTAATTCAGGAAAATTCGCATGCCAGCAAATCACACTTCGCCCTTTTCTCTTTCACATATATTATGCTAGTGTTCACTCAACACACATACACATCTATATATCCAACTCTACAAAATCATCTTGTATATATATATTTGATTGTCAAGGATAACAATCAAGTCGGATTGACAAACCTTCTCAATAATAATTCAAATGTGTGGCACGCTATAGTTGTTGGCATGGATTATACTAACAAAATTTAATCCATTACATCTTTATCCACTTGATAGGTCGGCCAGTAGTGGACCTGATAGAAAAATTGTAAACACCAAAATGATACTGGAGATAACCATGAACAACTGTGCTCACGAGTTCCTGTCCATGTATGCATTTCTCAGTCAGAGACCACTTCCCAAAAATTGAAGTAACAGTTGTTTACCAGAGAGGATTCCAGAGTAAAATATCGGAGGTTGGTCATGTATTACCGGTTCAGAATATCGGATTGATGTGACTCAGTTGCAACTCATATATCATGGTGACATCAATGACAACAAAATTGTTAACAAGGGATATGATCTTCTTCATTCTTCCAACAATATATACCTTTAGTGTCGAAACTCGATCATGTCTTCATACTAGCGATTGCATAGAAGAGATAAGATGTCATATAGAAATATTGATTCTCTTCAAAGCAAGTCAACTAATTATGAAGATTATCATTGATAATACCTCCCCAATCGATAAATTGGTATCCTACACATGATAATTATAAAGAGGAACATCCATTTTTCAAACTCTTTTGAATCTTCATTCCCCATCAACTTGTGAAGCAAATCAATCATATTTGAAACTTCATCGATGAAGATTGACCTTTGTGGAACCTTTGGCAACTAGGATTTTCCTCCCTTTGGTACCTGTAACCAATTCCTTGCTATGGTGTTGAGACATTCATCCTTCTTCTTAATGAAGTGTGCTTTTGCAATTCCTCTGTCTATGTTTGCAAACTAGTCTCTGAGAGGCAACCTGAGAACAGTCCCGATCGAAACACTATTTAACTTAGCCACTAGCTTATCATCAATAGTCTTGACCCCCTTGGTTTATGGACTATAACCTTTCATACATTCCAAAACCAAGTCCAAGCATTGAGTTGATATTCGAAAACCAGCAGTGTAAGCCAATCCACTCTCAAATACCCTCTGAGTCAGTGGTGATCTCTTCCCCTCTGTCATGGTTTTCCAGAAATCCTGCAAGCTGATATGACCCAGCTTCGTATCTATGATTTTAGGAAGTGTGCTTTCTAACACTGATGTATGAACTCGTGCCCTTGATATTTGTACTTCGCAATTGCGAATTAGGATGACGTCGCTTATCAATTCGTCTGCAAAGAACCCTTTATCTCTGTGAACATTATTCAATCATTTCATTCACAATATGAACTTCCATGACATACATCATCATCAATATGAACAAAATGTTTCTATGTTGGCACAATCAACACAAATTATTAATATTGTTTATGAAAATTTAGCTTGATGCTTATTAGCCACAAATTCCTGAAAGCTTCTGAATCCCGAAATAAAACTAACATGTGTAGATTTGCAATCATTACATTCCCTGAACTGATATTTCTCAGAACATATAATCAGGCAATTTCAGGCTAATCTCCCCTATGTTTCGTGTTTTGCATACAAGTATGTGTGATCTTTTTCAACTGGAATGCCTAATCTTGCATCAAATGATGCTCAGATGAATGATCATACCTTATTCCACAGCTCCCAACCTAGCATGAGCAAAGAGGATACTGGAAAACGTTGTGGGATGGCTATACAACTACGGCTTGTAGTTTCCTTGAGAATTACTAAAGATCTCTCATAACACTGGCATGCTTTGTTATTGCTTCAACATTTCACATTTAGGTCTGCGAAAGCATTTGCAACAATGACTTCCAAATGAAGTTCATTTTCCACTATGCTTTGATGAGGATCTGTAACCTGTTGTTCTGAAACTCTATGTTTTACCGAAGCCTATGTGCAAGGAAAATGTGGCAAAGTTTGTGGAATTTGACACTACATCTCCTAACTGCATTTGCATAAAAGTTTCTAAAACTTGCAATAATTGCATCCCATGAGACCGCATTTTTTTGAGGAATTTTATCACAGTTCAGCGCCATGTCTATGCTTCGCCATTTTGCATGTTTTGTATCTCAAAACTCCCATTTTTGCTCGGGCAAGAGGATGCTGATAAAGGTTGTAGAATTTGGCTTTACACCTGCCAATTAAATTTTCTTGAATGTCTCTAAAGCCTTCTCCACAAATTCGTTATGCATTTTCACTGCAAATATCTTGTCTGCAAGATAACATCTCTGTAAAGGCGTCCTGTCAAACATTCCACTCGCCTTTTCCTTGGCCATGCTTCGCCATTTTGCATTTTTGGCGAGCTGGAAGTTGTCGCGGGCTATTTCCTGCACATCAATCCTTCACAAATTCTTTTTTATGCTTCCATATTGCGGGCATGTCTACCAGGGCATTTGCAACTACAATGTCCACCAAAGTGCACTTCATTTCTTTATGCTTAGTCGCCAGGTTATACACGGCTTGAACTTTCTAAGTTGGAGCGAGCTTCATGGCGTATTAAGACCACATTTTTTGTGAGAGATTCCATTGAACTATTCACAGCTTTCAATCTGAGATTCGTCATCTTATACACATCTATCCCAGAGCATTTAACTTGCAGACTTGGAGATATGGCGTGGGCTTCAGATCTTGGTAGCTCCTTCAACCTGCATGTGAAGCGTGACTTCCTCCATTTTATGTACAGGTTAACTGTTGCTTAAGGCTTTTCAACAAAAGCATTGTCGTTCAAACCCTCTGTTTGAGATATGATATCAACCAGTTCCACCGCTTTGTGTATGCCTCCACGCCCTACATACATATCTATCTTAGCAGTCGCCATCAGGCCTGGAATTTGACGGCCACCCCTACCTCTCATATGAAAAATTTGTGACGGTTTGTTCATGTAAATGTCCGTTACTTTACATTTTATGAAAAAAATTAACTGTCAAAAAATAATTAATTTTTTTATATAAAATCGTTAATACGGTAAATTCATCTACACTTTTTTTTTATGTAAAATATTTTATACCTTAAATTCATCTACCTAAAAACATAAATCATTTGTAAAATCTAAATAAAATTTCAACATGCTCACAATAAAACATCAAAGTTCTGAATGTTGTAAACTTTTTTATATAAAATCTTTAATACCTTAAATTCATCTACATTTTTTTTTTATATAAAATCTTTTATACCTTAAATTCATCTACCTAAAAACATAAATCATTTGTAAAATCTAAATAAAATTTCAACATGCTCACAATAAAACATCAAAGTTGTGAATGTTGTAAACAAAATGTTGTGAATCCTGTAAACAAAAATACTATAAAAAAATTTCAACATGCTCGCTAATAAAACACAAATCAAAACTGCAAATCACTGTAAACAAAATATTGAAAAAACAATGAAAATTTGTGTTAGGCTATTATTCCTATGGATATTCTATGTATATTAAAATAATGTAAAATTAGAAAAATATTGATAATTAGAAATAAATGTAAAAATCTTAAATTTACTATAAGTTTCTAAATTTATATAGAAAATATATCTTGTTAAAATATTCAAAATGTTAAAATACAACTATATTCTATTTTGAAAAGATTTTAAGATTTTGTATTGATATATATTTTTATAAGAAATATTATAAATCATATAGATTAATATAAAGAAATGATAACTATTAGTAAAAATGTCAAAATCTTAAATTTATTGTAAAAATATTTTAAAAAATAGAAAGAAATATATTTAATTTTGAAAAGATTTGAAAAGATCATATTTTGAAGAGATTTTGAAGTAATAAATATTATAAATCATATATATTAATATTAAGTGAAATAAGAAAGAATTATTCCAATTATAAACTAATTTATATTTTTATCATAAACATATTATAGATATAAAAATATTATAAAAATGTCAAAATCTTAAATTTAGTTAAAAATATTTTAAAAATTAGAAAGAAGTGCATTTAATCTTGAAAAAATTCTATTTTGAACAATTTTGCATTAATCAATATGTTTATAATAAATATTACAAATCATACTAATTTATACTTTTATTATAAACATTATATATATATGACTACAGTAAATTTTTATGGTTTAATAATAATTTTAAGTGTCATATTTACGGTTATATAAAAATATAACAAGCCAAATAATAGCTTTCTAAAAACTGCTAATTTCATATGCATGAGCCGTATAACTAGAAGATTAACTCACAAATTACTTATATCGGTGTGGACAATAGGAAAAGCATTCTTCTCACTCTTTCTTTCTTTTCATGAGTTAGTAATGGTTTTCCTTTAAAGTCTATTAATAACTTTTCTTTTTAAGTGGAGGAATAATTGAAATTGGGTTGTGAATTTTCACAATCAAATTTTGAGTTAATATGGGTTGTGAATTTTCACAAGTCAATTTTTGTCTTGTAATGAGTTGTGAAAATTCATAATCTCAATTTTTTTTTTAATTTCGACTTGTGAGTTTTCACAACTCATTTTATTTTAATTATTTTTCCCCCACTTAATTCTCCTTTAATTACTTATTTTATTAGAATAAGCAGTTATTCAAACTTGAGCGTTCAAACTTTAAATTGCACCACCATATTTTCAAACATCCAGTGTGATTGAGCACCAATCAAATAATATTTCGTGATCTGAAACATTTAATTCACAAAAATGCAAAAAATCATCAATGCACCAACCCATAAACCTTGCAAGCTCATTGACAAAAATTTTGCCCAATTATCCAAAACAGTAATATGATGAAACCCAGTGAGCGAAATTCACCCATCTCTTCTAGAAATGTAGATTTAATTGTTTTCGTAATTCTGCACATGAAAAATAGAAGCATTAATATCTCACAATTCGCAAGACACCATGACTCAAAAATTGGCCACATTGATCGAAATACCCTAGAAATATTCTCATTAAAGGGATTTGCACCAGCTTATATCGATTTTCAAATTTACTTGTTTTTGTGAATTTTGCCAATTTTTGCGATCGCACCTGATTTCGAATTTGAACAAATGAACTTTTTTATTGAATTTGACCTGAGGAACTCATTACATCATTTTGAAACAAATTTATTTTGAGTGAACGTCATCAAAAATGAGGACAACAAGTTGCAAAATTATTTGTTTTGTAGGTGTGAGACTTTACATCATTCTCATGTTTGCTTATGCCAAAATACCATTTAGCTTCATTTCAATAAAGCTACTCATGTACATTAGATGTTAATTAGAATTTAAGATGTTAGAAACATTTTATAACATGTCTCATCCTCAATATAAAGCTATAATCTAGATGAAAGTATTCTTATATTCCATTTCAAATGAAAATTACAATTCAATCAACGTGTGTACAATTATGTTTTCAGAAGTTACTATTTGATTAATTGCAATCAATAGCACATTTATTAGAACATTTATGTCTCATGAAATTAATTAATTTGATGTTTTTTGTGCTTTTTTAATTCAATTTTAATATCAATTTAAATTTTGTATGCTTTTTAAAAACTAACTTTTGTAGTACATTTTTTTAAAATAAGACCATTCTTTCTTAAACTCCTCATTGATCACATCTTAACATACTTTCCTTTCTAAATGATACATAAGTTAAGCAGAATGTGAATGCGAATGCGAATGGCTCTTTCCTCATTTGAATGGCGATGGCACGCGCGATTTGGGCGCATTGTAGGTTTCAACGGTTGTTGCAGGGGATCCGATATCCTATGGTGGCCCTCCTCCTCTACTGGGGACAGCTCTTATGGACTGTGTGGTGCCTCCTGTGTTGCCTATGTCTCCAAACAGGGTTTCTCCTTCTGTGGAAGTTCATGTGGTCACGACGGTGGTCATGGTTGTGGTTGGTTGCAGGTTGGTTGGGAGTTCTGGGGGATCTATTGATTCACGGGGTGTGGGCTCTATTCCTAGTGTTGCGTGGGGGGATGTCTTTGCTAAAGGCTTCCCTTCTTCGGGTCGGTTGAAGTCTTTTTCTGAGGCTGCTAAAGTTGGTTCTCGGCCTCCTGCTCTAGCTCATGCTCAGCCTCTGCCCTATGCTCGCGACTCCCTTGCGGTGGTCTGCGGTCCAAAGGTTATTAAGAATGAGGAATATTATTTAAAGCAGGGTGTTGTCTACAGATTTAATGGCTTGTGGCCCTCCCTTCCAGACCTCCATAATTAGGTTTCCACCTCCTGGAAGTTGGTGGTCTCTGGGGAGATTGAGCTCTATCCCAGCGCTAGGGGTTTCTTTATTGCAACCTTTGCCTCCTTTGTGGAGCGAGATCATGTGTTGGACAGGGGGTGGATGTGGGGGATTCATTCGTTCTCCATCAAGCCTTGGTCTCATTCTTTCAATCCCCTTATAGAGCCTCTGAATACCAGACCAGTTTGGGTCTGACTACCGAATCTCCCTCTCTAGTTTTGGGAGGACTCATGTTATGAAGCTATTGGCAACACCGTTGGACGCTTTTTGATGGTGGACTTTGCGACTAGGGAGCTTGGGCACACTACGATTGCTCGTATTTTAGTTGATATGGACATCTCCAAACCCCTCCATGGTGACGTAGTCTTGTTGGTGGAGGACAGACCTTGGAAGCAACTCTTGGACTATGAGGGTCTCCCCTTTCGGTGTAGGAGATGCTTCTTTGTGGGTCATTTGGCCTCTGGTTGCCCACTTTCCCGTCGCAAGGGCATTGCTGCTTGGTGGAAGGATGCTCTTGGATCATCTCATGGTGGGTTCTCCTCCTTTGGAGGTTTCTTCTGAGGAGGTTGACCCTCTTGTGTCTTCTCTTCTGGCTATCCCTTTTGTGGAGCCTTTGTTGGCCCGATCTGTTGACACTATATTTTCTAAACTTGCTCAAACCTTGTTGGATACCTCTGTTGGTCCTACCATAGATCATGTCTCCTCTCCTGCACTGTCGTCTCCCTTCCGTGATGGCTCTTTGCCCTTGGTGATTTTTGTGGATCTGCTTCCCTCTCCTCGCTTGGTGGATAATTTCAAGCTTTCCTAGTCAGTTGTGATGCATAAGAAGAAGGGAATCCCTCGATCTGTTGCTGCTTCACAGCCTCTGGTTAACAGAGTCAATCTGGTCCCCTTTGAGTTTGGGGTTGTCTAGTCCTTGTCTGTGGCTTGACAATTGTCTATCAGTTGTTTTTGTGTGAGGTCTATCCTCTTTTCCTAGTTCATTATGGGTTTTTTCCTCTTCTTTATGGCCCTTTGGGCTCTCTGTGTTAAGGGTACAGCACCTTGAAAATGTTGCTTATCTTATCAAAAACATACTTTTCTTTCTTTTCTTTAGTAGTTCTGCATATGATTAAAATTTTCCTTTCTCCCATTCATTTGTTTATTGTTTTATTGACTAGTGTAAACTCTTTCCTTTATTCCCTCTCAATTTCTTATTCTGAGCATTTATGCTATAAACTTATCATTTTAGCTTAGGGTGGGTGCATGGAAATGGGTAGCCAATTTGTGGCCACTTTCAAAAAAAAAATTGAAAAGTCATAATGTCAGCGCGTTATGGCTTGTTGTGCTGAGCCTGAGGCTCAGCAACAACAAGCCCATAATGCGAGTGTGTTATATAATGCGCTTGCATTATTGCATGTTAAAAGAAAAATAAAAGTTAAACTCACTTATTTTGATTTCGACTGTGTTTTTTCTTCTCCCCGCAGCCAAAACCCCCATTTTTCGTGTTTGTGTTCTAGGAGGAGGCATTGTGCAAAAATCTTCACCAACGATTACTATTTCTTCACAACGATGGCGCCACGACGACGAGGAGGTGTGAGAGGTAAGGATTGTTTGATTTTTGTTTTGAATTTGTTAGTTTTAGGTTGTATTTGATATATATTTGTTTGAATTTTTAGGAGATGCAAATCAATCTGCAAACCCTCAAAATCCTCAACAAGAAGAGCAACAAAATCCTCAAGAGAAAAATCAACCACAACAACAACCTCCTCCACCAATCACTCAACCCCCTCCTAGCACTCAACAAAATTTAATGAGTGAAATTGAGAACAACAAAAAGCAAATTGAGGATTTAATCAGTAGGTTGAGTGATCCAAATGGTTCAGCCGCAGAAAGAATGACCCTAGCAAGTTCATTGAAAGATATGTTAACAAATGTAGATTCAATTAGCAAACAAATAACTGGATGGAAAGATAGGAGGCAGGTAGCTAGGGATGATTATGTGAATAAACTATCATATAAAGATGTAAAGGATTTAAAAATTATAAAAGGTGATTTGTTCTCATTATTCATTGATCCACGCACAAATCAAAATCTTACCCTCGGTGCAAAGATGTTTCCTATTCATTGGTGCCACCACCAACAGATTAGGAACCAATTTTATGATAGATGGTACATGGTCTTCGATTACCCACCATGCAACAATTGTGAAGTCCCATAATATTTCCTTAGGAAACTATACAGTGAGTTCATATTGAAAAAAATCCCAAATTATTTTGATATGAGGGATTTTAGGGGAGAGGTGGGGGGTCGGCTCAGGATAGACCCAATGCACAGCCGGATCCTACATCATGGAAAGGTAGAAAAGCTCTCGCTAGGCCGCCTCGTGAGCACATTGTTATGCCTTCCATCACGAAGGAAAGTGTCGACGTAGAGACATTGCAAGTGATCAGCACTTTGACCCAGAGTGTCATCCATCATACTAGCCCTATTCTACAATGTTATCCAGGGGAGTCTTCAAGTGGTGGCCTTCGAACCCATGTGTGTCAATCTTGCAGGGCGACTTGTTCATATGACCCCATCGACACTCAAGAGGCTACTACGTAGGTTTCGTCTGCAGCTATGGAGATGGAGAGGGCAGCTGACATTTTGCATGAGGCGTATGGCATTGATAGTCAAGTAAAAGTTAGCATGTTCATTGAATTTAATTTATTAAATTTTAATTTTGAAATGCAAGATTAACTAAAAATGTTTTATGATTTTAATAAAATTATAGAGTCACAATGTTGAGACTGGATACACCGCCCCCCCACCTACTTATTTATGTAGTACACCTATCGTTGGGGTATGTAACTAGTAAACAGTTATAAATTTATTACATGTTAATAGCATTGTTTTAAGAATGGTATTTTAATATGCGATTTTGGATGTTGAACAGGCTAATATTGGAGGTTTCGAGGGAACACTTCCTAGTGCTAGTGGATTTACTCAAACCTACACGGAGGTAATAGAATAAAGAGTTTAACTAATGAATTGTACTTAATAGATTTGTGTAGTTTATATGCACATTGTTGGTTACGTTGAATAATTTGTTGTTTTATTTTCAGTTGTTGCAAGCTAAAACACCTTCGAATGTGACAAGGGCAATGGAGATTTGTGTTTCATCTGCTATACAATCCTTGATGGCTCTGACAGGGGAGGTATGAGGAAAATTAGTAAATTTCAATTTACATTCGTTGTTATAAATGTTAGTGAAAAATCAAACCATTATTGATTCATAGTTTAATTTCTATTTGTATGGTTTATACAGGGCTTGAGCACGCCTAAGCATGGGTGTGAGAATATTTCCCTCATGGAGAGAGATCATGAGATGGTGGTAAGTGATTATTTTATCAAATATATCACTTTTTATAATGTAATTTCTATATATTCATGTATTTTCTTCTTATTGTAACAACTTTAAAACTTCACCATGAACTAAACACTAGGAGGAGGAGTAGAAGCACTCCTCAAGTGCAGCGAAAATGAGTGACAGACCTATCACCATCCAATCGAAAAGAAAAGGAAAATAATTTATTTCGAGAGCATGGAGAGCAATGACTTTTGATTCCAGAGCCCTTTGTTGTATGCCTACATGGTAGTTTTGTACATATTTTGTATTGGACATATCTGACATTGTATGCCTATATGGCATTCTCATAAGCCTGTATGGCTATTTTGTACATATATTTCATACTTATATAAACATATATTGATGTATGCCTACATGGCTATTTGGCTAAGACAAATATCTTTTATCGATGGTGTCCATATTTGCATTGTAAATTGATGGTTCAATAGATATTTGTTACATGTATTCAAGTGTATACTTTGTGACTTACGTGTGTTCCAATGTATACTTTGTGGCTTATGTGTTTTCATGCGTATACCTTGTATCCGTGCATATACTTTGTCTTAATTTGTGTATACTATGTATTCATGTGTATACTTCTTGAGGCTTATGTATTTTTGAGTACTTGTGCTTCCCTTATTCACATGTACATGCTTGACTTATTCACGTGTATACTTATTAATTGGTTAGCCTTAGCATTGATCATTGTTGTCCTTCATGGTTTGTCTTGAATATTAATTGATTGATGCTAAACAACTTTATCTAAAAGCAAAAAACACATTTTCAATTGACATTCCATGAAATGATTCATAAAAAGATTCAAATATGTTCTTGATGTGTCACCACATAAACACGTCGAAAGATTTATATGTCAAATTTTTGCAATATTATTTCTTGTATATGAAATGGACTCAGGAGAAAGCAAGTTATAATTTATAATACAAATAAGAAATGGACTCAACGCTGTCCTAGACCCCCAAATAGGTCTATTTAACAAATCAACACGCTCTCAATCACTCTTCCAATTGCAAAGCACCATTGAGTAGCATTTACCAGTCTGCAAATCCATAAAATCCACAATTTTTAGGGCGTGATTGGCCCTCTAACCCCACTATCCTCTAAACCCTCAGTTGTCTCAAATTCTGCTAGGGTTTATTGAAAACCCCATATCCAGACATCATACAACCTCAAAACCTCTTCCAACACTCTTCATTCTACCTGCACAAACTTAAATGACCACCAAATTATGTTGCCCCTTGACTTTACCCACTTTTACTCTCTCAAACCTCTCTTTTTCATTCAAAACCCCTCTATTCCAAATTAGGGCATCATGCCATAACATACTTTGACCTCCGTTGTCCTTGCAAACCATTTGAACAAATCAAACTCCATAACCTCGCCCTATTTCCAACCTATTCTAACTTATTCTCAAGCAATTTCTTCTTTTCACCTCGTCTAGCCTTGCTTTTAAGGCCTAAATTTTGAATTTTGAATAGAGGCAGCATTAGTAATTTCTTCCAATTCCTTTACCAATACTATTTTCTTATTTTTACTTACATAATTGACTCAAATGATCCCACACTAACTCAAAACTAAAAGCAATATTACAAAATGGCCTATCATGGCCTTATTTGATATTATAATGACTAAAACCACTGAACTAGACCTTCTTCATCAAATGGAGGAACAATGTGCTCTGCACCAATGATCATAGGTTTTTTGTGTGGAATACTCAGACTTCTCAACTGTCGTTTGTATGTTTCTTTTTTCCATTGTTTTGCATGTCATCATAAGGGATCAAGTCGGTTGAACGCAGCTCGGATCAATTTCGCGTGTTTGGGTGTGAAAGAGGACCATGCCCAGTGTAAACCAACCTATCGGGATGCATTGGAGCAGTTAGTTTGGTCACATGAATTGCAAAATGAAAGTTGCACCACTTTGCAACTTTACACTGCTTCCATTTAACACTTTTTCCATCAAGTGAAAACTGGACACCACAAGAAAACAACTCTGAGATAACAAAAGTTGAGAGAGGTTATTGTAGAGGGGTCCAACATGATCTCGTAGGATTAGATAGAAAGTTCGTAAGTGTCATGATTTCCGAGTAATAGCTCGTCAAAGTTTGCTTCCCTTTTGCACTTTGGACCCTTAAGGGATTGATCTGGTTGAACGTAGCTCAAAGAAATTTTGCGTGTTTGGGTGTGAAAGAGGACCATGCCTAGCGTTAAAATACCTATTCAAACATGTTGGAATAGTCTATTTGGTCACACGAGTTGTAGAACGAAAGTTGCACCAATTTGCAATTTTGCACTGCTTGCATTTGACACTTTTTCCATCAAGTGAAAATTCGCCACCACGGGAAAAACCACTCTGAGATAGCCAAAACCAAAAGAGGTTTTTGTAGAAGGCCCAACGCAATCCTGTAGGATCAGATGAGAATTTTCTAAGCATCACGGTATCCAAGTAACAATATGCTGAAGTTTGCAGCCATTTTGCATTTTGGACGCTTAAGGGATCAATCCGGTGGAACGTAGCTCAGAGCGATTTCACGTGTTTGGGTGTGAAAGAGGACCATTCCTAGCGTAAAAATACCTATGTGGATGTGTTGGAATAGTCTGCTTGCTCACACGAGTTGCAGAATGAAAGTTGCACCACTTTGCAACTTCGCACTGCTTGCATTGGACACTTTTTCCATCAAGTGAAAATCCGCCGCCACGGGAAAACCACTTTGAGATAGCCAAAATCGAGAGAGGTTTTTGTAGAGGGGCTCAATTTGATCTTGTAGGATTAGACGAGAATTTTCTAAACATCACAATATCCGAGTAACAACATGTTGAAGTTTTCAGCCATTTAGCACTTTGGACTCTTAAGGGATCGATCTAGTTGAATGTATCTCAGAGCGATTATGCATGTTAGGGTGTGAAAGAGAACCATCCCTAGCATAAATATACCTATTCGGACATGTTGGAATAGTCTGCTTGGTCACATGAGCTGCAGAACGAAAGTTGCACTGCTTGCATTTGACATTTTTTCTATCAAGTGAAAATCCACCGCCACGGGCAAACCACTCCAAGATAACCAAAACCGAGAGAGTTTTTTGTAGAGGGGCCCAACACAATCCTGTAGGATCAGACAAGAATTTTCTAAGCATCATGGTATCCAAGTAATAGCATTTGAATTTTTCAGCCATTTTGCACTTTGGACCCTTAAGGGATCGATATGGTTGAATGTACCTTGGAGTGATTCCGCGTATTTGGGTACAAAAGAGGACCATGTCTAGCGTAAACATACCTATTCAGACGTGTTGGAATAGTCTGCTTGGTCACACGAATTGTAAAATGAAAGTTGCACCACTTTGCAATTTTGCACTGCTTGCATTTGAGACTTTTTCCATGAAGTGAAAATCCGTCGCCATGGGAAAACCACTCCGAGATAGCCAAAATCGAGATATTTTTTTGTAGAGGGGCCCAACGCGATCTTGCAAGATCAGATGAGAAGTTTCTAAGCGTAGTGGTATCCGAGTAACAACATGTTGAAGTTTGTAGTCATTTAGCATTTTGGACTCTTAAGGGATTGATCCAGTTGAACGTACCTGGGAGCGATTTTACGTGTTTGGGTGTGAAAGAGGATCATGCCTAGCGTAAACATACCTATTCAGATGTGTTGGAACAATCCACTTGGTCACATGAGTTGCAAAATAAAAGTTGCACCACTTTACAACTTTGCACTGCTTGCATTTGACGCCTTTTCCATCAAGTGAAAATATCTCGCCACGAGAAAACCACTCCAAGATAGCCAAAATCGAGAGAGGATTTTTTAGAGGATCCCAACACGATCACGTAGGATCAGACAAGAATTTTCTAAGTGAAAAGGAATAATTTTTATGGGGTTTGTATTGTTGCCCCTGTAGATTTTGATGGAAAAGGGCATGAAAATTGAGGTTTCACCCTAGGGTTTGATAAAATATTGCATGTAGAGGTTGGGTGATTGTCTTTTAAGTTTGTGGAGGTGATTTTAAGAAGGTCTGAGGTGGTGGCATGCTCTGGTAAGGTGTGGAACCATTCCTTTCAATAAACCCTCCTTATACTAGCATAAAATAAGGGTTTTGGTTTAGCATGGTGGAGTGAGTTTCTCCTGAGACAAATTGTGGATCTGAGGGTTTGGATACATGATAATTTATGCCCCAATAAGTTTAGGGGGTTTTTGAATGTTTAAAGGTATGTTCCTTTGTAAATTAGGCCTAGTTAGCCTAATGAGGACAGCGAAGAAGGTCATTTTCCATGCACATGTTCTAAGACAGTCACTATTGATTTTGAAGTATGTGTTGTAACTCAATAATAGCTATCTAGATCAGTCATTTTTTTGTGAAGTCATTTGAAAAAAAATCCTCAAAACACCACTTGGAGCCACACTTTTCACTTGGAAATTCATCATAAAACCCTGTAGCAGCAACTCCGCCTTTATTTCTTGAATTCCCCTACACAGATAAACACACACACACCTAAAACATCCTAAGACTAACTTAATCCACTGATCTAAACTATAAAATTTGATGGAGCAGTCATTATTGGTTATCTAGACTCTCAAAACCTTAATCTTGAGGGTTTACAGACCGAGTTGAGAAAAATTAGTTCAAACTAATGATAAACTCAATGGATACCCTCCTAAATAGATTCAAATGAAATATACTTCACTATTCTACCTTAAACAACAATATTCAAGGCCTTAAACTACTATACAAGCCATATAAGTTAATGAACAACTAGAAAAACTCATAAAATCACTAAAATAGGGACTTTATTGATTGTAAATATTCAAGAATACAAAAGATCTTTGTTTTGCTTGACCATACATGCTTTATATCACTTCTCTAATCACCTAATGACCTCTTTGAGACTTTGAATACATTACATATGACCTTCACATGACCTTTTTCACATTGTTTACATTTCAAAATTCAAATTTTGCAAATTTGCCTATTGAAGGCATTTAGAGAACAAGGTGCTACTGCACCAAACATAAACTCCAAAATTGCAGTATTTGAGTAAATCTCATTACAATGTCTTAGGTACTTTGTTCTCACAAATCTTTTACAATGTCACTCATACATTCGAGATTCTATTTAAATGTCTACATCATAAGTGTTCATTATGAGGTTAACTTCAATTGAGTAATTTGAGATTCCCTCACTAAGCTTCACACACTCTTTTATAATGGCTTGAAATCAAAATTGAGATTTGTCAAGATCATCAAAATAAGGATGTTGCATTTCTTTTTTGGCTGATATTCTTTTTGATGGCTCATAAATCAACATTTTCTACAATGAGAGATCAATCAATTTTTAGTAGTTTACTTACAAATATGCAAAGTAAAAGAGAAAAAGAAAGAGCATCCAAAATGGAAATGAAATGAAAATGGATGGAAGGCACTTACAGATAGGCATGCAAGTCTCACAACTTAGTCACTCCTGGTCATACATCTTCACTGGGAATTCCAACATACCTATTGCACACAAAACCTCTCATGAATAGAGTAAGTTGAAATTTGAGATGCTCTTATAATGTCTACATCATAGTTGCTCATGATAAGGTTAACTTCAAATGAATAACTTGAAATTCCCTCACCAAGCTTTACACATACTTTTCTAATGGTTTAAAATCATGATTGAGATTTGTCAAGATCATCAAAATAAGGATGTTGCATTTCTTTTCTGGTTGACATTCTCTTGGATGGCTCATATATCTACATTTTCTGCAAGGGGACACCAATCACTGTTTAGTAGGTTACTTACAAATAGGAAAAGTAAAAGAAGATGATAGAAGTGGCATCAAACAAATTAATGTGCATACAAGTATAAATTAATAAGAACCAATGTGCATATACTTACAAATTAATCCAACAAACCATTCAGGTCTGCTCTACTATTTATTGTGTCAAGTGTTGCCTCATGGTCAGACTCACGGACCTTCCACAAGGTCTTGTTCAAAGGTCTACCCCCATATTTGGTCAAACGAACATTGGATGCCCCGACAAGGTTCGAGTAATGAAAAATCTTATGATGTGTGTCAAAGTCTTAAAACAGTCAATGTTTAACACTCGAATTTGGGTACCTTATAAGCCACGTTCCAATAACCACAACTAAGCTTGTAGGGTATTCGATGTTTTCTCCATCTATAACTAGGGCCTCCAATTTCTTTTTGGCTTCAACACAATGACACAAGTAATAGTTTGTTCCTTCTTCATTGTCTTCATCTGCAATAACTATATAAACATGCCCTGCATTGATATGTGCAACAAATCTTTTGAAATTAGTCAACATTATGAATACACTACAAAGTAAGATAACGATATGGAATTTCAACAACTAAGCAAGTAGATATATCACCTAGTTGAACTAGATCTAATATGTGGTCAAAGTCAACCGATGATTCCATCTATGTCAATTCCAATGCCGTCGGAGGGCGATACGTGTGAAGTGGGCTAAGATAACTTGTCAACCATTTGTCAACCCACTCCCCTGACTCACAATCATTTCAGGCTTGCATTGTACATGAACAAAAGCATGCCATCTTTCGTGTATCGATACTCCATGAACTTGCATTTGAGCTATGGAAAGAGTGTACCTCACTTGATGTTGTTAGTGTACAACAATTCTCATATGGTGCAATGTTAGTATCATCCATCAACCAAAAAAATTTATGAACTAGAGATGTACCTTCATTACCTAGACCCATTGAAGCATTACACCACTCGACGATTGATTTTGCATCTGTCAACTTTGCATTGTCTTTATACTTTAACTCTTCTCGTGCTAATGCTCTTTTCACGCATGCTCTTGCACCATTATGCTCCCCCTTTCCATGCCCGGCCTCATAAAAGTTCCACATATGTTGAACACCTATAATGACATGCATCCTACACAAGGAGTAGAACATGTGCAAGTTCTTGAACTGTGTTGCACAGTTATCCAACCATATTATATGTCAGTCGTATGCTATGCCCCTTTGAGCCAAACCACTATAGAACATCTGCAAGCAACCTTGCACGAACTCTGGAGAATGTGTGTGATCATAACTAATGTAAAAGTGGTACTCCCTCAATACCTTCCTTTGGTCATTTGTACTATCAGATGCATGAATGAATGCTATGTGCACAAATATCAAAACCTGTGTGGAGTTGTAATATTGTGACTATACCTCACATTGTGGTTGTAGAGTGTAGTTTTTTGCAAAGTCAACCATTGATACTATGTTGCCAACTGGAAAGGTGTCCTTGCAAAGCTTGAATTGCATGTCCAACCATCGGGGTCTATGGGTATGCATTGCATACTCATATAGTATATTGTCACGAAACATGGACATAAATAGGTACACTAGAATCACACCTTTTTGTTTGAGACCCATCTTTTGTAGCATATGCCACTGTTTTATACTTCGTGAACTCTACTAGTTTATGTTCCACATCATTTGTGCTTTCCATATGTTGACATACTAGCATACACTGGAAGCCACCGCAATGCTCGCATGAACCATCCAAGCATGTTGTCCTATAGAATATTTGGCCATCCTCTATTTCACATAAAAAATTTGATAATAACTCTCTTGAAGATTTTGGTGGGGCTTCTATGCCACAATCCTGCAAAACATCGTTAGTATGCAATCTAAACATATAGAGCGATAAACATCATAATGGTTAGAGAATTCAATATATAGTCTACAAAAACAAGTAATGTGTGTGATTTATCTTGACATAAAAAGGTTTAAGCATTTCAAAAAATCTTTGAGAAATACTAATTTGAGGATAATCATTTTTAAATTTATGAAAAAATTGGGTTTGAGTCATTATCCAAAAACTACTTTAGATGTGGCCTACAAATCCGACAACCGATTCTCCTTCTTACCACATCCCTTTGATT
Organism: Sequoiadendron giganteum; assembly: GCA_007115665.2. NCBI lineage: Eukaryota > Viridiplantae > Streptophyta > Pinopsida > Cupressales > Cupressaceae > Sequoiadendron > Sequoiadendron giganteum. The sequence continues at coordinate 18,268,908 of CM021104.1, forward strand.
CGGAGATGGCCTTGTGTTATTCTTCCAATACTCTTCAATTAGTGTTCTCAAGGCTTCGACAACTTCTTTATCTTTTCATGGCAGTCTCCCCGAGAATGCCCATAATTCATTTGAATCAGTGCCCTCAATTCTTTGTCACCTTTGAATGGCTCTTGATAAAAATTTTCTACTAATTCTCATTTGTTCACTCGTCTTTCTAATAAGACTCTCTCTTTGTTTGACAGCTTACCAAAGTTGATGTAATGACACGTCGGGTGACATTACTATCCTTTGAGCGTGAGGTCTTACCCACACTCTCATAAGCATCTATTAGATTCTTCACAATAGTGTCTTCACTCAATGCATTTGATGTTCTCAACCCAAGAGTTTATGATGTTCTTATACTTTACACCCCACATCATTTCAACAAATAGTTGACATCTTGTGGTCTCATTTAGCCTTTCAAAGAAGAATTTCCAAATCTTATTAGCATATCTTCTACAAGTGCGTGTTGAAATCTTACCTTCCATGTGATACAAAATCTCATCATCAATATTAATCAAATACTTTGACTTTCTACACAAAATTCTAGGTGGTGTTCTCCTAGGTACATACATCTCAACATTAGGAATTTCATCAATATTTAATTGAGGTGGGTTAGATTGCATACCTTCGATCGAGGGTGGAGAAGAAGACATACCTTGAGGTTCATGTGGAGATGATGGCATACCTTCTTTGTCAAATCCGAGTGATGATGTACTCTCAACTTGAGATGTGTTGGATGGTGTCCAACAATATTCACTTGTGGTAGATGGTGTCCCTCCATATTCACTTGTGGTAGATGGTGTCCCTCCATATTCGCTTGTGCTTAATGGTGTCCCTTCATATTCACTTGTCATAGAGGGTGTGTCTCCAACTACGGTATCTGAATCTGTTTTACCACGATGCTTTTGCATTCATGTCTTTTGTGCTGCCAATCCCTTTTCTATTTTTGACGGTTGAGGTTTCTCTTCAATTGGCTTGTTTTCGTCGATCATTTCCAATTTCTTATTTTCACGATATGCCGCCACCTGAACTCTCTCCTTTTCTTTGAAGGTTTCATTCTCTTTGTCTGTTAGTTTCCTCTTTGTCTTTTTCTTCAACATGGCAGATAATTTTATCTGTAGCATGGTAATGAGATGAATATTAGTTCTTAAAAAATGTATCCATTCAAGTTAATCAAAATATGTCATTCAAGGCTTCATAAAGAATACTTACAATCATCTTGTACAAGAGTTAACCTAGCATAGACAAAGGTCGCATGATTTTTTTCAATCCAGAATGCCTTAGAGAAATGTGGTAATGTGGCATGTAAAATAGGCTCAAAATGGAAGCATGGAAAAGCATACATAATTTCAACTTATGTCATATATATGTATACAAAATGTGGAAGCATACATGGTGTGGGAGCACCATTGAATGAAAATTGTCAATTCAAGAAGTTGTTGTCTAGGCTTTATGAGATTTCGAGTAGTTTTGATATGCTAAAGTGTGTTTTGCGTTGGGGCAGTGTGGTTTCTTGTTGAATTGAGTTTGTGTTGGCCATTTTAGACTTGTTTGAAGTATTCATAAGATTGTGTGAAGGTCGGATGAGTGTTTGTCAATAAACCACTAATTTCTTGGGTAAAAAGGAGGGTTTTTGGTGTAGGGGCACCTACACCTTGGGGTAAAAATAAAATGAGTCTTCAAGGACCAATAGGATGATTTCATATGTCTTTTGGTTAATATGCAATGAGGAAGTTGCAAAATATGTCAAATTAGGAAAAATGCAACACATTATCAGTCCATGTCAAGATGGGTAAAAGAAAGGTTCTTGTTGTTTTTGAGTCTAAGATCTTGATCTATGTTAAATAAGTTCTATGAGACCACTCTTAATATGTATTTAGTTCTTTTGGGTCACTCTAGGTGTTTAGGGGGGAGATTTGGCTTGACATGTGCAAAAAATTGCATTTTTGGCAAAGTTGTCAAGAGATAAGTTAGTTAAGAAGTTAAAAAAATAGTTAGATACGATGGGGGAGTTGAGTTTGAAGGGAAAAAAGATAAATATCATGTAAATGCTCGAATGGAGGTTGCTCTTCAATATTTGAATCAAATCAAATAAAGGAATTCTCTGATTTTTGTGATTTCCTGTGTTTTCTTATGTTCTTTCTTTGTGTACAGACCCGTACATGTGTGTGATGCCTTGAAGGTTTGGGAGATCATTGATGCATGAATTTATCTTCACTTGAATCAAGTTTGGTGTCTTAATTCCATTTTAGAAGAGAGTTTCAGTCGTTTCTCCAAGTCTGCCCTGTTTTGACAGTGTAAGGGTTTGAGGCTATAATGTATTGATTTTCACCAATCCACCCATTGTAATGGATCTTTAACTCGGTGGATTGGTGTGTAACATAATAAGGTAGATTTAAAATGTGTTTGGGAGTTTGGAAGAGCTTGGGTTTGGTTGGTGGAGTGATGCACTAGGCTGGGCAGAGCACATTTCTATGTGAAAGTGAATAACAATGATGGTGATTCTGAAAACTAATGAGTGTAATGGCATTGTGAGTGTTTAATAAGTTTGTGCAGAGGTATTGGAGGGTGTTTAGACCCTTGGGAGGACTGGGAGAGACTTGGAGTTGTGAAATCCTTGAAAACCCTTGTTTTTGCTTGTGTTTTGGAGGGTTTCTTGGGACAGCAGGGTAATGACCTTATGTGGGAAAAGTAATCATGAAATTGGTGGTTTGGTATCATGAACATTGACTATTCTTGGTGTTTGAGTGGAAACCTCACCTTTAAAAGGTACTTCCTTTGCAAATTTGGGCTAATTGGGAACCCTTTTGCTAGGTAGGCTTATTGGAAGTCAAACATAGTCCAAAGAATTCACCCCTGGTTCTGATGTATGTTGTGTGGCCCTAAAAAGGGTATCTTAATCAACAATTTATTTTCCAAGTGTTTTGGGAAGTTCTTGAGAAAAGTGCATGGAATCGGGTTTGGAATACTGCTACGGGAAGCATGCTCAAAGGGTGAATTTTGGTGAGATCTTTGGAATCTGTTTTGGAGGTTGAACTGAGATCATTTATTTGTCATTTGGAGTAGGTCTCCATCCCTCTCTGCATCAGTTTTGTGATTTGGCACTTTGGTGAGTGATTTTATAAAAACAAATAGTGGAATCCTTGGTTTCATAGCATATAAAATGTTGCCATATTGAGTTTGGCATTTTGGAAAAGGATTGAAGATAAGGTCATTTGTAAAAGAGGCCTAATTTAAGGCCTAGTTGGTGTATAAATCTAGTTTTGATGAAGTTGTAACAAAGAAACCTATTGTGGATTGTATGAATTGTTAAATGTGAATTGTTGGTGTTGGTTGATTTTGTGCTGAGTTGTGTTACAGGACCTCCCCTGATTGCATCAATACACAAGGTAATTCAATTGTTAAAAAACAAAATGCCTCAAAGAGATGTGGTTTTGGTGCACTAGGGGGGTTTGAGAGTCTAAGAAGGTTCATTATGACTACTCCACGATCTAGGCTCTGTAGTTCATTGGAGTAGGTTAGTTTTGGGTTGTGTAAGGTGTGTGCATGTTGTTTTGTGCAGGGGAAAACAAGAATCCATCGTTTGGTTGTTGTCCTCTCAAGAAATACAAAAGTTGACTCCTTGTGCAAAATGATGTTATGACTGCAAGAATTTAAGAGCCTAATGGATCAGTGGTTTGTGAATGTGTATTTGGTTTATTTCAATCAATAACATGTTGATTATAGTGTCTTGGATGTCTGGATAAAGGTTGGTAGTTACCTTCCATGATTTATTGTTATTTTTCCATATAAGTTGTAGCATTGAGTTCTTGAATTAGTGAATCATGAACGAATTGAATGGTTATGAGTTTCTAATCAGGTTTATGTTATGTTACAATCAATGTTATGATGGTTAATTTGTTTTGTGGAAATATTAAATCAAGTGAAATTGAAGGATTTTGATGAAAAGATGATTGAGTTTGTTGGTTGATCTTCTTCAATTTAAGTTAGAGTCAGAAGTACCCTTCATGATTTGTGGATCCTTGTAGATGCTCTGCATCAGGTTTTAAAATGTAATTGGCAAGTGTATATAATTGTGTAATTTAAAATGTGCATTGACAACCTAAAGTTATAATGACAAACAAACAATGATCAACATGGAATATGAAAAATAACAAAAATGAAAGCAATCCATAATAGAATGAAAGAAAATGTGTAAAGACTTCACATACCTAAAAAATCAGACTTTCAAATGGAGGAGTTCAACCCAATTATGTAGCCTTAGCTTCTTCTTTCTTCAAACTCCTCAACAATTTGAATTTTTCAAAAGCTTGTTCCCCTCCAAACTTCAATTGTATATCAGTTTTCAATGGAATTCAAACTTGAATTGGTATTATATGTCTTTCAATGTGAAAAATTTGTTGTTTCATGCAAAGGTGGTAGAAATATCATGGAAAAAGTGGTGGAATGTGAAAAACGTGCTTGCACACTTCACAACATCATCAAAAAGCTATTTTTTGTCAGAGCATGCGTAGAACCAGGAGAATATGCAGAATGTGGGCCTTGAGATCATGGGTATATTGAGTTTTTTTTACTGTTTTTAGTGGAAGACAAAATGCGATCGCGTTATAACGTGACCGCATTTTGTCTTCCACTAAAAACAGACATATCTCTACTTCAAAACACACTCGTGTTATATGAAATATGGTTTTTTTAATAGATTCCTTTTCTCCCTCTTTGTCTATACCCTATATCCTAATTCTATATCTCTCTCTTGTACCCTTATAGTAGAGGAGATAGAGGTGAGTGTGTGTGTGTGTGTGTGCGTGTGTGTGTGTGTGTGTGAGAGAGAGAGAGAGGTAGGGGGAGATGAGAGATATATAGTAGAGAGGGAGGTAGGGTTGAGGGTTTTGGGATTTAAGGGGTCAGGGTTAAGGGTAGAGGGTGTATGGTTTAGAGAAAGAGAATGTGAGAGTGGGAGAGAGAGAGAGAGAGAGAGAGTGGGAGAAAGAGAGAGAGGGAGAGAGGAGGAGAGGGAGAGGGGGAGAGTGGGAAAGAGAGATTGGGAGAGAGGAGAGGGAGTAGGAGAAAGTGGGAGAGGGAGAGAGGGAAAGTGGGAGAGAGAGAGAGAGAGAGAGGGGGGAGGGTTAAGAGTAGGAGAGAAAGGGAGAGGGAGAGGGAGAAAGAGATAGTGGAGAGATGGAGATAGAGAGGGAGGGAGAGAGGGGAGAGGGAGAAAGAGAGTGGAGAGGGAGAGTGGAGGGAGAAGGAGATTGGGAGAGAGATAGGAGGGTAGAGGGTGTATGGTTGAGAGAAAGAGAGAGTGGGAGAGAGGGAGAAAGAGAGAGTGGGAGAGAGAGAGAGTGGGAGAGAGGGAGAAAGAAAGAGAGGGAGAGAGGGAGAAAGATAGTGGGAGAGAGAGAGAGAGGGAGAGTGGGAGAAAGAGAGACTAGGAGAGAGTGGGGGAGTGGGAGAAAGAGAGAGTGGGAGAGAGATAGAGGGTAGAGAGTTAAGTGTTAGAGAGAGAGAAAGAGGGAGAGAAAAGGAGAGAGGGAGAGAGGGAGGGAGAGGGAGAGTGGGAGAAAGAGATAGTGGGAGAGATGGAGATAGAGAGGGAGGGAGAGAGGGGGAGAGTGGGAGAAAGAGAGAGTGGGAGAGAGGGAGAGAGGGAGAGAGATAGAGGGTAGAGAGTTTAGAGTTAGAGGGAGAGAAAGAGGGAGAGAGAAGGAGAGGGAGGGAGAGGGAGAAAGAGATAGTGGGAGAGATGGAGATAGAGAGAGGAGGGAGAGTGGGGGAGAGTGGGAGAAAGAGAGAGGGGCAGAGGGGGAGAGGGGGAGAGTGGAAGAAAGAGAGAGAGAGAGGAGAGAGGGGAGAGTGGGAGAAAGAGAGACTGGGAGAGAGTGGGAGAGGAGGGGAGTGGGAGAAAGTGGGAGTGTGGGAGAGAGATAGAAGGTAGAGGGTTAAGAGTTAGAGGGAGAGAGGAGGAGAAAGAGGGAGAGAAAGAGGGAGAGAGAGGGGGAGAGGGAGGGAGAGGGAGAGTGGGAGAAAGAGATAGTGGGAGAGACGGAGATAGAGAGGGAGGGAGAGAGGGGGAGAGTGGGAGAAAGAGAGAAAGAGAGAGTGGGAGAGAGGGAGAGGGTTAAGAGTTAAGGGTTAAGGGTTAAGGATAGAGGGGAGAGAGAGAGGGAGTGGGAGTGGGAGAGAGATAGAGGGTAGAGGTTTTAAAGGGTTAAGGGTTAAGTACAAAGGGGGGAGAGATACCCTCTTAATCCCTCAACCCCTATACCCTCTTAATCCCTCAACCCTCAACCCTCAACCTTTAAACCCTAATCTCTCAACCCCTATAGCCTCTTAATCCATCAACCCTCAACCCTCAACCCTTAAACCCTAATCCCCCAACCCCTATACCCTCTTAATCTTTCAACCCTCAACCCTTAAATCCTAATCCCTCAACCCCTATATCATCTTAATCCCTCAACCCTTAAACCCTAATCCCCTAATCCTATACCCTCAATCCTCTACCCACAACCTTAAAACATCAACCCTTAAACCCTCTACCCTCTACCCTATAACCTCTTAATCCCTCAACCCTAAACCCTCAACCCTCAACCCTTAAACCCTCTACCCTCTACCCTTAATCCTCTACCCTTTACCCTCAACCCGAATCCCCCAACCCTTAAACCCACTTAGTAAACTATCTATCATAATCCCTCAACCCTCTTGACCCTTAATCCCTCAACCCTTAAACCCTTAAACACTCAACCCTCAACCCTTAAACCCTAAACGCTTAAACCCTCTACCCTCTACCTTCAACCCTCAACCCAATACCATCTATCCTAAACCCTAATCCCTCAACCCTTACACCCTTAAATCCAAGAAAACTCTCTACCCTAATCCCTAAACCCTCAACCCTTCAACCCTCAACCCTTAAACCCTAATCCTTCAATCCCTATAACCTCTACCCTATACATTGGACCCTCAACCCTAATCCTTCAACCCTATACCCTATACCCTCAACCCTCAACCTTAAATCTTAAACCCTAAACCCTTAAACCCTCTACCCTCTACCCTATACATTAAATCCTCAACCCTCAATTCTCAACCCTCAACCCTCAATCCTTAAACCCTAAACCCTCAACCCCTATACCCTCTACCCTTTACGTTGGACCATGAACCTAATCCTTCAACCATATACCCTCAAACCTATACCCTAAACCCTTTACCCTCAACCCTAAACCCTTAACCCTAAACCATTCAACCCTAAACCCTTCAACCTTCTACCCTATACCCTCAACCCAATACCATCTACCATCGACCCTATTCCCTCAACCCTCAACCCTTAAACCCTAATACCCTATAAACCATCAACCCTATAGGTCCTCCACCCTAATCCCTCAACCTTATACCCTCAACCCCTATCACTTTCTCTCTATCTATACATCTCACCTCTCCCTCCCTCCTACCCTCTCTAATTGTCTCTATCTACCCTCTCTCTCTTTCTACATACCTCTCATTCAATCAATCCCTACCACCCTCTCTCACTCCCTCTATTCATCTCTCCCACTCTCTCTCTCTCCCTCTCTCTCATATCTCTCCCTCCCACCCCTTCTCTCTCTCAGGTTTCTCCCTCTAGCAACCTACCTAGGTAACTCTCTTTGTCTCTCCCCTCTCTCTATCTATCCCTCCCACCCTACCTAGATAAGTCCCTCACTCCACCCCCTCTTTCTCTACCTCTATCAAGTCACTCCCTCCCACACCCTTTCCCTCTCTCAGGTCTCTCACTCACACTCCCTCTCTCTCCCACTCCCTCTCACTACCTATCTCTCAAGTCTCTCCCTCTCACCCCCCTCACACTCTCAAGTCTCTCCCTTTGGCACCCTACCTACATAACTCTCTCTCTCTCTCTCTCTCTCTCTCTCTCCCACCTCTCCACCCTCTCACCTATCTCTCAAGTCTCCTCTCACCCCCTCACACTCTCAAGTCTCTCCTTTGGCACCCTACCTACATAACTCTCTCCCACCTCTCTCTCTCTCCCCATCCATCCCACCCTCACTTAGCTAAGTCCCTCTCCACCCAACCCCCTTCTCTCCCACTCCTCTCTTAAACTCCTGTCTCTCCTCCTCCTCTCTCTCTTAAAATTCTCTCTCCCTCTAAAGACATACGTAAATACATATATACAAGCATAATACATATGTACATACAATCTTACATCCATACAAGCATACATTCATACATGTGTAAATACAATCTTACATACATATAGGCATACATACATGTGTAGATACAATCTTACATACATATAGGCATACATACAATATACATGCATTGATACATGCAGGCATACGTACATACATACAAGCATGCATACATACATGACATACAAGCATACATGTACATACAAACATACAAATATATCAGCATACATTCAATAGATTGACATTTAACATAAAAGAGAACATAACGTGAGCACGTTATAACACGCTCGTGTTATATCTTGCTTTGGGAATCCTCAAGCCTTAGGATTGGTATTTGCCTTGGAATACCAACCCAAAAGCTTTGAGGGCATTCCCAACGACCAGAGACGTGTTTTTACAAATTCTACCATATTTCACATAATCGAGTTCATGTTCACCGTCAAGATTGCACGTGTTTCAATATCAAACAAATCGAGCATCTGAGTAATGTTACGTTCTCTCTTAGCTATCCAACAATGTAATTTTTTTCACTTTCTAACAATGTTAAGCCTTTCATCCATAATTTATTTTGTTTGTATGTCTCTTTTTTGGCAAAAAGTAGTGTTTGGTGTTTTTTTCGTTATAAATTAACCGTTCATCGAAATTTTAAATAAATTACATTTTTAGAAACTAGACTCTACAAATTTTATTTTATTTTAAAAGTTCAATTATTTTCCAAAATTTGTATGGGTAGCACAGCCAAAATTCTATTTTTCAGGAAGTGTCCACTTCGAAAATTAGTAAAAAATCAAATATTCATTAAAAAATTATCAAAAATCGTGCATCAACTAAATACTGTTAGCTAACTTCTGGCCATTGCGATTTTCAAAATACTAAAAAAAAATTCGCCGTACGAAGGTCGTACAAGAGTTGCTATGTTATGTTTTTCTAACAAAAACAACACCAATTTGTGTATGTCCCTCTTTTGAACCCCTTAATCTCAACCATTTTAAAAATAAATTAGTAGTTTAGAAAGTAGACTCGAAGCACTTCAATCCTTGTTTTTGTTTCATCTCAAAATTTTGAGTGTAACTATCATCAATTTCACGCCCAAAGTCAGTATTTCCTAACTTCAAAAAAAGGTTGTCCACTTAAGTCCCCTTTTTTGGAACCATCTTGGTGCACTTACCCTTCATATACTCTTCATACTACTAAAATATTAATGTAAAAGTGAAAATTGCATATATTAATGTAAAAATGAATATTGCATATCTTACACTTATTTTGACTCATTTGTCTTACAATGTAATGATACAAGAGTACATATTAAAAAGAAAGTTTATTATAAAAAAGTTATTGTGAACATATGTACCTTGATATTTGAAAAAATATGCAAATAAGACTTCCAAAAAAAGTGTTTGAACTTTATTGATAAATAAAAATAAAAGTTCTTCCACATGTTTAATATTTTGTCTCAAGTTGAAAGCCAATATGCATAAATCCCAAACAACAATGTTCGATCCATGTTACATGACATGAACATATATTAATGTTCTAAGTCAGTCTTAACCAAAAGTTTGGTTTCAATATCAAACAGAACATGGAGATTGTTGCAATCAATACTTAGTGACTACCTTGGCCATACGAAGGAAAGGAAGATGAAAGATTATCATTTTCTATTGAGTTTCCCCACTTTGGGGTTTCTAGGTTGAAATCATTCAGTGTCATTTAGGGGAGAGGACCCAGTACCTAAGCATGTTCCAATAGTTGTAATAGCATTTGTTGATTTAATGCCCAATATTTTTAACAATATTGGACCAACAGTTGTGACTTCAAAGTTGTTAGTGTTGATGATGACTACCAATAATTGAATGAAATGTATTCCTTAAATCTAAAAAGCAACAAATCATGTGATGTCACATTAGCACATCAATAAAACATGATTTAGTGCACAAGTATCGGTCTCACTTTTTTTTGGCCTTTTTGGACACCTCAGCAAAAAGCATGTTGATGTGGCATCATATTTGATGATGTGGCCTTGAAACTTTAGTTATAAACAAGGAACTTACCAAGTAATTTGTAAAAAATTAGGAGTGATTTGAAATTTCCAAGTCCTCTCCCCTAACATATAATTTTCTAAACTTTTTATGTCCCTATTTTGTGAAGTGTTCATTTCTATCAAACTTAAAGCATTTACTCCCAAATACCAAAATGCATTCAAACCCATCTAATTGAATTCCAATAAAAGTAAAATTGTAATACATAAGTTATTTCCCAATAGGCACTTAGAAAACTTAAATGATTGCATGTCATTTACAAAGCAACTATCACAAAACCATCGCCATAAGTGAAACTTGTCAAATCACAAATTTAGCTCACATGGTACTTTATTATAAACATGGCTTCACTATACTCTATGATTTCAATTATCATGAATAATCAGTAAAATTTGAAGTTCTTTTAGACTTTAAACTATTTTTTTAACTAACTTTTCATTAGACGAAAACAATTTATAGTGATTAGCAATGGCTAAAAGATTCCCCAAGCACATAATTCACTTAGCATTCTCAAAGAATACTATCCGCGAATTATATAGGTCAAGTAAATTGGTTACTTGTTAGCCAAACATATGTCATCAAGTTCATATAAACCAAACATCAGATAAAAATGTCTCGACCAGTTCATTGGCATTTAGAGGTCCATGACATAATAGCCCCAATTAACATATAAATAAGAGGTTTAAACCCCATGGAAAACAAGAATGAGTGGAATCGTAGAATTCTAGTAGGTTGCAACTTCATTTATGGTATTACAATTTGTCCTACTGTTTTTAGTAGTTTAGTCTGATTCAAACAATAAAAACTTAGATTGGCATTTGGAGGTCCATGAAATAATACCCCTAAAGAACATATACCAAAAAGTGTAGAGTTCTAGTTGGTTGTAAGCAATGATTTAAATTTAATGATCACCTATGGCCATCCAACAACTTTTTAGTGACATGTTTTTCACCCTTGCCCATCAAACACATAGAACTTCCAATTAACTGACTGAAATAAAAAAGTACATTTTTTCTAAATCATCTAATTTTTTTTATCTTTTATGAATTAAGAAAAAACAGGAACCAATGATTATTTGAATAGGACTCTCAGAGGTGGCCACAGCATTCATATGCACAATGGTTTGTAAATTTCAGGAAGACACTTCCTCGTTTAGATGCCTAAAGATGAGTATATTAAGATGGGAAGAACATTAAAGGCAGGGAGAAGTTTGCATGTTACTTTTAACAAGGCATGAAAAATGGAAGGCTACATGCTTCCGAAAAAACATGAAAAAGACACTCTAAATTCATGAAGTCTTTGAAATTGTATATGCCAACAAACAATTACAGGAAACTTGACCTCAGAAAAGTACCAAATGAAATAATTGTTAACATGTATTCAGATTTATTTGCACTATCCTTTATTTGCTCGCAACAGATCTAATGGTAGTTTTCAAGGTCATCCTCTGTTGAACCTTGCAGCTCAATCCTAGTCTGAAGATAAGGAGGATAAAAGCTTCAAAGGATTTCTTATACAACTCTAGTGGTTAGTATAACAATATAAAAGACTCAGATTCTACCAGTAAGCATGGAAAGATCATTAATAAATATTCACTCACAAGTTATAAGGTCATCTTGAAGTTGCGCATTCATTGAAGCATTCAGGGATGGTTTATAGATGACAGCAATGTGAATACACAAGATAACTGATAAGCTGCCATAGCACAATTATGTCTCTGATTCCTTCTATTACAAATTATCTTTTTAAATCCCTTTCCTCTGATGTTAGCCAAAAATCATCTTACTCAATAGTCACAATGACAAATGAAAAGTTAAAAACCGTTAATGGAAGGAATGATCCTCTGGTTGCTATGCATATAAACTTGCTTTGTATCAACCCTTGAGACAGTACCTTTTATTGACTAGTAGAAAGTTTGAATCTCCCCGGTAGTCAACATATTTATTCATTGAAAATGATTAAATCAATAAAAATCATTTGAATATACTAAATATACTCTTGAGCACTTTAATGTTGTTTCAACTTCCAAATTGGTCTTCTTCTATGGCATGAAAAATGAGAGTTCATCACCGAATAAGAAAAAAATGAGAGGAAATAAATTATCTTTTATTTTCAAATTTTGACCATCATAATTTCTACACACTCAAATCATGTCCACAATAAGAAATTCTAAATTGTATTTTGTACAAAAGATGCATAGATTCTGACACCCTTGTACAATGTGGAGATTTGAGATGCTCCTTGGAGTCATATCATGCATCTTCACTGGCTGGAGGACCTTTCCACTTAAAATTATCTGCATATGCTTTAGGCTGAAATGAAAAAGTCAAAAATAGATCACCTCTCTAAAACAATAAGAGAAATAGAATCCAGAAAATGAACAAATTTTGAAATGATAAGATACGCTTAAACCATCATTTAAATAAAAAATACATTCTATTACCAAAATGGTCTTTGTGCATGGAGTATCCAACCAAAGGATTCTAGGTATAATTATAGAGGAGCTAGTTTCATCTCAAAATGCTAACAATGAACATTGCAGTCAGGAAGCTGTATGTTCAAAGTCAATCAGTGTCAAAGTCCTCGAACACTAACGCCAATTCTGCCAGGGATTATAAAATTTAGTTCTCTTCTGGCAAAAAATTGGAAGAATTTTCTAGTATTGTTTGCTAAGTTTCCTAAAGCTCAAAATTACAGACTTCAATCCTAAAAAATAAATTGAAAAAACATACACAACACAAATACGAATTAACGTGTCCCCCCATTAAATTGGTGAGTTTCTAGAATGGGGATGTTTTGGGGCAGCAGGGATGGGGAACAAAAAGTCCCCCACTGCCACCACAAGTGGGGCTGCTCCCCCCTCAAATCAACAAGTTTCCAAAATGGGGAGGGAAATGGGGAGGTATATGGGGATGGGGTACAAAACATCTCCTCATCGCCCAGCCATTGCCACAAACAAGTGGAGCCATCCCCAAGATGCCCTGCAGAAGCAGGGAACATCTCTAGGACATCCCCCCCTGTTGGGGATGTTGAGAGGACCGGCTGGCGTCCCCAGCATGACCTAGGGACTCTTAGGAGTCCCTTGACCATCTTGGGGATGCTGGGAAGTCCTAGCAACCTGGACAGTAACAAAGTTGATGTTTAAAAAAAACAAGTCTCTATATCATTGTCATAATTTTTTATGTGTCAAAGCTTTGGATAGACAGACAGCGTGATGGCATGTATAAATGGTTGACCTTGGAAGAAAGAAGACATATGTACAGGGTATTGGAGGCAAAATAGACTATTAAAACAGCCGTTGATGTTTTCACTCTCTTATCTTAACCATAGGAAGTTGGTGATCAAATATTTCTTAATTCATACATCACTGACACCTTAAGCTTAGTAGAGAGTGGAGGAAGCAATGAGGGTGAGGTGGCGGTAGATGTTATCAAGCTTACATAAATGTTTATGACTTTCTGATGACTGCTAAAAAGAGTTTCTAAAAACAGAGAAGAAAATATATTAAAAGATTCAAGAACGATGATATTTGTTGTACCCAAACCAATTTGTTTGCTTCATTAAGGCATTTTGCTTAAAATGGTCTAAACCTTGTAAAAATGATGTCAAAACACATTTTTTGGGCAATTCAAGTATGGGCCTTGAGTCAGTGTCATGCCATGAAGATACTGGCAAAATTTGAAAGAAAATTGAAAATTAGGGTTTCTAGACCCCTGTTTTTAGGTCAAAAACCCTAAAAATTGAAACTTGTCAGAATTGGCTGAAATTTGTTTTGATTGGCTTATTTTGTTTCACGATCACAATGGTGAAGTCACTTTCAGTTAAAACTCAGTTTAAGCCTGGTGGGTAGTTTTCGTTTTTTTCAAGTGAGAAGTTAGGTTTTCTGAGCTAATCAAATGGCAGATGGCCAAGTCGAAAGCTAAGCTCAAAACACTTCGGTGATGTTTCTATGGCAAGTTTTGTCCAAAAATTTACTTCATCTCGGAGGGGTTTTTCGACGAGGTGAAGATGCTGTAAAAATGGCTAACTCTGGAATAAAAAGCGCAACTCTAAACTAAAGGTGCCCTTGATTCTGGAGGCCTAGATCAACCTTTTGTGACTTGTCTCTTCCAAGATGTCTTCTCCGGAATCCTGTTAGCTTCACAATGAGCCTACCAGCCAATCCAGAAGATTTGTCAGCAACCTGTAGCTGGAAGTTAAGTAATTTTTAGCTAGTTGGAAAAATGGCTAACACTGGTAGAGAAAAGCGCGCCTGCAGGCCAAGGGCTCCCAAGAATTCAAGGCATCAAATGTCAGTTTTTGCATTGACTATCTCCAAGATGATCTTCTCAGCTTCAGCCTTGCTTCGCAATGAATCCATTAGCCAATTCGTAGGACTTATCAAATGGCAGCAACGGTGGAGCGAATGAACATGTAAAACAAAGGTTGAAGAGAAGATCACCAAGGCAAAAACGCACTTGTTAGCCAGGGGCTCCCTTGATTCTGGAGGCCAAGGTCAACTTTTTCAGACATATCACTTCCAGAAGAACTTTGCCGAAATACTAGTAGCTTCGCGATGAGCTAGCCAGCTAGTCCAACGGATTAGTATATCACCTAAAACTGGAAATTGAACACAAAACGAGGGAAATTGAAAATTCTGGAGTGAAAAAGTGCACCTCTCAACTAGGGGCGCCCATCTTTTTGGAGCTTCAGATGAAGTTTTCTGATCAAGTGACACCTAGGAGGTTTGTTTCCGTCTTGATCCAGCTTCGCAACGCATCTGTCAACATGTGAATCAGAGTTGTTGTGGTCAAAGATCAAACTTGAGGTTCCAGACTTTATTAGAACTGTCCAGAAATGTCAAAAGCGCCCCTTAAGGTTTTGGAGCCTTGGATTCAATTTGTTTGGTGATTTCAAATGCTCGTCCTATCTGTGTCAACTCCAACTTTACGTTGCCTGTCTCAGCCGGGTCAGAGGATGTCTCAGCAACCTGTAGCTGGAAGTTAAGTGATTTTTAGCTAGTTGGAAAAATGGCTAACATTGGTTGGGAAAAGCGCCCCTGGAGGCCAAGGGCGCCCATGTTTTAGGAAGGTCAAATGATGTTTTTACGAGAAGTCTCTTCCAGGAGCCCTTGCTCAGAATCCAGCCTGCTCCGCAATGAGCTAGTCAGCACATCCTGAAGTGTCGCCGGAAACCGGGAAACGTAAAGTGAAGTAAGGTCAAATTCACAGTGAAAATGATGGAAAATGCCTAAATATATTTGAAGTCTGAGGTCAAAAAGCGCACCTGGAGCCCAGGGGCGCCCATCTTTTTGAGGCCTCAGATGGATGAATTAAGGTTTGTCACCTCAACGAGTCTTTTTGTCAGATTTGATCCTGCTCTTCAATGAAACTGTCAGCCAATCAATCCAACGTGTCAGTCAATCAAAATCAGTGGTCGAACATGAGCTCCGGTGAGGTTTTCAAATTCAAGTTTTCAGAAAAATGGTTGTCTGGAAAGGACGCCTAAAGTCAAAGGTTGACTTTTGAACTCAAGAAAAGAAGTGCGCATGAGGAAAGGATTCAGTTAACTAAAATTAACTCTTCAGTTGACTGTTTTCAAGTTGACTTCTTCTGGGCCTATTTTTAGTCTGTAACTGAACGAGATCAGCTTGCATGTGTCAGTTGACTGAACTGTTGAAGGTGGCGCCCTATTTTGGGCATATTTTTCATTCAATTAACTGTTTTGACTCTTGAGAGCCAATCAAAGGCCATGCGTGGGTTTTGAAGGTTCAGTTAGAGTTCAAGCGCACTTTCCAAAGTTGTGCATGCATTTGACACGCCTTTGATGATAAATTCTTGTTTATTATGCATATGGCGTCCATTATTTCTCATTCTGAGTTGATAAAACATGCCTTTCTCAAGTAAATTTTAATCTGAAGGTGCTACAAGGGTCAAAATTCAACGTTCTTCGTAGCTATAGATTCAGAATGATCAGAAGAAGGATATTTTAGACTTCGTTTTCCATTTGCATGCAGGTTTTATCAAATCCTTTTCAAGCATAGGCGAATTTCTACGAAAGAAGCAGAGATAAAAACAAAATTCAAAACTTCTATCTTTTGTCTTATTTCCTCTATTCTCATCTTAGGTTTTCTCTGCATGTCAAAGAAAACGACAAAATCTTCAAAACCGCATCATCTAGGAATGTATAGTTCAACATCTAAGTTACCGAATTCGGCCCTGGGGGGCCCGAGTTCGATCCGGGTTCGAAATTCGGGTCCGGTTCGCCCTAATTCGCCCAGGGTCCGGAAAAATGCACTGTGGGTTCGAACCGGGTTCAGAACCCGGACTATGGGTCCGACCAGGGTTCGAATTTTTCGAACCCGGGTAGAATTTCGCGCCCAGGCGGACTTCAAAGCACGAATTTGACTTTTTTTTATAATTTTTTAAGTCTTTGTTGACTTTTAAATATTTTTTGATTCTTTCCAACCCTAATATGTGCCTCTAAAACATGAAATAGGTAAAGTGATAGTCATTTACCAATTTGTGAATGAAAAAAAAGGATTTTTTGCCTCCATTGCTGAACTTTCTCTTTTGCTTGCACAAGCTTGAATAGACTTGAAGGTTGATTGTAGATTGTTCTAAGTTGGTTGTTGTGCTATTCCTAAGCACTTGCAAGTGCCTATTCGTTGCCAAGAAGATCATTGAGCAAGATTTCTTCAAAAGAGGTAGGTTTTTTGAAGTTTTTTGATTATTTTTTTTACATTTTTTTTAAACAAATGGACTTCAACTCTTTTGTTTTGTTTTTTAGTTTTAGTTTTGTTTTACTTTTCATTCCTCTAAATGTCTATAACACATGTTCAATTTTTTCATTTTTTGAAATTAATTAAGTCTGTTAGTTTCAAATTCAATCAATCAATACCAAAATTTCAATATGTTGTGCCTTAGGTATTCCATATTACAATGGCAACCGGTACCTCCTCAGGCTCAAGCCAATCTCGTTTCAAAACAAACCCAAACTCTCCCCTTTGGAAATATGTAGAAATGGTTCAACAACTTCCAGGTGGTGGAGGATATGTTTGGATTTGTAGTCATTGCCATGTTCAGTATTCAAGCTCATACAGTCGAGTGAAAGGGCACTTGTGTGGGATCTCTGAAACAGGCATAAAAAATTGTCCAGGTGAAGATGAGAAAGGCATTCCAGATAATATAGTGTTGAAATATATTGCTGAGCAAGAAAACGCAGACCAAAGAGCAGCCAGTGGTAAAACAAGCCATCCTTTGAAGAAAGGATCTCATTTCATGAAACCCCCTACACCGCCTTCTTATTTTCCACCTACAGGAAGCCATCCATTTATGGACATCCCTCAAGAGCAAACCACGCCCTCTTCAAATAAAAGATCTAAGGGACCGTTGGAAGCTTCATTTCAGAATGAGGCAAGAGAGATTGCTGATTAAGACATAGCAAGATGTGTCTATGCCAATGGATTGGCATTCAATGTTGTTCATTCACCATATTGGCAAAAAATGGTGAAATCTATTAATGAGGCTCCAAAGGGGTATAAGGGCCCAGGTTTTGAGAAGGTTCGTTGCACCTTATTGGAGAAAGAGGTGAAACATGTAGCAGACTCTTTGAAGCCCATAAGGGATTCGTGGATCGAAACAGGGGTGACCATCGTTTCTGATGGATGGAAAGATGCAAAAAATCGCCCATTGATCAATGTTATTGCTGTGTCCCCTAAAGGGGCAATGTTTTTGAGAGCAGTGGATTGTGAAGGACAGGTGAAGGATGGTCCATTTATTGCTAACATCATTTGCCAAGCTATTGAAGAAGTGGGCCATAAAAATGTTGTGCAAGTTGTAACTGATAATGCCAAAAATTGTAGGGCTGCTGGGTTATTGGTTGAGGAGAAGTATCCACACATTTTTTGGACACCTTGTGCTGTCCACTCCCTTAATCTAATGCTACAAAAAATTGGATCCAAGATTGAATGGATCAAACAGGTGTATGCTGAGGGCGAAGACATTCAAATGTTTGTCACCAACCACCATATGACACAAGGAATATTTAGACAATTCTCAAAATTGGAGTTGTTGAAGGTAAGTTAATTCTCAATATTTTTAATTTTTTTAATTTTTTAATTTTTTGTTAATTTTAAATTTTGATTTTGTAAATTTAAATTATATTTTAGTTTTAATTTTGATTTTCAAACAGGTTGCCGAGACTCGTTTTGCCTCCAACACAATTGTGTTGAGACGCCTTATAAAGGTTCGTGAGGCACTCTCTGCAATGGTAATCAGCCCTAATTGGGCCATATGGAGGCAATCTACCAGTGAAAGGGCAAATAGGATCAAGCAAAGGATCCTAGATGATAGTTGGTGGGACCTTGTTGAGTATCTCATCAGTTTCACTGAGCCCATATTGAGCATGATCCGTTACACTAACATGGATAGACCTTGTTTGGGTGAAGTATATGATGGTATCGACTCAATGATTGAGAAGATGAAAATCATCATCAATGCAAAAGAGGAAGATCCCGAAGAAAAGTTCTTCAAAGAGCTACAAGAAATCATTGTTGATAGATGGAACAAAATGACCACTCCGTTGCATCTTCTTGCTTTTGCATTGAGTCCCAAATATTATAGTCCAGAGATACTTTCTGCTTCAGCAAGAGTTGCTCCATATAGGGATGTTGAAGTGGGTCAAGGGTACAAGGCAGCAATTCGTAGACTCTTCACTGATCGTGACCAACGTGATCGAGTGAGGGCTGAGTTCATGGCTTTTGCATGCTCTGGTACTGTTGATCATAATCTTGATGCTGTTCGAGACAAGGTTAGGGTGGATGCTCATAGTTGGTGGTACTTCCATGGGCAAGAATACAGGCACCTCCAACCTATTGCAATAAAAATTTTATCCCAAGTAAGTTTTATATTTTGTAATTTTAATTTTAATTTTAAATTTATATTTATATTAAATTATTAATTAATATTTTTGTTTAGTTAAATCAACTTAAATTTTGTAACTCCTAACTATTTAATTTGGTCTTAATAGGTTGCTAGTTCATCTTCTTCTGAGAGGAATTGGAGCACATACTCCTTCATCCACTCAATAAAACGCAATAGGCTACATTCGAAAAAGGCAGAGGACTTGGTGTATGTGCATTCAAACTTGCGCCTCCTTACACACAAGCAAGTTTCCTACAAAGAAGGAGACACAAGGAGGTGGGATATTGAGCCAGAGCAGCTTGACTTGGATGCTTCCACAAGTCACTTAGTTGCACTTGATATTGATGATGACTATGAGCCTGAAGCAACCGCTGAGCATGAGAGTGGTAGTGTTAGTGCTAGTGGCAGTGCTTGTGCGAGTGCAACTAATGCTATTTGTGGTTCTACACATAATGTAGCATCTAATGATGATGATGATGCTGCTTTTTTTGATGACCCATATGACTCAAATTGATCAATGATCAATAATTATTAATTATTAATGGCTGATTGTAAACACTTTACATTTTTATGTTTGAACTTTGATGATTTGAGTATAAAATGGTGGTGTATTTTTCATTTTTGCTATGTTATTTAACTATTAATATGGTGGTGTATTCTGAACTTAATTACTGCTGCAAATCTGTATATATTTCTGATTTTTATATGTTTTTGTATTACCGAACCCAAAACAAACCCAAATCGAACCCAAATAAATAAATAAAAATCCCGAACCGGCGAACCGGGTTCTCGAACCCGAACCCGAACCCAAAACCGAACCGGTAACTTAGTTCAACATCAACGACAATACCCATGTCTTAGATTATTTTGTGAAAATTGCCCCGCTGCCTCTATTCTAGAGCACTGTGCTTTTTTCCAGAGTTTTCTTTGCATGTGGGCCTAAAACACATTTTTTTCCAAAATCTATCAATCTGGGTCATCTTAGAATTCAGTTCTACATAAAACCCATGTTCTAGATTTTCACGAAAAAAATTGTCCCCAGTGCCCTTAACTGTCAATTCAAATCGCAACTGAAAATCTTTTGCATGCGGACCTAAAACTCCATTTTTTCGAAAAACAAAAGATCCGGGTTTGATCAATTCTCTAGCGGCAACAAAACCCATATGCCAATTTTTCTTGAGGGAAAATGCCCCGGAACTCCTAACTGCCAGTTCAATTCTTGACTGAAAAGCTCTTGCATGCCAAGGCAAAAGGCGTTTTTTCAAATTTCCAATGTTGTGGGTTTGCTTAGAATTATTTTCTCCACAAAACCCACATCTCAAAAATTTTCGTGAAAATTCTCCCTTGACTGGTATTTTTAGCCTCATCAAGCGCTGTTTTAGCTTTCCAAAAAAAGTTGTCAGAACATAGCTGTGTTTACAGTCAACATGCGAGTTTTTGAGAAGGCAATCCACTCAAAGTGGATTCAAGACCAAATTGGTCTTAATTCACAATTTCATAAGAAAAGTTGACACTGTTTTGCATCAAGCACATCCAAAGGGTTGATACCATTGGAATTTTGCGTGTGCGGTGAGTTCGTGTGCATTTCTCATAACCATAGTGTTCGCGGTCAAATTTCGCAGTTTCGTCATGCAACACTCTTCCATTGAGAGGAATCAAGAAAAGCGTCAGAGGCGTCAAGCTGTAGAAGGAATAGAGATCATCACTCCATTTACGGAGCCGCCAAAGTCACTCAGATCTCGTGCCATTATCTTCATGAAGATGGTGTGTATGCTGAGCTTGATGTTGTGCAGACTAAGTTTGAGAAGCTGGTTCGTGATAACCTAGGTGGAGATCCTGAGGCGTCCAAGTTGGATAACTTCTCGGTGATGACTGCCAGTTTCAACAAGGTAACTGCAGAAGTCAGAGACAGTCAGAGGGCGATCAAGGATGCAAAGGAGTTGAACAGGCAGTTCATCATCGTGGATAGTGTTAGAGTGCCAGATGATGATATGATCGATAAATTCCTGGACGAGGTGATAAACGGAGAGCACTTGTGGTAGACGCCCAATTGGATCCTGCAGTTATTTACGAGGATGAGTCAGCAGTTAACTCAACATCAGTTATTGAGTTTTCCTTGTTGACATCAGGCATGCCTATATCATTCTTGGAGATATCTTCGCAGGAGGATGGACTCCTAGTTAGTGTTAGTTGACTGATGTTAGTTATCAATCAGCTTTTCTTTCAATAAAGACATGCATGTTGCACATTGTCCTATTAGCATTGTTTGAATCGGTTAACTGATGGTAGCTTTCCAGTTAACTGTATAGTTTCCTTTATTAGGGTTTAGCAATAAAATCTCACATGTTGTGAGACTGTAGTTGACTCAAGGTGATTTTAGGGCTGCCTACACCTTTGATGTCTATAAATAAGAGCTTTCAGCTCATTTGTAAATAAATTTTGCTTGTGATAGAGAATTGTTGCGTTGTCGGCAACATGTCTATTCTCAAGATTGGTTCACCCTTGTAAATATAACTTTTGCACAAGAGAGTAACATATGTTGTGCCCACCTTGCCTGTAATATTGCCTTTTTGTATCTATTCATGAGTATTTGTCTCGATAATGAATTGTTATGCCACTTGGGTTTCATGCAATTATTATGGTGAATGCTTGACTTAGTTAAATGGGGTTGCTGGTTTGATCGTTGTTGTATGCGTGTCTCATCTATGCAATACACTGTCCCAATTGCTTACCTTGTGTTTTGTGTTCAATAAGCCTATTCAGATTGAGAAAATCGTTGTGCCACCTTGCCTTCAAGTTTAGAATTTGTACCTAAAGCCTATTGTACGATGTGTGTGATAATAAGTCTATTCAGCCAAGCAAATTGTCGTGCCACCTTGCCTTTACGTTGTGAATCTGTACCCGGCTTATCGTATAAAACCATTCCTGCTCCTTTTCCTCATGGTCTGTTTACTTGAGGAAATTGGATATAGATTAAAGTATTTAGTTTTAGTTGTAGTTAAGACCTGCAAAACTAGAGAAAACCCTTAGCTACAATGTCCTTGGTTTCCTTAACCTTGTTCCTCTCCCAGCTGAGTCGAAAAAGATAGGTTTAGATTACTTTACTCTTAAAACGCATACCAGCAAAAGAGGGAGCTTCCCCTCCTAATTTGAAGAGCACTCATCACGTAGTGTGCATAGCTGTCCATTTTGTACTTACACTCTAGAGGTGTTAGTTATTACGCCAACAATATTCACATCTTCAACTGTGCAGCCGTCATCATTTAGACCAATCAGATTCCCCAGCTTCACTATTAATCCTCTGAAGAAAGAAGATTTGGTGTCAAAAAAACATAGTGATAAAACTATGAAAAATGGCATGCACTGCCCCTCGATCCTGCTGGGAGCTCTATCCCCAAACCCCCACAAAGAGCACTGCCCCTCAACCCCCACTATGGTTTTAAAAAGCGAGAAATAAATCAATTTTTGGGTCCATCTTTGTTAGATGTGTATATATGTATAAATTTGCAATGCCATCCCCAATTTGGGGTCCATGGCCTCTGAAACCCATTGCCAGTGTCCTCCAATCCCCCTGTTCTAAAACTCTATGGAACAATGACAGATACACATTTGAGTATGAACATATATAAACTTGCATAGTAGCTGAAATCACGGATCAGATTGCTGTTTTTTTCAAAGTGCAGGCATGATTTTTGAGGTGATTAAATTGATTATAAATCATGATTTTTCTTGGCATCGCAATTTTTCCACTATCTTCCAGAAACTGTGATTTTTTAATATCATACCTGCATTTTGGCCACTCCTACTCATTTTTACACATTTCACAATTTTTCAACAGCTAAATCAGCCAAAAAAAAATTAAAAACAGCAACACCCCAACCCTAACCCATTTTTTCCTAATTAAATCCTTATTAATGAAAAAGATATTTTATCTTTTGGTTTGCCTTACTCCCAAGAAAGATTTTTGATACTATGATATAAAGTACTTTGCTTCATCTGCCCATTCCATTTTCCAAACCCAAATACAGGGTACTCCAAATTTCTAATTTCTAACCACAAATATAAAAATCTATGGAATAGAACATGAATTTTGGTGAACCAGGCAAGAAAACCAAATTGCCACTGGTAAAATAATTAGAGGACCAATGGAAAAGAGAAGAAGTTTTGCATACCCTTAGAAGTGGGGTTTGAGGGTCCTTGATCTGCACAGGCAAGCCAGTAAATATTGCAATTTAGAAACTAAATAAAATAATACTACAACTATCTTGAAAACAAAATTGAAAGGCATCTTTGATCAATTCTAAACCCAAACACTAAAATTATTATAGAGTGACACTTTATAATAGATACAATTACTGGTTTGAACTTTAAACCCACTAAAAATTCTTATTATTATATCTAAATTTTAAAAAAGTAATGTTACTATTGCAATAGAAGAACCAGAACACTCAAGCAAGGTTTTCAATTTTTTAACAATTTATAAGCAATCCAAGCTACAGACGCTACTATAAGGTTCTGGTAGAAACTATGAGAATTTCCACAAAACTTTATCCCATTTTTTACAGAATGTAGATATATATACATGTATTACTTACCATCTTACTTGATATTGCAAGAGATGCTAGTGTGTTTTCCTAATAATCTTTTTGCAAAACAGAGAAAAAGAGTTACAAGAAAGTGATGGATCCAAGCACAAATTGGCGTGTCAAATATTTTAATATTTTCATTCAAAATTCTTCAACACCAGACATAAATCAATAAAAAAATGAAACTGTCTTGGAGTATGTTCCTGTTATATATTTCAATTCTCATTGCATATATAACTTATAAATTGTGTTGATAATAACTCAAACTGTATGATATAGGCAACCTTTATATCATGAATATTATACAATCTATTTGGTCAATTATCAATTATACACAATATAGAAGATCCATGTTTTCAAGTGGTTGTGCACCAAGTGGTAGCAGCACATTCCATCCTTTCTCTATGGCCACAGTTCAACAAAAACTACAGTGGAAAGTATTTGAGACTAGTTAATGCTCTTATTTGTGTGCCCAATTATCGTTACCTAAACCCTTGGACACTGACACCATGTTGTGGACATCTACTAAACAATGTTTCTTCATTTGTTCTGTCATTTTGCAGTCATTGAGAAACATATAAAATTATATAGATATTAATGCAGTCAATGAAAATCTGCCTTCATCCTCTGTCTTGGGTGTTGAATGCAGGATTTTGGTTGCTATTTGTGTTCTTCTCTATTTTAGATATCAGGCTGGGGCCGCATAATAGAACCCCAGATCTTTTATCTAAAATATACAGTCAAAGAAAAAATAAGAAAAAAAATTTCTTTTACTTTGCCCTGTAGCTGCTGTATATACCTAGTGTTCACAGACAGAAATATATGCTACGATAAGGTTATAGCAGAAACCATGAGAATTTCTAAAAACCTTTATCCCATTTTTCACAGAATGCAGCTGTATACACATATATTACTTACTAACCTACTTGATAGTGCAAGACATAGTTGGCAGTCTCTGAATCGGCATTAACTCAGCAACTTAAAAAATTGCTTAAATTTCTTTAAAAACAATTTTTTTTTGCAAAATTCAATGATAAAATGTATCCAACGAGTCCATAAATGAGTACAAAATTGTTTTCTTTCATTCATTTGAATACAAATTGAGTACAAAATTTCATCATCATGCAAAATCATGATACAATAGTTAGCTGACAACTATTATGAATTTATAATGATTGCCTTTGAAAATCATCATCATATAATTCATATATTTCATACTACAACATTTTACATCTTCCTCTTCCTTGGTCTAATGAAAACTTGGGGAGAGGTTCTAATCCTTGCACTTTGTTGCAACTCCTTGCTTGGCATTGAAGGCTATGTTTGTGGCTCCAACTTGACCTCCATCCTACTCCTAGATGGCAATGAATCCTCTACCTCATCAATGTCTCCAATGACAATCTAGTAGCTCTTTTTGCTGCAGCCACATCCTCCATTGCCTGCCTCTCAAAAATCAAGAATCTCGTCTGCAACAAACAATGGGGTCTCCCCATCTTGGTTTGTCCAATCACTATAAGGATAAATGTGATCCAAATCAATGACCTCTGATTAAGGTTGTATTGTATTTTATAATAGTAATGACTAATGACATTTGAATTTTGGATACTGATAATATGTTACTTCATCATTGATCAATGATATTATGATAGTGATAAAGATAATTGTCTAAGTTGTTGATCTTGGTCTCCACTTCCAAAAACCTTCATTGTAATCAAATTTCTTATATGTCGAGATTTCAATAACTATTGGGGGTCTAGGAGTGGAGACCCAAATTGGGTTGAGGGGCACACCATTTTCACAATTTTATCACTTAAAAGATAAATTTTGTATTTGGCACATTTTCGTTTATAAAATGGTAAAGAAAAAATGTTTTTTTTGGTTTGGGCAAGGACTCACCAAGTTAATGGCATAGACTCAACAATTTTTTCAAAAAAACTCGCCAAAAACTCAGCGGGCACTTGCCAAAAACTCACCAACAGAACTCTGAGTTTTTTGGCGAGTACTCACCGAGTCTGCCAACTATGGTGCAAGTGATGCTAATGTGTAATATACCATTTAATTTTTTTCACAATAATAATAGTTTGCACAATTAAATATAAATATGAAATCGACCCATAAATTGCAGTTTAATTGTTTATTATCTAATTCAAATATAATATTTAGAATATAGCTCAGAAAAGACTGGATTTATCTTCCACGTTGGTTGCTAATTTATCTATAAATCTGCAGTGATCTACTTCTTAATGAAATGCCTCAAAATCTACCTGATATCCACCTTCATATGCCATGACCTGCTGCTAGTTGAAGGAATATTTTAATTCAAACTATAATAAATCCAATTTTGCACAATGGTGATTTCTATGTGACCATATGGATTTGTGGGTTTTCATCCTCCAATTGCAGACTTAGAGGGGTTTCATCCTCAGGTTAGTTGAGCCATAGTTCCATACTCCACAAGGAGTAGAAATCAGATAATAAAATATTTTCTCAATAATGCTCCTTGTCCTTGCTTGGTCTCTTTTAAATACCTTTTTAAAAAAAATAGATTTTATTTATTTCACAGACCGAGAGAAGGAAAACCAAAGTGAATTGTAAGCCTTCAGGTAAGCATGGAGGGAGGAGATCTGAAGCTGAAAGACTACAGATGGAGGCTCTTGAATCTATGGGTGGGGGGAATCAATGAACCATGGAAGGCACTCCTCTCTGGGAAGGGGAGAAGATTGCCTACGGTGCAATTCTGTGGTCACTTGGCCTCTTTTCTGAGATGAAATGTATAGTCTCTCCAATAGTTCAAGTAGAGGGATCTGTCTATTTTGCTTTTAGTTCTCTAGGATTCCATAGGTAGTTGTTTTCTGGAACCTTCAACTTCTCTTGTTTCGTCAAAGGTTAAGACTTTCTTGTAATTTGGAGTTTCAGAACTCTTGGCTAAATTTTGGCCTTTATTTTGCCATGGGTGAGGGACTCAATAGATTCCCTCAATTTACCTACCAAAAGAAAAATATTGTGAGATTATAAGAGTTGGCATACATCAAGTATCATAGATAATTAAAAAACCTTTAATAAGCATCATTTGATAAAATTCTTTTGAATTCATGGAAACATGACACAACACAACCAAGGTTCCATGCAGGTATAGATGAGCACATTTCAGTTTAGAGTTTCTTGATTGCAAATATTAAACAACTAAATGCATAAATACGTTTTTTTTTGCAACTAAATCATTTTCAGAATTTCCAAAGCCAGAAGATGTATGTACTTCAAGTTTATCTTTGTAAATATTACAAAGAAATTTTCTCCTATAAGAGCAACTAAACTGTGCTCAAACAGAAACTCCATCCAAATTGTTATAAAAACTTGTATCCCAACAGGTGACTGTCTTTGAAAAGATACACCACGAGCCCTAACATCAACTATTGCTGATGAAGAAACTTTAATGCTTATTTATTTATTCACAGACAAAGACAAACAGAAAAATAAATATTTAAAAGAGGCAAAAATGGGAAGTAATGATTACCTTATAATCCCACCCATGTTTCTCAGCAAAATTTATAGCAGCTTCTTTGCTTTTAAAGTAAAGCGCAGCATCTCCCACATTTGCATATGGATCACCTGTTGAGGTCCACCCCATCAAAGGGTTCTCCCACCTAGCAAACCATGCATTATGACATGCCAGTGTTACTTCTGTCTCACAGAGAATACATGTGCAAGCACAGACATGCATAGACTTGCATCAAGCAGTAATAAAAAGTACACATAAATAAGTAATTTGAATAGAGGTTCTCAACATTTTGTGTGTTAGTCAAACTGGCAAATATATATAAAATTTAGAAAGGAAGAAAAAAGTTAAGAGTTGTCCTGGACAGGCCTCCATACTTTTGTGTTGACATAAAATCAATTTTCCATCTTCCTACTTTTGCAGACCCTTGCTGTGTTGGTGTCCGTCCTGGGGAATAGATAATAACCTGTCTCTCATAATATTTTTAGAATTGCAAGTTAGAAGCTGACATCACTTTCACGTGCAGCATGAACAACTAAATCCACCTCAAAAAGCAGAAAGTAATTTATTACATGCCAAAATCACAGACTTATTAAGATCTGGAGAAACCTAGATGAGATTCTTGTTCAACCTCTGTTCCAGAGAATAAGAATTCTTGACCTTCATTGCTTTTAGCTTTCTTCATTTTAATGTCATTTATGAAGTTGTGAAGCTTGATAAGAGAATTTCATAAAAATGACAGTACAGAAAACAATTGCAAAGCTATATTGCCAAAAGAATTTCTTTGGAAATATTACAATGCTATAAAGCTACACAGGTCAAATTACACAAAAAATTAAAAGTCCAATTAAAAATGCCCATGAAAGTCTTCACGTACTTAACATATACATATGACTAGGTTTAATTGGATTTATCCACATTGGTAAGAATTGTGGGACAAGGGTGATTTATATGGCATTACGTGCTCCAAAATCTTTGCCAATCATGAAAGAGAGTTAAGTGTGAAAAGCCCAAAGCAATATGCATTCAATGTTCCTCCTCCAGTGCCTAGAGGTGCTTGTGCACTATGTGGATTCTTTTGCCTTGTGATTATTACCAACATAAACGAGGGAAAAATGCCAATAGCGTAACGACTAATCATTAAGGAAATCCTGAGATGACTTAAAATAATAGTTACCAAATCCAGACATATTTATCGAGCTAATTTTGGGATGACTCAATAATTCAAAATTATACGAACCATATCCCACAAACAAACAAACAAAATAAAATTAAAGATGTCTGAAATCTTTCACCTATTTACTAATTTTTTCTATCATTCCTCTAATTATTTGAAAAATAGACTTCTCACTGATGTGCCATCCGGTTATTAGATGGTTTCATTTGTAAGTTGGATTGATTTTATTTGTTGTAAAGCATTCTTTGCAGTTCATATATTAATTAGAATTTATTGTTCATGCAGCCAAAACAGTAACAGAGTTAATACCTCCAAAATGTTCATTCATTTTGTGATGTTCAGCAAATGAAGGCAGGTTCTATGGTTACTGCCATATGTTTTGAATGTTTTTAGTCGAATAAGTTGTTTGGTCACAAATGCACCTTGTATTTATGATGATCAGCTTATTTGCCATTATTCTAACCAATTTTATACTCATCAACATAAGGAACTAATACATAACATAAAACTGTAACCACAATATAAACAGATATTGTGCCAATCAACAAAAGATGCCCTTTTTACATCAATAAATTAAATTAGTCACTTCCCAAAATGCCAAATTGTTTATGGTTAGAGGCATCAACAAGAACATTATGCCAAGACATGATCCATAAAATCTGAAGATCCATGCTTACAGCAATTACAAAACCAAGAATTTGTACTGTGCTACTTATTAACAATTAAATGACAGCCATTAATGAATAAATTGATATGTTGTTCTACACAAAAGAAAGTGCTACAGCATAACACAATATAGAGGAGCAAGTAAAACCCTGTGTGGTGAAAAACTCAGTTGATAGAGGCAACTCCTCTTCTTCTCAAGTATATTATTATTATTCATAAAATATATAATATAACATGCAATTGCTGTCCATCAAATCTGGAGGGGAAAGTACATCACACAATTTTCGTCCCATTACTGCTAAATGGAGAAGGTATAAAATACAATTGTCCTCCCTTGCTTCCTTAAGCCAAGCTTACAATCCATATATATAGATTCTCAAAGCCCTAGAAAATGACAAGACATGTGTGACCTTTCATCTCCCTTTTAAAAATGGACATAGTGCATCAGTTCTCCTCCCTTGTGTGGCTTTTCACTTCCCCTTGATGGAAAGGACAAAATACCATGTTCCTCTCATCTTGAAAATTGATAAAATAGATAAAAATAGGAAAGGACAAAGTCAGATGTCAACTTCTCTAGGATGTCCATGTTTATACATGTCTTCTTACAATATATCTTTTATGATCCATACAGATCAACCATACAAGTTAGATAAGATAATAACTCCATCATTAAATACTTTTTGGACCTTATTGAGACCTTTCCGTATCATTTTTAATTTGACACCTTTTCATCCATTCAAGCTTTAGGTTCATTTTCTACATATGTTGGTCATGTTGATAACACTTGGATGAGCACTGAACCCTAAAGATGAGTGTTTTCCTTTGAGGATTGAAAATAATTAGTGTAGTTGAAGAGAAAAGAGAAATCATTTGATAATAAATTTCGATCTTGATGAAATATCATAATACTTTTAACATAGCATCTCAAGTGTTAGTCAAAGGGGTGTATTTACAATGACCTCCCACTTGGACTATTTTAAATGTTGCCCAAGGTTGACGAACAAGAAATACTTGTGGTTAATGCCATCATCAAATAGGAAGAGTTTGTAAAGAAATTTGAACATTGAACATAGACAAAAGAAACTACAAAAAATTAAACACAATATAATCCGTGCATCATATATTCAACTCAATATAATTTACACATATATAGGAGAGTCTACTCCTATATTCAAGTAGAGATTATCTCCACAAATCCCTATTTAGTTGTGATTGTTACTCACGTAACAATACACAACTCAAATCATATGAGTTGTTAAAACAACTCCAAACCATAATATATATTATTGTTAATATAACAATAATATTACTAACTACTAACATTTACATGATAATAATTACTCACGTAATTATTATTTACCCACATCATGGAGCACTAACTCATATTTCCTAACATTCCCCCCCTTAGTGCGAACATGGTAGAAAAACATTCACACTCCTCTATAGTATGCTCACCCCTTTGACATGCTCATTCTTGTGGCTCATGACCTTGATACAAAAGAAAGGCTCTCTCCTTCCATGGTTTTAAACAGGCTTACCACAAACCTTGACGTGAACAAGAACCCATCAACTGTCCACCTCGTGTGGTTTTCTGGATCCTCCCACAAACCCTTTCAAGATCCATGAACTAACTTACTCTGGTGCTTTTGTTCGCCACTGTGCTTATACATTAGGGAAGTTATATAGGAATCAACATATATATCACAAATCTAAAAAACCCCTACTAGAAAAGGTTTCACATTACATTCCATAAGAACACAATGTTCTTAATTGTAGTCACCGTTATCGATCGCTGCCACTCAATCTCGAATAGCATAGACAACCGCCACTGCCACTAGAAGTTGCCCTTTACTTTTAGTCGTTTTGGCGCGAAATGGGAATGGAACATTGGTTATTATTCCCCCCCACAACGTGAAATTTCCACTTATTCACACAACCAAGAACATTGAAAAGCGAATCATATCATGCTGCATACTACTGTTCAGATCTTGTTGTCTAGATCTTACTACACATGATCACCATTGCCAATGAACGTATTCACCAACCGATCATCTTCCAACGAAGTACGGCAGTCAAAGGATCACCGCAATCAAAGGACCTTTGCAGTCATCTGCTCTCCAATACAATCATTTTTCCAACATCCACATGTCACATTGAAAAGCTACCAAAAAAACTGGAAAAATGAAAAACACACTGCATATTGTACACTTGTCACCATATCATGCGTCCAACCCCGTCGTTGATGATTGACGAGAGGTCACTAATTGACCTCCAACCTCCGATGCCTCTATCCTCCATTTATCTGCTGCTAGCTTAGCCGAATTTGACTGAGGCTCATTTCATCAATTGTGAGGAAAGAAAATATTCTCCCCCCCTTGATGTGAACTTCTTGCAAGGAGTGTCGGGTACCACCGATCATGCACTCCAATTACAATTGAATCAATTTTAATAATTTATTACTTTTTGATACTATTTTGATATGACAATAGACCTTATTTTAAATAAAAATAATACAACTTGACTATGACACAAATTATAATTGATTATAAGACAACTTGACTCATGAGTTACTTGCCTAAACATTTCCCATAGTAATTGCAACAAAGAATAAAGCATAATCTTACTTTTCCCAAAGTGAACAATGAGGGTTCTAGATGATTTACGGTTTTACCCAAAGCTGGCTATAGCAAAACATCAAAATCTGCACACTATTATTAATTCAAGTGACCCTCATAGTATCCTTGGCAAGGGAAATGATAGAATTCATCATAATTTGCATCATGTCTTAAAGCACACACTTGTGGAGATGGTGCCACAACACTACTATATTGTACAAATTGATGAAGAAAATCTCAGAACTTGGAACCGATCTAGTTACCACATCGGCCTCTTTGAATGTGCAGGACTTCATACATTAAGATCAGTAAGAGTATTCTCCTTCAAACCACTGCAACAAATGACACGCACCACACAAATCCTCTCATCTCTATTTCATGGAACAATCACAAATTTTAAATAGATCCTCCGTGATTTAATCAATCATGTTAGAAGAATTAAAATAGATAAAAATCACCAACCCCAGTGCTGGATAAGGCATTCAAAAAAGGGTGAATCTATAATTTCAAAACTTGGGTGAATTTCCCAGATATACGGCTTCATTTTGATTTGGATTGGCTCTTTGGAAACTTTATGGCACAAATTTTCAGGCCCATTTCAAATAGCTTTTCAAACTACAGATTTCTAAGCATAGAAATTAAAATGGATCTCCACGATAAATTGTTAGGCACCTCAAAGATGAATTATCACGTCACAACTGGCAGTCGTCATTTTCTTCTTCAAACTGCTCATTGAATATAAAAAATCTCTTCAAAATATTTCTGGGTTTTATTGTCCCATTCATCAGCTTTCCAAAAACACTTCGAATTTTTAAATTTCATTGAGAAATGAATAAGATATCACAATTTTACTCAGACCGCATTATACTGGTATAAAATACCGAGAATTTAAAATAAAAATACATATACCACTCCTCTTACTTGCTTGCTTCTTCCTCACGGCCCATTTTCAATGGTGCTCTGATACCATGTAAATAAATTTGAACATTGAACATAAACAAAAGAAGCTACAAAAAATTAAACACAATATAATCCGTGCTTCATATATTTGATTCAATATAATTTACACATATTTAGGAGAGTCTACTCCTATATTGAAGGAGAGATTATCTCCACAAATCCCTATTTAGTTGTGATTGTTACTCACGTAACAATGAGTAACAATACACAACTCAAATGATATGAGTTGTTAAAACAAATCCAAACCATAATATATATTATTGTTAATTTAACTATAATATTACTAACTACTAACATTTACATGATACGTAATTATTATTTACCCACATACATGGAGCATTAACTCATATTTCCTAACAGAGTTGAAACTTGAAACTATAATATTGGGAACATGTTTTCATTCATCACATGGTTGCTCCCAAAAGTGAAAGTGATGTGTTTTAAAGAAGAAGGGAGTATTATAGTTAAATTGAAAGAGTATAAGTCCTTTAATCTTGTAGTTCTATTCATAGTTGTAAAACTTGAACTAATCAAAAACTCGGCAGGCCCAAAAAATTTACAAACTCGAAACTCGGCAAAAACTCAGCAAAATAATCGACAAATTTATCGAACATTTGAAAATACATATTTTTTAAAAATATTCTTCAAAAACAAACATATATATTAAATGTGTGGAACCTATTATTGATCAGGACTAGGTCAATTCCCAACACAATTACAGTCAACATGTTTGCATGCTAATGATTAAAATTCCCTTACAATCCCACATGTTGAATGAAAATGAACCTTCAAAAACAATTGTTTAAATCCTAAGTTACTAGTTTTGGTTAGGATCTTGGTTCGAGTTTGTCAATTCTATTCGTGAATCCGCCAAAAAAATTTGAGGGCTGGATTCAATTTAAATTTGTTCGTAATAAAAACATGTAAAACTCATATATATAATAATTAATTAAAAATATATTTATATAATACTATATAAATATTAATAATATAACTAAGCATTTGTTGGTAAACAGATTTGTCACTGCAGATTTCAAAGTGACTCGCCCAATGGACAGTGACAAATCTTTCAACAGCTGGATAAGTTGTTACTAGACTAACAAATTTCCTCTACGTTTGAGAGGAGCAGCTCCCTCGTATGATGGGGATTTTGTGTACTTTTAACCTGAAAGTACATATTGGAAAAAGGAAAAACTAAAGAAAGCGGAATAACATAAACCCTACTGGCAGACATACGAATACCAACTAGGATTTCACAAGCTATGAGAGGGTTTTACCACCATGCATGTTTTGATGTGTAATGACGATGGAAGAAAGATAACAAACCTCAACATACAAAGACATAGGCTACTTCAATACATTCAAACCAAGATACCAAGATATGAATGTTTTTCATTACATCAATTGCATAGATTACCAATGGTTTGCACAGTCACATAGAGGGATTATTGATTTAACATATGAGAAATTGGTGATAATAACACATGAATACATTTAGAACATACGAACCAAAAAGCATTCTTCATTATCTTTCTAAAATTATACAATAACAAAAACCCATCTATACATAGTGTCAAACCAAAAAATCCTCATAAAATTTCTTCAGAAAGTTCTTCTCAAAAGTTTCCCCTCTGCAAGAGTCCCTTTACAACAACAAAAGCCTTGTCTTTATAGGCTTTTCTGGATAACCACCTTGTAACTACCCCATAACTACTTCCTAACTACCTTTTTGAAACACAATGGTTCCCAAAATAATAAACCTTATTTGAATAAGCTTTTCATCACTTGTTGAGAATTAAGGCTCATTTTCTAACTTTTGGTTACAATAAGTGACATAAGTCACTTTTACAAAAAGGCAATTTGAAACTGAGAACTTCAAAGAAAAACCAAGTTATCAGTTTGCTATAGCGAGCACTGTGTCTTCTCTCAATCTATGAATCATCCATTCTGTAGCGACTTGGCCTTTGTCATTCTCACCACCTTTTGGGGTTCCAACCAAAATTGTTTTAGATAATCCTATTAACTTCATCACAACATCAAATAACATAAATGGTGAAGATAATCTCAGTATCAATGTCATCCTTTAATTATTCCACCATTTTCTTACATAGCAACATCACATAAGAGTAATGGGATATTCAAAAACATCACATAAGATATTCAAAAAGCTCATTTCCATACATTGAAAGAAATAACCAGCTGCAACCATAAACGCAGGGTCCTCAATCTTCCGAAAGAATTATTTGCCACTTAACAAAGCTAAGGCAGGCAATAGCACATAACCTAGTGCTACCATTGAGGTGATTGGAGACAAGGAAAAACAAGCATAAAGAATTCTCTGGCGAAGTGTTAGTTGTCTATATTCTTACCCAAGAAAGAGCATAATCTTCTTATCAATATTTGTAATGATCCTGTGGCCCATCTCTAGTACTACAAAAGAATGTTTGGCCCATTCCCCCGTGCATATCCCTTGAAAGCTGAATTCTCAGGGTGCAAAATATAGAATGCCAACTTAAGCTATGAACTTTTAACCTCGTCAAGACATCTTCAACAGAAGATCGATACATCCATCCCACCTCTTTTTCCTCAATAGCGTTACCTTCATAGCTAAAACTAGCAAACTTCAAGGCCCTCTATATAACTAGCGAAGGACATGAATTATTTTGGCATCCACTCATAATGGCCTAAGCAGATGTTGCAAGAGTAGAAAATATAATCAAAAATCTCATTTCCATACATTGAAAGAAATAACCAGCTGCAACCATAAATGTAGGGTCCTCAAATCTTCCAAAAGAATTATTTGCCACTTAACAAAGCAAAGGCAGGCAATAGCAAATAACCTAGTGCTACCATTGAGGTGATTGGAGACAAGGAAAAACAAGCATAAAGAATTCTCTGGCGAAGTGTTAGTTGTCTATATTCTTACCTAATAAAGAGCATAACCTGCTTATCAATATTTGTAATGATCCTGTGGCCCATCTCTAGTACTACAAAAGAATGTTTTGCCCATTCCACCGTGCATATCCCTTGAAAGCTGAATTCTCAGGGTGCAAAATATAGAATGCCAACTTAAGCTATGAACGTTTAACCTCGTCAAGACATCTTCAATAGAAGATCGATGGATACATCCCACCTCTTTTTCCTCAATAGTGTTACCTTCATAGCTAAAACTAGAAAACTTCAAGACCACCTATATAGTTAGCGAAGGATATGAATTATTTTGGCATCCACTCATAATGGCCTAAGCAGATGTTACAAGAGTAGAAAATATTGCAAATGTACTTCTTATAGATTTATATTGAAACTCTTTTTCCTTTATACTAAGTTATTGATCTACAAATGATGTTTGCAATGGGAACCCATCTAATCCTTTTCTTCTCTGGAAGTGCAGCATATTCTTCCATACACAAGGCTTTGGATTCCATTGGTTTCTTTGAAAAGAGTATTGAACATTGACTTCAAGTAATTTCCAAATTGTCATCCTTAAGGGTTCTATCAAACAACCATGAAAAATAAATTTACAATTTCTTCTAGCAACTTGTATAACTTGTGCGTCACAAACATGCATATCAGAATCCAAATTGAGAGTGAGAGGAGAGGCTATCATCTTAACACTTTCACCATAATATTCATTGTTCTAGCTTTATAATGATGATTGGAAATAGGTATTATTTTCCCTCTTGCAACTTATATTAACTATGGCAAAATAGGACCTTCCTTTCCTTGGTGCACTTTGTTTTCATGAATAAACTCCACTATATCGGAATGGTTTTTAACATCTAGGCATTTTTCTATATAAAATCATTAATATCATTCTCAAAAACAAATTACAACATGTCCTATCTCCAATGCATGAGAAATCCTTCCCTCCACATTTTCATATTCATCCATCAAGCATTGCCATTGGAGGACCTCCTTTTCTTCTTTCTTTGTGAATCCTTTCCCAACAAATCCACTTCTTGTATATCCATGTTATCACTATATTATATGAGAGACATATTATGCTTCCACTTTATGTGTACCACCTGGCAGTGCACTTTCAACTTTAGTATCTATCATAAATCTGCTTACATCATGCTTCTATGTGTTGGAAATTTTGTCAGTGATGTCAAGGTTTATTTTGAGCTTGTCAAGCTGCTGATTATTCATTACTGTTTTATTGAGCTATTTACTTACCTGGTTGAGGTGTCTACTTGTTTGGTTGAGCAGCTTGAGCTCCTTGGTTGCCTACTTGAGCTGCCTGGGTGTCTGTTTGAGCTGGGTGAGTGTCTGAGCTGGGTGAGTGTCTACTTCAGCTACTTATGTGTCTATTTAAGCTTCTTGTAAGCTTACTTGTCAGCATGTGTCAACGGTTGAAAAAGTCTAATCTTTTCAAAGGTTCGATTTCTTTTGTGAATGGCATTTATATTTGTTTAAGAAATCACAACTATCAAAAACCTTTGGGACGGCTTCAAAAAATTGAGACGACTTCATATTGGTGGGGGATATTCTAAGGTTTGAATATTCCAAGTTTTTTTTAATGTGGACAGCTACTTGAAGGCATTCATTTATTCTTCCTGCAATGGCTCATATTTTTGACTGTGGCAGCTTGAATATTTTTCCAGGTTTACTTCTGGCAACGGTTCTGTGTATGGAAGCATCTATTTTTGAAATTATCCATTCTTCATAGAGGCAGCTTCTGTCTGTCAGCGCTCACCGTT
Source organism: Sequoiadendron giganteum (assembly GCA_007115665.2). Lineage (NCBI taxonomy): Eukaryota > Viridiplantae > Streptophyta > Pinopsida > Cupressales > Cupressaceae > Sequoiadendron > Sequoiadendron giganteum. The sequence continues at coordinate 18,306,245 of CM021104.1, forward strand.
TTTTTTTAATTGCCTCTCATAAAACTCCAGGCAACTTTTAATAGCTTTCAGATTGCAGAGTCGGATTTTTTCTATTGGTTGAGCCTGAGTATGTGGTGTGCTACTTGTTAAGTTTGATAGCCGGTTCTATATGATGCGGCTTTTCCTATGATAGACGACAATTTCATATCTTCAGCCGGCGTTTATTGTTAGACGTTTTTGTTGAAGTTGTACTTACCTGAATTTGGATGCTGAAAATGTAAAATCTGGACGTATTCTGCCTACAGGTGTTTCGGTGGCAATCTGTAAAGAGATATTCTTGCTGGCGAGTTTATTCTGTGTGAAGACATTATGGTAGCGACTAAATTAGCTACCCCGGAGCATGGTCAACTTTGTGAAATCATGGATTGAATTAATGCTCAGAAAATTGATTCGATTTTGTTTATTCTCTGGGCATACATTGGCTGAGTCTTTTTGATGCGTCAGATTTGTCTGAGGTCGTGGTCTTTTTATTCTCCTGCATATATTCTCTTTGCCTTGATTATTGCTGGCACATTTCCCTTGATGTCGGCTCCTTCAGAATTAAGTTTGAGTTTATTCATAGATATGAGGCAGCAAAATTTTAAAGATGGATTCTTTTCTGAATGATATCGCATTTTTCTTGGCTGAAATACAGTTTCTATTTCTTTTCCTAAACGTCTGCTGAGTTGTACTGAGAGAGCAGCTATTTTATCTTTTGCAGTATCTAATGTCTATCTGACATCGATTATTGAGGGCAGCTAATTTTTATATCATATCTTTTTATGGCAAGGATGTGTGTAAAAAAAACGGATGAATATTTTTCTGGTCTGGTTTTGGAGATGAAGTTTTTGGCAGCAATCATTATGGAGTTTCTCAGTTTTAAAAAGTTGTTCAGGGTAATTGGTAGTCTAGTCTGAGAAAAATATTTGTATTCCTTTCTTGGCTCGAGTTCTTTCTTTTTTTGTGAGTAGAGTTCTTCTTGAAGCTGAGTTTGAAGAAGTTGATGAATATGCTGTGAGTGCATTCAATGGTGGTGAGAATATAAGTTTTATTTCAGACTTGATAAAGTGTGTGAAGAACAGAACTGATTTTTGTCTATCAGATTTGTGAAGCAGAGTTTTCTACCTGGATATCTTCGAAATCATTTTTGCATTGAGTTTATTTTCTGAAGTTGGTGGTTCAGCTACTAGAGTTGGTGCTTCAGTCTGTTTGGGGAGTTGGTGTTCTCCTTTTTGTAATCTGGGTTGGAGCCCATTTCTGTTTATGAAAGCTATTTGATGCCGTGGTTTTTTATCCGAAAGGGTTTTCCACGAGAAATTTGGTGTTTGCGTCTTGTGGTTGTTTTCTATATGCTTTAAATAGTCTTATGCATTCATAGTTTAGAAAAATGGTTTGAAATACTGATTCACCCCCCCTCTCAGTATTTCCTGTGTGCTTCTCACTATGGATGTCCATACCCTGTTCCAAAGCGCAAGCTAGTACGATGTTGGGAAACATTGTGGAGTTTAGCATTACAACTGACAAATATTGGAAATCAGAATGCTAAATATTGGAAATCAGAAAAGTTCTCTATCTTTGGATAATCTCTTAGCCTCACAAAAACAGTCTACTGATAAAAGTAGAGTTGGCTTTGGAGGAGGTGAATGTTCTAAATCATCAAAAGAAAAACAGCAGACCTTAAATGGTGGTAGCTCAAAGGTTTCTTTTTCAAAAATCAGAAATAATGCTTCCAAATGGCCTCCTACTTTTAGACAAGCACCTATGACCAGGTTTAACAACACCTATTTTTATGGATATTGTTATGCTTGTAATTATTTTGGACACAAGGCAATGAACTGTAGAGTGTCTACTAGAAATGATTTCAGACTTGTGAATAGAAACTCTTTTGCTCCTTTAAGAAATTACATGTTGTTTTGTTATAAGTGTAATAATCTTGGACACAATGCAAGGGTTTGCAAAAGTGGTATGGCAGATTTTTCAAGGAAAGACTCTCAGGACAATGCAATGGAAAGCACCAAAGTTTAGAGAAAGAAGAAGAAACAAGCTGAAATAAATTCTCTGATTGTGCAAACAGCTCTTCTTGCACAAAAGAAGGAGGACATTTGGTATGTGGATAGTGGCTGCTCCAGACACATGACCGAAGATGAGAGTAAGTTCTTAACTCTTAAGAAATCAAATGGTGGTAAGGTAAGATTTGGTGGAAACTCATCTGCTAAGGTTGCTGGTAAAGGTACTCTGATATTGAATGATGGAAAGACTAAAGTTGAGAATGTGTTGTTTGTAGAAGGATTGAAACATAATTTGCTTAGTGTCAGTCAATTGTGTGATCAAGGTCACAATTTAACCTTCAGTTCTGACAGTTGCAAGATTAGTAAAGATGGTGTTGATATTGCTGAAGCCAGTAGGGCAGCGAATAACTTAAATATTCTTGATGATGCTAAAAGTGAAACTTGTTGTTTGAGTTTACTTGATGAATCTTGGTTGTGGCACAAGAGATTTGGTCATATAAATTTTGACAGCCTTGTTCAGATCAGAAAGAAGGAGGTGGTGAGAGACTTGCCAAAACTCACTAAACCATCTGACATTGTGTGCAAAGATTGTCAGTTGGGTAAGCAAGCTCGTAGGAGTTTCAAAACAAAGGAGTACTCAAGTACAATGCCTCTAGAGCTGGCTCATACTGATTTGTGTAGACCAACAAGGACAGCAAGCATGCAAGGTGAGAGATACTTTATGCTCTTAATTGATGACTACTCACGTATGACTTGGGTGGCCGTTTTGAAGGAAAAATCAGAAGCATTGGAGAAGTTCAAAGCTTTTAAAGCTTTGGTTGAAAATGAGAAGGAATTGAAAATCAAATCTTTGCTATCAAATAATGGAGGTGAGTTTACCTCTAATGATTTTGTAAGTTTTTGTGAGAAGTTTGACATCAAAAGACAATTTTCAGCTGTTGGGACACCTCAACAGAATGGGGTGGTTGAAAGGAAAAACAGGTCAGTTCAGGAGATGGCTAGAAGCATGATGAATGAATCTAAGGTAAGTGATTGCTTTTGGAAAGAAGCAGTTCATACAGCTGTCTATATTCAGAACAGAAGTTTGGTAAGGGCAAAACACAAGAAGTCACCGTATGAATTATGGAATGGTAAGGTAGCAACTGTTAAGCATTTTAAGATCTTTGGCAGCCCTTGTGATATTAAGAGAGATGAAAATAATTTAGGCAAATTTGATCCTAGAGCAGATGAGGGTATTTTTCTAGGATATTCCCTATGTTGCAGGGTTTGTACCCACAGGCCTCAAACCCGGTTCAGGTTCGCCTGTGGGTACGCCCAGCATTGTGGGTTCGCCCGAGTGCGCACAACTGCACACCCGGACGAACCAATAGTGTTGGGCGCACACCCTATGCGCACCCAGCGCGAACCCAACACTGTGGTACACAAACCCGAGCGTATCAGGCACGAACCCATGAGAACCCACGGCCCAGCACTTAAAAAGTGGGCCCAAAAACACATAGAATACTTTCTTTTTTTTTTCTCCTAACCCTAAAACGGCCCAATATGAGGCCTTTTAACACTCCATTTCATTTTTACCTCTCATTTTGCTCTCACCATATTTTTTCTCCATCTTGGCATTTTGAAGGGAGGTGAATGTATTCGAAGGAGATCGATTGTGGAGTGCCAAATAGCTTCCACAAAGGAGATTTAAGTGTTTAAGGTATGCATTTAAACCCTATTCTTTAGTCTTTTGATGAATTTTTTCAAGTTTTTGATGGATTTTTTCAAGTTTGTGAAGAAGTTTTTCAAGTATGTTTTTTTTTTCAATTTTTTTTTTAGATTACAATAATGGCCAGTAGTCAAAGTTCAATGGGTGGGGAGGGTAGTCAAAATTTCAAAATTGATAAAGCATCTCCTTTATGGAGACATACCACAAGAATTTCACAAATTCCTAGAGGAGGGGGGTTTGTTTGGAAGTGTGATTTTTGCAATGCACAATATAATAGCTCTTATTACCGAGTGAAACTTCATTTTATGGGCCCTAGTAGTAAAAGGATTAATATGTGTGAGGGCCCAAATAAGAAGGGGTTGTCTATCGTACAAATAGCAGGATTTATAAAAGAACAAGAAGATGCTGAAAAATTGATTGCAAAAGGAAAACAAAGTGGTTATTCTTCCGGAAAGAAAAAAACACCAACATTACCCTCTCAGACAGTTAGGGCCTCCAGACATCCCTTCTTGTCTATGCCCTCTATGGAAGAGGAAGATGAAGATGAACAACAAATCACCACCCGCAAGAGAGGTCCATTGGAGAGGGCATTTAAAATGGAGGCAAGAGATGTTGTTGAAGAAAAAATTACACGTTGCCTCTATGCCAATGGTCTTCCATTCAACTTGGTGAGATCACCATATTGGCGGGACATGGTGTCAACAATAAATAGTGCACCTCCTAGTTTCACAAGTCCTGGGTATGAAAAGGTCTGTACCACCTTATTGCAAAAAGAGAAGAAATCTTTAGAGGCCCAACTAAAACCAATTAGAGATTCTTGGATTGAAACGGGTGTTTCTATTGTTTCCGATGGATGGAAAGATTGCAAAAACCGTCCATTGATCAATGTTATTGCAGTGTCCCCCAAGGGGGCAATGTTTTTTAGGGCGGTTGACTGTGAAGGGGAAGTGAAAGATGCAAAGTTCATTTCCAAGATTCTCATTGACTCCATAGAGATGGTGGGTAATGAAAATGTTGTCCAAGTAATTACAGACAATGCAAAAGTTTGCAAGGCTATAGGTGCTTTGGTAGAGGCTAGATATGAGCATATCTTTTAGACACCTTGCACCGTACACTCCCTCAATTTGGTGATGCAAGTAATTGGCAACCAAATAGAGTGGGTGAAAGAAATATACCAAGAGGCCGAGGAGATCCAAATGTTTGTGACAAACCACCATATGTCACAAGCAATTTTCAAAAAAAATTCAAGATTGGAATTGTTGAAGGTAAATTTAATTTATTTAATTTCATTTATGTCATGTTTTACATAATTGAATAAAATATTTTTTTTACTTATTTAGTAATTTACATATTTTAAATGTGTTATTAACTTACTATTAACATGTTCTTAGGTTGCTGAGACCCGATTTGCATCTCACACAATTGTTCTGAGACAACTTGTGAAGGTGAAAGAGGCATTGAGTCAAATGGTTATTAGCAACCAATGGGGTATATGGAAGCAATCAAATTCAGAGAGGGCCCAAAAGGTCAAGGCATCTTGGATGACGATTGGTGGGATCGTGAGAATTATGTATTGGAGTTCACCGAACCTATCATGTCTATGCTTCGGTTTGCTGATACAAATGAACCATGCTTGGGGGATGTCTATGATAGCATGCACACGATGTTGGAGAAAATAAAAATTGAAATACAAAAGAGAGAGAATGATCCTAAGAAGCAATCGTTCTTCATCATTGGAACAAGATGACAACACCATTGCACCTCCTTGCATATGCCCTATCTCTAAGGTACTATACCACAGAAGTACTTTCTATCCTAGGGAGAATACCGCCATATTGAAGTTGCTAGAGGATATAAGAGGGCATTTAATACTCTTCACTGATCCAGAAGTGCAGACAAGTGTTATGAAAGAATTTGGAATGTTTATCTCAGGAAAAAATCTTAGACCTTTTGTTGTCAAAGACCAATACAAAATGGATGCTATTACATGGTGGTACCTCCATGGTCAAGATTATATGTACCTCCAACCTCTTGCAATCAAGATCCTCTCACAAGTTTTTTTTTTTTTTGCAACTTGTATTGTAGAATTTAACACTTAACATTCTTGAATTTATGAAATATTCTCTCTCAATTTTCTGATTTTTAAACCAAACATTTATAATAGAATCATTCACCCGTTAAGGTTAGCATAACCAAAACGTACATTAAAGAACTCTAACCAAGAATGTGCCCTAAAACCACTTAAGGAGGAGGGGCGAGCATATGGTCAGAGGATCCCTAGGATCTACTGAATCAACAAGTTCAAGATTCTATTCAAAGAGAAATATTAAACTCTACACCAAGGATGTGCACTCAAGATCCCTTGCGGGCGAGGTGTTAACATATGGTGGAGTACTACTGCTGAAATGAAACAACTACAAGATGGATAACCAGCCAATGACTTTCCACTCTACCACCAAACAGTGGGGGGAAAAGATTACAACATTAAACTTCTTCTGCTGCGGCAGGCATCCACTGAACGTGGGAATTCTCCACTTGAAGTGGGTATGAAAAGTGTTACAACAGATTTTCCTCACTGGCGATAAACCATCCAGGGGTGCTAGTGTGAAATTAATTACTTAGAGCAGCAATAAGAAAACTGAAACAGTACTACTGTTATCAGCTTGTACAAAAAGAAGGCTGCAATTTTACAATGCCAATTTCACCCAAAATTTAAGCACCTTGTCATACATTTTCTCTCTATCAGAATATAATGAAAAAAGGAGGATAGAAAACAGCAATTGTTTTTAATTCTGATCAGCAAACTGTAATTCTGGAAAAGTATATCAGCATCTACAGAAAATTCAAAAATTGTTCACAACTCATTCAAAGTACCTCTGATATGCGTGAAATCGAAGCATAGATCATATGGAAGATAGGTGCCCCTGTTGAGACACAGAAAACAGCTCCAAATACTTGCAATGATTAATGGCACACTTCCCAATGCAATGCTGAAAGGTACGGCCCTTGAGAGGGGCGATTTTTCAATATAAAAATGCACACTCCAAATTAAAATCCGAAATTGCTTGGAGATGGTCACCTAGACCTTAGGAGTATTAATATCAAATGCCCAAAATGATATAAAATTCGTACATTCAACCATGAGCAAAAACAACATTCAGTTGTATGCAAACAGCAACTGTAAAACTGGAAAATACATCAATAATTCACCTTGAAACACCATCTGCTAGTCTGGATGAGAAGCAGCAATAATTCAACTAGGTGTTGTCTTACAAACACGAAATTGAATGAAGAACTAGGAGGTCAGCATTCCTCGAAGTAGAAAATGATAAATCATTTTGACAGCATAACTTTAGCAAAATAATGGATGTCTCAATGCTGGAGCCAAGCCTTACTTTTAAAGGAAAATAGGAAACTGTTCAAGTCCCCCAAGAAGGTACGCCAATAGCCAAGACTCTTCACATTTCCAAAAATGAAACAACTCTTCAAAAACCCGCCCCACTTGAGAAATGAGGAATTAATAAAATAAAACCTTTTGACTTCTTCATGTGGCGCCACCCTCAAAGTGTTGATGTTATATAGCAGCTTCGGTCTGCACTTCCAAGAAGAAGACAAATTATTATATAACCAAGAGCCGACCTTTTCCTTGTATCAAACTTGAGCCGACCTAAAGTTATATTAATTATTTATCTTTTATTTTGTATTCCAAGAAAGGCCGACCTAAGTCAAGAGGCGCCTAATGATGTATATATACAAGGTCACTTTGGCATTGTAATAATTTGAATTAAAGCAAGTTCGCACTTACCTTTGAAGAGCAGAAATTCGCACTTAGAGCAAAAGTCACACCTTAGAAGCAGCAGTCCGATTTCCAGAAAAAAGACAGTCATTGATACCTTGAAGGAGGGCGAATATATTATCATTGTATTGGCCATTGTTGGGCCTGAGTTGTAAGCAGATTTCTGTCACTGTGTTATCATATATAAGAGAATCATTTGCTGGGTTTTTCTCCCTCGAGTAGGAGGGTTTTCCCAGGGTATCTTGTTGTGTTCATTGTCTTATGTGTTGCAATTCTATTGAGTAATTTATTATCTAATCTGATCTAAGAAACACTAACACAAAGACCCCTTTTCAAAACAACTTAAGTTCATTCCTTAGGCCAAGGGGGTCAACTGCAAATTAGAACCAATTGCTCAATTAATTTAATGGCCAAGGCTAAATACCTACAACTGCTTCCCATGATGTGATGAACTTGAAGGCTGACAACTGCTTACTGCCAAAATAGTATTTGCTATAAATAGTAAATAATGAGAAAGAACCACAAAACCTCCAAGACTGGAACCCTTTGAAACACATCAACGAGCCTACTAGATTTCGGGATAGACTGATGAGCTAATGACAAGATCACTGCCAAAAGGAGAACATTACAATTTATCTTGCATTTTTTATTTTTTATTTTGTTGGTTTTCTCTCCAGGTTGCAAGCTCTTTTGCCGCTAAACGGAATTGGAGTACATACTCCTTTATCCACTCAGTGAAGCGTAACCGTTGGCTGCAAAAAGAGCTGAAGACTTGGTGTATATTCATTCCAATTTATGTCTTGTCACGTAAGGAACCTCAATTTAAGCAGGGGGTAGCGAAGCTTTGGGATGTAGCACCCGAGTCTGTTGACTTGGATGCAACCATTCAAGATCTTGCTAGAGCCACTATGGATGATGTGGATGATAATGATGATCATGACATACCACATGGTGCTGGAAGTGGAACCGCTTTGGGTTCAAATGATGATGATCTTGAAGTTGAAGCCACCGAAAATCCAAGTCACGATGACTTTTTTGATAATCCTTTTGATGATTGATGAACATTGAATCATGTTTCAACTTTCATGAACTACATTTTGTAATTCCAATTTTTGTGATGATTTCCATAATTCCATTGGAATCATATATGATATCATTGATATGGCATATTTGAATATTTTTCAACTATCAATTGGCATTTGGCATTGATCAATAATCAAGTATCATACTATGAAATGATTTAGTTTTACAATTTTGTATATTTCTCTTATTTTTTTGTATATATAATACATACATACATACATACATACATATATATATATATATACACACACATACCCATACATACCCAAACCCCTAAAAAAATTCACGTACCCACGTACCGGGTTCTCGTACTCGAACCCGTCCCCAAACCCAAACCGGTAACTTAGAATATTCCTCAAAAAGTAAAGCCTATAAATGTTTTAATAAGAGGTTGCATAAGATAGTTGAAAGCACTAATGTGAAAATTCATGAGATTGCTAACTCCTCTGAGAAATTGCAAAGTTGTGATGATAGCTTGCAGGATGATGAGGCTGAAAATGTTGATCAACAAAATTCTGCCAATACACAAGTTGGGACAGCAAGCAACAATGCTGGAAATACCTCCAATGACAATCAAAATGAAGGAGTTGGTACACATTTAGAGGGTGGAACAGCAGACAATCATGTTGATACAATAGATGCATCAGCTGGCCAAACAATTTCACATGATAGAAATAAAACCTCTATCAAGACTTCTCTCAAGACTACATCAAGATTTGTTGAAAAGAACCATCCTATCAATCAGATTATGCAAGAGGACAGACCTAGAGCATCAAGAAGGAATGTTAATTATTATGAAGATGGTGATATTTCACTGCTGTCCATGATTGAACCAAAAACTTTTGAAGAGGCAGCAGAAGATAAATCATGGGTAGCTGCTATGAAGGAAGAGTTAGATCAAATCCAAAAGAGTGAAACATGGGAGCTTGTCCCAAGGCCTAAGGACAAGAATGTGATTGGCACAAAGTGGGTTTTAAGGAATAAGTTGAATGAGGATGGTCAAGTGGTGAGAAACGAGGCAAGGTTAGTGTGTAAGGGTTATGCTCAGGTTAAAGGTATAGATTTTGACAAAACCTTTGCACCAATTGCTAGATTAGAGGCAATTAGAATGTTCTTAGCTTTTGCCTCCTTTAAAGATTTTAAAGTTTTTCAAATGGATGTTAAATCTGCCTTTTTGAATGGTGATTTAAATGAAGAGGTTTATGTAAAACAGCCTGATGGTTTTATTTTGTCAAAGAATCAGGATTATGTGTGCAAGCTGAAAAAGGCACTTTATGGCCTCAAACAAACACCCCGTGCTTGGTATGACAGACTGAATTGTTATTTGCTACAGCAGGGGTTCAAAAGAGGTATTGTGGACAACAACCTGTATATCAAAGAGGAAGGTAAACATATGCTGATTGTGGTTGTATATGTTATGATTTAATTTTTGGGAGTGATTGTGTGCAAATGTGTGAAGTTTTTGCAACCAACATGAAGATGGAGTTTGAAATGTTAATGTTGGCAGAGTTGTCATTCTTCCTTGGGCTGCAAATTCATCAATCTAAGGAAGGTATATTTATCTCCCAAACTAAATATGTTAGAGAGATGTTGAAGAGGTTTGAAATGGAAGACCGTACCCCTATAAGCACCCCTATGGTAACTGGTTGCAAACTCAGTAAGGATGATGAATCATCAAAAGTTAATCAAACTCTTTACAGGTCTATGATAGGGAGTTTATTGTATGTTACAGCTACTAGACCTGATATAATGCAGGTTGTAGGTTGTGTTGCAAGGTTTCAGGCTGCCCCTAAGGAAACACATGTTCATGCAGTTAAAAGAATTTTCAAATACCTCAAAGGTACTATAGAATATGGCCTTTGGTATCCTAGTGGAAAAGATTTCACATTAACAGCCTACACAAATGGAGATTGGGGTGACTCAGTTGATGACAAGAAGAGCACAAGTGGAGGTGCTTTCTTCCTTGGGAAGTGTTTAGTTTCATGGCACAGTAAAAAGCAAGCCTCTGTTTCACTTTCAACTGCTGAAGCAGAATATATAGCAGCAATGTCCTGCTGCACGCAAGTCCTTTGGATGAAGCAGACTTTGAAAGACTTCAAGGTAGATTTCAGTCATCTCATTTCTATTTTTTGTGATGACACGAGTGCTATAAACATATCTAAAAATCCTATTTTGCACTCTAGAACTAAGCACATTCCGATCAAATATCATTTCTTGAGTGAACAAGTTAGTAATCAGGAGGTTAAACTTGAATATGTTTCAACTAAAGATCATATTGCAGATTTGTTCACTAAGCCATTGCCAAGAGATACATTTGAAAGGCTCAGACAGAAGTTAGGAGTGGTTTCACTCCATCATTAAAGAGTTGTTTTGTTAAGGGGGAGTGTTTATTGCTTCATTTTATGCCCATCATTGTTGTCTTACTCAATGTTTGCAGATTGTATCAGTCATTGATGTCAAAGGGGGAGCAGGATCTCAGGGGGGAAAGTATTGTTTTCTCGGTTTCAGGAGATTGCAGAAGAAGATGGAGTTGCCATCAATGACAAAGGGGGAGATTGTTGGATTTTTTGTCATTGATGTCAAGGTTTATTTTGAGCTTGTCAAGCTACTGATTATTCATTACGGTTTTATTGAGCTCTTTACTTGCCTGGTTGAGGTGTCTACTTGTTTGGTTGAGTAGCTTGAGCTCCTTGGTTGCCTACTTGAGCTGCCTGGGTGTCTGTTTGAGCTGGGTGAGTGTCTACTTCAGCTGCTTATGTGTCTATTTAAGCTTCTTGTAAGCTTACTTGTCAGCATGTGTCAACAGTTGAAAAAGTCCAATCTTTTCAAATGTTCGATTTCTTTTGTGAATGACATTTATATTTGTTTAAGAAATCACAACTATCAAAATCCTTTGGGACGGCTTCAAAAAATTGAGACGACTTCATATCGGTGGGGGATATTCTATGGTTTGAATATCCCAAGTTTTTTTTTAATGTGGACGGCTACTTGAAGGCATTCATTTATTCTTCCTGCAATGGCTCATATTTTTTAATGTGGCGGCTTGAATATTTTTCCGGGTTTACTTCTGGCAACAGTTCTGTGTATGTAGGCATCTAGTTTTGAAATTATCCATTCTTCATAGAGGCGGCTTCTGTCTGTCAGCGCGTACCGTTTTTTTTTTTTAATTGCCTCTCATAAAACTCCAAGTGACTTTTAATAGCTTTCAGATTGCAGAGTCGGATTTTTGCTATTGGTTGAGCCTGAGTATGTGTTGTGCTGCTTGTTAAGTTTGATAGTTGGTTCTATATGATGCATTTTTTCCTCTGATAGACGACAGTTTCATATCTTCAGCCAGCATTTATTGTTAGATGTTTTTGTTGAAATCGTGCTTACCTGAATTTGGATGCTGAAAATGTAAAATCTGGACGTATTCTGCCTACAGGTGATTCGGTGGCAATCTGTAAAGAGATATTCTTGCCGGCAAGTTTATTCTGTGTGAAGACGTTATGGTAGCAACTAAATGAAGTTATCCCGGAGCATGGTCAACTTTGTGAAACCGTGGATTCTATTAATGCTCAGAAAATTAATTCGATTTTATTTATTCTCTGGGCATACATTGGCTGAGTCTTTTTGATGCGTCAGATTTGTCTGAGGTCGTGGTCTTTTTATTCTCTTGCGTATACTCTCATTGCCTTGATTATTGCTGGCACGTTTCCCTTGATGTCGGCTCCTTCAGAATTAAATTTGAGTTTATTCATAGATATGAGGTGGTTAAATTTTTTTAAATGGATTCTTTTCTGAATGATATCGCATTTTTCTTGGCTGAAATACAGTTTCTATTTCTTTTCCTAAATGTCTGCTGAGTTGTGCTGAGAGGGCAGTTTTTTATCTTTGGAAGTATCTAATGTCTATCTGACATCGATTATTGAGGGCAGCTAATTTTTATATCATATCTTTTTATGGCAAGGATGTGTGTAAAAAAACGGATGAATATTTTTCTGGTCTGGTTTTGGAAATGAAGTTTTTGGCAGCAATCATTATGGAGTTTCTCAGTTTTAAAAAGTTGTTCAGGGTGATTGGTAGTCTAGTCTGAGAAAAATATTTGTATTCCTTTCTTGGCTCGAGTTCATGTTTTTTTTTTGTGAGTAGAGTTTTCTTCTTGAAGCTGAGTTTGAAGAAGTCGATGAATATGCTGTGAGTGCATTCAATGGTGGTGAGAATATAAGTTTTATTTCAGACTTGATAGAGTGTGTGTAGAACAGAACTGATTTTTGTCTATCAGATTTGTGAAGCAGAGTTTTCTACCTGGATACCTTTGAAATCGTTTTTGCATTGAGTTTATTTTCTGAAGTTGGTGGTTCAGCTACTGGAGTTGGTGCTTCAATCTGTTTGGGGAGTTGGTGCTCTCAAAGAATTGGTGCTCTCCTTTCTGTAATCTGGGTTGGAGCCCATTTCTGTTTATGAGAGCTATTTGATGTCGTGGTTTTCTACCCGAAAGGGTTTTCCACGAGAAATTTAGTGTTTGTGTCTTGAGGTTTTTTTCTATATGCTTTAAATAGTCTTATGCATTCATAGTTTAGAAAAATGGTTTGAAATACTGATTCACCCCCCCTCTCAGTATTTCCTGTGTGCTTCTCACTATGGATGTCCATACCCTGTTCCAAAGCGCTCGTTTTGGCGCAAGCTAATACGATGTTGGAAAACATTGTGGAGTTTAGCATTACAACTGACAAATATTGGAAATCAGAATGCTAAATACTATACACACAAAAATAATACTTTATTCCAATTCAATTTTCTTCAATACACATTACATATTTATAGGACTTGTATATCCTATATTATAGGAAACCTCCTATAACAACTCCCTTACATAGATAATTACATGACTAACAAATAAACAAACTCCTTAATATATGAGTTATTAAAACAACTCATAATACAAACAATCACTTACAATAATATAATATTAAGTTGTTTCTCAACAACTTAATATTAACGTACATAAATCTATTTTATTAAACATACTAATCATGGCATCTTCATAGTTTAGAAAAATGGTTTGAAATACTGATTCAGCCCCCCCTCTCAGTATTTCCTGTGTGCTTCTCACTATGGATGTCCATACCCTGTTCCAAAGCGCTCGTTTTGGCGCAAGCTAGTACGATGTTGGAAAACATTGTGGAGTTTAGCATTACAACTGACAAATATTGGAAATCAGAATGCTAAATACTATACACACAAAAATAATACTTTATTCCAATTCAATTTTCTTCAATACACATTACATATTTATAGGACTTGTATATCCTATATTATAGGAAACCTCCTATAACAACTCCCTTACATAGATAATTACATGACTAACAAATAAACAAACTCCTTAATATATGAGTTATTAAAACAACTCATAATACAAACAATCACTTACAATAATATAGTATTAAGTTGTTTCTCAACAACTTAATATTAACGTATATAAATCTATTTTATTAAACATACTAATCATGGCATCCATGTGAACACTAATTCTTAACACCAAATGCATTTGCTTGGAAGTTTATAAAACATTTTCAACATATCAACATCATGCATACCCAGTGATCTTTGCATTCCATGAGAAGGCATTTCTTTGATGTATTAGTTCCTATGGTAGTTATAATGAATTGATTTATACTTTATATCCATTTCTTGGAGGAGTCACCACCCTTTATGGCTGCCTTTGGAGAGTGATAGTTTACTTCCAAGTTGATTGATAGATTTTGTTTTCTATTGACGATTTCTTCACAAGGAAATGATTCCCCTTTTATATCTTATTGTTGGGGGAGTCATAGCCTTTCACATTTGAAGGGTCACAACCTGACATTTGAAGAGTCACAACCTTTCAACCTCATACAACTCTTCATCGTTGCATTTGGAGACTAATAATAATTTAATTTTAAATAAGTTAATTTGTTAGTGCTGCTGTCTATTACCTGTAATCAGTCATACTAATTCCTCCTCCTCTGTTGATTTGGTTTCTAACCTTAGGCCTTTGAAGAACTGTTGGAAAGTTCTCATAGATTTGGCCTTTTCATAGTTGTTAAGCATAAAGTAATCATGAACACACATGGAGTAAACTTGTTGAAGACATATCAGGCATGAAGCATACACATAGACATGAAGCATACACATAAATACATGCAAGACATGAAGCATACATATAAATACACATAAGACACGAATGATACATGTGAAAGGCACACACATATAGAAATGCACTATTGGCCTACTTAAGAAGAGGGCTCAATAGTTAATCCTAATTGAATGGTGGTTAAAGTCGGTTTGTCCCACAGGTTGGCAGGATTAAGGCTTTGATACCAATTGTAATGTCCCCTACTTGGAGTATGCCTAAATTTGCCTTAGGTGACAATTACATAACATGAAATTATTTTTTATAATAATATTCCATGGTAAATTATATAATAGATATTGAACTTAAGAACAAATGAACTATTTACATTTATGAAATAATGAAAAACAACTTAAATTTGAATCCAATATATTTACTCTTTTCTAATAATCAATCATGGTAGGGATTGGAGGGAAAACGCATGATAGGGCACTAGAAAAACTATTCATCACAAGTAAGCCCAAGGGCATGCTCATACCCCCCTTGGCCCCAACTGGTAGGACATCCAACCAAGGCAATCCCATCCAACTTAGGGTGGTGTACTTACGTTGTGAAAACATCCAATTGGTAGGAACATCCAACCAAGACAATTCCTATACCGCCCTTCCCTATCATGTTTCCTTGCTAACCCTAATATGATTAATTTATAAGAATCTCTTATCCATATTTATATTAAAGAATCAGAATTACTTATAAGGCTCAATAATTGCTCCACAGCCACAGTAAATAGAGGACAAGAAGTAATGATTTACTGAACAATGAACACCAACAACTCAAGCAATGTTTCCAGTAGTAACTCAAATTCAAACAAATGCTCAAGCTATGAATATATTGCAGAAAAATATTGTTGAGACAGGAATATCAAGATAGTCACAGTAGTGTGGAGGCAAAAGAGATATTAGATACCAACTAAGCACTGGAATTCAGATAATAGTGAATAATGACAGTAGCAATAATAGACTCAGATATAAATATCAGATTAACATCAGCAATAAGGGTCTCAGTACCAAATCAATATGTGGGAGTTCATTCACACAGCTCAAGGCATAAGCCGCTGCTCCCACTCGTGTGAAGGATGAAACAATTCGATTACAAATTGATGACACCCAGATCGGGCAGCAAAAAGAAAGAACACCACTGATCACTAATTATGCGAGCTCCATTACAGATCAAGCACAAGTAGACAAAGACCGCCAGATGATACCAACAGCTGCTGTGATAGATGGCCAATCTGCATACACGAATTCTAGATCCGCGATGCAATGACAACACACATATGACAATAGCAGATGTATCAAGTGTCGATGAAGTCCTTCCATTGAGAGCGCAGATGTAGATCCCATTGAAGAGCTAGTCGATAAACAATGGCACTTATTGGCATCTAGTAAGCGACCCCACACTAAGAACGTCATTGGAATAGCCTTTCCGACAATGAATTGCTTCCTTATTCTACCTTCCTCCAATCTTGAATGCACTAGGGAATGGAATCTCTTGATGGGTATGAAGTTGCTCTGCCTCCTGTGAATGCTCTAAAGATGACTCGAATATGAAAGCAACACTGCCCTAATGCAAATAGGGGCTACGTCCTATGTGCCACCCTACAGAGGTTTTCGTCCCTATAGAAGCCAAAGAACATTTCCAAATTCGACCCAAATTTGGGACCTATTTCCAACTAGCAGGGAAAAGCATTTTTAAATGCTAATTTAAAATAATAATGATAATATTAAATATTTAATAATATTATTAAATTAAAATTATTGTTAATAATATTTAAATTTTGGTCTAGGCCGACCTGCTTGGGGGAGGCTTACTATTCAGTATTAATACCAATTCAGTTATGATTGAGAGACATCATGATTGGAGATTTGGAGCGTAGCTTTTGGGCTTTCAAGGATGTAGCCCCTTGGCAATCAACCAGGTGGGACGACACCCCCACGCTGGCCACTCGTGAATTCCATTCTATTTGCATTCTTTCGGAACTTAGCTAATTGTTTTGTGGACTAGTTCATAGGGAAATAGCTTGTCCGCATTATACCATGGTTTCTCTGCACTATTCTAAGGTGAAGACGCATTGTATTGCAATGTTACAGAAGGAGTCCAACTATCCTCCACATTGTCGGTTTTCAAAGGAGGAGCGATCACATTACGTGGCTGAGCTCCCACTCTGGCCACAAGCATATCATCTCCATGTGGAGAGGCGCAAATCATTGACACTCTCCAGGTTGCATCGACTAAACCATACAGGAGCCCAGTTCCATCAATCGACCCGTGTGTTAACAATAGAGACGATCTCTCCCAAATCATGAGTCGAGGACAATCATCAAGGGACTATTCGACGCCACACCAAAAGCATTCACAGGAGTAGAATTGCTATCAAACAATCATCCCAAGTCTTAGAACGCATATCACTCCTTCCTAGAGACATCACGACATCTAAACTCTGGCCAGCGATTCATGCACCTAGCATCTCACAGGATCGCACAACGGGTTAAGCAACTTCCGTGTATTGTAATCTCCGGGCCATATAATAAATCTGCCATTGTATGTTTGTTGGGTACAAATCAGTAATCATCATCGGTTCTATGAGTAAGCTTGTCGATTGTTGTCTATTCTAGATATGTATTTCCTGACAATTCAAATATTAACTACAGTCTTGAGAGCATCGGGTTTCTTTCACTAATTACTGTTTGATTGCTATCACCCGTATTGTAATCGCTCTATCCTCGTTCTCAGTATGGTGGATCTAGGTGGGTGTTTGGACATTGTTGGCATGTGTGTTATGATCTGAGTTGAATGTTAATGTCTATTTCCTAGCCAGTATATTTCCATTCTAGTTTAAGCATATGAAAGCTTGGAGCATTTGTTAGTTTGTTGCGCAGTAACCGGATTGGCTTATACAATACAAGCATCATTATTGCATAATCGTAAATATATATATATATATATATATATTAAACTTACTTCCCTTATTATTGATTTATCCTTTGTCTCCATATATCTCCCATTGAACCATCTTCTTATTCACACATTTTGTTAGTTTTAGGATCAGATTTGCAATAAGCAGAAATCACAACACATGAACAATGACACAACAATTTACCCTGGGAAAACCCTCCTACTCGAGAAAGAAAAACCCAACAAATATATCTCTTATATATTGAAGTTAAGTTACCGATTCGTTTTTGGATTCGGGTACGGGTACACGAATCCGGTACGGGATTCGGCGAAATTTTTTTGGGGGTTGGGTACGTTTTGGGTACGGCAATACAAAAAACATATAAAAATCAGAAATATATACATATTTACAGCAATAATTAAGCTCAAAATACACCACCATATTAATAATCTAATAACATAGCAAAAAGACATCACTTTCATAGTCAAATATTAAAATATTAGTGATACTCAAAAGTCGAATGTCATGATATAAAATTATAAATTAAAGTTCAAACATAAAAATGTCAAGTGTTTACAATCAGCCATTATTGATCATCGATCAATCTGAATCATATGGGTCATCAAAAAAAGCAGCATCATTAGATGTGTTTGGAGGCAAAGATTAGGGTTGGAATGAATATTTTATTATTTAGAAGTCAACTTTTGGTCAAAAAAAATATAAAATTGAAAAAAAACACATTTTTTCTGCTGGATTCGCCTAGGCGTATCCTAAACGAATCCACAAAGGCGAATCGAATCCGCAGCGAATCCACAGTCAAAATTCTAAATCTGACCCGAATCGAACCCGAATTTCGAATCTGGTACGAATCATATCGTATCCGGAGGCTGGGAGTGGCGAATCGGTAACTTAGTATTGAAGGAATAAGAGCAGAAATCTGCTTACAACTCAGGCCCAACACAATGTCGAATTTCATACAATGAATAATAGCACCTCTCCTAGATGCAAAGATACAAATGAATATGTTTCTCCTTGAAATCGGTCTGCTGCTACAAATTGATGATCTGCTGCTCAAGTATGAACTTCTAGGAATGTGAATTATGATGAATGAACTTGATGATCAAATGAATGATCATCAGCTTGTATTTATACAAAACTAGGTGACTCTTCATTTGGGTTGGCCTCTTTTAAGAAACAAGGTGACTCTTCATAAAATTATTATATATAGCAAGTCCGACTTGCCTTGGTATTATTTATCCATCATTTTTAAATTGAGAGAAAGATATCTCCCATTGCTATAACATCAACACTCCCTCTTAGCTAGGGAGGTATCTTTCCAGATATCCACGTCATGGAGTCTCTCAACATGACGCCCACAATGGCTACACCCATTTGTGGAAAACTCAAAGGTTCATCACGGAGTCTCTCAACGTGATGTCGTCATGGAGTCTCTCAACATGACGTCCACTATGGCTACTCCCATGTGTGGAAAGAAACACAAGTACAAGGGTTGATCACGAAGTCTCTCAACGTGATGTCGTCATAGAGTCTCTCAACATGACGTCTCATCTCAGTCACAGAGATGAGCAAGGGCTCGCACCTCATATTTCTCCGTCTCAAAGAAATATACACTACAAGGGCTTTCACCTCATATTTCTCCGTCTCAGAGAAATATACACTACAAGGGCTTTCACCTCATATTTCTCCGTCTCAAAGAAATATACAGAGAAGTATACACTACAAGGGCTTTCACCTCATATTTCTCCGTTTCAGAAAAATATACACGACAAGGGCTTTCACTTCATATCTCTGCGTCTCAAAGAAATATACATTACAACAAATCTTCATGATGATGTGACTCCCTCTGGAGCTCCAAGTACTTGCATCAACCTCTTGACCTCCTCGTCCAAGGTTGCCTCTGTTGGTTTTTCAGACTCCCTCTAAATGTTATTTCCTCCTCTTCGAAGAAACTGATCGCAATGACAATCTATATGGGTTCTTCCTCTTCGAGAGATGTCTCCAGCCACCAACTCAGTCCCATGGCTGCAAGATGTGTCTCCATTCTTCAGTTTGCGTGACTTCCTCACAGGATGCATCAAGCTCTTCTTCTCTTGAATGCAATCTCTTATGCTTCTCGGTCCGTCTTGAAAGCATTTTAGAGAGTTTAATAATAGTTCATAGAACTCAACTATCCTGAAGAGAAATACCAATGCTGGAAGCATACATGATTCGCTATCCCAATGTTATAGCATGAATTAATAACTACATAAAAATTCATGAACATTATTCAAACATGAAATACTTATCTCGTTGAAATCAAAATCTCCTTAAGTGCTGCACTTAAATGCTTTTCAGGTCTGCACTTATCTTTCCGGACCCAACGAACCCTCACCAGAGATGAATTGAAATGCTCGATATTGCCCGATCTAGAAGTGTTAGCTGTCGGACCATGAACTTGGGATTTGGAGACGCGGCCAACCTTTACTTTAATCACCTCCTCTCAATGATATCGACTACCTCACAATATAACTCAAATTCATATCTGCTTAATGTGATCAGGCCTTTTCTAAACCCGCTCTGATACCATGTTAGTATTAGGATCAAATTTGCAATAAGCAGAAATCACAACACATGAACAATGACACAACAGTTTACCCTGGGAAAACCCTCCTACTTGAGGGACAAAAACCCAGCAAATATATCTCTTATATATTGAAGGAATAAAAGCAGAAATCTGCTTACAACTCAGGCCCAACACAATGCCGAATTTGATACAATGAATGATAGCACCTCTCCTAGATGCAAAGATACAAATGAATATGTTTCTCCTTGAAATCGGTCTGCTGCTACAAAATGATGATCTGCTGCTCAAGTATGAACTTCTTCTAGGAATGCGAATTATGATGAATAAACTTGATGATCAAATGAATGATCATCACCTTGTATTTATACAAAACTAGGTGACTCTTCATTTGGGTTGGCCTCTTTTAAGAAACAAGGTGACTCTACATAAAATTATTATATATAGCAAGTCCGACTTGCCTTGGTATTATTTACCCATCATTTTTAAATTTGAGAGAAAGATATCTCCCACTGCTATAACATCAACACATTTCTTCTTGATATCTGCTCAAGTTCCCAAATGATATTCCATTCCTTTTCTGCTGCCCTATCCAAATTCATTCCTTTTTGCCTTTATATCCTCCTTATGCCTTTTCATGAAAAGAGGCATCCCCTAGAATAGACAACCTTTTATAAGGTCGTGACTATTTGTTAAGAACCTCTTATGCTGATCGCTGCCTTCCTCTTAAACTCTATCACTGCCTTTTAAGGAGATACTTTATTGATTAATGCTGCCTTTTATGAATAGCTGCTTCTCTTGGATATAGCAATTGTTATACAAAGATAATCACTGCCTTTTTTTGAATTAAACTCAAACCTTTTAGAACTTTAATCGGTGCCTCTTGAATATATTAATCGCTGCTCTTTGAATAATAATAATTACTGTATTATTAGTGATCTTTAGAGTCGCTGCATTTAGAATTTGCCTCCTTCTTAATATTCCCAGCTCCTTCATTAGTCATTGACTATATCAAACTTAGGCGATTAATAATTTATTTATATGCCTTTGAACATATATCAAGCTGTGGTCATCCAGCATTAACTTAATTTATATGCAAGTTTTGGGCACTAATCATGAGGTCGGCCCATGTTTTAATGAGAAGTTAATTTCATATAAAGAATGGTGACAGGGATTGGCCAAGATTTAGTGTTGCAATTTGCGGGGGCATGACAGGTGAACCTAGCTGTATAAGAGTGGAATTAGGGCCGAAAAATGCTATACATACAAGATAAAATCATTGTTATTTCACATTCAGTCGCCCTTTACAGCAGGTAGCAGCAGAAAGGCAGTTAGAGCAGCAAATAGCACAACAAAAGGTAGTTGTTTCAGACTTCTGAATGCATAAAGAGGCATCTTCCTCAGTAGAACAGCAGAAGCAGCATTCAAAGAGCAGAAAAAGACTGTTTGGGGAGCAGTTGCAGACATTAAAAATGGCAGAAATAAGCACCTCTAACAGTCAGATTAAAATTTTATGAGCAACAACATAACCCTTCATCAGCAGCTAGGTATAAATCACAAGACAGACTTTTTGTGAAAAATTGCATTGTGAAACCACAGGTGAGTTTTTGACATAAGTTGCAAGAATTTCTTGGCTGCCACTTTGACTCGCAAGTTTTGCAAATTATTTGTGGGTTTTTTCAACTATGTTTAAGACAATTATTTTTGGGATAGAATAATGATTATCTTAAGCCCAAAAAATTGGGCCTCTTATAACCTTTAAATAAGTAATTTGACTACAACAAATTCTCAATGATAGTTGATGCTATGCTTGTGATGTTGCAATATCATTCCATCTGTTCATCTTGTGTTTTCATTGATTAAATTGAAACTGAATAATAGCGCCAAGCTTTGTATTCATGTCATTTGTTCATCTAAGTGGCACCTTGTCATATCAATTTTCCCAAATTAAGATATATTAATATTA
Source organism: Sequoiadendron giganteum (assembly GCA_007115665.2). Lineage (NCBI taxonomy): Eukaryota > Viridiplantae > Streptophyta > Pinopsida > Cupressales > Cupressaceae > Sequoiadendron > Sequoiadendron giganteum. The sequence continues at coordinate 18,328,438 of CM021104.1, forward strand.
TTATAATAAAAATTGTTTTTAAACACTAGCTTATATAATAAATAAATAAATAAAAATTAATGCTATGCTTGTGATGTTGCAATATCATTCCATCTGTTCATCTTGTGTTTTCATTGATTAAATTGAAACTGAATAATAGCGCCAAGCTTTGTATTCATGTCATTTGTTCATCTAAGTGGCACCTTGTCATATCAATTTTCCCAAATTAAGATATATTAATATTATTATAATAAAAATTGTTTTTAAACACTAGCTTATATAATAAATAAATAAATAAAAATTAAAACAAAAAATAAAATAAAATTTAAAAATAATAATAATATAAGTAAAAATTCAAATTGTAGGGCCAAAATAGGGCCCATGTGTCCTAAGTGTGGAAGGTATAACCGTATATTTACAAGTTTCTTTTGCTGAGTTGGATCATCCGATTATTATTTCCGACTTCCAGCATCGAGTTCCTAGTTTATGCTGCATTCCATGATGAAACCCCTTGACAGCAAATCTTTAAGATTAGGATGAAAAACCTTCCTCATACTTGGCATTTCTACACGAGAATTGCTGTTTGGCGCTGACTAAAGTTGTTTGATTTTCAGGACTGAAGCGATCGGATTTGCAAGCAAATAGTTGGACATTGTCAGAAGGATCCATTATTGCAATTTTCAGACATCCCACGTTCATTGTTCCTGATTTTTCATCTATCTTGGAGTACTGGTATAATTCAGATATTTTTGGGGTTTGCGTTGTGGTTGCATTTCTGTTTCAGAAGTTATTGGCCTCAATTTATCACCACTAATTGCTGCAATCCAGGATCAGCCCTCTAAGAAAACTTCCGTACATATTCAAGGGTAGATTACATTGTTTGGTGAACTGCGATCTGCATATTTCTTACACTTTTGAGGACACCAGCAGTTAGGAGACCCTTTCACATGATTAGGAGGTTTGTTTGGAGTGCCGTACAGCAATTGGCATCACCCTAGTGCTGCATCCAATATTTATTATTGTATATTGAGGTGTGATCTATCATTTCCGGGCTTCTATTGTGTGGCGCCAGCATTTGGGAGGGGTTTGCAACCCTTTTGTCCACTGCTGGGTTACCTTCTTGGCCACCAAACTTCATAATTCGACTTGCATCAGCCATATAGTTCTCTAACCAGCTGCTGACCAGTCTTTGAGGCCATGCCAGCCAGCCACACCATTTGCAGAAGGTCTTGTGAGTGATTTCATAATCTAAAAATTGATGTGCTGTTGCTATTTGACATTGGAATTCACCCAGTAGCAGAGATTTGCAATGAAGTTTTAGTTTGGAGGTTCATCTGGGTGTTTGTAGTTGATATTGTGACTGCCGTCCTAAACATTTTAATTTCCAGATCTGAAGATAATTTTGATCTAAGGATTGTAGTTGTACTGCTGTACATCCAAAAATATGCAAGTATAATTGGTGAAATTAAGCATATTCATGGTTGGTTTATTGCTGTTATGTGGATGAGGGTTTATATCAACCAATAAGGATTTATTTCAAGCATTTCCAGCCACTTATTTTATTTTTCAGTTCGGTGTTTCTCTTGTTCAAAATTCAAAAATTTACACAAAAGATCAGATAATAAATACAATACAAAAAAAGGAGTCATCACACAACTTTGCCTGCAACTTAGCCATTTATTCCTTGATATTATGACTTGTTCTGTGTTTAAGTTGTATTCCTTTTTAGATCTTGTATTCAAAATTGTTGGTCTCTGTTTTTTACAACGAGAAGGTGTTGTCATTTGTGCATTTAGATTAGTTGTTTTCATTTCAAATTTAGAAAAGAACTCACTTGTAAGACAAGCTCTAACTAGTTTTGTGCTCATACCTGGGGAAAAAGACAGGCGGGTAGTTATTTCATTAATGTCTAAGGTTAATTTAGATCTCAATAAGATTAATTTAGTCTCATTCAAAATGGGGTACAACAAGATTCAAACACTGTTCATCATCGTGTTTACTCTGGGGTAAAGGCAGCAAAGGGAAGCACAAGAAACTCTTTAAAAGAACTCTAAGGTGACAAACAATGAGATCAAGCCACATGTCTAGCTCTCGTATACTCGCAAAATAGAAGACAAAAAAGAAAGGGATTGAAGGGAAGACACTTGTGATTCACTCCCTCAATCTTATATGAGGAAAAGGAGAGGACTTTACTATCACATTAACACCCTCCAAAGAAAAACTTAACAAGGGATTGTCAAAGTGCTGACACATTTTATGGACTCGTGGAAAGGCTAAAAAAATTCTCAACACCACAATGATAGACACCATAAAAAGAATTCTTGAGATAGTAACATTTGTTACTATTCTCTTTATCCTTAAGCATAGGGAAAAAAAATAAACAAGTAAAGGTCTTGAGAATACCATGAGAACACTCAGAACAGCAATCAAACAAGTGGCAGCCCAATGTAAAATTTGGGAATTAAAAAAGAAACAAGCCAAATAAAACTAATCAAGGAGATTCTTAATAAACACTACCGCATGGAGAACATATGTTAACCCCAAGCTCAAAAAAACAAAAGAGACAAGTGTCAGACCCATGTAAAATTTGAGAATAAAAATTAAATAAGCCCAAATAAAATAACTCAAGAGATTCTCAATAAAACACCACCACAAGGAGAACATATGTTAACCCCAAGCTCAAAAGGAACAAAAGAGTGCTAAATAAGCATGCCAACTAAGCATGAGAAAAGACACAATGATATTAGAGCATGTGTCCCAATCTTGTTTACTCTGAAAAATATGAGCAAGGAAAGCATTGAGGCTCAACACCAACAAAATAAAGCAATGAGTGTACGACACATGGCACCCATACAGTACAATGGAAAAATAAAAATAAAACTTTGCAAGACAAGAGAAAGATTATGGATAAAGATTTTAAGCTCAAATAAACACTAGAATTCACTGATGAGATTTGTCACACCAAAATAGAAAGATGCAAGAAATCAAAATGCACAATACACCTTTTTAAAATTAAGATTTGATGTTATAAATTGTTGGCCCCAAGTTTTCATCAAACGTGACAATAAACAGGAGTCTAACAATGTCCAGCTAAATGTTCCAACAATGCTCAGCCAAATGAGATTGCCCAATAGAAAATGATGTCTCCCCCAACTGTCAAAGACGCTGCATGATTGGTTACATAAGCCATGTGTATCGATTTTGTCTTCATGTGCCTATGGGACCCAATACGCCAATCCGGACTTCACAAAAGACCAGGAACTGGAAATGTCATTTGTAATTGACCAACAAAGAGCCCCAACTCTTTCGGTGGAGATAGGTAAACAGAGGAACACAAAAAGGGTATGCCATGAGGTACTCATTATATCCCATAAATGATATTCAACCAGGAAAATAGCATTGGAATGGCGACAAGGGAATCAAAACAACACAACAGGGCTAGGGAACAAAGGTGTGGGGATGGATTCCATGAAACATAGATAATCTGCAGTTGGCAAAGCCATCACAATTATGTAGTGTGAATCATCGATGTGGTTTGCAATAGACTATGAATCTGCCCCATATGTTACTTGGATCAGTTTGCATTTCAGTTATGCATTTGACAAGATCATTATTATTTCTTAATGTGTTAAAATTTCTATTATTCACTTGACCCCTATCATGACTTCATTGACAAAATTATAGTCTCACTTTCAACATAAAAGCTGTCCAAAAATTTTAACCAGAAAAGAAATGGGCAAATGACATGGATAGCCTGATTTGACTTCCATGATTCAGAAAAACAACACATTGTTCTTTCAAAAAGGTTTTGATACATTTCATTTGACTACCTTTCAACACTTTTGAGAGCTAAGGACTATTCCCTTTGGGAATCAACAGATGATAGATTTTGGAAAATAAACATATACAAGAAGTTATCAAAAACTTTGAAAACCTAAAAGTTTTAAACATTAAAAATGTATCTCCAAAACAACACCTATAATCCAGCATACACAGAAATTTATATATTTAAATCTCCATCTTTTACTATGTGTAAATTTACTCAGACAATTTCGATCAAAATTTATGGTTCGCCCGTTAGGGCATGATGCATTGGGTGGCACTGTTATGGCAGCCACCAGGGGTTCAAACCCTCGCTGGGGAAGTGACTTGAGAGCTCTGTGCCCCTGCAGGGAACTGTGCTCATGGGTTTGAACTGCAATTTTGTTAGGGATAGGTACCCCCATTTGTGGCCTTACCAACTGGGCTAGTATATGCCTAGGTTTGCCAGCCGAGAAATAATCATTACTATTCAGTATTTTATTGCCTGATGTGTGAATGAATCTGCCTCTCCCCTAACCCGCAGTAGATAAGTGGACAAAAACTCATAGTACATCTCATCACCGAGACTCACCCTTAGTACATGGTAACTTTCACATGAGCGTATCCATCGGATCTTGTGTATTTATACATTCATACCAGGAGTGATGCTGGTCAAAAAGAAATGGAAAAAGGAAGAAAAGGCAGGAATGTCAAAGCATTAAGGATTGGCCCCGGAAGAGAAGGAAAGATATACTATGTTCAGGTGAAGCACTGTGGCTCGGACAATTGCAGGTGGCGGGAAAGCGGATTGAAAAATAGGTATTATTCTAAAAGAGTGTCCGAAGTATAAAAGGAGATGGTGGTAATTTTTATAAATATAGGGTCATATTTAAAGTCTTGTGATAGGCGTGCTCTTAACATATCTTACTAAGTGAATTGCCCGTGCATCTCGTAGAAACAAGATATGTCAATCTTTTTAAACGCGCACATCAAAAAATTAAAAAAAAATCAGAAATCCACTCCATAGAAAAGTAAATATTTCAGAAGCCCTGAAGAACACGTTCCTTGAATTATGCCCTACGCTCAGCCTAAACAGAAAACAACCTGGCTAGCATACATACATTGCATAGACATTACGACATTTGCACGATATAGAAGCAATTGGAAGAATTTCAAGGAAAGATAAGGATTGTACCCTGCGACTCAAATGTTCATGGGGAATTCCTGCAACTTCACCGATTTCACCGGGCTTAACCTCTGCTGTGGCCAGCGCATCGCTGGCAAACCGTCTCGTTATCCATGAAGCATTTTCAGATCTCATCGATGCAAATCGCCATAACCTTCTCTGAATGATGCCAGCCATTGTTTCCTCTTTCTTACTGAGTGGAAAATAAGGAAACAATTTTTTTGGGATGGTTTTTAAGCCTTAGTTCCTCCGGCCGGTCATCATATGCTAGGGAACCTGACATGCATGTTAAGAGTGAGTCCAACTTCTCGTGTATTTATATTATGATAATATATATTGACTAGCTATGGCAAGTGAATTAGGAAAAAATTGGTTTATTTTTTGCACACTTTAATTTATACTTAACTACGCAGAGTAAAGGATGTTATAATTGGAGAATGTCTATGTCAAAAATGAGAACTTTGAAACGAGGGTATGGACATCGATCAGGCATACATGATGGAGATCTTTTGCTAGATGTTGTAGTTGTAACTATCCTGCTAATTATGCGAGCAAGAAACAGGGATGCATGGAAAAGGCACATGAACGGTTTGACAAAGTGCCTTAAGGAAAAGTGATCTCATGGAATGTAATGGTTGTAGGATATGCACAAAATGGATTTATTGAAATGACCTTAGAAATTTTCAAGCCAATGTTATTGACAGGTATCATGTTGCCTACACACTTTTTACCAGCGTCCTACCTGCCTATGTCAAATGGGCACTTTGGAAAAGGGTAGTGACATCCATCATAGCATAAGGATGAAAGGATTTGCCAAAGGTTATAATTGCCACTGTCTTCGTAGACATGAATATAACAATGTAGAAGCATAGGCAGGGCACGTGAACTATTTGACCGAATGCTTCAAAAAGAGACACGACCTCATGGAATGTGATGACTGCGGGATATGCATAAAATGGGTTTGTTGCAAAGGCCTTTGCAACTTTTAAGTAAATGCAACTAGCGGGTGTGAAGCAAGACTCCACAACCTTTGTCGACATCCTCCTTGCCTGAGCACAAATGGAAGCTTTGGAAATGGGTATGGACATTCGTAAAAGCATAACAAAAGGGGGATTTTTGCCAGATATTGCGATTGCAAGTGTTGTGGTGGTACCAAAATAATGCACTTTAAAGTTCATTCCTATTAAATCATGCTCACAAAAACATTAGAATTTTAGGCCGCCCATTCCACTGTTATTGTCCTACAAGCAGCCCGAGGCCGCCCATTCCACTGTTATTATCCTACAAGCAACCCCAGGCTACCCATTCCACTGTTATTGTCCTACAAGCAGCCCCAGTAAAAAAGAAATGGGTGAAGATCAAATTAAACAGGTGGGAGATCTAATCACATACCCTTTCCTTTTGTACTTGATCGAATCTCTGGATCTCAAGTTTACAACATACAAGCTCTGGGAAGTTCAAAATGGAGAGGCATTTCTAACAGAGCACGTGCATTCGATTTGAGATGTGGCATGCAATACTAAGGTTAGGATGAGTGCAGAGCTGATCGATGAGCTTCCGAATTTGGAGATTGTGGTCACCAACAATGTTGGATTGAACAATGTGGACTTAGACAAGTGCAGGGAGTGGAGACATAGATAGTTTTTGATATGCTATTACAGGTTGCCTCCTTGCTCATAGAAGGAACACCTATGAAAGCCCTAAGAAAGCGGAACCGATAGCGCTAGGGAAAGCAAAAAAAATGGCAAAATGATGGACGATTGAGAATCATTTTAATGTCAACCAAGCCTATCCTTCGTTTTGGACTGTTGATAGGCAAAATGAGCTTTGAAAGCTCATATAGGACACGCCTTCGGCATAAATATTTTCACATTGGTAAGTTTCTTTGATTGAACTTGGAATGAGTAATTTTTTTAATAGATGTTTATGAATTAAAATAGATTGTGTTGTCTCAATATTTTGTTAAAAGGTTTTTTTTTAATTGATTAGGTCATGTGTTTTTTTTTAAGTCATAGGATAAGAACATATGTTATGATCTAATTTTACTCTTGTCTACAATTTTATTTAAGGTTTTTTTTGTTTTTTCATGATTACATTATTTATTAATGTAAAATAATATACATATATAATGATTCATACTTTTTTGGATCAATATTTTTTTTGGTCTTTATAGCAATTTCTTTATTTTGTCTTTTTTTTTATGATAGTTGTTTTGATTGCAGATGATCTTTGGGAGTTTTAGGGTTGAGAAATCAACTTTAACATGGTATCAGAGCTCCAAATCTATAATTTTCTATCATTTTTTAAAATATTTGACCTTGAGCAATCAAACTTCAAGCAAAACATACCTCATTGTTGCTTTAGTAGGAAAGTTGGGCCCTAGAACCAAATCCACACAATGTGAAATATTCTATATTAATGATAAAATATCAAGTACTTTTGTATCAATGGTCCTCAAACTCCTTTATTAAAGCTTATACCTTTGACTCTTCTAAGCAACATAGCTTACTTTTCTCAACTAGAATATAGGTTCTGCAACCAAAAATTAACATTTTTTTAGCACTTCAACCTCCTTTAGGAACTAATTAAACATTATGCAGCCATCTACAGTGTCTTCTTGAGCCTCTAATGATTTCAACTCATTTTTTTTCCACCCTTGGTGAAGGTGAATGTGTTATTTCTTCCATTATGGATGGAACACACATTACATTTCCATGGTCTCCCCAACAACACATGATAGCATCCATATGAATCACATCACACCAAGTGTCATCTACATAACCTCCAATATGGAAAATAATCAAGTGTTTCCCCTTCATGATCACTTTCTAGTCCTTTTGTAGTCATGCAATAGGGTAATAATTAAGATGCAATACTATTTTCAAGCCCAACTCCTCTACCATATTAGTGGACACTATTTTTTTCCCTCCATCTATGATCATCTTACAACACCTTTCTCCTAAATTGTATTCTATTGCAAAAGATGCTCTTCCTTGACCATGTTTCTCTATTGTTTTAGTAGGCTTCAATAAGACCCTATGAACATGCTTTTGTATAGTGTGCTTCTTCTCAACATGTCCTCATTCTTTCTTTTTCTTTGGATATTTAAATGTCTTGTGGCTTACTTCTCTATATCTATAATAAGTACCACTAAAAATCATTCCATGACCTCCTTTTCCTTTGCCTTCCCCTTTCTTGGAAATCTTTCCCTCCTACTATGGGCCTCCAACCCTTCCATCAACCTTGTCATAACTAGGCTATAGTACCACTCAATGTAGTCATAGATAAAGGGTTCACTAAAAGATAGCCTATTTGTGTCAAAACATAAAATTAATATCAAAATAAAATTATAGAAATAGATTTAAAATATATAGGAGATTATTTGTATCATGTTCTTATTAATTCCCTAAAATAACAAGGTCTTATTCAAAACTCAACAGAGAGTATACATACCTTGACCTAAAAGGCTATAGAAGTTCAAGAATAAGGATGATTATCACATCACATTCCCATAATCCATATTCCTATTAAATAAACTAAAATCTCTAACCTTGCTATTCAAATCTATTTCTCAAGGATTTTCTCTTCTCCTGAGAACTAGCTCTTGTATTTACAAGGATAATGTTGATGTCAAAAAATGGCAAGGTAATAGCCTCTTATGGGAAACTCAGTTTTAGGGGGGACATATTACGCCAAACTAAGTAACCTATAGATTTTAAAGAAGTCGGCTTCTTCTATAATTGGAGTTTTGAATGGGAAACGGAAGCAGATATAAAAATAAAAGATCTAACTAGGGCGGTATGCCAAGATTTAGATTTAAGGCACGATAAACCTATCTTATAAATATGGTCTAAGGGCCTGCTAAGCAATTTGTTATGTCTAAAATGACAACTATCAAAGAAAAAGACGTGAATGATTTATTTCATAACATAAAATCATTTGCACAGAGTTCCGCTGAATAGAAAGAGTTGAAGACATGGTTCCAAATCAGCATTATATTCAAATCATTGAAGTTACAAATAAATTATTCATAAATAGCACAGTATAATGTTATCAATAATTAAGAAACAAAAAGGCCAAATTACAAGGGCACAGTCTGTGAGTCTTTACAGCAATCTAACAAAACAGAGGTCTGATGTCTCCTAAATTCTTCTACATATATTCTGAACTAGCACATAGCATTTTTCTTTCCTTATCTAAAGAGTCCTTCATTTTGTTTATGAAGAACTCCTTATCTTCAAACCGGAACCCTTTCTCCTTCGGGAGAAGTAGTATATATAGCCAAGAGCATCCACTACCTTGGAAGTCTGTAACAATAAACGATTCCCCATCATGAATCATAATGCTTGCAACAATGATTCATCGCGGTCGTTGTAACAAAAAGATTATTGATCATGAACCTAGTCGCTCACTAGTCAGGTGCATCCCCTGTAAATGATGGTAGTGGTCCCTCTCTACCCTATGTAAACAAGTGTCGCCTTAAGTGAAAATTGGCGTAACACGTGGCGCAATATGGCAGCCAAGCGTTTGTGTCACTCTTTTCTTTTATTTAACTGTGTCGAGGGGTACATGATGGCATTTCGCAACCCAAAAATCATTTTCCCCATCCTTTGATGAGAGTTTGCGATGAAGAGACATGTGGAAGCTTCTTTGTTGTTGGCACGATTTAAGGGGCCCAAAAGAGTTTACTCGGGCAAAGGATACATGGCAAGCAGTTTGGGCCCAAAAGAGAAGAGAAGGGAAGCTTTTTTTTGGTGAGCGATTTGGCAACACGTGGCGGCTCGGTATGAGAATGTCGAAAGGTGAAGTTGGAGGCCATTTGCATTTATCGGGCAAGGTCAGAAACCAAGAAAAACAACAAGATAACCCGAAGGGAGCATGGGGTATATTAAATATCCATAGCTTTTGGCGACTATCAAGGGCGTTTCGCCTACGGAACGGTGAATCCAATTTTTTTTGGTTTTTAAAGACCAAAGCTTTATTCATTTGGGTGTTGGAGTCACAATCTAGAAAGAGCACCCTGCAAGGGCAGCTAATCGGCCTCAAAAAGGAATTGATATGGCATGTAAGATCTCGTGGGCCTTATGTAGGTCGATCACCTCCTTATCGGATATGACCGAACATTTTCCTGACTCGTCCTCAAGGAGGAAAAGTAGTTGCGTGATCTAATTAATTACACCCTCAATGTCCTCGACGGTAAGAGGCTGGCTAAAATTTTGGAAAACTTATAAGTCTTGCTTCCTCCCCTCAATTTTGATAGCAATTTGATCCGCAATAGCCACAGATTCATTTGGAAGAAAAGGAGAGGGTAAGCCCATCTGAACTAGTTGGGAGAACCTTGCTCGAATGTTGTCCATAGTCTGCCCTAATGTAATCAAACATCTTTGAACATGGAGAGTAGCCTCCTGGCAGCGGATAAACCTTCTCACAACCTCAGCAATTGTCCTTCGATCCTTGATCCCTACTCGTTCCAGATCTTCGCTCGACACTGTATATAGCTTGTCCAGTAGCCTCTTCGCTTCGAGGACCTTTTCTTCTATGAATTGTGGGAATTGCTCCATCGTGTCACAAACCTCTTTACATAAATCTATAGCCTCTGCCATGAATCAGAGTGCAAGTTGGAGGCTAGGGCACAAGGCCTTGACTCTTTCCCAGTAGGAAGCATATAGTTGTTGGGCTATCGAGCAGAGGCTTGATTGTGGAGTAGGGGTTTGGGCGATTTTCTTAAACTAGTTAATTTTAGCATCCTTCATCCCAATTTCATGCGTTAACCCCGCAATTTGTTCTATGGTAGAGGCGAGCTTCTCCTTTAGGTCTTTTTGTGTGGCCAACCACCTTTCTTCAACTTGGTTCCAGATTGCAAACTCTTGATCCAAGGTAAGCCTGAACTTCCTAAGATCTTCTTGGAGTTGAGTCTATGCACTCATTTGGTTTGCCTCCTTTTCTCGTACTATCTGCTCAAGATGGTCATTCAACTGTTGTAACTCTGATATTTTTGTGTACTTCCTCCTCGGATCAGGCCAATTTATCAAATAATTCCTAGTTCTTGTGTTGCAGCTCGACTATCAAACTTGATTCCTAGGTTTGGAATTTCTCGAGCTCTCATTGCAGGCTAGCCTGTTTAACCTGCATATTATGTGTGATGCGCACCTTTTCGGCTTCCTACGCCTTTTCTTTAGTCAACGCAACATCCAACCTTGCCTTGACAACCTTGAGCTCGTCCTCCATATTTTTTAATTTGCTACCAGACTTAAGGAAGTCAGTAATCACCACCCATTGTGTCTCCTCCAAGAGCTCGACTTTATCCTGTGGTCGGGCAACACGCAAGTCCAGTCTGATGGCATGGATGTCATAGTCATCGGATTACATTTCTCCTTGTGGTTTAACAACATTTAGATGCAGGGTTGTGAAATGCAACGATTGTTGAGCCTCGTTATAATTTGTATGGACTCTGGGCTTTGTTGGTCTCTTGGCATCTTTTTCTTGTCGCTTCTAAAGTTGAAGAGCTCGAGCCTGCTTCGTTATATCGCTCTGGGACAAGAATTTAGTCAGCAATCTGATTCGTTCACATACAAAGGGAACACTGGGATGGAAAACAAAAGGAAAAGAGAGGTGGGTGTAGACCTAGAATAAATGGAAATCTGCATAGATAGACGATGTTAAATCTAATCTAACAAATATAGATCTAAAATCAAACAACTAAGAACAAGTAAAAATGAACAAAACAATTAAAACTATAACTAGAATAGTCTCACCGAATATGCATCCACTTCTTCGAATTATCTTGATTGTCCTTCTCCATTTTGTTGTCTCAGTATTCTTACCCTCAGATTTTTAGTATTGATACAAGCATAACCTGTATGTATTGTCTCAACAAAATATCGAAGATAATATGTTCTTCTAAAAATTATTGATTTCGGGAGAGGAAGAATAATGATAATGACAGGTCAATTTATAGATTTTGGATTTTCGAATGATCAGCTCAGATTCGAAAGAGAGATCAATGGATGAGATTGATGAATGCCATGCGAGGTGAGTTTTGTGTTAGTTAGAACATGAGTTGGGAAATTATGCAGGATATTAATTAAATTAGAACAATAATTTAATCTTGTGTCAAGACTGTTCGAAAATACAAAGAACACGAGTCCCAGATTAAATAATCAATTTAATCTTCAGTTAAGAGTTTTCGAAAATAGAAGAAATAGACTTTGAATGAAAAATAACTCGGAGAATAATCCGTTTGAATGCACACATGAATTAATTAATTAAATAAAGATATTTAATTAATAAACACATTCATGCATATGAGTTAGAACTAGTTAACTGACTGGTTGTGACAGAGAGTCCTCTCACAGAGACGATCAGATATCGAATCTGAAGATAGCTAGTAGATTTAAAATAGATCTTTAGTCAGAAGGTGAGTGAATGATTAGATAACTGGACGATAGAAGAATGTGACATAAACAATTAATTATGAGTTAAATGTTAATTTAATTCAACATTCGAAATTGAAATGAATTAATTAAATAAACAATGTAATTTATTTAATTGACTACTTTTGAAATGTTAAGTAGCATTTTCAAGGCGCTGTACCCTTCACATTGAGCCACAAGGGCCAAAAAGAAGCAAGACTAAAAAGAAAACATTAAAGTAAACAAAAAACAGAGACAACCCACAGACAGCACAAAAACCACAAAGAGGCAGCCAAAAGACAGGACGCCGACACAGGCAGCAGCTAACTGGCGTTGTCCAAGTTTTTAAGCAGGAGGTCCACGACCTCATCACCAACCCAGTCTTTGTTCTCCTAACTATTATTTGCCTCCAGCTTCTCCTTGATAGAATTTTACAAGGTGCTAGTGACAAAATGGCCCAGCTTCATACTGAAGCGGGTCAACCCATGAAACCTTTTGTTGAGTGTGTCCATTCTCCTCTCCAAATCATAGGGCTCCTCCCCAAAGTCCATGGTCCCCAGGACCTCTCCAGGCTCTTCGACCAAAGGATGCGAAGAGTGAGAGGCGGAGCCATCTTTAGGAACCTTCTTGTCCTTAGGAGTAAACTGGGGGCCCTCCACAATCTCATCCTCATCATCCTTAGTTTCCTCTTCCTTGTACTCTTTGTTGTCAGATCGCTCCTCCTCCGAATCCTTAATTATCTGCCTCTTTTTGTTGTTCTTTACAAGCCTCTCGGATCTCCTTCTGGTATTTCCCCACCAGTCATCACAGTAGTCCCTACAATAGTGTCTCCTCTGGAATCTTTCCCTATTATGTTCTTGCCCTTCCCTGCCCTAACAATCAGGTTCAATGTACCTTTTTCCTTCCCTTTTTTGCAGTGGTGGCCTTGTAGGTTGATTTCGTCAAAGTGGACTTCAATTCACAGAGACCCTCCATTGCATTGGCATGAGCCTTACCCAAACCACCCTTAAGTTTCTTGGTGGCCATCTTGGCTTTGGGATTCCCTGCAATGCCCATATTAGATTTCTGGGGAGGGATTTTAGACTCAATCGGGGAAATATTCACAGCCGGTAAGGGTTCGATATCCTCAATGCACACAACTGTAATAGCTTTAGGAGGACAGAGAGCCAGGTGGAAGTGGTAAAGTCTCAGAATGAGCCCCTGATGGAGCAAGAGCGGCGAGAGATCACTGGGGTTAAGGTTGGCTAACTCTTTGTATTTTTCGACCAAGTTTTCCAAATCCATTAGAAGAAAGAATGGAAAACTAAGCAACATCTTGTGTCTTAAATTATTTAACAGGGGAAAGTGATAAAAAAGTAGGTTTTAAACCTACCTTACAAGGTGACATACTTCATCAATGCCAGACACACCTGATCCCAAGGCTTCTGGAGAGCTACTCTCTCAAAACCCGACTGGTTCCACACCGGTTCCTCATCTCCTCTGAAAAAGCTTTCAAGCTTTCGTTGTCCGGTTTCTTGGTGTATTTGGGGTGTTTTTTCTTGGTGCACTGTAATCCCACGGCTTGCGTTATGACTTCCTCACTAATTTCAAACGAAATACCTCCCATTGAGACCCTATGATCCTTCCACGAGTTGGAAAAATGGCCAGACAAGTTAGGGTCATGGCCGACCAATATCTCCATAAGAGGAGCAATGCCACCTTCCACACAGATGTGCCAAACTAAAGGATTATTTTGAAATTCATCACAGTTATCCAGCTCAATCCTCACCAGCTCGTCACCCATTTTTCCAACCTGCACAGGAAGCCCAAGAGTTTGCAAAAGATACCAAATGTAGAAGCCAACAGGATAACGAATAATTATCACATTGTATTCATTTAGGCAAGGGATACAGCGATGGGTAATTACACTAGTGTACAAGTCACATGCGCGGTAAGGAAAATCACCATAGGGTGACTTGACAACGGAGTTAATGAGGATCTTGGGAAGATTATGGCTAGCAAGACAAGAATTGGCGGGCATGTAGGGTTCCTTCTTCTTGGAGAAAATGTGCAAAAAACAAGGAAACTTGGCCGTATGGCTAAAAATAGAAACATTCCTAAGGGTGCAATTTGAGACTCACACTAAACTAGCTAGCACGAAGACACTAGAAGGAGGTTTTCTTTCATAATGAAGAGTCAAATCATTATTAAAACTCTCAAACAAACTGATGCTAGGATGAGATAAAACAAGATATCTCACGATCCCAAAGAGAAGAGATCACACGGTACGGTTCCTTAGATTCATTGAAGTTACATCCTTCCTTCTTTCCTTCATCAAGCCACCTTTTTTATTCGTATTACCATCCTTAAAATTTAAACCCCGCCACCTTTTTGTCGCCTTAGTAATCGAACCCATCCACCATGTCCAAAGGACAGACGAGTGGACCCTCCAATCCATGCCCCACACACGAAAATCTCTAAGCCTATAGTGAGCCAAAAAATTAGATTCCCTCCACCTGTAAGCCATCTTAGTGTTAACACTCATCCACCAGACCCCCAATAAAATCAGGTGGACCCCCCATTCAACACCCGTCATCCATAGTTTTAAAATCATTGCGATACTTGGTTGCTTTGTTCCCTCAAGATGATAGCTTGAATTTTTGGTGATAAACTTTCCATTCTCCTCCAACATTTAGTGGAATCCCAGCAAGAGCCAAGATTAGCCAAGACATCCGCCACTTGGTTTCCTTCTCTAAAAGTGTGTGTCACCTTTTTATCCCTAAAGTTAGATAAAAAGAATCTAGCATCCAACAATATATCCTTCGTATTCCAGCCAATTAGTCTGTCTTTATTCACAACATCCGTAATAGACTTTGAGTCTCCTTCGATGTGGAGATTAGCAATCTCCAAAGAGACAACTTTGAGGCCCATGAGCAGCGCACGAGCTTTCGCCACTATAGAAGACTGGAACCCAATACCTCCAGCAAATCTCGCAACTATAACCCCCCCGGGATCTCTAATCACTCCACCTATACTTGCCCTGCCTGGATTGCCCTTAGCAGCCCCATAAAAATTGAGTTTAAACCAACCTTTATCCGGAGGCTCCCATTTGGTATTTTTCCTGGCTAAGAATTTTGAATTGTCAAAAGAGTTAGCCTCTAATCCCTTATGCCAAGCCTTGGCCATTCTAATTTTGAAATCCAACGGCCCTGTCTCCAGGAGTTTCCCATTAAAGAGTGAGATATTGTCCTCAATGAGCCGAGAACCAATGCCGAAAACATCCTTAGGGCTCCTCTCAACATTCCTGAAGACCCTGTTATTTCTCTCCTTCCATAAACACCAACCCAAGATAGGAGGGACCTAATTCCAAATTTCACTGGGCAGAGGGTGGGAATAGGGACCATACCATCCCAAAATGAATGATAAGAGATCCTTGCTCATAACCCAAGAGACACCAAGTTTCTCAAATGCCAACCCCCAAACTTCAACAACAAATAGACAGTGTAACAAAAGGCGATTGACAGTTTCCTCCCCATTCTTACAAAGTAAACATCTATTGGGAATACAAAAACCTGTTTCCTCAAATTGTCCTGAATAAGAATCATGTTATAGTAGGTCATCACCAGAAGAAATTTATTTTAGGGATCATGTGGCGATTCCAAATCTTCTTCCAGGGTTCCTCAGTAGTATTTTGGTTTGTCAGCAGTTTGTAAGCCGACCTCACTGAGAGATCCCCTTGTTTGTCAAAGGTCCAAAAAAAATCATCCTCTTTATCATAGGAGGGAACCTGGTGCTAGAGAGAATCACTTGAAGGGACCGAGCTAAAAAACAAAGGTCTTGAGACTAGGGGCAATAGAGGATAAGGTCTTTCAAAATCCTAGCTCTAGGGGGTCCTAAAACATAATCACTGATATGGATGCCAAAGAATCTATGGGCCAATCCCATCATAGTCTTAAAGTCAGAACAAGCCAGAGGGGTGTCAATTAGCCATGTATCTTCCTAGAATCTGATTCGATTCCCATTGCCCATTTTCCATTTAATCTATTTACTTAATAGGCCTTGTGTGCTGCAAATGCTCCTCCAGACTAAGGAGCCCTGGGGGTGAGACTTTGAGAGACAATTGATCAAAGGCCTATCCTGAAGATATTTGGAGTTCAAAATTTTACACCAATCCTTAGTGTTCCTTGACTGATCCCAACCAACCTTGGCCATCATAGCCCTGTTAGAGTTGACAATTGTCCCGACTCCTAGTCCACCACAATTTTTGGCCTGGTAGACCTTTTCCCATTTCACCAAAGCAAGTTTCTTCTTTTCCTCAGTCCCAAACCAAAGGAAATTCCTTTGAATTTTTTCAAACTTATCAACAATGTACTTAGGCATCTTAAAAATGGAGAGGAAGTAAGTGGGGATACCTTGGAGGACCACTGTGAGCATTTGGAGTTTTCTAGCATGGCTCAGGATGGAGCCCTTCTACCCAGCCAATTTCCTTTGGATCCTTTTCAAAATCGAGTTCCACAAGTCAGTGGTAACCTCCTTAACCGTGAGGGGGAGCCCAAGGTAAACTGACGGGAGAGATCCAGTGACACATCCCAGGATCGCAGTCACCCTGGATTGCAAATTAGGCATGCAATGAAAGAAATAGATCATGTTTTTATTGTAATTGATGCTTTGACCAAAATAAGAGGCATAGTTGTTAAGGAAAGCTTTCCATTTCCTGGCTTCCACCGTAGAGGATTTCCCAAACAGAAAAGTGTCATCCACAAATTGTTGCACAACAATCGGATCTAGGGAGAAATCCACTCTAATTCCCATAATGGAGCCCTTTAACAAAAGAACAGTGAAGTTCCTACTAAGCACATCAACAATCATTATGAAAAGATAGGAAGATAGGGGGTCTCCTTGTTTGATCCCTTTTCTAGCAGAGAAGAACCCAAAGGAGGATCCATTAACAATAACAGAGTACTTTATAGTATTAACACATTCCTTAATGAGTTTGATGACCAAATTGTTGAATCCAAACTTAGCCAAGACCTTCGGGATGAAATCCCACAACACTTTGTCATAAGCTTTGGAGATGTCAAGCTTGAGAGCCATCCTCGCATAATTACATCTATCCATGGAATGAAGCAGGTCATGGGTGGTCAAAGTAGCATCAAGAATATGTCGCCCAAGGACAAAACCCTTTTGAGTAGGACTAATGATTTTATCCAGAAGAGGTTTGATACGGCTCACTAAAATCTTAGAAATTATATTATAAAAGGTGTTACAAAGGCTAATGTGTTGGAAATCAGTCATGGATTGAGGCTCACCAATATTGGGGATAAGAGCGATGAAATTGTGATTCAATTGTTTGAGGATTTTACCCGATTTGAAGAAGTCCCTGGCCACAAGCACTAGGTCCCCACCCACAGTATCCCAGAAAATCTGAAAGAAGGCAGGAGGAAAACCATCAGGCCCCGGGGCTTTGAAAGCCCCCATGCTAAAGGTAGCCAACTGAACTTCTTCCATAGAAACAGTACTAAGAATCCCCATATTATCTTCCTGAGAAATGGTGGTAGGAAGATGGTTGAGAATCGCACTATCCAAGGTCGGATTAGGCGCCTGAGCCGGGGTTGAATAAGCCTCTAGAAAATAGTTAACAACACAAAGGCCAATTTGAGCATGATTCAAAATCACCTCCCTAGCAGCATTAGTTAGCTTAGAGATTTGATTCCTTTTCCTATGCTTGATGGTTGATACATGAAAGAAGGAGGTATTCCTATCACCTTCCTTCAACCATTGGACTCTTGATTTTTTCTTCCAAAAGACTTCCTCATTTTTGAGAACCTGTTCCCATTCCATCCTGGTTCCCCATTCCTGGTTGTGAGTATGCTGACTGTCATCTCCCTCCATTTTATTTTGTAAGGTCCTCAACTCTCCTTCTAACAACTTTTTTTTTGAAACACATCCTCGAACACATTCTTGTTCCATCATTTTACCATGTTTTTAATATGTTTAAGTTTGAATAAAATCCTATACATGGGGGTGCCTTGGATAGGAATATTCACCATTCAACAATTTTATTTTTGAAATCAGGATGATAGTTCCACATTATCTCAAAGAGGAAGGGAAAGGGACAAACAACAGGGTGAATATTGGTGGTCAACAAAAGGGGGTTATGGTCAGAGACCGTCCTAGGCAAGGTTATTAGATTAACATCTAAAACATTAGTCCAATGTGGAGAGCAGAGGAAGCAGTCTAGTCGAACCTGGATCAGGTTTCCACCAGCCCGTCTATTAGACCAAGTGAATTTTTGACTTGTGAGCTTAATATCAATTAAACCTAAAGAATTCAAAAAATTAGCCAGGTCATACATGTTGTCAGAGTAATCCAAAAGGCCACCAATTTTTTTTGACGGAAAGAGGGGAGAGTTAAAATCTCCAACAACCAGCCAACGACCTCCCCTATTCAGATTAATTTTAACCGCAATGTCATGCCACAAAGTACTCCTCGCATTCCTCTGATTTGGAGAGTAAATATTGATTATAGAACAAGATTTACCAAGGTAAGAAAATGAGGCCCCCACACTATTTTTACAGTGGAATAATTCAGAGCCCCGAAATTTAGATGGTTTCCAAAGCATAGCCAGACCCCCCGAAGCACCCTCAGCATCACTGTAGGCATAAGATGAATTAGGCCAAATAAATTTAGCAATTTTATCAAAATTTACTTTCATCATTTTGGTTTCTTGTAGTAGGCACACATCAATCTTATGTTCCACGACATAGTCCTTCAGAGCACGTTGTTTATGGGAGCTATTGAGCCCGTGAACATTCCATGACAATTCTCATTTTTTACCTTTTTTTGAGGACACATCCAATGTCCCCTGCTTTCCCAAGGCAATCTCATCTGTCGCTTCTCTCATCCTAATGTGCCTCTGAGAAGGTCTCCCTAGCTTGGAGTCACCTACATCTACCTTCTTCTTCCTTCCTTTTTTCTTTGGCATTGTCCATATCCCTTCTTCTATAGTTTTCTCAAGCTTCAAACTCCCCATAATTTCTGTAGATTGATCAACCATACCGAAGCTCTCTTCCTCCCAAATTTCACCACCCTTAATCATTGTCTCACAAGTCCCCACAGAGACCACCGCAAACAAAGGATCAACAGCCAAAGGGCCAGGGTCTTGAGTCATTTGGATAGATAGGGGTTTAACAACAGACTCCAATAAAGCACTAGGGTCAAATAGTTGAGAAGGTGGACCGAGAAGGGTGGGTGAAGATAGAGGTTCCTCATGTGAATGACTCGGGGGAATAAGCCCAGAGTCATCCGACGAACGAGGATCATTTCCAGATGGAGGAGTGAGATTTTCTGCAGTACAATTAACCTTAACCTCCTGATTGATGACATATTTGCAGTCAGAAATCAGATGCCCAGCTTTAACACACTTCTAATAGTATACCACAACATTTTCATAACACGTTGGTTGTATCCAGCTCCCAAACTTAGAGCACAACTTGACAGTGTTCAGGAGGACTTTATCAACACAAATATTAACACAGAATCTAGCAAAGACTAACTTGGATTTCGACTTTTTAATAGATTCAGTGGTGACAAATTGACCCAATGAATCCCCAATACCTTTGAAAATGACTTCATCCCAATACTCCAGAGGTAAGCCCAGAAACCGCACCCAAACTGGAGCCGACTTATTTAGATATGTAGCAAGGTCGAAACACAGTTTCCAACGACACATAGCCAGGCTATGTTTCTCATATACCCATGGACCCAATGATAGAGTCACCACCAATTCCTCTACAGCCATGAATCTAAACAGGAAAAGACCACCAACCATCGCCTAGATCTCCACACTACCCTTAAGGCACCATTTTATCGCTACCCATTTCCGAACCATATCCATCATTGGACGGTAAGAAAGAAATCTACCCACTACAAAATTTTCCATGGAGGAGAGAATCTTGTCACAAATCAAATCGGGAATGTCAAACTCCGTCCCAAAAGCCGTGACAATCTCAGGTAAAGGAGGAAACAAGGAGGAGACTTGTTTTCCATTGGATAACACATCCTTCCAACCAACTACTGAAGAGATTTCCACCACCAGCACAAAAGATTCATCTGGAACCACCAAAATCTTCAAAAAGCCCATAGCTGAAAGCACTGACCTCGCAAGGGTGGTACCCGACAAACATGGGCCCAAAAGGATTAATTGAATAATTAAATAATAAATATTTAATTATAGTTGAAATATGACAAAGGGGTAATTAAATAATAAATTATTTAATTAAGAAGGAGAATTAATTAGTTAGCGACATAATTAAATAAATACAATTTATTTAATTAACTAAGTTGAATAAAGGTCATAATGAACTAATTAAATAATTAAAAAGGTTATTTAATTAATAGAGGAAATATGTGTTTAGAAAGGTAATTAAATAATAAAAATTATTTAATCATGACCATGGACATTAGAAAATTATGTCGAAAGTGGTCTTCGCAGGCCTAAACCAATTTTTGGTGTCTACAATTTGCCCCTCTTTGATACAATGTTGTTTTGGAGTTGTGTCAAAGAAATTGAAAAAAAGATATGCCGTAGTGAAAGGGAGAATGACGAGGAGGTAGTGGTATGCCCCCTCAAGAGGATAGGCGGGTTTGAAGAACATGGGTGTGCTCTCAAAATGGATAGGTAATGGTGGTGAAGATGTAGAAAAGAAGAAATGTTAGCATGGATAATTCAAAATGTTAGTAAGAAACAAGAAAGGTTGATTGAAAAACATATAATCTTTGATATTTTGCCACATATATACTAAGCTTTGCATTTTATCATCATTGGGCAGGACATGACATAAATGGATAGTACACACCATGATATGAGATAGACCATAGTGTACAAAGTCATCCATCTGCGAAAAACAGACAGCCGTAGACAAGGAGTGTCTTAACTCAAACTAAGGGAAATATTGCCCTAGTTGTTTTGTCTAGACAAACCACAAACAACAAACAAATAAAAGATGGGTCATGAGATGTCATTGCTCCTCTAAATCCTTGATAGGACATCCTTGAGGAAACTAGTAGCATGACTCAAAATCCAAAGTTAAAAAGACAATTGACAGACAACAACCAAAGAAAAAGAGTCCCGAGACATCCTTGCTTCTCTAAATCCTTCAAAGGACATCCTTGAGAAAGCTAGTAACTAGACTTATGCACAAATTGATAAAAAAGATAAGACAAAATAAGACATAAAGTCATAAATCCAAATAAAAGTATTCGCCAAAACTTGATCTTGTGGGATTGTTTGATGTTTGACATAGCGTAATGTGAGGGATGACACATACCGCATAAGACATTGAGTTTGGTTTTGACTTGGTGACTATCTGTGTAAGGAATGACAAAGCCTGGTTTCAAAAAGACACGTGTCGTATAAGATGTTGGTGCCTGATGATGTTGATGCGACAAGCTACATGAGGCTATGACAATTTGACGATGTTCGTTGACAAGAAAGACATATCTTGCTAAGACATAAGTTGATCACTCTGACAATGTGTCTAATATTGACTTGATGACAGTTTTGAGATGTTTTTCTTGTTGATACATGACTTGTCTTGATTCCTTAACTGATTTGAGTGTGTGTGTGTGTTGACAGTGTATGACTTGAGATGATATACCCTAAAGGACTGACCTAATGCAGCCTCGGGGGCTCATCAATTGATTAGCCTTGCCTATGTTGCACATGCATAGACCTTGTAGTTCGACCAAACTTTAACTGACATAACTGAATAAAAATATGTACTTAAGTTGATGATATGCAACATATGTGATAGTGAATGTGATAAACCCTATTGGACTGACCTAGTGTGGTCTCGAGGGCTCATCGATTGATTAGACTTACCTACATTGTACACACAGAGACCTCGTAGTTCAACATGACCAATGACTTTGAATGTACAAAGATTCATGATTTTAATGTGTGTGATACATGACAAACCTAAACAGACAGACCTAATGCCTTAGGGGCACATCAACTGATGGCCTTGCCTATGTCCAGTCGTAGAGGCAACATAGTTCGACTATGTCTACGACTGACTTAACATAACTGACTTGACTTTGTTTTTGGGATTTTCTGACATGTTTTGATTTTTTTTGTCTTTTTGAAGTTTTTCTATTATTTTTGAATTTTTTCAAGATATTTTTCGATGGTGTAATGCTATGTACAGGGTCCTTATGGCACAAAACAAGGATTTTCCCCTAGTTGGGAATAAGACTTGCGAGATGGAGTGGGGAATGTGACATAATGGACTTGATGTCAATCATTCCAAGCAATTGGATAGGACAACCATTTATTATGAGGGATGGTGAAAAAGTGTGATTGGAATGATGGTAGACGAAAGAGCGAGTTTGACTACACATGGCGCTTGTTTGCTAGGTTTTCACCATGGTACTTATCCATAGCAACACCGAAGTGATTTTCTCTATTGGACAGATTATTTCTCTTTACTATTTTGTTGATTTTCCAATTTTTTTGGTGTTGCAAAGACGCATGTTTGCCAGGTTTTCATCAAGGTAACCATTTTTTTGTTTTTTCTATTTTTTTGTATTTTTTCGATTAAGACCAAGACTCTCATAAGCTATGCATAGAACCTCTTCAGATGAAGGTTGTTGATTGGTGACAAAAGTGGATCTCCTTCAGGGGTAGAGAGTTGGTACACTCTTGATCCAAAAGCTTTTGTGACAATATAAGGCCCTAACCAGTTAGGTTCAAACTTACCTGGATTTTCTCGTTCAGCTTGATTCTTGGGATTCTCCATTAAAACCAAGTCACCAATGTCAAAGTGTTGATTTAGAAATTTCCTATTATAGCTACGACAAAGACAATTCTGATATGCTTGCAAATGGTCTAGTGCTTTTTGTCTTCGTTCATCTAGTAATTCTAACTCGTGTATTTGGATACACGGTATTCTTCATCGTCAATGTGACCTTTCAAGGATACCCTCAGGGAAGGAATTTCAACCTCAATAGGTAAGATAGCTTCAGATCCAAATACTAGGGAGTATGGAGTAGTGCCAATGGGAGTACAGATGCTTGTGCAGTAAGCCCATAAGGTAAGATTTAGCTGTAGGTGCTAGTCACAACCAACATCATTGACAGTATTTTTTAGGATTCTAACAATGGTTTTATTAGATGCCTCGGCTTGGCCATTACCTTGTGGGTAATATGGGGTGGAAAAATGATGTTTGATATGGAAATCTTCACATAGATGGCATACTTCTTGGTTTTTGAATGGGCAACCATTGTCTATGATAATGGATTGGGGTACACCATACTAACAAATGATATAGTTTAGGATAAACTTGGATATTTGCGTGTCGGTGATGTAGGTCATGGGAATAGCTTCAATCCATTTGGTGAAGTATTAAGTGGTAGTTATGATGAATTTATGGCCATTGGATGATGGAGGGTGAATCTTACCTACGAGGTCAAGTCCCAATTGGGCAAAGGGCCATGGTGATGTAATTGGACGAAGCTCCTGTGCTAGTGCTCTTATCAAATCTCTGTGTATCTGACACTGTCTACATTTCTTTACAAAGATATATGAGTCATTTTCCATTGTAGGCTAATAATAACCTAATCTCATAATCTTATGGGCTAAAGTAGGACCACTCGAATGGGATCTGCAATTACCCTCGTGTACCGATCGCAAGGTTGTTTGTGCTTCTTCAGCATCGAGACATCTCATTAGGGTGTTATCTAAGGTACATCTATACAGGGTATCTCCGATGATGGTGTATTTAGCTAACTTAAGGATAAAGGTTTTGCGTTGGTTGTTTGATAGGTCTAGAGGTAAGGTTTGGTCATTTAGATAGTTGAATACATCTTTGTACCAAGGGGAAGTAAGACCAACAATTGTACACACCATGGCAGAATTGGGGACATCATAGGCAGGGACCAAAAATTGCTCAACCAAAAACTCAAAGTTAGGCACGTTGCTCAGAATATCCAATAAGGAACCCACGGTTGTCATAGCATTTGTAGCCCTATTCTAAATACGTGGTATTTGTTGTAAGGTAATGTCATCAAAGTACTACTTGAAACTGTCGACCATGCGCTTATAGGGGGCAAGTTTCTTATCCTTAGTCTCATAATCACCATTTACCTGCCGAACTACTAGTTGAGAATCACCAAAAACATGTAGACTCTTAATCTTCCACTGGGCTGCCATTCATAGTCCTATCACTAAGGCTTCATACTCTGCTATGTTTTTGGTGCAAGGGAAAGCAATCATGAATGATTTAGGAATAGTATCACCCTGAGGTGTAACAAATAGGATACCTGCTCCTTAACCATGATTTGTATGTGACCCATCAAAGTATAATTTATTCGGTTCTAGTGTTAACTATGAAGATAAATTCATCAGGAAAATCCACCACTAAAGGATGGTCTGCCTTCATAGGTGCATCCGCTAACTGATCTGTAATCACCTATCCTTTTATAGCTTTCCTCTCCACATATTAGATGTCATACTCACTAAGTATCATAACCCATTTAGCCAATCGACATGTTAGTGTTGCTTTACTTAGGAGATATTTGAGGGGATCAATCTTTGTGACCAACATTGTTTGGTGATTTAGCATATAGTGTTGAATTTTTTGAGTAGCAAAGACTACTGCAAGACAAGAATGTTCTATGTTGTTGTAATTTAATTCATATCCCAGCAAGGTACAACTAATGTAGTACACTGCTCTTTCATGACCTTGATCATCGTTTTGTGCGAGAAGAGCTCCTAATGCTGACTGAGTTGCTGAAATGTATAGTATCAATGGTTTTCCATCTATAAGTGGCATTAAGACAGGTGGAGTGAGTAGATAATCCTTAATCTATTGGAAATCTTTCTGACATTTAGGTGTCCACACAAATGGTACTCATTTCTTGAGTAAATTTTGAAAAGGGTGTATTTTGTCTACCAGATGTACAATGAAATGCCTGATAGATTGTAATCTCCCCTGTAGTGTTCTTAGTTGACCAATGCTAACTAGAGGAGGCATTTCCATGATAGATTTTAACTTCTCTGGATCTACTTCAATGCCTCTTCTGGAAATGATATACCCTAGAATTTTCCCCGATTTCACTCCAAAGACACATTTCTTTGGATTTAGTCTGACGTTGTAATTCTCTAGCCTATGGAATATCTTGTCTAGAATTTTCAAATGATCTACCCTTGTTTATGATTTAGCTATAATTTCATCTACATAATATTCCATGAGATTATGTACAAAGTCATGGAAAATAGTAGTCATTGCTCGTTGATAGGTAGCTCCTACGTTCTTAAGCCCAAAAGGCATAACATTCCAACAGTATGTTCCCCATGGACACATAAAAGCTATCTTGTGTTGGTCTTCACCTGTGATTTTGATTTGGTTATATCCAAAGAAACCATCCATGAGGGATAGCATCTCGTATCCTGCTATAAGATCTACTATCATGTTTATGTTCGGCAAAGGGAAGTCATCCTTAGGACTGCGTTGTTGATGTCTCTAAAGTCTGTGCAAATGTGGATGCCCCCAGTTGGTTTAGTCACTGGTACAAGATTTGAAATCTAGTCTACATAGCCTATGGTTCTTATGAATCTGACATCCAAGAGTTTCTTAAGTAATGCTTTGACTGGTAGAGCAATTTGTGGATGCATTTTCCTTAACTTCTGTTTGACTGGTTTAATACCTGGCTATAATGGTAGATGGTGCAATATAAGATCTGGATCCAGCCCAGGCATGTCAGCATACGACCATGCAAAGTTTATCTGTCTCTTTGCAAAGAAGTCCCAAAACTCAGGTTGTTCTGTCTCTGTCAAAGAAGTTGCAAAGTATATTATCCGAGGGTTTTCTTTTGTATTTATGTGGACTTCAACAAACTCTTCTACTAGCATTGGTGAATTTTCCTATTCAACGGGGAGAATATTAAAACCTCTATCCTTGGGTGCCTCAGAGAGGTTTTTTTCTCTTAGATATGTCCTTTATTTTTACTATTTCTTCGTCCAAAGGCGCCTTTCAGTTTTCACCTAGGGACTAATCATTTTGCTCATTTTCATTTTTTATCTTTTTATTTTCATTTTTGCGACTAGAGGTGTAAATAGACTCCCCAAAATATGATTTTTAATCCAAGTCTATGGTAAAACCAATTTTATGATCCCCTCTTGGTATGCCTTCTCAAAGTCCCATGAACTCAGTTATTGCTTTGTCATTCTTGAATGTGTCTAAGATGGGTGTACCTTGTTGATCCCAGTCGATAAGTTGGGGATATATGAGAGGCATGTCATCATCAGAGTTATCAAATGTGGAAGATGACAAGGTGAATATAGGGTGGTTGACATGGTCACAAAAGTTTTGGACTAACTCCTTCTTGTTCTTTTTCCTATGGGTTGGGAAACTCTGATGTGGGACTATTGCAACGGCTAGTTCGTCAGGTGCCCAAAATGCATGATCAAGGGTTTCCCAATAATATTGCTTAAGCAATTCTTCTTTGGACAAGGACTTCTTATTACGAGGACTAGATGAATTTGGTAAGGGTTTTATCATTTGGTCCAATTCTCCAAATAGATTATCTAGGTTCATGGTACTGGTAGAGGAAAGGGAATCCCATTCATAATCACTTGAGTTGGGAGATTCATCATAAACTAGGGGATGTGGTTCATGAGATATCTCGATGTCTGCATAAGCACTCACTTCCTCTTGAAATGGTGACAAAGTACTAGGAAAACCAATTGTAAGCGGTTGAAACCCTAGCCCTAGGTATTTCGATCGTGGCAAGACAATGATTGGTTTTGTCCTTCCATTTTGATGTAGTCCTAACCCACTATGTCCATCATAGCCTTTTCTTTGCATCATCTTAAAGCCTTTTTCCATATTGACCCTTATCTATTTGAATAAATGGTGAGGGGTATTCATTGTCTTCCTGGTATAACCAGGAGGTAATATCACCTTGGTCCACAACTTCTTCACTTAACTCTCCCCATTTGGTCAATGTCATTGTAGGGGGAACATGAAATGTGACTACTGGCTGTCTTCTATCTATCATGGGTAAGCCATATGCCTTAGGTGGAACCAACCAACTGACACAATAGGATGCCTTCATGTGATATTCTCCACAACCCTTGTCTTGGATCTCAGCCTTAGGAGTGGATGATGGTGGTTTGAATGAAATGGAATTGGTAAGATGTGATGGATCAACGTATAGGGATAAAGTGGATGATGAAGCTTCTTGGTTAACTAGTACCTATCGTTGTGGAATTTCCCTTAGGCTTATACAAGATTGAAAAGGATCTGGATCACCATCAATCGTGATCTCGGTGCCATTATACGAGAATTTAAGAAATTGGTGATATGTGGAAGGTACGACTTTAATTGCGTGTATCCAAGGTCTACCTAACAACAGGTTATACAGAAGGGTGAGATCCAAGACTTGGAAGCTGGTGTTCATAATTGTTGGGCCAATTCTAATAGGGAGTGTGACAACTCCTTTGGATGATCTTTCCTCATCATCGTAAGCCTTGATGACTATACTCTTAGAGGTTTCTATGCATGCTTCTGAGAATCATAATGCCTTAACCAATTTTAGGGTACACAAGTTCAAACCTGCTCCCCCGTCTACCAAGACTCGTCTGACTTTGGTTTGATGGACTAGGACTTCAAGATGTAATGGGTCATTATGATCAGTATTTTCGATTGAGTACTCTTGTTGGGAAAATGTGGCATGATGGGAGTTGGTTAAATATCCTATCATTTCTTTAAAATGATTGACATATAAGTCTGTAGGAACAATCATGTTCTGTAAAGATTTGTCAAGAATGGCTCGATGCTCAGGTGATAAAGTCAACAGTTCCAAAATGGATATTTGTGCGGGGGTTTTTGCTAAGTTGATCAAGGAGATGTAGGTGGTTTAGAAGAAGGACCTGGAAGAGTTATCTTAGTTTTGCGTGTGTTTACAACACATTCAAGATGCTTCTTAATGGTGATGGTATAGAAATTTTCATTTGTAGCTCATAGGTGATTTATGATCTTTCCTTTTCCATAGTCATACTTGGTATTTGCATAATTGGATGATGGAGTATTCTTGGTTCCCGAACTAGAGGCCTTTCCTTTTGTGTGGTCATGTAATGGATCTGTGAAGACCTTATGATCACCATTCTTGGTATTTTTCTGCCCATTGACCTCTATGGTTCTGTTTTCAACAAAGTCTTGTATAATATTCTTCAGTTGTCGACATTGTTGTAGGTTGTGTCCTTTTGTTCGATGATAGTCATAATAGGTGTTATCGTCCCACCATGAAGGTTTAAACTATCTAGGATCATACTCTCCTAGTTCCAAAGGTTTAATGAGATCATGTTTAATCAACTCTTTGAAAATTGTCTCAATTGGTTGCCCCAAAGGGGTAAATTCACGTGTAAGAAATCTCCTTTGTGGTCATTGTTGTTGTGAATTTTGGATAAAATTTTTTGTTTGATCTGGACTATTCGTCATGTCTTGATTGGGGTTGTAACCTCTAAGTGTGATAACTAGTCCCGTATGTATGGTTTTAGCATCAACAATGTCATCATTTGTAACATTTTTGTTTCTAGACCAAAACTTGTTTATATCGTTGGGTGTGTTTTGATGCTGAACCACTAGGTTTTTGCCTGGTGCTTTAATTTCTCCTTTGTCAATAAGGCCTTTTTCAAGGATGATGCCCTTTTAAACCAATTGTATGAATGAAGTACAATAATGTACCCTTAAGTCACCTCTCAGTTTTGGATTAATGTTTTCAAGGAATATTGTGACCTTTTATTTTTTTGGTATTTCAACTGGACATCTGCTAGCTAGAATTTTCCATCTCTGAAAGAAAGTGGTGAAAGTTTCATCGTCTTCTTGTGTTGTGTGGCACAAGGTAGCTATTGTTAATTCATTATCTATGTTAAAGGCAAAGTGTTCGACAAAATTCTCAGCTAATTCACCCCCAAGATTGTATGCCATATGTAATTTAGAGAACCATTCCAGTGCTATCTCGATAAGGGTTCGCGGAAATAGTCTCATCAAGTATGTGGGGTCATATGATATGTCCATACATGTCGTAGAGAATTCTCTAATGTGTTCTAAAGTATTCTTCCTCCCATTATACTTAGGAAAATTCGGTATAATTTATCCATGGGGGAAGGTTTTCATGTAGAGCGCTTTGTCAAAAGGATATGGACATAGATCTTGCACTGAGATAGTTCATTTGCCTGACATAGACATGTTGTCCATCTGTTGTTGAAGCATTTGCATTTGCATCTGGAGAACATCTACTTGTGTCAAGGACATGTTGTTTGCATTGTTTGGATCAATGTAGGTGTTCTGAAATGTTGTGTTCTATGATGAGTTGTGATTTGGCGAGGGAATATATCCCGTTAGAATGTTCTAATTCGATGTAGGGATATTTCTTGTGTGAATGTTCTGATTTGGTATAGGAATTTTTCTTGTCTGAATGCTCTAATTTGGTATAGGAATATTCATGCCAACTTTGGATCTCTTACCAGTAGTGTTTGTGCCAAAGGGGTTTGATGCAGTTGCTCCCGTAGTAAATTATAAACCTTGTGTTACATTGAAAGGGATTGTGCTTACAATTGATGATGTTTGAATAGGTATGCTAGTTGGTATTGTTGTGGTAATTTGGGGAATACAAACACTTGACATCACAGTTTGTGTTGGTTGAGTAGACAGTGTTTTCAAAGTATGAATATCAAATCTTGGTGGTAGTGTGGCACCTTCTACTAGCAACTTTGCTAGATATCGTTGGGGATCATTTGCCAAACATTCATCCATAAAGGATGCAAATTCAGGATCTTGTACTGCAACATCTATGTCTTCAACATAAATTTGTCCATGTGTGTCTCTAGTGACGTATTTTTCAAGCAAAGGTTTAAGTGGTCTTTCTTTTCCCGATGGTTGACTTCCGAAATGATTGAAAAATTCGTTAGGGTTCGACATTGCTTTCTATTTCTTTTTAGACCTTGTTTCAACCATGAAAAGTTGCTTAGAATGGGGTAGTGTAAACTATGTCTAAAAACTAGTATGTCCTATTTCTATGTTTTTTGGATTTTCTGAATATAAAGGATGTTGTTAAAGATTTCTAAAATGACATATGGTAGGATAGACAATATGCAAAATCTTGAGTAGACTATGACAATAAATGATTCTAAGATGTGTATAACCTACCACCTATGGAATAAATCCAAGCAATTATTTGAGTTGACCAAGGAACATGATTGTAGGACAAAGACAGTTGATAAGGTGATTTTTCCAAACTAGACTGTTGAGTTGGAAAGATTCACAAATAAGATAATAGTGATTAGGTTCAATGATAGTGAAAAATTGGAGCATGAACATATCCAATGACGAGGAAATTTATTCTATTATACAATATGCAATTTCCTAGGAAATGTCTAAATGTATGCAACTTAGGATGACTATGACTAGGATGTATATGATACCTAATAATGCAAGGTTTTGAGCAATTTTTTTTTAGTTTTTGTCCAAGATTTATGTTTAGAAACAAAAGCGAAAAAGATAGTAATGCTTTCGGACTTAGTTTGCAATTATCAAAGTTTTTTGTTGACAGTCAAATGCAGTTCACCTATCAGATGCGGTTTAAGTTTCACATGCGGTGATTTGACTAAAATAGGTTTGAAATGTTGATAGGCAGTTGCGATTTTATGACAGATGCAGTTTAATTTATTACAGATGCAACTCAGGGGATTAGATGCGACTCATAATATGGATGTTGTAAATCTAAAACTGTTGATAGACACTTGCGACTTTTCGATTGACAGATGCGGCTCGCATATACACATGCGACTCAAAAATTACACTTGCGACTTAAAAACTAGACTCTATGAAAGTTATAAACAGTTGACAGACATATGCGGTGTTTAACCTAACAATTACGACTCTCTAAGATAGATGCGGTTCTAAAAATGACAGTTGCGACTCGTTTTGACAGTTGCAATTTTCTGAAGATGACGTTTTGACTGGCTCCGTTTGATGATCAAGTTGTTTGATGAATACAACAAAAACAAGCATAAAATACAATGTGTTTTCAGTTTGTAGTGATGGATCTATTAAAATCAAAGAAAAATTACTCCCTAGGCTGTGTTGGAAAATATTTACTAAGTTCTTACTTGGATAAATCCAGCTACGCATATTCAAGGCGGATGACTAGTAGCTTGACCCCACTGGCTCCCCTCCACGACACTCACTTATACGGGGCAACCAAGCTACTGTACCCATGAAACTCCCATGGAATACATCTCATCTCCAAACATGAACCGTAAATATGTAAGACAGATTCACAGGTCTGAACCTGCTGCACCAACAAATAGAAAGGATTTTGGCAAACTACAACAATTTGGCTTTTTAATTCGGGCACCCATTCAAAAGAGCCATGAGAGAGGAAATATCATCCCAGTTCTGCAGAGGTTAGGCTCTGCAGGTTTTAACATACCACAAGGGTACTGGGGAGTCAAGTGTTGGTCCGTTGGGATCCTCGTAATACTGAGCTTTCCTCGAGTATTAAAATTTATATACCGGTTGGGAGTCGTTGGCGATAAGCGCGTAACGGGTTTTGAGTCATCTTGGGGTGAGTACTTTTTCCCACCAAGACATGCCCAAGTTCTAGAGTCAATAATCATTTCTCTTACACCCAGGATCAGACGAATGCACAAGGGGAGATGATACTTTGATATACTGAGTTAGGGTTCTAAACTAAACAATTACAGACACGAAAAAAACTGGCTAATTTTTAAACCCAAATGAAAATTTTCTATCTACCAAACGTAAAATATTTTTTAAAAAACTAAACAAATTCAATGTCTTCACATAAGGTCCTGCATGCAACTGATTAGTAATTTATCTTTGTCTTTGGCTTTCATCCTGCAAAAAAGAAGATGTTTTTGGTTTTTTTTTTGGTCTTCTACGTTTCGTCCTGCAAAAACTAAGTTATCCCCCTTAACACAGCTGCAAACAAAACATTAGCAAAAAAAAACAAGACAAACAAAAAATCAAATCGTGAAAATATGGAAGTTAATAAAAAATGAAAAGAAATTTTACCAAGTAGATGCGACTTTTAAACTTACAAATGTGGTGTGATGTTGACAGTCGAATGTGGTGTGGATTTTGATAGGCGGATGCGGTGCAAGACGTCATGAATGCAGTTTGTATTTTCAGATGCATCGCGGGATGTATCAGATGTGGTTCGTGAAAATAGATGCGTCATTTATTCAATCAATTGCGGTTTGTCATACAATTCCTGCAAAACAAAAATAGAAAGACGAAAAGATGTTGCAAAATTTGAAGCATGATTCACGTCGGGTTCACCAGATGTAGACCTATAATAAATGGAAATCTGCATAGATAGACGATGTTAAATCTAATCTAACAAATATAAATCTAAAATCAAACAACTAAGAACAAGTAAAAATGAACAAAACAATAAAAATTATAACTAGAACAGTCTCACCGAATATGCATCCACTTCTTCGAATTATCTTGATTGTCCTTCTCCATTTTTTTGTCTCAGTATTCTTGCCCTTAGATTTTCAGTATTGATGCAAGCATAACCTAGATGTATTGTCTCAACAAAATATCGAAGATAATATGTTCTTCTAAAAAGTATTGATTTCGGGAGAGGAAGAATAATGATAATGATAGGTCAATTTATAGATTTTGGATTTTTGAATGATCGACTTAGATTCGAAAGAGAGATCAACGGATGAGATTGATGAATGCCATGCGATGTGAGTTTTGTGTCAGTTAGAACGTGAGTTGGGAAATTCTACAGGATAAAGATTAAATTAGAATAATAACTTAATCTTGTGTCAAGACTATTAGAAAATAGAAAGAACACGAGTCCCAAATTAAATAATCAATTTAATCTTCAGTTAAGAGTCTTCGAGAATAGAAGAAATAGACTTTGAATGAAAAATATAAAGTTAGAACTCGAAGAATAATCCGTTCGAATGCACACATGAATTAATTAATTAAATAAAGATATTTAATTAATAAACACATTCATGCATATGAGTTAGAACTAGTCAACTGACTGGTTGTGATAGAGAGTACTCTCGCAAAGACAATCAGATATCGAATCCGAAGATAACTGGCAGATTTAAAATAGATCTTGAGTCAGAAGGTGAGTGAATGATTAGATAACTGGATGACAAAAGAATGTGACATAAATAATTAATTATGAATTAAATGTTAATTTAATTCAACATTCGAAATTGAAATGAATTAATTAAATAAATAATGTAATTTATTTAATTGACTGTTGAAAAGGATTAATTGAATAATTAAATAAGAAATATTTAATTATAGTTGAAATATGACAAAGGGGTAATTAAATAATAAATTATTTAATTAAGAAGGAGAATTAATTAGTTAGCAACATAATTAAATAAATATGATTTATTTAATTAATCAAGTTGAATA
The DNA here is from genome assembly GCA_007115665.2 of Sequoiadendron giganteum. Classification (NCBI taxonomy): domain Eukaryota; kingdom Viridiplantae; phylum Streptophyta; class Pinopsida; order Cupressales; family Cupressaceae; genus Sequoiadendron; species Sequoiadendron giganteum. The sequence continues at coordinate 18,362,277 of CM021104.1, forward strand.
AAGGTCATAATGAACTAATTAAATAATTAAAAAGGTTATTTAATTAATAGAGGAAATATGTGTTTAGAAAGGTAATTAAATAATAAACATTATTTAATCATGACCATGGATATTAGAAAATTATGTCGAAAGTGGTGCTTGCAGGCCTAGACCAATTTTCGGTGTCTATAGTGGGTGACCTCAAATGTTTTCTTCTTTGGAAGGGTTACCATTTGTGGAGAGAAAGGAGGAATATTCCACATCCTAGGCGATGATGTTGTGGAGGGGCTCATGGAAAATGGTGGGGGCGAGGGAGATATCTTAAGGTTTGATGTCTGCGAAGGTTGGTTCAAAATTGACTTTGATGATGCAACATGGATGACGACTTCAGAAACCACTGGGGTAGTTGGTATGGGTATAAATGAGGAGGCAGATGGGGTGACAAAATGGGTCCTGACTAGTGATGGGGCAGCCCAAGGGGGAGTGAAAGCCATCCATCTAATATGAGAGAACTAGAGAGGACCTCTCGCAGCCATTGCAGAGGGGACAAAGAAAGATAGTCCTATACCTAGACTGATAGGCATTGTAGGGATCGTAGAAGAAACAAAAGAAAGTGAGCCAAGGAGAGGGGAAGATAATGATACTTGAGAGGCCAACTCATCTTCCAACCCTTGGCCGACACAAGCCTCTTGCAAAATACCAATGATATCAGCATCAGTGTGTTGTCCTTTGTTTGGTAGAGAGTTCTGCACATCTACCACCTCCTTCGATTGCTACGTTGCCCCAATGTTAGCCACTGTTGTTGGTGGTCGAGATTGTGAGGACCCTGATAGTGAATTTTTCATTCACACACTCCTCCTAATCGCAGTGTTAGGCTGCACCGCCGCCTTCCATTTGAGATTTCCCTTATCGGAGCATGGTGGGGCATCTTTGGGGTTGGGTTCCTCTGCATCACTTACGTCAGAGCATGAATGATTCTCATCCCAGAGGGAATAAAATTGATCATTGACGTCAAAAATCAATGGATTTTGGAAAGGGACGTCGGGGTTCCTAGTCTCCTGTCAGTAGATCCAAAAATCATTTATCTTTTTCGGCTTCCAATTCTCTTTTACTAAGTTGCCTCAGATGGTATTACTTATACGACTATTTTCATCAACCTTCCCTTTGATGAGGTAGAAGTCAAGCCATGGCGGCCTCCGATTATCCATCGACATGAGTGCCAAGTCCACCTAGAATTTGCTATCATCTTCAATCGGATTTCTTTGTGCCTCCCAGTATGCCAAGGACTATGCTTTTTTTTAATAAATGTGTCGCCTAGATTGTTGTTGGGGTTGTAGTCCCATTTTTCATAGATAGAAACCAACCCAAGGTGTTCCAAATTAACCTCAAGTAGCTCCATTGACCTCCTCTTTACCATGATCACCATTTTGAAGTTCATTGGGCAATCGAAGAATGCTTTATTTTTCTTCTTCAAGTCGAAGAAAAAATTCCAATCCATAACAGTCATCTGTTGGAAGAATTCAAGGGCCAGTACTCGATTGGTGGGGGATGTGGGAAGTTGGATCGTCTCTTCACAAAATTCATGCACTCAGACACATGTGAAATCTTCACTGAGGAACAAGTCGCACTTCGAGAATAGGGATCACATTTAGCTGGTTTGATTGCTCGATAGGCGATAATAGTCACCATCCTCACCCAGGTTGTGCAAAATCGGATCCAGGAATTTCTTTGAAAATGCATAATAATCGTAAGTGGAACAGAGGACATGAATCCATACCGAAGCTGGCTTCTGATGCTTCCTCTCATCAAATATTGATAATTATATTTTTTCCCTGAAGAAATCAGGGTTTTGATGTAGAAACATATAGGCAAGGAGAGATGGATACCTGAATTTACCCATAGTCTCAAACTCACCAATCTGTTTCTTCATGTCTTTGATAATCATTTCTGCGAAATCATACCAGAAAGGTTCCTTTTGTCTCCTGAGTTAGAAACCAAGGCCCAACTGAACCTCAGACATGATCTCATCATTATCAAAACCACACACAAAAGCTATCATAGAGAAGGCGTCCTTCATATCTGGCTGCCTGTAATCGCCATGACTATTTAGATTCTTTAGTGGCTACTTGCTCTCCTAGGGTCTTTCGGTCTCAACATTGTAAAAGTCCTGGGCTTGATTCTGACTTCCCTAGTATTCAGAACCCTTCCTCTAGCTAAAGTGCTACATCGACCACTCTCTGGTGCCAACCTCGAGAATGCATAACATGTGCCTAAGAGCATTCGCAGTTAGCACTAACCTCAATTTGCAACCTTCAATGGCACTAGTCGCTGAATTGAAGCATTGAACACTTTCCTGAATCATTTATGGGCAATGGGGCACATAGGGAACCATATATTGGGGAAGTCCACTTTTCCATTGCTTGAATGGTAGTTGGTGTTCTTGGGATTTCTTCATCCTTGCAAAATAAGCCTCCCTCAAACCCTTAAGGTTAGTCTTGAGGATGAGATAATAGATATTATCCCATTCCTCCTTTATCAGATTAGCATCTCTGAGTATGCCCTTCTTAATCGGCCGTGTGCGGGGCCATTCCAATTTCACGAGGATTCTTGGTGTAGCATAGGACTAGTGCTACTTGAAGATATTGACCATAGGTGCATTGATTATCGCGTCGACCAAGCTCTAAGGTTATTTGCCTGGATCATTCATCTGTGGGTTCTAGGTTGCTTCAAAGGTAGCGATTTTTCTTCTAAACCCTTTGAAAGTTGCTTAGCATCTATCAGTGACTCTGCACTTTGAAAAACAAACCTACACAACTCTTGTAGTTTTCTTTTAAAACCTTTTTTGCTTTTAAATAATTGCATGCAACGTTTATCTTTTCCATCCTCCTCTGAGTGGTAGATGACAGTTGCTTTTTCCTGCATTAAATTCAGCATGTGCCACTGACCTTTGAGTTCATGTGAGGCAAGCTTCCTGTTATTTTGAAATGACAAGGCTTCATGATGACCCGAAGTACTTGCATACTTTGAAATGTTTTTTTCTTGGAAATTGGGTCGACAATTTGAAAGCAGGCCAGGTGTCGTATTTTGTGGCAATTAATACCCTAGATGGAATGATTATGCCAAAGTATGCGATAACCATCACTTAGATCTGCATATTTTCTTAGGCTTTGAGGAGCACCTAGAAGGATGACACCTCACCGTCTGACCGAAAAGGGCTACCACCGAATGTTGCCAACAACTTGTGCTAATTAATTAGCTTACCTACATCAAATCATACTCGCGATCACAACTTGGTGCAAACTTCAAGTGAGCCTTGTTATAGTTTTCAATGTAGTACTTTCCTAACCTCATGCTTATGGCATGTGAATTATCGAGCCTATCCCTGTTGCTTCTATAAATAGGCATCTAGTCAGTCAGGAGATTAACTTAGCAATTTTTAGCAAAATCAACATTAGGCAATTGGCTTAGCAAGTAGTAATTGGAGTCTGTGCAATATTTGCATAGAGTTTGAATTTAGGCATCTTGCACCGACTTTCTGTTCTGATAATCATATAACCTCTGACACCATGAACACCCCTATTAGGCTAACCTCCCATAAACATCAAATGGATTTTCTGGGGGAGGTTTCGATTAGGTGTTTGAAAAGGATGACAAAGAATAAACATTCCTTGGCCATTATAGCTATGAAATGGGTCCTTGGTCGGGACTGTCTTGAAAATGAGGACAAGTATAGGGTGAACACTGATGTGAGTTCTCACTTTGTGGCATCGCTACTCAACATCCAAGTTCCCAAGCCGCTTATCATTCGGTTGGTGACAATAATGTTCCCAAAGAAGTACCTGAATGGCCTTAGAGAGGTGTTGGCACATGCTGCATTTGGTCAAATACCAGCTGCAAGAGACCTTTGTTGGTGTATTGAAGAGGATGTGTTTGTCCCATGGTTACCGATTTTGAGTGGCTTTTACCTTTAGTCGCAAGAGGTTCATCGTCAAAAAGCCTCTCGTGCTTGCTACTTTCTGCTTCAAATTTACAACGTGGTGCCATTTTTCAACATTGACTAGTCTACTGACTTCAGGAGCCTGGTGTTCCCAACACCACCTGCCAATACTTCTCTGGATGAGACTATTGATGTGGCTAAGGACAAGGTGGTACCTAATGATGCTAATGCCATTTCTCTCATCGAAGACTGAAACTCTACTCTTTCTTGCTCCCTTAAGACCAAAATTTTGTTAATCTTTTTGTATATAGCCTAAGAGAGGCTTCATAGAATATATAAGTATATACTCTTCTAAATGCATGGCCTTTGAGCCATCTTGTTGTTGTAATTTTTTGAAGTACATAAATATAATGAAGACAAAGCTTATATTTAATATCTCTACCTTGCTACATGATTTTTTATCCCTTTGGGCATTCTGTATTATTCTCTATGTTGCATTGTGGAATTTCAGTTGCTATGCTACTGATTAGGAAGACCAACCGAACGAAAAGAACAAAGAAGAAAATAAACACACTAATTACATATTTACATGGTAGGACTACCTGCACAAGCCTTTAGAATTTTAAAGTGAATTCCCTTAATGGGAAAAACTTGACAATTTTCTTTCTTCCTAATATGAAAGCCTTGTCTCGCTTGTTCTAGATTATTGTGAACAAATTCCTTGTGGATATTAGTTCTTTATTTCTATTGAATGGATATTACTACCAGACTTTTATCCTTCACTCACTAGTCTAAACAACCATTAAATAGGGATAACACACTTACACCAGATATGTTATGTGAGAATAGTTCCATAGAGGGTGGTTCGTGATAATTTCTTGCTGGCACTTGCTTCCATTTGTGGAGATTGGCAAATAGGTGAATTCATTTGTTTTTCCTTTGGGCTGGAAAGTGACTGATAACCCTAGTAGGTTCAGCTGAGAAGGCATCTTGTGTTGGCATTAACCGCACCGACCTTTGTTGATTTATCAGTGCTTCAATATTTAGACTTACTAGCCCTTTTATTTGGCGTGCTGATTTGGTCCCTTTCTCTGTTGTTATCGTCAGTTGGATGATGTCGAGATTATGTCCTCTGAGCTTGTCATATGACCAGGCAGATAACCAATCACTTTAATTTAAAAGATGTATGCGCCTCTCTTTTTCTTGACATAGGACACTTTTTCAGACTCGAAAATTTTTTGCCTTTTTGTTTTGACCATCCATACAATTATCTTCTCTTGTTGAGTTCTTTCTCTTATTATTTATAGTATTGTCAACAGGGGAACCCTTGGGAGTGGTCAATCTTTTGGAAATTCATGGAATCCTTGCTGGACGTCTTGCTCGTCATCACTTATGGCGACTCTTGTCCTCCTTTGGTCAATAACTTCTTTTGACTGCAAACCAATCCAGGTGATAGGTCCATTGTTGTTGAGTAATTTCCAGTATTGACCATCATTTTTATTTGTGATTTGAAGTGTTAAGTCCCTAGAGCATTGGTTTTGCATCGAGTCGGATGCTAGTTTAGATTGGGGTCCAACTTCAACCATATATTTCATGTCATCATTTTGTTTTTGATGAACAGCTTGAAATTGCAAGTTTCAAAGCTCTTAATTAGGTCCTAGACCTTTTCTCCAGATGATCCCACATGGACATCCCTTGTAGGCTCGATATCTCAGGCTTGATTTATAATTAGTTTGGTAAGTCCGAACAAATCCATGCCTTGTTGCTTTACTAAGTCCAAACCTATTATGAAGCCTTTATTTTCCATCCTATCACTAGAACAAGACAATCAAGATCAAAAAGGTCTGATTATCTCCTTGTCGCTCGGGGAGGTCAGGTCTTCTTTGGTTTCTGCACTGCTCTTGCATCTTGTACCCTTGAAGTGTGGTGGATGCAGTTCGGTTGTCGAAATTCCTTCGGGTTTTTGTATCACCTTTGGGATAGCTTGATCTTCATCATAAATGACATAAGTTTCCAGTCCAGTGGCATGATAATTTTTGAAAGGGTCTTTATCAATGAATTTGCTCAGGAGGATCTCCTCTTGATCGGTATAATCTCCTGTGATTTCTTCATCCTCAAGAAGCTCGGTGCAGTACATTTCATCCTTAGTGATAGAAGTGTGGGCAGACTCAAAGATTGTCATAGCTTCATCTACAACATGTTCTGAATGTAAAGGTTCATACACTAACTTCATTTTGGCCCCATGCTTGGTCCTTATAATCAAGTGTAACCAATCTAAAGAAAGGTATCCACCTAGTTTAGAAGTGAATTCCCTGAATAGGCATAGATCGAATATTGGGGGAATATCAATGATCGTTGTATCCTGCTTGACTATGATAGTTGGGCAAGCAAACAAGTTAATGGGAGGTCTTTAATGATTCCCACAGTATTGACCATATTCCCATATAACTGAAGGGAAAATGGGGGTGGATCTAATGACCCAACAATGTGAAATACATTCCCTTAACACTAATACAATAGAGGAGAGGAGCATAAATAAGTTCTAATAGCTTCTAAAAAACTACTGAGATGAGAAACAAACAATATAAAATAGAAAACAGAAATAAGCATTCACAGTTGACACAAGATATACATGGGAAAACCTTTATAGGTAAAAAACCCACCACACCAAGCAAGACCGATTTTGTATTACAGTAAAAAGATTACATACAAAAGCATCAGTCTTTAGTAATCAACTCACAACAACTTAGAGTCATTCTCTCTGTCACAAAATTTCCTTGCAAAATCTACTATCTATTCACTTCACACTTCGACTTGCACTTATGCGTACATTTCCGTCAACCTCACACTGACTGTACAAGTCTTCATCACATTAACCCTCTCAACCAATCCCATGGCTTCAGGTTCATGCATCTAACTTCCAGTACACCATTGATCTTCACTGATTGCATCGAGCCACCCAACAATAACTTCACCACCCAAATCAGGTTCTTGTCATCAACTGAAATCGGCCTGCAATTACTGCTTTTACCATTTTGGATTTTGGCCAATCAACATGCTGTCAGCCTGCCACACGTCCACCAACTATTTGCTGATCGCATTTGACTCTGAGTCCAACTCGGTCAAAACTAGGTCTAAGCTCATCTGAGCTCTCTACGACTCTACAACTCCATCGCCGAGTTGACTCTATCCATTCGAGGTAACACGGTGAGCCCTACCGAGCGCACCCATGCTTCCCTATGCTACCGTCGAGTCGAACCGACCCGTCCATGATGTGGCAATAAACACCTTTGAGATCTACCTTGTCTTGCCCACACTACCACTATTCCATCTGAGTCGACCCGTGGTAATGCGGTGAGCTCGGACTCCATCGAGCTCTACTAAAGATACCTCGTGCTACTACCGAGTCCAACCAACCCGTCCATGGTGTGGCGGCATGACCATCTGAGCTCGTTCCTTGTCTACACCGTGCTACTGCTGCCCGGTTGGAGATGACCGGCGGTATGGCGGTAACGACTGAGCAAACCGTTAGTGGTCATACCGTGCTACAGTGGGGGCCGCCAGGCCATCTTGCAGTAGGGTGGTAATCGCCAAACGGACCGTAGGCAGTCTCACCAAGGTCATCGTGGTGAGTGGACCCACTGCCCGCGATAAGGCGGTAACTACCAAGAGTGTCACTGTGGTACCACCAAGGGATGAAGGCACAACCACGGTAAAGCGGTAAGGACAGAAAGAAGGCAAGCATGGTAAGGCGGTAAAGGTTGAAATATCAAATTTTCACCAAGTCCAAAAATAGAGGTGCAAACTGGAAGTTGAGACACAAATTATCAACAAGCTCTCACTTGGCGAAGACTTCCAGCTTCCTCATGACTTCGAAAAATAAATAAAAAATTATTGTTTGTCATAGGCCTCAAAGCCCATCGATTCTACGCACCATCTGAACTTGCGTGTGTTCATCGGCTTTGTCAAAACATCTCCAACATTCTTCAAAGTGTCGACCTGACCTTTTGAAGACAAACTCTTCCATCTTCCACCATGTCTCTCGCAAAGTGAAACTGCACATCTATGTGCTTCATCCTGGCATGGAAAGTCAGATTCTTTGCCAAACAAATGGCACTATAACTGTCACAATAAATAGTGATATGCCCTACATTGAAACCAATGTCTGAACACAAACGCCGCAACCAAACAACTTCCTTGTAGGCCTGAGTTGCAACCATGTACTCTGTCTCTGTGATGAATAAAGCAACTATATCCCGTCGCTTGCTCATCCAGCTAATTGCTCCACCATTTAGCATGAATATGTATCCACTGGTGGATCGCCTACTGTCAATGTCCCCTGCCCAATCAAAATCAACGTATCTTTGAATGCTGAGTGTTCTTTGTGATGCAACCAAATTTCCATGGTAACATAAAGCATAATCTGAAGTCCCCTTCAAATACCTGAACACTCTCTTCACAAAATCCCAATGTGATCTTCCTGGATTTTCAATGAAATGACTTAGAACTTCGACTGCTTGGGCAATGTCTGGTCTTATGCATACCATTGCATACATCAAACTACCAAAAACACTTGCATAGGGCACACTGGTCATGTCCTCCATCTGAGTAGCAGAATTTGGACAGTCTTCAACAGATAACTTCGTTCCCTACATGACTGGTGATAGGCTATCATTAGGTCCTACTACTTTAGAATAATTGAATGTCAATTAGTCGACCAAGCAGTGTCTAAGGCAGTTTGCAAAAGGAGATTATTTGAATAACTCATTTTATATTTTTTTGTTTTTCTTTTAAACTACGAAAATCAAGTTTAATCTAAGGCCATTTACTTTTTAACTAGAAAATAATCTTACTCTAAGAAAATCCATAAATACTAAATTAAAAAGCATAAGCCAACTAATTTAGAAAGAATTACGACTAAACTAGAAAGCATGGAAACAAGCAAACTAAACAACTGATGTATTACAGAAACAAAAAAGTAAGGGAATAAACAATTAAACATCTTTTAAACAGTAAAGGATTTTATCAACTAAAAAAGATAACTTATACAAATTAAAAACAATGGTGCTTCAGAGCTACAGACTCGACTCTTCAACAACTTGTTACTTCCTACTGAACAACAATTTACCTTTAATAAAGAAAATAACTTAACAGTAAAATACTTATCTATCTAGGCTAACTCCCCTCGAGTGGCCAACTCACGGGCTAATATTTCGTATTTAAATCACATAAGCTACAGATTCTCAAATTCTTTTATTACAAACAATCATCATCATTCAAAATTCAATAGTTACCAATAGACAGAAATCGGATAACTCATTTTAACAATGCTTTGAAAAACCATGTGAACAACATAATGATACTTCCTCTATGTCTTATTCATTACTTGTGAAATTATATTTTTATAGATAAATTTTTAATTAAATCCTAAATTTAAGATGATGTGGTTAGCCATTGAAAAAGTATTCCTTAATTTAAAACTAACTTTGATGTCTTTAAAGCTCATAAACATATGGAAGGCTCGAAAAGAGCCATAAAGTTTTAACAACATAAATTTAAAGAACATAAACTAAATCTTCGGTGCATTATCCAGGCATCTAGGAGTGGGCTCATAATATTACTCTTGAAGCACGTGCTGGATCAAATTCTGTAACAACCATGTGATGACCTATTATTCCCTATAAAAACACTCAAATCAACCCATTAAACTTGCTTTGGTAAATTTCCTCAATTGATCCAAAGAAAGAAAGAAAGCGTAGTTTTCCTTAAAATAAGCAATTACTTCTCCTAAAGTTTAATAAATTGGCACAAGCTTAGGATTGAGTTAGCAAAAGTAAGCTTTCCAAATTTTATTATGATAAGGTTATTTTTACCTCATCATTTCCTCCCCTACCTAATTTCTGGCAGGTCCTCCTACTCCATAGTTAAACCCTTGAGTTCTATTCCATTCCTCATAAAGAGTACTGAGATCATGTGATTCCCTGGCTGATGCATCAAAAACTTCAGGGTTATGAATGAACCCTCTATGAAACATCACACTCTCCCTCCATTGATTGAAAAGTCTATCATTCTGATCTATGGAAATATTAAAGGCCGGGGGTGGATTAAGTAGCAAGGGAGGTCTGTATTTCATTCCTATCCATTTTGTTCTCAAAGTTTTCAGGATTTTAACTAGAGCATCAACCCTTCTGAATGACCATATGATGTTTAGAGGAGAAATAACTTCTCTTTTCTTTAATTAAGTTGGTAGAGGGGTGAATCTTTCTTCACAAGCATGCCATGCTTTTCCAATTAATTTACGTCCATTTTCCATGAAATTGTCATAACACAGCTTGAGGTTGTTGTCATACCTTTCCTTCATCTTTTCATTAACAAGGTGAGATAAAAATGTAGCTTTGAACCCATCAGGCCTTGAATTTGGGGACCTTATCTAGAGACCCACTATCCTCTCTGCTTGTGAAAACTCTTTTGTTCTATCCTACCAATGAATTTGATTCCTCGTGGTTGAGAGAAATGCCCTCAATTCTACCTCTCCAACAAATAAATTGATAAAGAAATCTGTATGATTTTCTAATAACAAGTCATGCAAAAATAATTCACAAATTAAATATTGGTCTTCAGGAGTTGACTCTACAAATATTTTAACAAAATCTTTGTCATTAGGCTCATAGGGTCGATCATTATAGATCCTAAACAATTTCCATCTTAGCCATTGTTCATTCAAAAAAATTGAGTAAATTCTTGATGGTCTTCTACAATTCAACAAACAGTCCACAAGTTGACATGCATCCTGCTTCCCTCTGTAGGCCTCATGAAATGACTCCTTCAAGAGCACCAATTCCTTCTTCAGCCTATGATTTTTAGCTTGGACATTCCTGAGGAAGTAACATTTTTCCATCCATTTTATTAGCAGAGGTGGAATGCGGACCTAGAACCAACCAGTTACAACTGGTTTAGTCTGAATTTCTTTGGACTCCATTTGGGGTTTCACAGTGCATTCCTTCAAGTCCTTTTCTAGTTCAACTTCCTTGCTGATGGAAGCGTTCAACTCTTCAATTTTTATTTTTTTGTCCTCCTCGAAAACTATGAGCATGAGCACAAAATTTTGTTTTATTCTTTCCATTTCTGCATCTTTGTGTGCAATGTCCACACTATAAGTTTTATGCTTCTGATACTACTCCTGCAATTGTTGTTGTAACTTATAGATTTTTGAGTCTTTTTCTTGCAATTGAAGCTTCAAGCCCTTTATTTCTTGATCTCTTTTATTTATTATAGGAGTTTGCACAACCAAATATTTTTTCTTCAATTCTATAAATTAATTATTTTTAGACAATTGTCTCTATAAATCATCAATTTCTACTTTACACTTTTCTAATTCAGCAATGGCACTACTTGTTTCAACTGTTTCAACAATTTCATTTACAATGGGTGACAAATTTTCTAGCATACCGCCATCCCCCTCAGGTTATTTTCCTTGATTTTCATCATTGAAGATTTCCTCAATATGTGCAGAATGGAAAGGAAAGATTTCACCTGAATCTTCTTTATTTAGGGCTACCTCCTCTTCATTGGCATGCTCTAAAATTTCTATGGGCTCTGGTGGCCGCTTAGGCTTTTTCTTTTGTGAAATTCCCTCCTTACCCTGTATTGGGGTTTCAGAGAATTCAGAAGCCAATCGCTTACTCCTTTTGAGTGGAGGTGATTCCTAGAAAATGACGGGTGTTCTATTTTTCCTCGTTTTCTTCTTCATTGGTTTACTTGTGATAGAATAAATAATATCAACCTGTTCTAGCAAGTCGGGGGTTTTGAATTTATCACCGCAGAGGTTTGGCAAATCCTCACTAGGAGTGGTGGGATTAAGAGCTTCTGGAGATGAAAAGCCCTTAGGGGAAATTGCTTCGGATGATGGAATAGTCTATTGGGATGGCCCCCCTGGTTCTATGGTTCTTGCAATTTCAGGCTTCTCCATTTTCTCTAAAAAATTCTCCCATTTCCCTCAGGTTTCTTACAGAAGTGGTACTTGCAGATTAGCTGAATTAACCCGTGATGTTTCAAAGGTCCAATCCATGTTTTATACCTCTCTATGGAAGTATTTAAGGAATCACACAATAATTCAGGCATATTAACCCTAAGAGTTGGGTCCTCCTTCCCGTGATGTAAATGGGTCAACATACGAAAGGCAGGCCCGACAACTATAGTAAGCCGAACCTCACAAGTAAAATACTTTATAATCCATGCAATGACAATACCCCAAGGTTCTAATATGAAGGTTCTCTAGAATCCCTTATTTTGTCCCCTGGTACTTATTACTACCATTGGGTATGGGTCTCTCTCTCTAACAAATAATTCAGATAATTTTTGGTACGTAATTTGAGAGGTTTCTTTTATATTTATGCTTGCATTCTCTAATCCAGATAAGTGAGAGATAATTTTGGAGCTTACTTTGAAACGCTTTCCCTGAAGTAACACTTTGCCATTTGTGTAGTTCTCAGCAAAATATCTTACTAAATTTTCATTATGGCCTTGATTTTTTTTTATGAAGTTTAACCACCCTGCTTCCTTGAACAACCTGGAAATATTACTCAATCCCAACAATTTTTTTTGCTGAATTTGGTTCTTCCTTTCTTTACCACCCCCCATTTCCTTATTTCACACTCTGCGAAATATTTGAGTTCTAGCACAGAGCTCACACGTAGGTTTCTTTTGAAAATTAATACTTACCCGCATTTTGTGATCATTCGAAGATCTTATACCTCACAGATTTGATAAGATGACGTGAAGGCATTGGTTGAGGTGATGGCAGAGTTATTATGATATGGTGCAGAATTCTATGGGTGACGGAGCTATCAATGCGGAGTATGGAATTGGGTGGCTTACTTATGACTAAAGCAAAAAATAGAAAGACATATGTATGGGATATTCTAGCGGAGGAATCGCGAAAATTTAAAATTTTGAAAAAGGTGGCAGAAAACAAGTGAACAAGTTCCATAGCACGTAATTTGGTCCACGTGCTCGAAACGAGTGCATAGATTTCAGAGCATCGGTGTGTGGTGCAACCGAAACAAGAATGAAATGGAGGTTCCAGAGCATCACTGAAAGATGCAGCCGAAGCAGCAATGGAATGAAAGGTTCTGCAGCATCGCAGAAAGATGCAGTCGAAGCAACAACAAAATGCAAGGTTCCAGAGCATTGTTGAAAGATGCAGCTGAAGCAAAAAATGAAAGGTTTCAGAGCATCGCTGAAAGATGCAACTGAAGCAGCAATAGAATGAAAGGTTGAGTGACATGGAAAATAATTTTTGAACTTCATGAACTTTGTGTTGGAGTTGAGAAGATACAACACCACAGAAGCCCAAAAGATCTTTGCAAGCAAATAACCTGTTACAAGGAGAAGCGAAGAGAAGCAACAAAGGAAATACTCAAGAATGTGGAGCAATGTATTCACCTGAAAATGTAAAAAGAATTAATGATACAAAAGATAGTTTTTAACTACATATAGATGAAAACCCTAAAAAGGAAAACCCTAGGCTTGCACAATAATAATTAATAAAGTAATTAATTATTATGTACCTAATGTTAGCTTAAGTAAAACAGAGGTAAAAGGGAACTTTACGTAATTAAACAAATATTGTTTAATTAATAAAGTAAATATCCAATTACTTTAACACCCCCCCTTAAGATAGACATAGGGAGAAGCTAAAACCTAGAAGAAGCTACTGAAAGCAAAAATAATGGGTCCCAACAACAAGGCCAGATCAGGTACCCAAGTACAAAGAAATCTCTATGAAACGGAGAAAAGGAGAAAACCCAGTGGGAAAAACTCCTCTCCAAAAAGAGATAGAACAACATGTTGAAAGAAACATGAAGGAAGGAACGCCTCATAAAGACCCCCCAAGGACAACTTCCTTCACCCCAAGCATAGAGCACAACTGAAGATAGCGCGGAGATGCAAAAGGTTTCGTGAAGATGTCTGCAACCTGCTCGACAGTGGGAACATACTCCAAGATGAGAGAACCATCCTGAATCAACTGTCTGATGAAATGCATATGAAGCTCAATGTGCTTCATCCGCTGATGCTCCACGGGGTTGTGGAAAATGTGTATAGCACTCTGATTGTCACACCAAAGAATAGTGGGACTATCAGGAGGAAAAACAAACTCAGTCATCAACTGACGAAGCCATAAAATCTCCTGACTAGCGAGCACAGCAGCTCGGTACTCAACCTCTGTAGATGATAATGCATGAGCAGTCTGATTCTTGCATGACCATGTGATAGGACCAGAGCTAAGATAGAAAACAAAGCCAAAAGTAGACTTCCGATCATTGACATCACCAGCCCAATCTGAGTCAGTGTAGCCAACAATGTGAGGATCCCCTAATGTGTAGTGAATGCCATATGAAGTGGTGCTCTGAATGTACCTCAAAATACGCTTGGCAGCTTGCCAATGACTCTCATGAGGATCATGTGAGAATCAAGAGACAAAACCAACCGCAAAGGAAAGATCAGGACGAGTGTGAGTCAGGTACAACAAACTGCCAACCAATTGCCTGTAAAGTGTAGAATCTACTGAAGGACTGGGGCAAGTAGTAGTCAAAACAACCCCTGACTGAAAAGGTGTGGGGGAAGGCTTGCAATCAAGCATGCCAAAGTGCTGAAGCATATCAAAAGAATACTTCTACTGGTAAATGGAGATCCCCTCTGAAGACTGAATCACCTGAAGACCAAGGAAATAGTGCAGAAGGCCAAGATCTGTCATCTCAAACTGTTCCATCAAGGCTAGCTGAGAATTCTGAATCATAGAGGATGAGCTACCGGTGATGAGAAGATCATCAACATATAGCACAAGAATCAAGATCTCACCCTAAAGATGTTGAATATAGACAGTGTGATCAGAATGACAATGAGTGAAACTAGTGGAGAGCAAAAAAGATTCCATCTTCTCATACCAAGCCCGAGGGGCCTGTTTGAGACCATATAATGAACGTTGAAGTTTGCAAACCAAGGAAACATCATGAAAAAATCCCTGAGGCTGCTCCATATAGATCTCCTCCTGTAGGTCACCATGTAAGAAGGCACACTTCACATCCATCTGAAAAATGAGCCATCCTCTAGAAGCTGCAAGTGATAATACAAAATGAATAGAATCATCTTGGCGATAGGGGCAAATGTTTCAGAGTAATCAATATCCTCAACCTATGAGAAACCTTTCGCATCAAGACGTGCTTTGTACTTATCAAAAGAACCATTAGTAGCATACTTGGTGCGATACAACCATCGGCACCGAACCATCTTTCTGCCCTTAGGAAGAGGACAAAGATCCCATGTATTATTCCTCATCAAAGAAGAATACTCCTCCTGCATGGCACAATCCCATTCAGGGTGACTTGTCACCTCTGAAAATCTCTAAGGATCCTCTGAAAAAGCATGAGTCAAAAGACTAGAACCTGCAGTATGAGAATGGGTGCGACGAGTGTTTGAAGGATCACTGGCCATAGATCCTATTGCCTCAATAGTAAAGTGAGCCCATTTGGGCCTCTGAGGTGGAGCAAGTAGAGGTGGAGATGGGGGATCATCAATATCCTCATCAGAATCATCCTCAAAATAATCCTAAAGAGTTGTAGTGGGTGGAGTAGGTAGTGAAGTGGACACTGGAGACAGGGTATCAACTGGAGGAAGGCGCTCATCAAACTGAACATCCCGTCGAAACAGGACCTCTCTGGAATCAGGATCAAATAACCTGTACGCCTTAACATCCTCTCCATAGATCCTTAACAGTAGCTGACAAAAATGAGGGGTCGACTCTTCCGCTCCATAGCTCTCCTCTGAGCATCAGGAATAAAAGCCCATGCCTCACTACCAAATACTCGAAATGATGAAATATCAGGCTTGTCATGAGACCAAGCCTCCTCAGGAGTCATATGTCAAATCGCCTTGTGAGACATCTGATTCTGAATATAGTTGGCACAATTGACTGCCTCAACCCAAAAAGATGAATCCATGGACCTGGACTGAATCATACAATTAGCCATCTCCCGTAAAGTCTTGTTCTTTCGCTCAGTGATACCATTCTGCTGAGGGGTGTAGGGAACAAAAAACTAATGCTGCAAACCATGCTCAGTGCAAAAATCTCTGAAAGCCTAATTTACATACTCCCCCCCATTATCTGTACGTATCTATCGGATAGAAAGATTAGACTACTTCTCTACAAATGTCTTGAAGACACAAAAGGAATCAAAGACATCAGACTTGTACTTAAGAAAGTACAACCATGTGCGTCTGGAGAAGTTATCAATGAATGTGAGTACATACTTGGTCCCTAAAAAAGAAGGAGTGGGAAATGCCATGAGGTCACTATGAATCAACTCCAAGGGTGCCAAAGCACGAGTGGTACTTCCCTTCGGAAAGGGATCCCTGTGATGCTTTCCAAACACACAACCATGAAAAACATCGTCAGTGCAGGAGATCTGTGGAAGACTAAGAACAAGTGACTGTGTACTCATCTGCTGAAGATATCTGTAATTGACATGGCCCAAATGCTCATGCCAAATCTGACTCACCGAATCTGCATGTGCTATAAGAGATGAACTTGTACCCTCAGAAGGCACAAATCCATCAAATCTGTAAAGACGAGATGCAGTATCAACACCACCAGTAGCCACAACCAAATCAGAATCATGGAGGTCCTGAATAACCACATCATGTGGTGAGAACTCAACTATCTTACTAGAGCTAGAATGACAAATCTGATAAATGGACAAGAGGTTCGTCGAAATGTCAGGAACAACCAAAACATCCTATAGAGTGCCCCCATCCAAAGAGACAGAACCTGAACCCAAGACGGAAAGTTGTGAAGAGTCACCCACTATAATCTGTGAAGTACCACAAGAGGCAAGAGAAGTGACCAACTGCTGAGTGTGAGTCATATGGTGAGAAGCACCAGAGTCTAAAATCCAAGTGGACCTATTGGTCGATGCTCGTGCAGTGAGAGCATGACCCTTCCCTGTGGTGGAAGAAGAAGAAGACTGAGGTGAGGAGATATGTTGCTGCTGTATGGAATCTTCTAAAGCCTCTAATCATTTCCAACACCTGAAAATTGGATGACCTTGTGTGCCACAGAAACTGCAAGTGTCTCTTGATTTCTCCTTAGTCTTGGAGGAAGACTCACCAAACTTCGAAGATTTCCCATGTTTTGGATTAAATGGTGGTTTAGAATCAGACTTAGGAGGCGGTTTGGAGGAATGCTCACTACCTGCAAAATCTTTCTTGGGCCTCGGTTTCTGCTTCTATTTCCCCTTTGGTGACTGAGCAACCAATGCTTTTCTCTTTGAACCTGAGAGCATATCCATATGAGAAAGGTGAGACTGTTCCTGAGACAAATGCTCACAAAACAAATCAAAGGTAGGCATGGTAAAACTGACACCCAAACCATCCATGGTGGAGTAGAAGGAGGAAGCAAATATCTGAAAGGGACCACGAAGCTTCGAAAGAATCAAGTAAATGCACTCTGTGTCTGTCTTGTTCTTCCCACAACCCTATAAAATAGTGCGGATAGTTTTGAACTTGTTCAAAAAATCCTCAATAGTGGGAAATGAATCAGGTAACAATGAGGTCAGTTCTGCCTCAATCTGTAATGCACAAAACTCATTAACGGCCCCAAAAAGTGTCTCAAACTTTAGCCATATGGTTCGAGGAGTGAGTAAAGCATCAAGGTGAAACAAAAGACTGTCTGAAACATGCATGCATAACAAACCCATAGCCTCATCCATCTTGTTCCTGTGCTGCATAATCTCAAAAAGACACCGCAACTGAGGTTGAACCTTATCTAAACAAGACCATAACCCTCATGATCTGAGTAGCCTTATCATATGAGACTTCCAAGTGTGATAGTTATGTGATGTGAGTAGTTCAACTGAAGAGTCTGCCATGAAACCCTGCACTTGTACTTGCTTGTGTTTTTATTATTATGTGATCTTTCAGAATAGACAGAAGATGCAAAATGGTTTGTATTTTTGAGAGTTTTGGTGTTCTGGTTTTCTGATATAAATGACAGAAAGCAAGAGAAAAACACCCCCCACAAAAGATAAACCCAAACCCTAGTACAAACTAAGAAGAAGGAAGCAATGCATATGCAAAAAATACTTTAAAAAAAATTCTTATGTACCTGGTGAAAATTTTGATAAAATAGATCACATCACTGAATAGAGCATGTTGAGAGCTTTCCAACGCCTATTCAAGTTTGAAAAACGGAGTCCGTTTGCATCTTCTATGACCCCGGAAATGAAGAAAGAAGACCTCACTTTGACTGGTAAAAAATATCTAGACTAGTAAATTTTTTATAAAATTACCTGCACCATCAGATTAGTGCCAAAACCAGCTTTCCAACGCATTTTCCTGTTTGAAAAACGGAGCTAAAACGCACGTGTTATGCCTGATTTCGTGAGAGAGCAAAAAAATGCCCTATTAGACTCCTCTAGCATCCGGGAGCTTAAAAAAAGGGCCCCTAGTTGCGTGGGTGAACTAGGGGGCTGAAGCTAGCGGAGCCCTTGGTCACCATATGACCGGGCGGGGGTTTGTTGGAAGCCCGCGGGGGCTGAAGAGCCGACTCAGGTTCCCAGCGGGAGAAGTCGGCAAGCTCGGGGAGCGGGAACAATGAGCTCGAACAGAGCGGGAACGCGGCCAGAATGGAGTCAGAGACGGACCAGAATAGCTCAGCGGGGTGAGTTGGCTCGGTAGACATGGCCAGGTGAGCACGGCAGCGACAGGGGACGGCGGAGCGGTGGGGCTTGGCGACAGGCGGCGCGGTGGGGCCTGGGGCAACAGACAAAATGCATAGGTTGTGCAAAAACCTTTGTTTTTTTTAATTTTTTTAAATTTTTTTTGCGTTTTTTTTCTGAGGGGGTCGTACGGCCAAACCCTAAAAATGTTTTTGCAACCCTAGTTGACTGTGGCCAAAATCGATGATTTGACAGTCAATTTAGGGGTTTTTGGGCGCTACGAATCCAATGGCACTGTCCGTTTGAGCCCAAAGTGAACCTAAAATTTAGAGTATGCTGATTCCACAAGAAGAAACCTTAGAACCCTATATTTGCTTCCAATGCAAAAATCTCAAAACAAGAACAAGTAGCTGCAAATCTGAAGCTCTGATACCATGTTGGAGTTGAGAAGATACAACACCACAGAAGCCCAAAAGATCTTTGCAAGCAAAGAACCTGTTACAAGGAGAAGGAAAGAGAAGCAACAAAGGAAATGCTCAAGAATGTGGAGCAATGTATTCACCTAAAAATGTAAAATGAATAATGATACAAAAGATAGTTTTCAACTACATATAGATGAAAACCCTAAAAAGGAAAACCCTAGGCTTGCACAATAATAATTAATAAAGTAATTAATTATTATGTACCTAATGTTAACTTAAGTGAAAAAGAGGTAAAAAGGAACTTTACGTAATTAAACAAATATTGTTTAATTAATAAAGTAAATGTCCAATTACTCTAACACTTTGAACCCTAGTGTAAAACACCTCTTCAATAGGATGAACTTTATACAAGTTCTGGAGCATCGGGCTTGAAAACGCCAAGTTTCAAAGCATCGATACTGACATCATAAAATTTCAGAGCATCTTTGGAGAGTGCTCCAGAAGTTATTTTCTGCTTTTTAAGAAGTCCTGCAAAAAATGAAAAAAATATTTGGCTAAGTCCAAAAATGACGAAAGATTTAATGAAGGAAAATATCTCAGCATACATGTCCGGTTATTGCATATTTTCAATTTTTTTTTTTTTAACAGCATAATATTGTTACTAGATAGACTCTGCTGTGGCAGAGTCAACACATTGGACCTCACCCTGCATTTTGACCATCCTTGTAAAGACTTCTTCATTGATTGGCTTATGGTAGACACGTAAGCAATGACCATTGAACAACAAAGTTCACGTGTCACCGTCGATTGGTTTCAACCAAACAGTTCCATTTGAAAAGACTTCATCAACTTCATAAGGTCCCAGCCAGTGAGTCTTGAGCTTCCCCTTATGATCCTTGTATCTCGGATCAAATAACAAGGCCCAATCCCCATTATGAAACTCTTTTTCCTTAATATGTTTATCGTGCCACACTTTTTGTTGATGTTGAATTAGTTCAGTTTGATGGACGACGTCTAAACGAAGCTCATCTAATTCACTTAGTTGCAGAACTAGTTCAACTTGGGCTCGTTTTAAATCTAGACCTAATTCCATAGTTGTTCGTAGAGTTTGTAGTTCAAACTCAATGGGAAGAAGAGGCTTCTTCCCAGAAACGAGTTCATAGGGGTTGAATCCAATCATAGATTTCCAGGTTGTGTTGTATGCTCATATAACTTCAGGGAGTTTCCTGACCCAGTCTTTTCTTCTAGAAGAAACTATTTTTGTTAGAATATTTTCTAGTTCTCTATTAGTTACTTCTACCTGGCCATTCGCTTGAGGGTGGTAAGGGGATGACTTCTTATGGCTTACTTGAAAATGATTGGTAAATTCCAAGAGCACTTGAGACATGAATTGGGGTCCCTGAACAGTTATTATAGTTCGAGGGGTTCTGAATTTTATGAAGATTTTATTATAAAGGAATTCTTCAACCTGCTCTTCCCTAGCTATTCTTAAGGCTTAGACTTCAACCCATTTTGTCATATATTCAGTGCAAACCAGTATATACTCTTTCCCTTGAGAGGAAGGATCTATGGGTTGTTAGAAATCTTGAATAAGATTAATAACCAGGAACACCTACAAAAACAATGATAAATCTTCCACAAGAGGATATGCAAGAATGAGCTTGCTTGATATTAAGACCTCTCAAATGATGAGGTAAAAAGGATAATACAAATGATATAATAACCCTCCTTATATAGGAAAAGGTGAGGTACAAGATGCAGTAAGATGTTGCCATGTGTCTTGATCTAACAACATGTGACAACAAGGAAACTCTAAAAAGATTAAATGCATCCTAAGGTTAAAATAACTTAAGTTAACTTATGCTAGTGTAGTAAATAAATATTTACACTAACACCCCTCCATAAGTGCAACTTAGGGAGGAAAAGAAAATGCAATGATTATGCATGATGAAGATGATGGGTCCTGGCTGATGGCCATATTAGGTACCCATGTACATAGGATGAAAATGCAACTAATCTCCCACAAAATGGAGAAAAGGGGGAAAACCCAGTGGGAAGAAAACCCCTCTCTGAAAAAAAGGAGATGAAATGCAGAAAGTTGATGATTTGGAGGACTCAACATCATCCCCCCAAGGACAACAATCATCACATGGATACAATACAATCAATGCCCCCCCCCCATAGGAGGGAAATAGAGAGACAATATAGTCCCCCCAAAATATGTGATCACCTGCAAAAAAAGGTAAGTGTATGTAGACAAAACATGATCCAATGTCGACAAACAACTTGTCTCCCTTTCGGAAGAAACAAAACCAGGTGCAAGTGCAGAGATGCTTCCCATTTCGGATAGGAATTGAAGGAAGGATGGATGTATATGAATGCTGATGATGTCTTTGAAAGCTACTCATGTGTCTCCTTGCCTGATGAAGATGAAGATGCCACAACCCACTCAGGTACATACCCAATCAATGTAGAAGGTGACAAATCAGGACGATGCGGAAATAGATGCTGAACAAAATCCAAAGACTGTGATGATTTGAAAATAGGAGTGCAATGACTGTCATCAAATAGGAGAGATATCCCCTCAAATATGTCTTGATGAATGATGATGATGATGGAAGCCTCAATCAATGACTCTGGAAAAGGAATCACTGAATGTGAAGGGATACCAATAGTCTCTGATGGAGAAGAAGGATAATATGCAAGCCCCATAATGGACAAACAAATTTCTCTAAAAGTACAAAGACACTGACCTTCAGCAACAAATAGAAACTTCCAAATAGCTGATGTGCAACTGAAGTGATGCCACCCAAAACAAGACCTTTTCCCAAGCTTCAAGATATCCAAGTTATTGAACAAATGCACCAAATTTGAACAAAATCAATGCAACAGTACCTGGAGCTGAAACTGATAAAAGTGACTAGATGGATGAAAAAAGCTTTGAATCACCTTCCTGATGCCACTGGAATCACTAAATTTCGATCAACGGTTGTGAAGATATGAGCCTTTATGTCCAAAATGAAGGGTTGACTTCAGTTGACTGTAGAATTTTTTGGAATAAAAAATTTCTAGAATGGATTTCACCACTAGAAAGAGCACTGAATTACCTTTCCGACGCTATCTCGTTTACTGATTTTTGATACCCTGGTGAAAAGTTATGGCGATTTGAAAAAATCTGCCCTATTAGGGCCTGCAGGCTAAACAGGTGCAAAATTTTAGCACCCTGGGCTAAAAAAAATTAGCCCCTGGTCGCTGATATGATGAGGGGCGGGCTGGCAATTAAAAAAAAACAAGCCACTGGATCGGTGGTGGCGGAGCTGAGCTGTGTTGGCGATGGGTGGCGCGGCCGGAACCAGGTGGAGGCGCCGCTGGGAACTTAGCGGAGCCCTCAGATCTCTAGGTGACCGAGGCTGGGTGGAAGACAGCGTCGGCGGTCGGCGGTGAATGCTCGGTCGGCAGTGATAGAGCCGGTGGAAGCTCATCGGTAGTCGGTGGTGAATGCTCGGTCATCGGTTGGCGGTGAATGCACAGTCAACAGTCGGCGGATGGGATGGGACCAGAGTCAGCAGATGGGACAACCGATGACATTGGCGGTCATCGACGATGTCAGTGGATGGCGAAAACACTTTTCTCCCCTTTTTTTTAATTTTAATTTTATTTTATTTTTAACAATTTTTTTTGATTTTCACAGAACTATAGAAAAATAAAAAAATTTTGAATAATTTTTCACAGAGCGGGAAAAAAATGCAGAATTTTTTTTGCAAATATATTGTACCCTGTACCTGGCGGGCTGTACGGCCTGCTGGGTAAATTTTTTTTGCCTCACGAATAGCTGACGCCAAATATGGGCGTGTTATATGTTGATTTTCTTCTCTCGGGCTCTCTGGATCTGATGGCGAGGTCGAAAAAAGCTCCTGAAGGTCTGTAATCTCCAAATCTTTCAAAACTTCAGAACCTCATAACTTTGGCATAAAATGTCAGATTTTGGCGAAACAAAAGTTGATTCTGACTTTTTGGACAGCCCTGGACTCAGATATGAGCTCAGATTTCTTCCAACATGCACCAAAAGTGACCTTCCAAAGAAAACCTAATATGGAGACAACCTCAAAGAAGATCTTACAGCAATAGCTCAATCCTCAAATTTGGGAGGAGTCTTGTAGGAATGGCTCTAATACCATGTTAGAAATCTTGAATAAGATTAATAACTAGGAACACCTACAAAAACAATGATAAATCTTTCACAAGAGGATATGCAAGAATGAGCTTGCTTGATATTAAGACCTCTCAAATGATGAGGTAAAAAGGATAATACAAATGATATAATAACCCTCCTTATATAGGAAAGGGTGAGGTACAAGATACAATAAGATGTTGCCATGTGTCTTGATCTAACAACATGTGACAACAAGGAAACTCTAAAAAGATTAAATGCATCCTAAGGTTAAAATAACCTAAGTTAACTTATGCTAGTGTAGTAAATAAATATTTACACTAACATGGGTCCGATAAAATCTAAACCCCATTTTTCGAATGGTTCAAGGATTAACTATGGCAACAACAAAATTTCCGAAGAAGCAGTTGGTCTTCCTACCCTCTGACATTCATCAAAATGATGAACATAGTTCTTAATGTCTTTGTGCATTGAGGGCCAATAGTATTTGGTGCCTAAGACTTTGTGGGAAGTTCTCTTTGCAGAGAAATGTCCTCTTGAAGGGTCATCGTGATAGGCCCTTAGAATGTTGTAGGTTTCATCCGCTCTTATACATCTCCTCAAAATCATGTTAGGACCACAATGAAATAACATTCCATGAATCCATTTGAATGGGGCACTTTCCCTAATTAAACGCTTCTTTTGCTTAGACGTGAATCCAGGAGGTACTTTTGAAGTAGCTAAATAGTTAGCGATATTTGCAAGCCAAGGTGATTTTACAAAAACTGCAAACAGATTTTCATCTGGGAAATCATCATGTACAAGGGTATTGTCATCTTCTTCATATTTGATTCATGACAGAAAATCGACTACCACATTATATTTCCCTAGTTTATCAAAAATCGTGGCATTAAACTCCTGAAGGAGAAATAGCCATCTCATAATTCGACCATTAACCACAGGTTTGTTCATTAGGTACTTCATAGCTAAGTGGTTTGTATAAACTGTGACCTTATACCCCGTAATATAATGATGAAATTTCTTAATAGCTTGAACAACAACCAAGAATTCCTTTTCTATTGTTGTATAATTATTTTTTGTCGGAGTAAGATTTTTGTTGATGAAATATATAGCATACTTCCCCCCGTTCTCATCTTCTTGTCCTACAACTGCACCGATAACATCATCAGAAGCATAATCATAGATATAAAAGGGAATACTCCAATTTGGCCTTCTCAAAATGGGAGCAAAGACAAGATTTTCTTTGATTGCTTCAAATGATTGCTGACACTCATATGTCCAGACAAACTCCACTTATTTCTGTAGAAGAGAGAACATAGGAGTTGCAATTTTACTAAAGCCTTCTATGAACCTTTTGTAGTAACCAACATGTCCAAGAAAACTTCTTACATCTGTCCGAGTTTGAGGGATTGTCAACTGTTCGATGATTTCAATTTTCTTAGGGTCGACCTTTATTCCCTTTGAGGAAATATGATGACCCAAGACTATTCCTTGTTCCACCATTATTAAGCATTTCTCATGGCTAAGGGATAGTCTATTTTCCTCACAAACTTCCAGAACTCGATCTAGGTTCTGAAGAGCTTCGTCATATGTTGACCCATAGACTGTAAAATCGTCCATGTAGACCTCAACACAGTCATTAACGAGAGCGGAAAATATGGCAAGAACGACTCTCTGAAAGGTCGCTGGAGCGTTGCACAGTCCAAAAGGAAGCACCCTATATGCAAATGTTCCCTAAGGGCAGGTAAACATGGTTTTTTCTTGGTCTTCTGGAGTATCTTCCGAAGTTATGGACTTTAAATGTTCCAGATATGGTGCCATCCTTTTCTTACTTAGAATAAGATCCTCCTTATGTTGACCTAAGGACTGACCTTCCTCCTCTTGAGACAAGTCAGCATCCCCTACCGCTAAAAAAGGCTCTTTGTCTTGAGGAGTGGTATCCTGTTTAGACGACGTGTCTTTTGTTGGACTTTTAGGCTCAGTTTCCTCCACTATTTCTTTAATGGTCGGAGGTTGAAGATTTCAACTAGAACGTAACTGCACATTTCTAAAGTGTATTGCATTTAGCCCTGTAACATTTTCATGTTCGGTAGAATAGACTGGTGTATTTTGTCGATTATTCTTAGGATTGGGAAGCGGTTGTGCTAGAAGCCGAGGTTGGTTTACCTGCTCATTCTGAGGAGGGTTTTGAGCTAGAGGTAACAGATTATGTTGTTTATTCCTCCTTGGTTCAATATAGAACTAATTTTGTACCCGATTCCATTGGGGGACTGCATGTTGTTGATACCACTGTTGATTTCCCCATGTATGGTATGTCCACTCAAGGGATCCCCAATAAGGAGGTCCCCAGTTAGTTTGAGGTGGAGGAATTTGATTCCAAGATGGAGTCCATTGATTATGAGCCCAGTTATTTTGTGGTCTCCATGTAGGATTAGGATTCTATCCATAAGGAAAGTTTCCTCTTTGACGTTGGTTTAAGGAATTTATCTCTTTTTCAACTTGAAGGGTTTTTTTCTTAGTATTCCTAATATCCAACAAAAGCTTGCACTGGTTTGTAGGATGGTTTTGTTCACATAGTTGACAAATATTGATTTTATCCAAAGGACAATCACGCAATAGGTGTTTATTCTGACACCTTGGACAATAAATTGACAAGGTCTCAGGGTTGCGAGTTTTAGCTTGTATACCATCTAATGTGGTATTCAACTATACGAGAATGTCCATTTTGCAGATTTTCTATTTCTTCGCAAAGCTTACCTATCTCGTTAGACCCTTTAAAAGATTAGTTTTGCGGATTCCTCCCCGAGTACGAGAGAAATTCTGACATAACTTACATATTTCTTCAAGAGCTAATTGAGATACGCCACCTTTTCCCATTAAATCAAGATTTCTTCGAGCGTCATCATCAAGACCTTTAAGAAATATTGTTTTGAGAATATCTACGCTAATGGTAGTTTCTCCACTTCTCTTGGAGAGGAAGAGGAACCTATCGAGATAATCCTCCAAAATTTCATCCTCATTTTGTCTCAGTTTAAACAACTCCTCCTTATGATCACTTACCCTACAATAACTTTGGTATTTTTGCAAGAAGATAGTCTCCATTTCCTCCCAGGATGTTATACTACTAGCACCCAATCCCATGAAACAACGCATTGTCGAGTCCTTCAAAGTTGATGGAAAGAGCTTCAAATTTTGGTTGTCGTTCTTATAATCATAGGTTTGACATAGGACTTTAAATTCAAAAAGGAATTGGTCAGGGTCTTCCGAGGACAAGCCACAGAAGGTTGGAAGGAAGCTGGAGAAATGTTCTTCATGACAGTATCATCATCAACATCCAATGTAATAGGATAGGTAAATGTTCTAGGAGGCTGAGGTTCATTGTGGTTAGGTTAAACTCTACGATCTCCCATTATGTTCAGAAGAGTATGTTCCTCAAAAACAATTTCCTCTATAACTGGTTGTTCTGCTAGTTGCTCGCCAGGTAAATAATGAAAAGCCTTGGGTGGAGTAGGCTCAAATAATTCTTCAGAAGTGTGGTCATCTGAGCCTTGGGCTTCGCTTTGTATGATTGGTATGTATTTTGGGGGGCTCTTTGGTAGAAAACGTCTGTGAGGGCCTCTTTTCTGGACCATGCAAAAAAGAAAGCCGACGAAGAAATTTTTGGCATAAAACTTTGTATTCAAACCGTCTCATAATAACACTTAAGCACAAAGGATTTTTAAGAAGTCCTTGGTAACAACGCCAAAAAGTGATAGGCTGTCGTTAGGTCCTACTACTTTAGAATAATTTAATGTCAATTAGTCAACCGGGCAGTGTCCAAGGCAGTTTGCAGAAGGAGATTATTTGAATAACTCATTTTATATTTTTATGTTTTTCTTTTAAACTACGAAAAATCAAGTCTAATCTAAGACCATTTAATTTTTAACTAGAAAATAATCTTACTCTAATAAAATCCATAAATACTAAATTAAAAATCATAAGACAACTAATTTAGAAAGAATTACGACTAAACTAGAAAGCATGTAAATAAGCAAACTAAACAATTGATATATTACAGAAACATAAAAATAAGGGAATAGACAATTAAACATCTTTTAAATAGTAAATGATTTTATCAACTACAAAAGATAACTTATACAAATTAAAAACAATGGTGCTCCAGAACTACAAACTCGACTCTTCAACAACTTGTTACTTCCTACTGAACAACAATTTACCTTTAATAAAGAAAATAACTTAACAGTAAAATACTTATCTATCTAGGCTAACTCCCCTCGAGTGGCCAGCTCACGGGATAATACTTCATCTTTAAATCACATAAGCTATAGGTTCTCAAATCCTTTTATTACAAATAGTCATCATCATTCAAAATTCAATAGTTACCAATACACAAAAATCAGATAACTCATTTTAACAGTGCTTTGAAAAACCATGTGAACAACATAACGATACTTCCTCTCTGTCTTATTCGTTACTTGTGAAATTAAATTTTTATAGATACATTTTTAACTAAATCCTAAATTTAAGATGGTGTGGATAGCCATTGAAAAAGTCTTCCTTAATTTAAAACTAACTTTGATGTCTTTAAAGCTCATAAACATATAGAAGGCTCAAGAAGAGCCATAAAATTTTAACAACATAGATTTAAAGAATATAAACTAAATCTTCAGTGCATTATCCAAGCATCTAGGAGTGGGCTTGCAACATTACTCTTGAGGCACATGTTGGATCAACTTCTGTAACAGCTGTGGGATGACCTGTTATCCCCTACAAAAATGCTCAAATCAACCCATTAAACCTACTTTGGTAAATTTTCTCAATTGATCAAAAGAAAGAAAGAAAGCATAATTTTAATTAAAATAAGAAATTACTTCTCCTAAAGTTTAATAAATTGGAACAGGCTTAGGATTGAGTTAGCAAAAGTAAGCTTTCCAGATTTTATTATGATGAGGTTATTTTTACCTCATCAACTGAAACAACTAGCTGCTTGCAGTCAAACATACCAAACCTCTCCAGAACTGTATTCACATACTTACTCTGGCTTACCCAAAGCTTCCTACTTGTTCTGTCCCTAGTTATCTCTATTCCAATAATGTACTTTGCTATACCAAGATCTTTCATTTCGAACTTTGCAGACAACTGGGATTTAAGATTAGAAATCATAGTCTTGCTATTTCCTAGGAATAACATATCATCCACGTATAGTGTAATAAAAAGCACATGATCATTGTCAGATTTATGATAAACACAATGATCAGATTTTGATCTTACA
This sequence comes from Sequoiadendron giganteum, assembly GCA_007115665.2. Taxonomy (NCBI): domain Eukaryota; kingdom Viridiplantae; phylum Streptophyta; class Pinopsida; order Cupressales; family Cupressaceae; genus Sequoiadendron; species Sequoiadendron giganteum. Next base: position 18,390,772 of record CM021104.1, read on the forward strand.
AATTCCATGGACAACACAAATGTGTCAAATTTTTGGTACCAGATTCTAGGAGACTGCTTCAAACCATACAGAGATTTATTTAACTTACAGACCAGATTTTGTTTACCTTTCACAACGAAACGCTCAGGTTGGGACATATAAGTTTCTTCTTGCAACTCACTATGGAGAAATGCTGTCTTCACATCCATCTGTTCAATTTCAAAATCATACACAACTACCAATGACAACATAAATCTGATAGGTGCCAGCTTTGCTACAAGGAAAAAAATCTCTCCATAATCAATTCCCTCAATTTGGGAAAATCCCTTTGCAACCAGTCACACCTTATACTTCTCAACACTGCCATCAAAGACTGTCTTCTTTTTGAATATCCACTTACAACCAATAGGCTATCACCCTTTAGGGAGTGGTATCAAATCCCAGGTTTCATTCTTCTTCAATGAATCCATCTCTTCATTCATGACTTCCAACCAAGAATTCAAATCAATCATGTTGATTGCTTCTTTTACAGTCTTAGGCTCATCGTTGCTAGTAATTAAAGCATAGACACAGTTTGAATCTAACATAGAGAAACCATAACTTTCAGGTTGCCTTTTTTTTCTCATGTAGACCTTCTTACAGGCTGAAGTTGACTTCCAGAGCTGCTTGAACTCTCCTCAGTCTCAGATAAACCATGCAACTCTTCCCTTTCTAGAGTTTGGGGAATCTCAACTGCATCCTTCTTCTTGTCACTCTGATCTGTCTCAAGCTGTTGATCACTTATTGAAGGTTTTAGCTCATGAAATATCACACTTCTGTGTACAAAACCTTCTTAGTAATAGGGTTCCAAAGCTTGTATCCCTTCACACCAACTCCATAGCCGATGAGAATACATTTGACAACCTTGTTATCCAGTTTTTATCTCTTTTCATTTGGCACATAAATATATGCCTCACAACCAAAGACACAGACATGCCTCAAAGAGGTCTTCTTACCAGACCATGCTTCCAAAGGCCTCTTATCAACAAGAGCAAAGAAAGGAGATCAATTTATTAGATAACATGTAGCCACAAACTCAGCCCATAACTTCTGCTCCAGACCAGCACCACTCAACATACTCCTTACCTTTTCCATCAATGTCCTATTTAACCTTTCAGCAACTCCATTCTGCTGTGGAGTGTAAGCTATGGTTTTATGCCTTTTAATTCCATGATCAGTGCAATACCTTTCAAAGTCTACAAAACAAAATTCACCGCCATTGTCTATCCTCAAACATTTAATTTTTCTTTCAGTCTGATTCTCTACCAAAGATTTAACTTCTTTAAACCGACTTAACACTTCTGATTTACTTTTAAGAAAGTATACAAATGTCCTTCTCAAACAATCATCAATAAAAGAAACATAATATCTAGAATTCAATAACGAAGGAACATTAACTAGACCAAACCATCAGAATGAACATAATCTAGTATACCAGAAGATTTATGAGGACTAGAATAAAGTGAAACACGGTACTGTTTTCCATAGATATAATGTTCACAAAAATCAAACTCAAAGTTACAATCATCAAGCCCTTCTACAAGTTTTTAATTCTTCAAGGTTTTTAAACCTCTCACCTATGTGACCTAGTCTATGATGCCACAACACAGTCTTGTCAATTGAGAGTTTTACCTCCAAAGCATTTGCACCCAGAGAAGTGTCTTCATCTTTCTCTACAAGGACTGATTTACATGACTCTATAGAAGCATTGTTACATTGAACAAGACATGCATCCAACTTGTATAGAGTGCTAGTATGAACACCCTTAGCCATCACCATTGCACCTCTAGCTATTTTACATCCTTTACTAGAGAAAGAAACTTCTACACCAACATCATTTAACTTACTAACAGAAAGAAGATTTCGAGCCAGACCTCGAATGTGCAGTACGCCACCAATCCCTTTGACTCTTCCGTCAGGAAACTTAATTTTGACTCTTCCTCTGCCAACTATCTCTAGTGTTGAATCACTTGCTAGGTACACCTTTCCACCATCATACTTCTCATATTTAGAGAACCATTCTCTATTGGAAGTCATGTGAAAAGATGCACCTAAGTCAACTAACTAGACATCATTTGATGCCTGAGTTGTCAAGGCTGCTGCAATGAAGACATATGCATCACTTTGAGAAGATTCATTATCAGAAGCATTCTTCTTCTTCTTCTTCTTCTCCTTGTAGTCCTTTCGGATATGACCAGGTTGCCCACAATTCCGACATCTCACCTTGAAATTTTTACTAGGAGACTTTGATCTCCCTGTAGATTTGGATTTCGACTTCTTGTGCTTCTTCTTGCCTTTCTCCTTTGGTCTACCTCAAACAATAAGAGCCTCTTTGGCCATCTCAAAAGACTTCGTTCACATTTCTTCAGACGTAAGCAAAGCAACCACATCATTCGTCTTGAATGTAGTGGTTGTGCTTCCAATAGCCATCACCAGATGATCCCAACTATCATGTAATGAACATAACACGAGCATGCAACGATCCTCCTCCTCAGTCTTTACACCTACAAATGCCAGCTGAGTAACACTCATATTAAACGAGTTCAGTTGGTTTGCACAAATGCACCTTCTTCCATTTTCAAGGAGTACAACTTCTTCCTCAGGAATAACTTATTTACCAAAAACTTCCCTTGATAAATACCACCAAGCTTCTTCAACAATGAAGCTACAGACTGCTCCTCATGGACGTTCAGGAGTACAAAATCAACTAGATTTAGTCTTATCAGAACACTTTCTTTTCTATTAGCAAGATCCCAAGCTTCTTACATCGTACTTTGTGGCTTAGTTCCAGACACTGCTAACCAGAGGTCTTTATCCACCAACAACTCTTCCATTTTGAGTTTCCATAACTCAAAGTTGCTGCCATTAAAATTTTCAATATCTACTATACCAGATGTACTCGTCATCTCAAACAAAAACAAGTTTTAACAATGCAAGAATCCCACTGAAACAATATTAGCACAAAAATTTGAGCTTTCTCTCAAGGATAACACAATAGGCCAAGCTCTAATACCACTCAAAGGGAAAACGGGGGTGGATCTAATGACCCAACAATGCATAATACATTTCCTTAACACTAATACAACAGAGGAGAGGAGCATAAACAGGTTCTAATAACTTCTAAAAAACTACTGAGATGAGAAATAAATAGCATAAAATAGAAAACATAAATAAGCATTCACAGTTGACACAAGATATAGGTGGGAAAACCTTTACAGGTAAAAAACCCACCACACCAAGCAAGACTAATTTTGTATTACAGTAAAAATATTACATACAAAAGCATCAATCTTTACTAATTAGCTCACAACAACTCATATTTATTCTCTCTATCACAAAATTTCCTTGCAAAATCTGCTATCTATTCACTTCACACTTCGACTTGCACTTATGTGTACATTTTCGTCAACCTCACACTGACTGTACAAGTCTTCATCACATTAAACCTCTCAACCAATCCCATGGCTTTAAGTTCATGCATATAACTTCTAGTACGCCATCAATCTTCATTGATTGCATCGAGCCACCCAACAATAACTTCCCCACCCAAATCGGGTTCCTGTCATTAGCTGAAATCGACCTGCAATCATTACTTTTACTATTTTGGCTTTTGGCCAATCAACATGCTGTCAACTTGCCACGCGTCCACCAACTATTCACTGATTGCATTTGATTTCGAGTCCAACTCGGTCAAAACTAGGTCTGAGCTCATTTGATCTCTCTACGACTCTACCACTCGACCACTGAGCTGACTCTACCCATCTGAGGTAACGTGGTGAGCCCTGCTGAGCTCACCCATGCTTCCCTGTGCTACCGCCGAGTCCAACCAACCCATTCGCGGTGTGGCAGAAAACACCTTCGAGCTCTACCTTGTCTTGCACATGCTACCACTGCTCCATTTGAGTTGACTCACGGTAATGTGGTGAGCTCGTCCAAGCTCACCCTTCGACTCCACCGAGATCTTCCAAAGATACCCTGCGCTACTGCCAAGTCCAACCGACCCATCTACGGTGTGGTAGAATGACCGTCCGAGCTCGCTCCTTTTCTGCATCATGCTACCACTGCCCAGTTGGAGATGACTCACGATGTGGTGGTAACGGCCGAGCAAACCGTTAGCGGTCAAACCGCTCTACTGTGGGGGCCGCCAGGCCACCCCGCAGTAGGGCGGTAACCGCCAGACGGACTGCAGGCGGTCTCACCACGGTGAGTGGACCCACCGCCCGTAGTTAGGCGGTAACTGCCAAGACTATCACCACGGTACTGCCAAGGGATGAAGGCACAACCGCGGTATAGCGGTAAGGATAAAAAGAAGCCAGGCGCGGTAAGGCGGTAAAGGTTGAAACATCAAATTTTTGCCAAGTCCAAAAATAAAGGTGCAAAATGGAAGTTGAGACACAAATTCTCAACACTAACTACATGACTCCATTCTTCAAAGGTTTGTAGGTCAGTCCTAGGGCTTCAGCTATCTGCCTAGCATGACTGTGGTGCTGGCACCAGAGTCAATCATGGAGTTGTGTAGCAATTTCTTACCCACAACAAGGGTCAAGTAAAATGACTTCGGATTTGGTTCGCCTTTGTCAACTTTGAATGCAAATTTTTCTTCTTGATCCTTAGTAGAGGTTTCTTCTCTGGTATTCGCAAGAACTTTGGCTAGAGGTGACTGACTAATAGCTTCCTCCTGCAATGATTTCTCTTTTGGTTCTACGATTGGTTCTTCTTGGAGAGCCTTCTGTAGCAATGTCTTTTCCTCCGAAATGGCTAAGATTTCCCATAGGGAAATGTTAACGGATGACTTTTTCAATTGTTCCACTACATCAAACTGTGGTGGTCTTGGAGGTTCTTTCCTTTTGGCCCTTGTCATTATAATTTACTTTGTTTGTGGACATGGTGATGCCACTACAAAAGTACTAGATTCATAGTCGGAGGTGCTTTTTGGTTGCAGACTGACTAATTATGGGATGACTGCTTCGTTCGTGGAGTCTCCTTTGGAGCGGGTGTTGTTGTTGGGTTATATATGTGGAGCTTCAGAAGAGGTCACTTTGAATGTGAACACCGCCTCTTCTCCTTCCATCCATGAGAAAAGAGCGTGGTTGAGAGCTATATCGATTTCTTGCTCTAGAGACATTCCTTGCATCTAAGCGGTGAGTACCACATTTTCCATTTGTGGGTAGGCGTATGCATAGTCTCCATGCTCCAATGTTGTACCTTGGCTGTGTTGTACTGCTATATTGTGCTATAGATTGTTGTGTGGGAAATTTTGGGGCATATGTGAGTCACCGCAAGGAAAACACCAAGGGTTTCCATCATTGATCAAATTGTTTTGTCTTGCAATCAACTCTTTGTTTGAGCTTAGGTTGGTATTTGGTAATGAGGTAGGTACTGACACTATTTGACTTGTTGTTGATGCTTGAGGACTTGTGTGAGTGCTTCCTTGGAACTGATTTTGTTGGTAAGAAGGCCTTCCGCCTTGATAATTTTGATAGGCTGGCTTCAGAGGAGTGGCTTGGTTGCGCTTGATGATAGTTATCTCATTGGCCATAGCTCACAACATTTCCTTTGTGTCACTTGTTTCATCCTTCGAGGGACTAGGTAAAGCACTCTAAGGTGTCCTTGCATACATGTACATAGATTACGGGGGAGCAACTGGTGCGATACGTAGCGTTGCTTGGGCGGAACCTGGCATCTCAGGGAATATAGGCATAGTGGGCCGAGGCGGCAACTTCTTGACATCGATCAGATTGTTTTCTGCTTTAATTGCAATACTATATGCATCTAGTAATGTTGTTCCATCGAGTGATTGAATCATCATGGAAAATGTCCATGTTGATGGAATTTAGGAAAAACATGAATGCTAAGTCGGGTGGTGGATGAATTGTAGCATGAACTCTTTGCCAAGTTATGTGGAACTGTGCATTGAAGTCTATCAAGGCCTTAGACGAGGCCCGCTTGATGGTCTCTAGTTGGTGATATTGAGAAGATCTATCGCCATCGTTCAAGAATCTTTCAAAGAAGGGGTCTCCAATCTGATCCCATGTACCGATGGAATTAGCCGACAAATTGTGGTACCAATTCGATGCTTTCCCTCTAAAAGAGGCTGCGAGTAACCTTAGCGCTATGTTTTCATTTGTTACTCCATGAACCAAACACACATCTGCAACATCTTGGAGATGTTCAAATAGTGTTCTCGAGCCATCTTCGGTAAAATTAGGAATAGAATTGAGGGCAGAGACTAGAATGGGGGCCCAAATGGTAGGTGCTACTGGGGAAACAAGAGGACTTTCAGCATCCCAAGCCACATAATTTTGGTTGGCGATAGGCAACATAGCTGGTGGAGGATTTGGGATGTTTATGTAATGGGTTATAGTTGGTATTGACCTTAATGGAGATACCAACAAACCAGGGTTGTTTATTGTTTGGGATCTTATGTCAGGTCGATGGCTCATGTAATTTTCTTAAAGCTTAAGCATATCCTTCATAGTCATCCCACCGGGCGTGCTAGAAAAGAAAATAAATTGTTGATACCGAAAAATGGCAAGGTAACAACCTCTTATGGGAAACTCAGTTTTAGGGGGGACCTATTGCGCCAAACTAAGTAACCTCTGGATTTTAAAGAAGTCGACTTCTTCTATAACCGGGGTTTTGAATGGGAAACATAAGCAAATATAAAAATAAAAGATCTAACTAGGGCAGTATGCCAAGATTTAGATTTAAGGCACGATAAACCTATCTTATAGATATGGTCTAAGGGCCCGCTAAGCAATTTGCTATGTTCGAAATGACAACTATAAAAGAAAAAGACCTGAATGATTTATTTCATAACATAAAATCATTTGCACAGAGTTTCACTGAACAAAAAGAGTCAAAGACATGTTTCCAAATCAACATTCTATTCAAATCATTGAAGTTGCAAATAAACTATTAAGAAACAACACAATATAATGTTATCAATAGTTAAGAAACATAAATGCCAAATTACAAGGGCACAGTCTGTGAGTCTTTACAACTATTGAACAAAATAGAGGCCTGGTGTCTCCTAAATTTTTCTATAGATAATTCGAACTAGCACATAGCATTTTTCTTTCCTTATCTAAAGAATTCCTTCTTCATTTTGTTTCTGAAGAACTCCTTCTCTTCAAACCAGAACCCTTTCTCCTTCAGGAGAAGTAGTATATATAGCCAAGAGCATCCACTGCCTTGGAATTTTATAACAAAAAATGATTCCCCATCATGAATCATAATGCTTGCAACAATGATTCATCGTGCCTGTTGTAATAGAAAGATTCCTGATCATGAACCTAGTCGCTCGCTAGTCAAGTGCATCCCCTGCAAATGATGGTAGTGGTCCCACTCTGCCTTGTGTAAACAAGTGTCACCTTAAGTGAAAACTAGCATAACACGTAGCACAATATGGAAACTAGGTGTTTGTGTCACTCTTTTCTTTTATTTAACTGTGTCGAGGGGTACATGGCAACATTTCACAACCCGAAAATCATCTTCCTCGTCCTTTGATGAGATTTTGTGATGAAGAGACATGTGGCAGCTTCTTTGTTGTTGACATGGTTTGAGGGGCCTACAGAGTTTACTTGGGCGAAGGATACATGGTAGGTAGTCAGGACCCGAAAGAGAAGAGAAGGGAAGCTTTCTTTTGGTAAGCGATTTGGCGACACGTGGTGGCTCGGTATGAGAATGCTGAAAGGTGAAGCTGGAGGCCATTTGCATTTATCGGGCAAGGTCAGAAACCACATAAAACATCAAGATAACCCAAAGGGAGCATGGGGTATATTAAATATCCACAGATAAAATTATGATCCTTCTTCCATAGGACCAACTTAAAGTATTAAATTTGGTCTTATATTTAATTTTTGGTGTAAAAACAAAAATGTCCCTTTATACATTACATGTCATCTAGGGGATCCATAGGATAAATAATGTGTGCAATGAGATTTATGTATTGAAACTCAACGTGGCTTTGGCTACCAACCTCCTTGGGACTAGTAAGCTTGGAAGTATTTTCAAATACTACCATGAAGTTTGAATGTCTGTTTCATACTTGAATAAGCCTCCCTTGGAAATTTTAACAAGACGTCTCTATTAGCCAATTTCTAGTTTTATATAAATCTATCTAGAATTATGATTATCTTTGATGTCCCATGCTACTTTAAAAATGATTTACAATGTACTAAAAATAATATGGTGTCATGCATTGTGAGATTTAATGTACAATTCTAAATGATCTAAAATGGTAATAGTAAGAAAATATTTATATTGTGGAAATTATCTTCTAAATAAAAAAAAATGATAACAAGAAAATTGTTAAAAACATATAAAAAAGGTGAAATAAGTATTTTGGGTGGTCCAATATTTCTTAAAACTCAATATGTTCTCACATCATGTTAATTATAATGTTATTTTATACCAAATTTATATAATATGTTATCAAGTTTTAATATAAAATTTATATCAATCTTGATTTCATCTAAATTAACATAAATTGATATCCATTAATCTGAAATTCATATCAATTTTTATTATTATCAATTTTATATAAAATTTAAAATCTTATGTCAATTTTTATTCATATGAATTTAATGTTGATTTTATATATAAATTGGTATTAATCTTATATTAAATTGATTTCAACTTCTATCAATTTTTTATAATTAATATGAATTTTAGGTTTTTTAAATTTTACATAAAAATTGTATCAATTTATATGAAATATATAAATATATTAATTGATATCTAATTGATATTAATTTTAGATCAATTTTACATTAAATTAATATATGGCTTGATAAGGAGAATGTAGTAGTATGATAGGAAAATAATTGTGTTGTGACAATTGTTCCAAAGGTGTAGGATAGTAATCCTTCATTGGTATGAAGGCTAGGATGAAGATTCTCTCACCCTCATCAAATTGAAAAGAATGTACACACATCCTCATCATTCTTTATTTGACTGACCTACAAAAAGTAGAGGAAAAATGGTGATTTCTTTCATATTTGGTGGTTATATATTTTTAGTGGTCTATCCAAACTAAAGATACCCCATGTCCACCATGCAAGTGTTCTAAATTATTGAACTTGTAGGTTCAACCAAATATTTAGTAAATTGAACTAGGTTTGACCAAATAGTTGTTCAACTAAACTAGGTTTTGTAGGAGTTAATGGTGAACTCCCAACACCCCAAGAATAAATGTCGGACCAAAATATCTTCCACAAGAAATAAAATGGAAAGAATAGCTTGCTATTATTATGGATGCAAGAATATAAGATTGAATATGAAATTTATATACGAGGCCTTTCTTATAAAGGTAAGGTGAAAGATAGGGTTAGACAAGATTGTGACATGTGTCGTAATCCTATGTTATGAGATAACTAACTTAACAAAAATTCCAAAAGATAAGATATGATAAGATCTTATATAGATGACTAATACTTCTAGAAGGTAACCTAGGACCTAAGTAAACTCAACATGTAAATATGTCCCCTACTAGGAATTAGCTAGGTACAAGACCTTATTCACACCAACACCCCTCCTTAAGTGCAACTCTAGGAGTATTTTATTATCCAAAGATGAAAAACATAAAAAAATAATTATTATGGATTTTAAATACTAGGCCATATTAGGTACCCATTTTCAATGCAATCTCTCATAAACAAAGGAAAGGAAAAAAACCTAGTGGGAAAAACTCATCTCCAAAAGAGAGAAAATATGCAAACAAGGATGATGTATGGAGGACTCAATGATACCCCCAGGGACAAATCCATATTGAATATATAATAAATTACGCCCCCCCCCACCCCCATAAGAGGGAGAAATAGAGACAATATATCCCCCCATAAGAGGGAGAAATAGAGACAAGATATCTCCCTATAATGAAAGAGCTCAAGTATCGATGAAGAATGCCTAAAAATAAAAGATGATCCAACGCCTGAGAGAAAAACATCTTCCCTTAGGAAGAAATAAATTCATAGGTTGATGAAGAATCCTCTCCATGTCCAACTGAAATGGGAAAGGATGAAGTCTCAAAATGTATCTCTGAAAATAGAATAGGAGTTTCCAAGTTTAAAGAAGATACAACATAATCATGGTCAAAATCAGCCAAGAAATGCAACAAATCAAGGAAAGGAGGAAACTCATGAATGGAAATATCCAAAGGAAAATAAGATGGGATAATAGTTGTGTTGAAACTATCATAAAAGAGGAGAGAAACCCCCTCAAGTGTGTCCTCCAAATATGTTGTATGAAACTCCATAAACAAGTTAGAAATCCTTGTCAAATATTCATCCCACAAAGCAAGGTCTAAAAAACTATGATCATCTTGCTAAATAAAAGCACTGAAAGTTGAATTAAGAGGTAGAGGACTAGGAATCTCAACACTAGTATCCAAGGTTTATATGACCAAACATATCCTCATGAAGATGATTCACACTTGTTCGATGAGTGAATATCAATCAAAGGAACATCATCAACAATATAAGAAAAATAGGAAAAGGAATACAAATGAGATGAATGTTCAATCGTCCATATAGCAATGATATCTCTAGTATCCAAGTCCCTTATGTATACTCTATCAGGAGTGAACTTAATTGTTTTACCTTGTCCACTATGAGTAATTTGATAAACATAAAGGATATTAGTTAACAAGGAAGGAACATAAAGTACATAATTAAAAGTTCCCTCTCCCATGTCAATAAAACCCTTTCCACACACCTTCATGTATGTGTTTTTACCTAGCGAAATATTAGGTGAATTACAAGGCTCAAAAGAAGAGAATATTCCCATAGATGATAATGTCACTTTCCTAAAAGGGTGACATAGCTTTGTGCTTTCACCATGAATTATGAGCAACCAAGATATCTGATGTAGAAGCATCTTTGAGGTTGGCACAATATTGCATCTATTGGAAGAATGATGAAGGAACCCTTTTAATGTGTTGTCATTGATGCCAACATTAATTGTTGACATTTTCTCTAATCCAGTGAACAAAATGAAGATATCCTAATTAGGTATTTTGGTCCACAATTGCTCATATAATAAGATTTGATTATGAGGTGATAATATGTTATTCCTAACTACTATGTGTGTCTATGATCAATATTTCAACTATTTTGGATTAACAGTTTGAAAGTTATAAGTGACTGTAGACACCTAAATTCGACCACTTTCATATGGTAATAATCCCATCATTTATTCATCTAATCCATCTTTATTAATTAAATGACACATTTAATTAATATTGTCCATTTTTCCTAACATTCCTAAGGTATTTAATTTAATCAATTAAATACTTTATACATTAGCCACTTCATCTCTAAATTAAATAAATCAATCAATTCATTTAATTTAGTCAATTATCCTTTTCATTTTTTAATTTATTATTTCTCTCTCCTTGTCCCATCCTCCATATCCCTTTCACTAAATTGGATTAATTTAATTAATCCTCCATTAAGGTGTGCATATCCTTAATTAAGATAGTGTCACATCCTCCATAACTTTCCACTTGTCTCTAATCATCATTAATTGATCTAATCATCTTTTTGCACAATCCTAATTCTAATCACTTACCCCATTTGACATGTCCTTGGGTCAACCTTCTTGGTACTTACCTTTTTTGGGTTGACCTCTTCCCCATGTGAATTAAAAATTCACACTTATTCTCCCCATGCATTTGTCTTCCCCATGACATCTCATGTGTCATATCATACCCAAAGGACAAGGACCTCTTTTAGAGGAATCTTGTTTTATCCTTTAGTCTCTCCTTAAAAGTGAATTAAAAATACACTTTTATTCCTCCAAAGCTTTCCCCTTCTCCATGTGATCATTGAGAGGTCACATCAGTCACATGCCAAGGTACTTGCAAGTACCTTGGGACCACATGGCCTCTTCCATGTCATTTGTACCCCTTGCTATCTCATCTTGTCCTTTGGACAACTCACTCGCCACATGTCAAGATGTGAGGGCTTGTGAGTCCTCAAATCACCATAGCCCTCCATCTTGGCCATAGTGGCTCGCTCAATCTTGACCATTGAATTCTCTATAGAATTCAACTTCTCCTATAAATACCCCCCTCTTCCTTCATTAAAGGATCTTGCATCTTCTAAGTTAGAAAATCCTTATGCATTCTTAGCCAACTTATGATCTTGAGCCATTTGAGCCTCCATAAGTTGTTATCACATAATTTTTCATTCAATATCCATCCATCTTAGCAATTTAAATCCTTATTTTGCATTTCAATCACTTTTCATCATCTTGCCATCAAGGAGCACACATATTATCAGCTATCAAAGGGCCAACCAAGGGAAACATGGATAAAAGGTATATCAATCTGATTTTCACTTTTATCTTTTTTTTAACTTAGGGTAATCATTTTGAGGTGTTAGGTGTTTTTGTGCTCTTCTTGCATTCTAGTTTGTTTTGCATTTTAGATTAGCACACTTTTTCCCCTTCAGAGTGACAGTAGTTTGACATGCAATTTTGACTTTATACAATGTAATGGGGTATGAGTAATCCGATCCGCATTCCTCCGGTGATTGGGATCAGACTAAAATTTTGGGAGATTGTTTACAGGTGTCATTACACTATATACTCTAGATGGTGTGTGATTATATGATCAAATGGATCGTTGGTGATTGATCAATTGGCTTATTTTGTGATTAGGTCTAATTCTCGACCGACCTAATGCTTGATATATGTTGTGGAGTTCAAATATGTATTGTGAATATTAATAAGATCTATTTTAGGTTCATGATGACCTAAATTGAGTGTTGTATGGTTGGTTTGAGCACGAAGATGTTTTTGATTCAAATATGAAGCTGATAAGGCAACTTTGATTTAATTTTGGGCTACATCCAACCTAATTGATGTGTGCAGATGTATTGGGTATATATGTGAGACATTTTTGAATGATGCAAATATGAAATGCGAGAGATAAGTGATAGGATGCGATGGAAATTTATATGTGTGTGTGATATGAATAATAGTAGAATTGTTGTGAATATTGAGTGACTGTAAAATAGAGCAGTATTTTGTATTCAGAGCTTCAAAGGAACTAAATTCAGTACAAGGAAGGTGCATTTTTTATCAGTTCACATCTTGGTTGTATGGCCATTTATGTTTTGTAGCTATCTTTGGTTGTGATCCTTATTAAATAGTGTGTCCTAGTAGTGAGCCTCTATAATATCTTATAACCAGTTATAATATATTGTGAGCTAATCCTCATCGTGGTTTTTCCTTTTTTGGGTTTTCCATGTAAAATCTTGGTGTTCATGTGTCATGTGATATTGTGGTTGCTTCATGTTTTCATTCATTGTTGTAGTTAGATGTGTTTTGTTAATTGGATGGATTATGATCAAATGGTTTAATAGAATATTGATTCAACCCCCCTCTCAGTATTCCAAGTGTTCAACAATTGGTATCAGTGCTTGATTCCTTTTAAGAAGCCTAAAAACTTGAGGAAGATCTTGGAGATTGAACACATGGCTGATAAAGAGTTTTTAGATCTTATTGTTGAAAGTGATTGTATGAATGATAAAGATGAACTCCAAGTTTCTCTTGAAGATCTTGAAAGAGTTGAAGGTGAAAAATAAAATCTGAAGGAAAACCTAGAGGAAGCAAATGAATGTATCAAAAAATAGAGAGAACAAATCAAGAATTCAGAGAAAGACATGGAGAAGTTAATGAACAATTGAAGAAAGCAAATGAAGACATCATCAAACTGAAAGTACAAGTGGAAGAAAATAAAATAATTGAGGAATTTCTAAATAAAATGGTACAAAGCAAGACTGATGAATGCACAAGACTTGAACATGAAGTGGTAACTCTGAGATTAGATATGGAAAAATGAAGAGTTCATGAGGACAAATTCAAAACAAGTACTACAATTCTTGATGAACTAATTACAAGATAGAAACCATCTAAAGATAAAGGAGGTTTGGGACTTGAGGAAGGAGAAATCTCAAAGTCTAATTAGACCCCTAACAAGGTTGACAATCAAAAGAAGACTCAAGATAATGGAAAAAAAATTTATAAATAAAAGAAGCAATACTGGAAGACCCCCTATTAGACAACCAAATTCTCAAAGGTACCCATTTGTCAATGGAATTTATTTTTCATGCAATAAATTTGGACATAAGAAAATAGAATGTGAAAGTAGAATGAATTAGAATGTTGGATCCTTCTCTGGAAAATGTTTTGCATGCAAGAAATTTGGACATAGAGTTATTGAGTGTAGAAGTCAAATGATGAATAGATATAATGCTGGTAAAATGGTTCAATCTTTCAATGGTTATTGTTATAAATGCAATTTATTTGTACATAAGGCTAACCAATGCAGATCAAGATTGAATAGAGGTCAGTTTGGTCAGAAAAGTGTTGTATGCTACATTCGTAACAAACCTAGACACATCTCAAGATTTTGTAGAAGTAAGAATAAAAGGCAGACTAATCCGGAAAAGAGGAATGAACCTATGAATAAAATTGATCCTAGTGAAGCAAAGAAGGAAATGGAGAAGATTTGGAGAAAGAAAGAGGAACCTGAGAACAAAGATGAATCAAATGCATTTGTACCTCTCCTTGGTGCATATTGTTAGGATAAAGGTGTATTGTACACCTTGCATAATATATTTAATATAATTATTCTTGGGGCCACTTTATGTTGCATGTAACATTGGGACATAAGTTAAGTTGTAAAAATGTAATTATTTAATATTGGGGAAAATAAATAAATAAAGTACCCAATATTAAATAAGGGGACATGGTTTTGTAATCTCATGGTTTTAGTCACATGGTTTTGTGTAATACCACTTAGTGGTTTTGTGGGAGCTTGCTTCTATAAAAGCAACCACAAAGGTAGTTATTGTGAGATGCAATTTTGCATGTTAGCTTTGATTAGAATTTGTGAGGGTTTGAAGCATGGCACAGGATGTGTGGTTGCATGCTTGTTCACATGGATTTCTTGGAGAGGGCTTGTTGCTTCAATGGTGTTCATAGAGACTCAAAAGATGTATTGTAATCTTTATTGTTGAATAATACATGAGAGATGGATGCTTTTGGAGGCTGGGTTTTTACCCTCTTGAGGGTTTTCTCAAGGTATATCTTGTCTCATATATTCATGGGTATGTTGTCTATTCGCTTGCATGTGGATTATGAATACTTAGATGCATAGATTTCTCTTATGGGTTATGTGGAAATTATCTTTAATTGACTACAAGTTTCCAACACATATAATTCTCTTGAAAACTAAACCTTGGCATTGGATTAGGGGGAGCAATAACAAAAAAATATAACAACCACCTAGAAATATGAGGTGTTAGGAGTGATATGAAGATATATGGTGTAAAATGACTTGCTTAAGCTTTTGAAAAAGAAACTGGAAGAAAATATGCAAATATGAAGAAATACAAAGCATTTTAGGGCTTACAGTGTATCAGTGAAGTGTTTACCATCTTTTTGGAAATTAATTCATTTAATGTGAAATTAGGGAAAATCATAAAGATATAAACTGAGTTTCTATGTCAATTTTAATCACATTTGTGCATTTGAAGAGAGAAAAGCGAATTGAAGGAGATTAGAAGGAAAATTTGGTGTATAATATCTAAACCTTAGAACCCGTTGTGTGCATAAAAGGTATTTACGACTTTTTGTGCTTCACGGGTTTGAAATAGAATTGATTTCATAAGCATTTGAGTTTGAAATGAAGTTAAAATGGCTACCTTGATTGCTGTTAATATTACTGAGAGGCTTGGACCAAAATTCAAAAAGTATCTGATGAAAATATTTAAAAAAGATCCCAATGGTTCTTCTTCGAAGATTCCATATAGGGTTCTACCTATTGAGGATATTAGGGCATACATACATGGGAATTTGGAAGAGTATAATCACCATAAATTTAAAGATCTATGGTTTGAGGAGTTGACTGGAGATGATTACTTGGTGAAACTTGAATACATTAACCTAGTGAAGAAAATGCTTGATATATGGAACTGGTTTCCTAGCTACAGTAGTGATGTGGATGCTAAGTATGTAAGGTTAGAATTGAGTAGGATGCATGACAAGTTTTTATGGATCAACCTACTGGAATCGTAACTAAGGAGGTGATCAAGGAAGTTACAGGGTTGTGTGATATCGAACCTGTATTGGTTCTCAAATCTGTGAAAAATGAGTTTGTTATGAATCTTACCGGTGCCACCTTTGATAGGAGGGCTTTGAAAACAAAACCTATCAAAAATCCTACTATGATATATACCTCTATGATGATAGGACACAATATTTATTTCACAAATAGGGAGAATTTAGTTTCTGCAACTACTATCTATGTTGCACACAAAATGGTTGTGAATGGAAAAGATTATGATCTATGTGAGTTGCTCTGACAGTAACTTCTTGAGAACCTAAAGCAAACTAGAGAAAATAAATATACATTTAAGTTTGCAACTTTGGTAATGTTGCTACACCCCAGTTGTGTAGTTACTATTTGCTATTACTACATAGGGTAAATATGAATGTAATATGAATTCTGGAGATGAATAAATTATTCTTGTACCTTGTTATCGATATGGACGTTATCTCATTTGATGTTACCTCAGTTGACGTTATTCATGGTGAAATAATGCATATAAGTGAATGAATGGCTATTGAGATATTATTGTTATAACTGTGGAAATGTTTATGTATACTGCATATGTTATGAACAATTGACTGTCATGTGCATGTGTTAGTGGATGCAGCTATGTGTTCCATTCCTCCAAGCGGAGGAGAAGTATCACTCGAGAGAATATCTTGGTCGGGTAATCGGTAAAAGTAAACTATATGAGCATAAACACACACCACATTAGAATGATTGAGTTGAGTCAGTTTGTGGGTAGTAGGTAAGTCATCCTTAGCCGATATGTCTGCATTTTAGAGTCTTGTTTACTACTCCATGCATTATTGGGTGATGTTTATCTATTTGAGCTTTTGAGATATTTCTTGTACTATTACGATTATATTGACAAGAGGGACATACATGGAAGTAGGTTTATATATATGCACATGCACGTCAATGGGATCTAACGACACATGTGTGCATATGTATAGATGTACCGCATGTAAACACTTATCAATATGATGATAATCATGAATGGCTATATGTGAATCGGATGTGAACATATATATGTATGTATGTATGTGTGTATGTATAGTATATACATGTATCCATATGTATATGTATATCGATATATGTGTATGTTGGTGAATGGATACGCTTATACGACTGCATCGATATAGATATACCTACACATACGTGTACATAGAGGCATATACATACATATATATGCATACATTCAATATAATGTGTTTATTATATAATATCTTGCTTGTACTCTTATATATATACATATATCAAATGTATGCTTACATTATTGACTTACGATATATATAAATATATATATGTATATAATATATATTTTATATATAATAATATATATTTAACATAATATATATGTTATTAAAATTTGACTATCTTTTATTCAATAGAAGCTGATATATATAAAGGCTATTATAGTCGATTGAGACTATGTGAATGGAGGTCGATAATAGTCATTATTGACTATGTCAAAGAAGCTGATTAAATAGCTAATGATTGATTGTGTTAACCGATTATCATACTGTTTGACACACAATTTATAACATGGTATTGTTGTCAATAATATGCTTGACTTGGTCGACACCAATAGTCAGACCAACCTTGACTTTGTCTAACGCATTTAACTGCTTGAGTCAAGTCATCCACTAAATGGATCGATAGGAACTTGTTGGCATGAAATGGAGATTGATTAATTCTTTTGGTAGTTTAAAACACACCAAATATGAAGGAAATGATAATAGAAATGGTGCCACCTTTGAATCTAAGTTGTTGTAGAAGTATTTTCATTGTGAAAATTTGAATTATTTATATGCTGGTTGAATAAGTCTTTAGATTGTTGTCACAAAACAAGTCAACATGTAGGTGATTATGCTAAGTATTAGCTTGTGAAATTGCACCTTTATGATAAGTTTCATGTGTTTCTTTGCATGGAGCTTGTTGTCCTTCAACATGCCAAGATTGTAGGCTTTGAGGTTTCTAGGTTGCTCTATAAATAGTTGAACCATTTCATTTGAGAGGGATGCATTCTTCAATAAGATAATACATCTTTTTCAATTCATAATTTTGTATTTTACCATCCATACTTTTCTTTGCATTGAGAGAGAGAGAGGAATTAAATTCATATAGTATGTGAGGAGGTTATAATTTGAAAGAAGGCTATAGTTTGAGAGAAGTAAGCTATCAACAAGTGAGATAGAGTTATTTGTGAAAATATTGAGAAGCTTATTTTCAAGCTAATTATTGTTGGAGAGGGCTGCATTGTTGTCTTTAGTTTGGATAAGCGATAATAGGCATGATGATCTCTTCTTTGTTATTTTACTTTGAATGAATGTGTTTTGCATGCATGGTTGAGTTGGGTTTTTAAAAAGGAAGTTGAATCTATTATGTTGTTTTCATATTGTGTTTTTAAGTACTCCATAGTAGGAGATGGGTGTTTATCACAAGTATTATATACTAGGAATGATTGAACATGAAAAACACATATGGTGTTTTTAGCTAAGTTATTGATTTAACTAGGAAATTTTATGTTTACTACTAGGAGAGACAATCTACTGTGGGAGGGAATTTTAAATACTTACAAGTAAGTAGGGAAATACAAGTATATAAGTTATCTTTGGAATGATGGACTATCCATTGAAGGAAATTCCTAGCTTATGTACTTACTAGTTAAGCAGTTTTATTCCAAGTAGATTAATATGGTTGTAGGTTACCTAGGATGATGGACTATCCCTTGAAGGAAATACCTATGCGTAGCTTAAGATAGCCTTAAGTCAAATTGGTCCTAAGTAGTGTATTTGATAGATGAATTCATTCAAAGTACTGAATGAGAAAACTTTGGCCAAAATAGTGTGAATGCCCGAGACTCCACTCTAGATTGTGTGACTATAGAAACTACACTATCAGCTCACTGTGATGTAGTATTACATGCTAGTTCTAGATTATGGAATTACAAGGTTCTAGTTATGTAGGACACAACACTATGTTTAGTTGGTTGTCATTATCAATTACTATACGAATCTCTTCATCGAAGGGAAGGGCCATCTATTGAATGATAAATGTGCGGGGGACCGCATTATGAGTCTGTGGTTGGCAGAAAAGCACTAGAGTGATGCTTCTCCTCCACAATAAGCAATAGAAGAACCAAGATTTGAAAGGAAGGATACTAGACCATCTTACAACTATTTTTTATAAAGCTCTTTGAGTTATGTATGTAATTTTATGCTTTCTTACAATGATGTATTTATGAAATGAAAAGGAATTCATGTTGTATTATGTAATGCATCTTATTCAATAAAGAAAATATATTTTTTTATTGCAATGACTTGTTACTTAGTTTATTTACTCGTATGGTGAAAAATTATAAATTTTTACTTTATAGAAGGGCTAGTATGTTACAAATGTGTTTGTTATTTTACTTTTTGAAAGAAATTCCTGGAAGAAAGGGTATTGTATGGGACAAAAGTAGACATGTGGGATATCAAATATTTGATTATATGCACATCTTAGGTGACTTTAAGGCTCAAAATGATGCTTTGAATGCATTATTTTCAATTTTTCAAGAGAATATTCATGAAAGGGAAAGAATTCCCCAAAAACTAGTGGAAATGTGCTAAGGAAATTACTTTCCTTGTTTCAAATGATGAATGTATAATTGAGGCTATTGAACCTAGAACAATGTGGATTGAGTATCTTGGGTATAAAGTTTCTAAGAAAGAAGTTGAAGGATATGTTGAATTATTTCTCAAGAGTCATAAGGACCCCTCTTTATCAAGACATGGAGCTTATGAAGAAAAATAATTCAAGGTACACTTGGAATTGAATAAACTAGAAATAAAGAGAAATGCAAGGAAAACTGTAGAACAATGGACTAGAAAAGAAGACTTTACAGGAGAAGAGATCAAGGAGGAAAGATCAAGAGAGTATATAATGGTTGGTGAGTACTTTGCACCAAGGAGATCTGGAAGAAAAAATTCCACCCCAACCTCTGCATTACCTAAGTCCTTTGGAGCTATTTTTGCTATAAACTGAAAGAAGGCGGAGCCTAGCACTCTGGTAACTAAAGAAGTCACTGCACCTTTCAGACTTAGCACAAGGACTAGGAAGAGGAAGAATTTACCTTCGGTAGCAACTCCTGCTACCTCTAGAAGAAGAAAGAAAGAAAAATAATTAAAGGAAAATAATTTAAGTATTGTGGTTGAAGAAGAAATTGAGCTTGGGTTGGAACATGAAGAACAACTGACAAGGAAAAGAAGAAGCGGTGCTACATCAAGTGGTAAAGATGCTTCACAAGAGGCAAGCACAAGAGCTAAGAAGACAAAAATTGATATTGTAGACACTTTTGAAGAAGAAGAAATAGAAAGAGAAAAAGAGGCTTTCACTATACATATCCATCAGAAGCCTGAAAAGAAGAATGAGAAGAATTCAAAAGAAGGCTCTTTGGAGCAAAAGAAAAAGAAGACAAAAATCCTTCAACAAGAGCTTGTACTTCGATGAAGTTAGATGTTTTGGTTAGTAATATGTTAGAGTATGATGCTTTGTTAGAAGGTAAATTTATACGAAGAAGTGAATGAAGAAGATAGGAAAATAATCATTAAAGCTATCATTCAATACATTATTATTTTGGAGGTTGGTATGAGTAACATAAAGAAGAAGGTCCCTAGAATTATGTGGGATGCCTTGGTTGAAAGAAGACATCAAGCTGTTGAAGTTGAAGACAAGATGAAATCTAATGCCTTGAAGGAAATTGGATCCTCCTTATCCGAGGATGACAAGGATAAATTGATTGAAGTATAAACTAAAGAATTCAGGGTTAAAGAAAGGGTCACCATTCTTATGGGAAGAGAAAAAGAGAAAAAGAACAAGTTGAAAAAATAAACGGTGAAGACTGTTAGGGATATTTTAGAAAAGTTTGGGATGATAACTACTTCATCATCTAGTACTACTCAAGAAAATGAGCATATTAAGGAAAAGGTCATTGATGTAGAGGAAAATCTTCCTCTTGTTGTAAATTTACCCATTTTTAAAGAAGTTTTAGAAGAGAAAGAAGTAGATGAGCATAATGCTGAAGAAAATCCATTTTTTGATATAGAGAATGTGGTGTCCTCACCACCACTAGTAGAAGAAACACATGCTTCCTAGGAGACATCTGATCCTCTGAAACATACTAACAAATCCACTAGTGTTAATGATGTTAATCAGAGTGTGGAAAAAGAAAAGAATGATGCTGATGATGGTGAAAAATAAAATGAAGATATAGGAAATGGAAATTAAGATAATCAAAATGAGGATGGAGAAGAAGACCAAGGAGAAAGGGAAGAGAAAAATAAGAAAGATGATGAGAATAAGGAGGATGAAGATAAAGAAAATCAAAAGGAAAATCCCTCCGGCAAAGAGGAGAAAGAAGAGAATAAAGAAGATTTTGAGGTTGAGAAGAATGAAGAAGAGTCACAACATACCATGGAGCTACCAAATACATCCGAAGAATCTTCTGGTAATACTCTCAAGGGTATTTTGTCCAAACAAATTAGGTTCCAATTGATAATTCCATCGTAGTTGTTACAACTCCCAATGTACCAAGGCAATGTGGATCTTGAAAAGATCTCACCAATTCAAAAGTTAGAGCTCGAAGACATCTTTCATGCCTTTGGTAGAAAGGAAATTATAGAGACACATCAGAAGGGGAAAAAATTGATCAATGAAGTTATCAAATCTCTGTAGGATGGTACTCCCGATTTTACAATTGATAACTCTCTAACTCCTATTGAAAATGTAAATTTTTAGTATATTCACTTAAGGAGTATGCATCTGATTTGAAGGAGCGGACTTAAAAAGATGTTGAATCAAGATTTGCAGAGAAGAGACTACTGGATCTGCAAGATAGATGAGCATATGCACATGAGAAAGTGGAAACATGTCTGAAGGAAGTGTAGGAATGTGAAGATGAGGCAAAAACTTTGTTTGTGTACTATATGAGGTGTCCAGATGCCACTCAAGGAATTAAGGACTTAATGGACTCTATTGAGTCACACATATCTAATGCCTCCATTTCTTTTGACTTAGCTAAGGGCAAAGATCATACCTCTTGGGTTGCCATTACAGATCTACAAAACAAGTTTTTCACTCTACAAAGGTAGAAAGAAAACATTATAAGGTGGTTTGGACAACTTGGGGACTTGGTGAAGACCAAGCACATACCAGTGTCAAGTGCCCTAGTTGATGCAGAGAAGCTTGCAAAGATAAATCCAAATCCAAGTACTTCGGAAGAGGAGAGGAGAATATTGTAGAGCTGGAGTCACTATACAAATTGCTTGTAGTAGCCAAAAAGACTTGGAATGAAGGGAAGTCTTCTTGGAAAGCAATTCTTAAGGATCTTGAAGGTGCCTCCTCCTCCAGTTATACATTTTTTACATGTTTATTATTTTAGTGTTTTCAGTTACTTTCCAGTTTTTATTGTACATATAGTTGGATCAAATTTTTGGGATAGCTCCCTAAGGGGGAATCAATACATTTATTTCAACTATTTTTCTGTACATATGTATCAAGTTTAGAGTTTACATGTGTGTTATCAACACACCCTTTGTCTTTGATGTCAAAGGGGGAGAAGTTAGGTGTTGGGAGATGATTTTGGAGAAGTTAGATGATGGTGTAGGGATGGTGTATATTCTGAAGTTTTTGGAGATTTATTTTTGGTACATGTTGCCAGCAATGACAAAGGGGGAGATTTTTGAAAGAATTAAGAAGGAACCCTTTTAATGTGTTTTCATTTATGTCAACATTAATTGTTGACATTTTCTCTAATCCGGTGAACAAAATGAAGATATCCTAATATGATATTGTGGTCCGTAATTTCTCATATAATAAGATATGCTTATGAGGTGATAATATGTTATTTATGACTACTATGTGCATATATGATCAATATTTCAACTATTTTGGATGAATAATTTGAAAGTTATAAGTGACAATAGTTCGACATGCAGTTTTGACTTTATATAGTGTAAATGGGTATGAGTAATCCAACTCGTGTTCCTCCGATGATTGGGATCAGACTTTAAAATTTTGGGAGATTATTTATAGGTGTCATTACACTATATACTCCAGATGGCATGAGATTATATGATTAGATGGATTGTTGGTGATTGATTTGTTGGCTTATTTTGTGATTAGGTCTAATTCCTAGCCGATGTAATGCTTGATATATGTTGTGGAGTTTAAATATGTATTGCAGATGTTAATAAGATCTATTTTAGGTCTATGCCAACCTAAATTGAGTGTTGCACGGTTGGTTTGAGCATGAAGATGTTTTTGATTCAAGTATGAAGCTGACAAGGCAACTTTGCTTTAATTTTGGGCTACATCTAGTTAGGCCAACCTAATTGATGTATGCAGATGTATTGGGTATATATGTGAGACAATTTGAATGTATATAGGACATGAAACATGAGAGATAAGTGATATGGTGCGAACATGTGAATTTGTATGTGTGTGATCCAAATAATAGCAAAATTATTGTGAATATTGAGCAATTATAAATAAGATTAGTATTTTGTATTTAGAGCTTCAAAGGAATTGAATTCAATACAAGAAAGGTGCATTTTGTATCAATTCACATCCTGGTTGTTTGGCCATTTCTGTTTTGTATCTATCTTTGGATATGAGCCTTATTGAATAGTGTATTCTAGTAGTGAGCCTCTATAATATCTTATAACCAATTATAATATATTGTGAGCTAATCCTCACCGTGGTTTTTCCCTTTTTGGGTTTTCCACGTAAAAATCTTTTTGTTCATGTGTCATGTGATATTGTGGTTGCTTCATGTTTTCATTCATTGTTGTAGTTAAATGTGTTTTGTTAATTGGATGAATTATGATCAAATGGGTTAATAGAATACTGATTCACCCCCTCTCTCATTATTTCGGGTGTTCAACAACATCATCAAAATATTTGAATTTTCTTTGGTAGTTCCCTATGCACAAGCCTAAAATGCGTGCATGTTTGTTTGTGTTTTAGGTTTTTGTATCAAGAATAACTTGTGTATATGTGTGTTGTTCTTGTTGTATATTAACTTTATGTCATGTGTAAAGGCCTATTTTTATCTATTGGGAAGTTCTAAGAGTCACACACCATTGATTGGATGGTGCATCATGATTGGACCTTGCCCAAACCCTAAGGTCTAGACACAAGTCTTTATGAGTATATCTCAACCTTCATACAAGTTTTTCTTACACAAAACATGGTGTAAGCCTTTCCCAAAGCTCTAACAAAACTATACAACTCATGCAATCCCATACATAGATACCCCATTGTACACAATTAAACTACATACATGCCCTAGAAAATTCAACATATGTCAGAATGTTGGATCATGGTGTTAGCATTAGGGAAAATTATATCTAAACTGTTAGATAAATATTAGTTTTAAATTTACTAAGAAATATTATGAATTTTCTAATTGTAAGATACACACCCTATACCTTATAGATTACATTCCCCCAGATACACATTACTGGCAATATGGAATTCATCAACTATATAATAGAGAAAAAATCAAGTTTCTCAATCTTATAAGCATTTATATATGTGATGCTTGGTCATTTGGAGGAGTTAGTCTCCTTAGAATTTTAATTCTTGTTATTTTTTTTGAGTTTTGGGTTGATCTTAAGTGTACACTTAGCATGTTTTTATTGAAAATTTTCCATATATTTCTCTAAGGGTTGCGAGTAGCATAGTGGTGATATGTTTTACATATTAGTATCCCATTTGTAAATTTATCTCAAATTGAATGTAAATTTGTTATCGTAATCATGCATTAGATAATAATTAATTAATCCTCAATTAATTATTAGTCTAATTTATTCTCATGCACTTAAGATAAACTTAGGATTGCTTTATTAAGTTAACTAAGAGATTTTCTATGTTAACTGAAGTGAGTTATTATTAGATCATTTTGTCTCATCACATGTGATGTTGACACTTGTCTTGATCTAATCCCTTTACCATTTAGGGTTTCTCCTATATAGAACTCAACCTTCATTGTATTATCACTCAAATATAATTTACTCTCGAAATCTTGACCTTTGAGGACTCTTGTTTTCCTTAAAGTTTCTTGAGGTTCTTTTGTTGCTTTTTTTGTTGAGGAATATTGTATAATTGTTTGTAGATCTCTTGTGTGGAAGGTGTCTTTTTGTTGTTGTTTGATCATGTGGCTCGTGTTTTTCATAATTCTGACATGGTATCAAAGTGTTGATTCATCAAACCCCTTCTCAATTTATGAGGTTTTTTTTCTTCAACAAGGGTTACAGGCTTCAGATTTTAATCCCTTTTTCTTTTTTTTGCAAAATTTGAAGGTGGGTATTTTTTGGTGCATTTTGACATGAAAAGGACCTCATTAATGGATTCAAAGCTATCGAGAAAGTCAAAATTTCCTTTTGGTTGGTCTGATTTGGACTCTTACGGTTAGATTTGGGAGGGTTTGAAGCACTTGTTTTTTTTTCAGATCCAAAGGGTAGCTGCATTTTTGGTGCATTTTGGCGCAAAACGGACCTCGTTGTTGGACTCAGGATGTCGATTTCCTAAATTTTGATATATAATTCACCCTATTTAGCATTAGGAGCTTTTGAGGCAAATTTTTTGTATAGGAGCCTATATGGCCCCTATATAGATTCATTTGCACGTAGTTCGAGAATTTAAAAAAAAAAAGTTTAACCGACAGTGGCCACACAACTACTCGATAACTCCTTTTGAACCTCAATGACATATCAAAATTTGCCGACAACCTTCATCAAAGTCAACAATGATTTTTTTTTGCTTTTCTGGTAGACTTTTCAGTCATTCAACATTTTTCCTACGGTCAAAGATTTTCCAGTGGTTTTTCTAGGGGAACCAATTTTTTTCCATATATAAGGAATATTCCTTGGAATATTCGCTGACATCATCCATGCAGATGTTGAAAAGGGACCTAAGTCGCCCTCTTTGGTCTTTAAAGAGAAATTTTTTTCTTTTGGCCATAATTTTCTTTAAATGGTCTACATATATTGTCAGAGATTTGGTTCCACCAACTTTCTAGTGGTGTGGGTCTTATCACCTATTTTTTCTATTGGTGCATTCTATAGCCTATTGAAGTCAGAGGTGGTGTTTTCAATTCCGAGCTCATAAATTTTGACCAGTTTCTCTATTTTCACGATTCTAGTGGCATTGGAACCATCTTTCAAAGATCTTCACAACCATCCATGCATTTTTTCCAAATTTTTCTCCAAGTACATTTTATTTAGTTTTTTGTGTTTTCACACTCTGATGAATTACTTGGATGTCTTAGCTCCTGGAAAATTGTTGTTTACGTGGGATGATTCGATTTAGGCTATTCTATATGTATTTTTTAGTATTTTATCCTATTTGGGCATTGTAGACTTTTTTTTCATGCACATTTTTATTATGTAGATGCACTGGGATAAAGTACCAATTTGGTGTATATTTTTTGGGGATTTTGCACATCTTATTGTGCCTTTTATATTTGCACTATGATATAAAGTGTCATAGGGGGGTTGATGTTCTCCTTTGGTTTTCCATCACACCTTTGTCAAGTGAGTGTTTCTTCCATGACACTAGTGAATCCTAGTGATTCTTGCATCATGCATGTGTGCATTAGTTTGCATACCCTCTTATTTGTAGGTTGTTTCTCCTACATGCACTTCTTGGTTTCACATAATTTTAGTGTACCTATCATAGCTCTCCCTTTTCAACATTATTGGGGGGGGGGGTTTCTACTATTGATGCTAATGCTTCATTGGTTTCATGTTTGAGTGATCTATGTATCTATTTCTTGTTCATATGTACTTTTAGATGCAACGTACATTAGCAGCTAGTTACATGCATTTTAGTGAGTTGGAGCATTTACCATATGGACATTCTTGCATTCAATATTTTTGGAGGTGACCTTCCATTTTCATTTGATTAGAGACTATTGGTACGTGCATTTTTGACTTGTAGTTTTCATGTATGTTGAGTAGTATCATTTTGGTCACTCATACAGATTCATGTGTCATTTGTATCTTCAAGTTACATATGCTTTCCCTTGTTTTCCATCCAATTTGAGTAGCTTCATTGGGGAAACTCATGTAGATAATTGTCTCTCTTGATCAGTGTTCTTTAGACTATTTGGTACTTGTATTTTCGACTTGCATCTTGCATGTTGAGTAGTGTCATTGGGGTCACTCATGCAAATTCATGTATCACCTATATCTTTGACTTCTAGATGTTTGCCTTTGTTTTTCCTCTAGTTTGAGTAGTTTCATTGGGGGAACTCATGCAGATTATAGTCTCCTTGGATCTTAACATTTGTATCTTTGATTTTCATATGTTTACCTTTGTTTGCCATCTAATTTGAGTAGTGCCATTGAGGCACTCATGCAAATTCTTGTTATCTTGATCTTGATCATCATTTTTTTCAGAGAAGGTTCTTCATTTCAGCACCATATCTGTCATTGTAGACATTGAAAAATGTCTCGAGTCCGCAAGAACCATTTTTCTTGGTCGTCATCCTCCAATAATTAAATAATTTTAATTATTTAATTATTCTTGACCATATTCCTCTATCAATTCACTTCCCAACCTTTATTCTCCCCTGCTCGATTAAATAAATTAATTGCGTCGCTAATATCCCCCTTTCTTCAATAATTAAATAAATTATTATTTATTTAATTATTTGCTTATCGTCTTTCGTCTATGGTTAAATAATTATTACTAATTATTTAACTATTCATTCCCCCTTTTAATTCTTTCATTATTAAATAATTGTCAAAATTATTTAATCGTCTTCCATGTGTCTCTTGTATTAGATAATTAAATCAATTTAATTATTTAATGTCCCTTTTCATATTTCCTCTCATTTGTTTAAAATAATTATGCAAATTATTTTAATTGAATGCTCAATTTCGTCTTTTTCTCAAATAAATAATTCAAATGAGTTATTTATCCTCCAAGGTTTGGGGGTGGGGGGCCTAGCTCGATTGGAAAAAGCATCCTGTTGTAGGCAAGAGGTCACGAGGTCTAGTCTCCTCCAAAACCTGTGGTACCGGAGGGCGTGTCGCGCCAATTCCATCGATCACATGAATTTTTTTTACCAGGCACATTGCAGTTTATAGGGGGACAGACACCCGACCGATTCCCATAGTCTAAAAAAATAAAAAATTATCCTCCACTTGTCCAAATATTCTTTTCTCATGAATTAATTATTTTTCAATTTTTAATTCATCCTTTTTCCTCCACTTTCTCATTAATCTCTGTCATAGCTGTCTCTGTCATAACCGTCGACGTCATAGCCCTCCCATGAATAGAAATATTTTGGTGCATCAATCCTCCACCATTGATCTTGGCATCTTTCTAGAAGCTCGATCTTGACTATCTATTTCGTAACCTCCCTCTCATGAATTCTTGTCTGTCGATCTTAAAATCTTTCTAGAGGATTAATCTCATTCGTTTGTTCAAATGGATGTTTATAAAAGAAGCCATTCTCATCCATTTTTTCCTTAACAACTATTTTGTCTCTAGCTTTCTACTTACTATTTGTAGTTTATTGCACAAGTTCTACTTCAAATCTGAGGGAAAATTTTGCAAAAGGAGAAATAGGAGAGACGAGAGAAGTGAATCAATTGCAATGGGGAGTGCTCTATTTTATTTATTTTTATTTTGATTTCTCTATTTGATTGTATTCTCTTGTTTTAGATGAGGTTTTAGCTTAGAAGTGTTGTGGTTGTCACTTTATTGAGGCTAGAATGTTTTCCCCCATCTTACATTGGTGAACCCGACGTGAAGACAAAATTTTGTGAGATTTTGTATGACTTTCTTTCTATTTTTGCAGGTTTCCAATTCAGAATGACGCATTTGCTCAAAGCAGCGACACATCTGATAGTAAATGATGCATTTGATGCAAATGATAATAAATGACATATCTATGAAAGGCAACGAAAGGTGAGAAAATTTTAATTCAAAAGCACGACACAATTGTTCTGGTGTGATGCAACTTAGCAACACATTTGTTGAAAGGAATGACGCAACTTCCTATCCAGTATAAATTTCTAGTTTTCTATTTGTTTTTTATTTTCCTTTTGGGTTTTATGAGTAGAGTAGGGTTTTTGGTTGCTAAATTTATGTTTTCAGCATGTGGCTTTGGAGTTACCCAAAGAATATTTCTTTTGAAAAAAAATACAAAAATTGAGCTCCTATTAGTTTAGACTCAAGCATTTACTTTTTTTTTTGTTTACTACAACTTGCATCAGGATCATAAGGATACATCAAATCTGCATTTTTCACTCATAAGGACTAAAAAGAACAACAATCTGCATATTTCACTGATGGGCATTAAAATGAACTTGTATCAAACATCATGGGCATAAAATGAATCCAAGTTTCTTTAAATCATAATCAAAGGATAAAATTAACCAGTGTCTTTCGTGTTTGGTGATTCACAAGTGTCATAGAGTGCGTATACTCTCCTCTT
The DNA here is from genome assembly GCA_007115665.2 of Sequoiadendron giganteum. NCBI lineage: Eukaryota > Viridiplantae > Streptophyta > Pinopsida > Cupressales > Cupressaceae > Sequoiadendron > Sequoiadendron giganteum. Next base: position 18,420,411 of record CM021104.1, read on the forward strand.
GCATCGTTCGACAATCTTGAGTGACCAAACGAGTTTTTGTGGCATTTGTATATAATCACACCACACATTTATATTTGGTGCTTAAAATGAACCCCATGTTAGTGTGAGGAGAAGGCACAAAGTATGCTCTCTTCTTGTGCTTCGTACAATCTGGGAGATTAGAAATAAAGTGCACTTCCTCACTATTGTTTACATTTTACTAGAGGGCCCGCCACCCCACTTTGAAAGGTGGGAATGACCCAAGTGGTAATAAAGCTAAGGCCAAGCTCTTCCAAGCCACTATAAAAAAAGTTCTTCTTGAAAAAAGTCATTTAGCAAGGGGTGCAAATGTGTCATACCGAAAAGTGTTTCCCTAAGTAGCCCCGTGATCTATGTGAAAATATTTCCTTAGCGAAAGGACTAGGAGGCCTCTTGACTCGCCATAGTCTTGAGATAATCTTGCCACATGTATGGCCACTTTAAATATATGCCCTTACTAAAAGCCAATTTGTATTAGTTGCCAAAAACCCTTTTTATACGCTCATTGATTGCAGGAGGTTGGACCTCTGAAGGCACCCCATGTCTTCACTGAGCTTGTGTTGAGACAATAATTCCTCCTTGGGGGAATGAGACTTCGTGAGCCTAAGAAGTGAGTGTCATGGAGGGGAGCCAGTGCCACTAGGTCTCTAGATGTCTACCTTGTTCAAGTGACTGGAAAAATCCAAGTGGGGATATCAACCAGTGGTTTCCTTGCCAACCATAGGGCTTATGCATTGTTGTCTGTGTGTGTCTTAATTTGAATTCAAACATATTCACATAAAAAACTAGACCAAAAACAAGTGCTTGATACTGTATTCTATTTTTTCCAAACAAATTTCATCAAAAACCAATCAAAATTCATTCAAAACTAGGTCAAAATCGTAAAAACTACAAAATCAACATTTTGTGAACTGCAACTAATAAGAATAGAGTCCCAACTGATACTGTGCATCGAAATTAAAAACTAGAAAACCGTAATTTCCATCCTGAACTGCACTTGTAGAGAACAGAGCCAAACTGTCATTTTGAGCCGCGACTGCATTCTGGAAGCCCACAATCTAAAACAACGCATTTGCAGAAAATAGAGCCGCAATTTCCTGATAACTAGAAACTGTCAAAATCCTTGTTCAAAATTCAATCCAATCATTTGATAGTGACTTTGATTATTAAACCTGAGACTTGCAAGCTTTTACCAGTTCATTCCAACATTTCCATTTAGGATTCCATCACATTTTAGGTTGCATCCTTACCTTTGCATAATTAATTTTTAAACCTTAGGTTGCATATACCTTCCAAATTTCAGACTTAGGGAGACCATTAAGCTTTTGGAAAATCCTTGGTTGCTTATCCATTTTGTCATTGGCCTTAATCCTTCATTTTATCAACCTTTTATCATTATCATCTTTGTCAATATTTGAGTCTTAAGCTTGTGTCCTAGCCTTGACTCAACCTTGTCAAAATTATCCTCTTGATTATCACAAAGGTCAATGAAATTTGGATTTTTTTATCTTGGATCTGCTTTAGCTTGATTACAATCCTTTGTCTCAAAATTTTAGAATTCATATCCTTAGTATCACCATTTAGACTCATATCATAACCTTTAACCATAGCCTTAATCATCACCTTTTCAATCTTTAGTCTTGCATCTAAAATTTCACTTTCACTTTGCATCTATATCCCAAAAATACCAAAAACATAGTTTAAATTTCATCTTAATCTTTAGTTTCACCCTTGTCTTTGATTATCAAACTTAGCATCATCATTATCCTTGGTCATTATTTAATCAAACCTTTAGTAACCTTTGCAATTATAGTTTCATTTAGCTTCATCCTTTGGTCATTATCATCCTTGCATCCTTATTATCCAAAAAATACAAAAACATAGTTTAGCCTCATTTCCACCTTGCATTAACATCTCAACTTGCAAGTATCACATGGTTGAAACAAGGTCACATACCAAAAGAAAGGACATAGATTTTTCAAGTGATCCTTTTCATGACACCACCCTTGGGACAAATTCAAACCAATCCACACCTCATAGAGAGACACCACAAAGAGACCTTACCTTGGACAATCTAAGCCTAGATGAATTCAACAAACAAATGACTCCAAAAGAAATTGAAAGAGCTTACCAAGACCCAAGAAGTTTGAGCATGGTTTATCAACTTGTTGGTGCTGATCCTAATAGATTTTTCTATGCACTAGCTAAAAAGGGTGCCGAACTCCCTCAAGGCTTTGATGCATCAATCATTGTAGAAGAAGATACCCAAAATCCATTTGCACTAGGCATGCCCTCCTCACAACAAATGTCAACCATACCATTTGGAAAAACTACACACATGGCAACCACTACCACACATATCCCTAGTATCTCTACACTTGGAAACAAAGTGACTCATACAACTACACAAGCGAAAAATTTCATAATTGGAATCTCATCAAATTCCATGAGTAAGACCTTCACAAACTCCCTTTTTTAAAACACCAATTGAGGTCATAAATCACAAGGTCCCACTCCTTTATTTCAAAATACAAATCAAGGTCTTCAAAACACAAACCAAGGTCCTTCATTCTAATTTAAAAGCACACCATCATCCAATCAAAACCTACAAAATAAATCAAGGAAGTTTCAAATTGTCCCATGAAGAATCCCAAATCAAAACAACAATCAAGGACCCACCCCATCATTTCAAAAAAATAATTAAGGACCTACACAACCATTTCAAAACATAAATCAAGGACCTACTCCATCCTTTCAAAATTTTAACCAAGGATCCATACCATCCTTCCAAAACACAAATCAAGGACCAAAATTTCAAACCCAGGCAACTAATCAAGGGTCTACACCTCAACTTCAAAACACCACACACTAGTAGAATTTGGCAAATAAATGACTAGGTAACTAAAAATTTTAGTCACAACAACTAAAAATGACTAAATTCTACTCATTTTTTGCAACTCAGCTATAAATGAGTAAATAAATGACTAATTTGTTCATTGACTAAAAAATTGTTTAGTCACAGAAATAAGAATGACTAAATAGTTAGTTGTCAAATCCAAAGTAGACAAAATTTTAAAAAACAATTCGGCCAATTATTGGTGTGATGTATTCATGTGCATGATGTATTGACACAATTTTTCATGTTCATTGTAGATTCATTCATTAGCCTGGCATTGCAGATCTTGACCTCGCTTCACCTTGCTTCATTCGTTAGCCTAACATGAGGCGTTTTGATCAATTATAGCAGCTACTTGCATGGGCGATAAGAATTCAAAGAGGACTTGGAGAATTATGAAAAGGCGAGAAAGGACAAGGAATTTAGAGTTTTTTGTAACGAATTTGAATTCACCAAGGCCCTCTATAGTGAAATCATATTTGGGGATGCCCTTGTAGCAAATTCAGAGGTAATTTGAAGCCCTCATTACATTAAACACAAATTAAAAACACTCATTACAATCTACTGCTCTTAATAATGTTCTACAGCTCTTAATAATGTTCTTTTACAATCTTGCCACTGTTCTGCTTCATAATGTGTTCGAACTAAATATAATAAAATTTGGGCATCAGTGCCAAAATAGAATTTCCTCAAACAATTTTGATATATTTTCACTGCAAGCGTAAATTGTCCTTGTGCAAAGTAAACATGTCCTAGATTTACCCACACATCAAGCATTTGAAAAAACATGTTTCTTGCAACAACTTCTTGTACCTGTGTGAAGATTTCCTTTGCAATATCAAATTGACCCCTTTCAACTAGCACAATGGCTACCCCATTTGCAACATAAATATTTCCTAGTCTCTATGCCAACACTTTACAATGGCTGCCCCATTTGAAACATAAAATTATTCACTACAAGCGCAAATTGTCCTTGTGCAAAGTAAACATGTGCTAGATTTACCCACACATCAGGAATTTGAACAAAGATGGTTTCTTACAGCAGCTTCTTGTACTTGTATAAAAATTTCCTTTACAATATCAAATTGAGCTAGTACAATGGCTGCCCCATTTGTAGCATAAACATTTTCTGGTATTTGTGCCAACACTTAAGTGGCCCCTTTTATGACATTAACATCCTCTTGAGTTATTATTATACTCCTATTTTCCAAGAGAAAAATCCCCAAGACCCATGGGAAATGAATGATGAGCATTTGAGTTTCAACTTGGCTTCATTTCGAAAAGGGGACATTACATTGTACAAGATTTGTTTAATAGAAAAATAATTTAATCCACCTATTTGGGACTGTAAAATAAAAATAGATGAATTAATATATTTTCAATTATAGGTTCTTTCAATCTAGAATCTGATAGAAAGATAAAGCATAATACATTGAAGGACACATAAAATGTTCTAAAATAAAGACTAAAATAGGTTGCCCATAAAAAACAAGAAAGAGGAAAAATGAAAAGATAACATACATATGATTCATTTGAGGTTTCTGATAAGATATCATTTAACTATGTCAAATGAATTTGGAAGGGACAAAGCATATTTGGTTGACTAAAATTTTGAGGTAGCTTATCCATCGTCATTGTATGCATCATCTTCTCTTGGAATCTATTTCTACAATGCACCAAGCCTAGAATTGGTTGGGGACACACTTAAGGTGGATAAAAACTCATCAAATGCTTTATGTATGCTTAGCAATATGGAACTAAAAGTAGATGATAGGATTAAAGAAAAAGAAATAATTAAAGTAGCACGTCAACTTGTCTTGGTTGATGAAGGAAAATGAAAAGCTGATGAAGAATGAAGGATTCAAATGGAAAAGAGAAAGCAAGAGGAATAACTTCGGCGAGTGATGCAACAAGAGGAGCAATTTGAACGTGTGAAGGAATTATGGAAAAGTAAGCGTAAGGACAAGGATGATGACAATGATGAGGCTAGTCAGTCTGAGAAGAAACAAAAGAAGGAAAAGAAGAAAAAGAAGGATAAGGACCACAACGATTATGATTCTTATATGGAGGAACTTGATGTTTCCATGGAAGACGAGGAAAATTATATGAGTGATAAGGAACAAGATGATGCAAAAAATGCTCAAGATCTTCTTGTAGTTGGAGGTCTAGAAGACTCTGATGATGACGAGATAAATTATCTAGTTTCAACAAAGTCACGAAGGACATGCATTGTCTGATTCTGAAGATGATGAACCATTACAAAAACAGAATCTGAGAGAAGATGATCCATATGATGATGATGTCTAGGCTTCCTGAGCTCTAACCAAACCTAGCTCCTATTTTCCAAGAGAAAAATTCCCAACGCCATGGGAAATGAAAGCTGAGAATTTGAGTTTCAACTGATTCCAAGAGAAGATGATGCATACAATGACGATGGATAGGCTGCGTGAAAATTTTAGTCAATCAAATATGCTTTGTCCCTTCCAATATATTTGACATAGTTAAATGAGATCTTATCAAAAACCTCAAATGAATCATCCGTATGCTATCTTTTCATTTTTCCTTTTTCTAGTTTTTTATGGGCAACCTATTTTAGTCTATTGAAACTCAAATGCTCATCATTCATTTCTCATGGGCCTTGGGGATTTTTGTTTTGGAAAATACGAGCTAGGTTTGGTTAAAGCTCAAGAAGCCTAGACATCATCATCATATGGATCATCTTCTCTCAGACTCTTTTTTTTCAAAGGTTCATCATATTTAGAATTAGAGTATGCATGTCTCCTTCATGATTTTGTTGAAACTAGAGAATTTGTCTTGCCATCATCAGATTCTTCTAGACTTGCAGATGCAAGAAGATCTTAGGCATTTTCTGCATCATCTTATGCCTTATCACTCATATAATTTTCCTCATCTTCCATGGAAACATCAGGTTCCTCCATATAAGAATAATAAGCCTTGTGGTCTTCATCCTTCTTCTTTTTCTTCTTTTGTTTCTTCTCAAACTGACCAACCTCATCATCGTCATCATCCCTATCCTTACACTTACTCTTCCATAATTCCTTCACACGTTCAAATTTATCTTCTTGTTACATCACCTGTTGAATTTCTTCCTCTTGCTTTATCCTTTCCATCTGAATCCTTTGTTCTTCATCAACTTTTCATTCTGCTTCATTAGCCAAGACAAGTTGGCATGCTACTTTAATTGTTTCTTTTGCTTTAAGCTAGTAATTTGTTTTTAGTTCCATTTTTCCAAGCATACATAAAGAATTTGATGAGTTTTTATCCACCTTAAGTGCATACCCAATCAATTATAGTCTTAGTTGGATCTCATTCTGGGCCTGAGCCATGACTGCAAGATGTAGATATGCATCCATATAATCAAGAAACTTGAACAATTTTGGCTTGTATAAAAGATTTGCTTTTTCAGTATCATGTAGTTGTTCAAACAACCTAGAAAGTAAATAGTGTTATGACTTTCTCCCATGGTAACTCAAGTGAAACACTACCTTATTCTAGTCGATGGAAGAATTCCATATCCTTAAAGCACACAAAAAAACCTTCATAATTGGCACTGGGGCTTTTATTTATGAATTCAACCCAAATTCCATTTCCTAATGCCTCCATAAAATTTTGTTGAGCCAACTCTAGTTCATCACACCAAAAATGAAGAACCCCAATGTTGTTTAACAATTCAATGGGTACTTCTTTGCTCTTCTTCAAAAGAGACTTTGTTGTCTTAAGAGAATCTAAGGCTGCACGAGTCTGTCGATATTAATAACTCACCCATCTTGATAAATGCCTTCTTTGCCTACCCTTTTTGAGCATATATATGGCCTAAAACTTTTAAGCTCTCACACTTCTCAGGGTGGACCTCCAAAACCTTTTCAAAATTTGAGAGAGAACTCTTAATATCTCCTAGCTTCAATTGAACCTATCCACAAAATCATGTGGCCTCTGGCTTTCCTTGATTGATGCCATGTAGTAGCAACCAATGGTGTCATAATCACCTTTACTATGATAAGATCATGCAAGATTATAATATGAATGAGATTTGATGAGAGGGTGGTTAGTTGAAACAAGAGTTGTCTCAGTCAACTGTTCCACAAGAAAATGTTGGCCTATGAAGAAAATATGGTTTGCTAAATGATTCAATGCCATTGCGTAGTACGAGTATAATTCAAAGGATCTATGTATCTTTTCCATTCCTTCATGAACACTACCTTTTTCACTAACTATGAGAATCCTACAATTAAAAAATCCACAAAACTGACCACAAAGATTTTTCCCCATTTCAAACAGCAAAATTGCCAAAAAAATGCGTTTAAAACCTACAAAAAAATGTAAATAAAATCACGCAGAATTTTCGTGCAAAAAAAACCATGAGACCATAGCTTGTTGCTAATTACTATTATGCTTTGATAGATTTTTTCCAAGCATCCATAGATTGTTTGAAATCACTTATTTTAGGCTTTTAGCCATATTAGCAAGGTAGTGATCTATTTGATAAAATGCTTTGGTAGACATGTATGAAAAATGTGGTAGCATAGACAAGGCAATGAAATTTGGAAAAAATTCCTAAAATAAATGTGGTCTCATGGTGATGGAATGCCATGACAAGCGAATTGTTATGGATTGTCATGGCATTCAATCACCATGAGACCACATTTCTTTGAGGCATTTTTCCAACTAGTTTACTGCCTTGTCTATGCTATTGCTTACTATTATGCTTTGATAGATTTTTTCCAAGCATCCATAGCTTGTTTGAAAGCACTTATTTTAGGCTTTTATCCATAGCAACAAGGCAGTGAATTGTTTGATAAAATAATTTGGTAGACAATATGTATGAAAAAAGTGGTAGCATAGACAAGGCAATGAATTGTTTAAAAAAATGCCTCAAAGAAATGTGGTCTCATGGAATTCCATGACAAGAAAATGCAATTGGCAACTGCTCCTAGTTATTTGTTATACAATGTGAATTAGTTGCATAATTTCTTAGGTTGACTTTGTAAAAACTATATTGTAATTGAAATTTTGTCATCAATCAACATCTAGTTATTAGTTATGCAATGTGAAGTAACGATTTGAGTTTGAAAGATGTGCAATGCAATGTAATCAACAATGCATATGATTATGAACAAATAATTGATACCAATTCATAATATACCCCTATATTCCAACCTAAGATACATAAAAATCCAATCATTACATAGTATTATCAACAAATAATTGAGACCAAAATTCAAGCACCAGATTAAATCTTCTTGTGCATTGATTACTTCAAATAGATATTACAATATAACACAAGTCTCCTCATATATGTTTCTATAAATGCCTATGATGATGATATCAAAATTCGGTCTTGGTTTCTCTTTTATAAGAGAATCAACAAGCTTCAAATCGTTACACAATATAGCATATTTTCAAACTTCACACCTCTTTGTATAAACTAGACTAAACATTAATTTTTCTTAAAATATAAAATAGAGAAAGTAGATAACTAATGAAGTCTGCAACACTTGTGACACCATAGTCTGTTAATCTCCATAAGGAACCCGTGATCACTGAAGATCTGTTCAAGGTACTTTCTCCATATTAGTGTATCTGAATGTGTGGTTCTTCCACTATGACAGCCCCAAGGCCTACTGTTCGGGGGGAGGACCCATATTCCTCTACTCCCACTCGTACACTGTATAATCATGTGGCCATTTGTATTCTTGATTTTTTAATATATTTGCAAGGTGAATCTTCCATCAGTTGTCTAGTAATGCCCCTCCATCCATGATAAAATTAGAATATCCAACATCCAATGCTATTACTCCATCCATGATTAAGTCGAACTTGTCAAGACTCAACTCACCATCCTTTTGTATGTGAGTGATGCATTATGAAACAATCTAGCCAAATTCACTCTTCCATTTGTTGAGGTCCTTCAAGTGGCCATCATCTTTTAATAGTTTTGACACAAACCACTAATTCTGAGCATGAAATGAATCTATTCTTGTTCTGATCTTTTGGTCCTCTCCTTTCATATGTTGGAATTCATCTATAACTATTTTGGCCATCTAATCTATAGGTTTTAATGCTGTAGGACCCTCAATACTCCTCTATAAGACTCTGCACAAGGTTACCAATGTGTGGTGTATGGGATGCGAGTTCTTAAAAAGGGGATCCATTATGGGTAGATGTGTTTTCATCTGATAAATTTCTTGTGTCAGTGAGCTATAGCAATCATACATGCTTTCCAAGATATCCACAATTATCTTTATCCTATGCACAAGGACCTCCTCTAAAACATTGTAGATTTTCTTATTCACTCATTCCTTACCCTCATTGTTGGTTTTCTTTAACTCTTCAATCTCATATTTAAGAATGCTCACTTGTTCAGTAAAAGAACTTTCTATATCAACTGGTGGAGCAGGAGGACGCTGGTCTAACATTATTTCCTTGTTATGTGAGGGGCCAACTCCTTTCAATTATTCCTTCAAATTCACATTTTCCATGAATACTTTATTGATTTCATCATTTAAAAACTTTAGTTCCTTTTCATACTCTCCCAATCTAGCTTCCATCTCCTTAACTGCAACTCGGGTGAACATATCTGAATGCATTGTCATGGTTGCAACTTCTAGAGGAGATATATCCTTTAATGTTTTCACCATAGTTGTTCCTTTTATTTATTGCACTACATCTAGTAACCTTGGTTTTTGTGTACTCTTTTATTTGGCCCAGAATGCCAAGGTTTTAGTCTTAGGGTTATACCTTGTGCCACTTACCCCTTCATCTGAGTCAAACTCAACAATCAACATTGGGTCCTCCTGTGTTCTCACTAGATCAAGTAAAATTTTTTTATTTAATTCCATACCAAGGACAATAAGTATATTAGTTTTCAAAATCATCTCTCTAGGCTCTTGTAGGCTGACATCAATATTATCAATCCTTAATTCATTAAAAGTTTGGGCTACTATTTGGTCATGCTAGGATTCCTCGGCTCCCATATTATTTATTTCAACCCTCGTGTAGGAAACCTACCTGTCTCTAACCTCTGATTCTGATGCTGAATGATGAGGGTTTGTAATTTTTTGTGTTTTCTCAAATAAGATATCAGACATGAAATAAAATGCTAGAAAATGTAAATATAAAACCCTACTGCAACAAAGAGATAATTTTATTCATTCACTTTGAAAGCTTTTACAATAGAGCACACTTGTATTACAATCTTTCGATATTGAAAGATGATGAAACCCTTATGCTGAAATTCTCCTTTAAATCTGATGAAGCACAAACTTGACCTCTAGATGAAGCCAACAGTTAAACACCTTAAACTGATAGTTTCACAGCCTCAGAATGCTGTTGCAATGAAGCAGCTATGCTCTCCAATGCCGATACGCTGGTAGAAACCCTAGGGCTCCCTTCCCCAAGCACCAAAGAGAAATCACAAGATAAATATCAAATCCTGGATGATGAGAATGAGCTCTTAAGTCCCTTTTTATTCTTTTCTTATGAGAGCTCAAACACTTTCTTGGTCAATGTGGGATAAAAGATATATTCCCACACTTTAAAAAAAAAGATAAAGTGATTTTATTATCATAAAGTTACTTTATAACTTTATAATAACATTAAAATATTTAAATAAATCACTAAAGTCACTTAAAATTTAATATCTCTTGAAATACTTTTCTGATTGCTATGGTGTCTGAGCCAGAAGTCAACTCTCCCTGTTCTCCATGTGATCGAATGCCCGTCTAAAAAAAGAAACCTTGAATAGTGACTTACTATAAATAGTAAGTATGTGAAATTGAGTCAAACGAAAGTTGAGCTTGACCCAACACTACACTCTGAAGGAGAGAAACCACTGTTCACTGCTAAAAGGGACCCTCTAACCATATATATTAGCCTACGAGGGCCAGGAATAGGCTAAATCCACCAAACTCTGATGCTCTTGAAATTAGGGACATTACAATCCGCCCTCCTTGAAATTGCTTGTCCCCAAGCAATCTCTACTACAAAGAAACCCAACTCCTCGAAAGGCCCAAAAGAAGAACTGTGAAGTGTCCCATACATCACTAAATTTCTCATGTAGCATCAACAAAAACACAACTGCGCAAGCTATCCCTAGATCCCAAACCCAAAATGAAAGTTTGTCGTGTCCATCATCCTCAGACTTCCACTGCGCTCTACTACCTCCAACTCCACCATGCTAAAAGTGGTGAAGAAACCCAATGGGACCCATCCAATACTTAATGCCAAACCTGTCACCACCTGGATCCCAAGACAATCTGAACTCACATCCATCTATCATGTGGAAATAAGAACATCTAGAAGCATCTGCCATACCAACTCTCTCTTTGTTCTCTGTTAAACCCCCATGGATGTGATAACTAGCCAAGCCATCATGCCAACTAACACCATAGTCACCCTCTAACCATGCAACCATATGAAAACTTTGTGACACAGAAGTAGCAAACCTTGTCGGACACATAACTGCATGATGGATAATTGACTGCTGTCCCTGCAAGTAATTCCACACAAACAACTAAGTCGGGTACTTGTAGTTGCTAATCCCATCCTCTGAAGATGGTAACTCTCCACCCCATAATGAATGGAATAAACCCTGAGCCACTCTACACTGACACATCAACAAGTCCTCTGCGTGTGGATCAAAAGAGAAGTGATGAGCACTCCTCGCTATGTAGTTGCGATAAAGCACTCCCACCTCAGTCAATGGTTCATCACTAGCAATACTAGAATCAAGAGATAGCTTTGAAATCCTACAGTAAAAACAATATAAGGTTGAATCAACCTTATCCCTTGAAGCCTGCAGGTGATCCCCTTGACTTTGAGACACAACAAGCTGGCATCCAAAATCAGCTACATGGGATGAAGTAGCTAATTTGCTTCCAGAAGAGGGAAACAAATCAACATGAGAGCCATACTCCCAACCAGATGATACTCTACGAGTCCCTTGTGAAGATGATGGAGTCGTGTCGTGCACTAACACACAACTCCCTGGAGAATCCACCACAGCCACACAAGAACTATGAGCTATCGGACTTGCGTCATCTGTCATAGTTCTAACCACAAGAGAACCCGATGTAACATGTGGTTCTCTGCTGCTCTCAATAAAAGTACTTAACTCAACCGAGTCAACTGCCCCTATGTCCAGAATGGATGTTACCACATCCTCACTACAACCCATGGATGTCAAATCATGACCATCTGCCACTGTAGGAAACTGTGTTGTAACGGCAGTTGGTGGAGACTGTGCCAAACTCAACTCCACAGTAAAATCCTCCAACTGTGATTGTGTCTCCTGAAGGGCCAACTAGGTTCCACGCAATGAGTCCATAGTCACCTCAAGCTCATGAGTGAGCTCGTCAACCTCCTCCTCTTTCCCCTTTAGTGCATCATAGCAAATACAATCCCACTTGAGAAGATAGTCCCTATCAGCCAGTAATTGCAAATAATTATGTTTCATTAATCCAATAGCTTCTCGTAGTGTATGGAGCTCTGCAAGGGAAAGACTACTATCACCATGATCATCTGACATAAGAGTACTCCAACCATAGGTTGCCAACATCTATTGAGCAACATCAAAATGCTCCAAAGTTGTAACAATCATATTATCACTAACCTTTAACTGCCCTGACAGATGGTGATGCCCCTGTGACTCATCATTTCCACCCAAATCCGCACTATAGTAAGAGGCTAAATCTTCATCACTCACCTCATGATCAGCAACATCATGCGTGCTATCCTCAGTGCACACATCAACAACTAAGGTACTACTTCTATGTACCTCAACGGATGGCTCATCGAGTAAGGTAGAAGCTGCAGATATGACAGTATCTTCGCACACTTCCTCTTCCAATGTAATTATATCACCATCCAACTCACGATCCTGGGATTCTATATCAACACATAAATCATCAAACTTGTTCTCTAAGGCCTGATCTAGAAAATCAAACTCACCATGACATGAATCCACAACATACAATGCATCGTTAGTACCCAATTCCTGAGTACTTTCATGTGACAACTCAATAATAGCATCTTGCACATGTGTAGTCACCACTGTCTCATGTTGTTGCAAAGTCTTATCATTGTCGTCATGAAAATTAGAATTGTTAGCAATGCTGATCACAACTTCTTGAATGTTGTGAATATCATTTAGTGGCTCCACTATACTATTATCATGATGTAAAATTTCCTTATCGCCCACCACTTCAGTTTCAATCCCATGTCCACCTATAGGTTGAAGATCATGATCTACTGATTTATTCTTTTTTAACTCAAGCACATCAAAGAGACTTTCAGACACTTCACCTGTAAAGATCTCATGTTCGGATTCAGATCCTTCATGATTACTTTGATGGTTGAATTTTTCAGGTTCTAAATCCTCGTAGAAAGCCCACATTATTCTATTCGCCTTGCTCTTAGGTCTCAAAGGGCAATCATGGTTTGCATCGTACGACCCTTTGTAATAGAAACACAACTTCTTTTTGTTTTGTGATGAGCTTTGTCTTGAAATAGAATCTTCAGACTGCTGCAAGCTAAGAGCTAATCTTTGTTGTGAAGGCATGGGTCTTCGCTGAATATTATTTAAGGTGCTCTCAACACTTAGTTGCTCACATTTCTTTGATTTGCTTCTTTGTTTGTTATAATCCATTCGATGCTCCATATATTGCTCAAAGCCTAAGTGATCTTTGACCTTATCTGGAAGTGCTCTATACTCCTCATAAGCAACCATTACCTCATCAGCAAATTTAGAAGCCATAATTCTGAATTTTCTGATTCTAGCACTTGGACATTTTGTCAAACAGTTTGCTTCATCTGCTGTTTTGGTGGTTTTTTCTTGTATTCTTGAAGCATAAGTGATATCATGAACATAAGTGCAACCAACTAGTGACTGGAATAAATGCCAATGCAAGAATTTACTATTTTCAGCACCATATGGTGACTAAAGTGCAACTACAACAAATAAGCATTTTAGCAAACAATTTGCAACAAAACTCCAAACTTCCCCTGAATGATATTGCACTGATTCTAAATTGATTACAATGTTTGTCATATAAGAAACAACTGAAAGTGTATATTTAGACTTCTGGACAATGACTATAATGAGCAGATTTTGACTATTGCAATGATCATATAACCGTGCTAGAACCAATATGCAATTACCATATTATGAGAAAGTAATAGAAATGCATTTGCAACTGAAACAATGTGGTGATGAACCTAGTTTGGTGCTAACACAATGTCTTCTTCGGGAATCGAATTAACTGAGTTGCTAATGGTGTTGGGCCCACAACCTAACTGGTAATTGGATTGCAATGCTGCCATGCCTTTGCTAGCTGTAGGCGCCTCCCATAACAACCTCCTCTTGCAGTGCCGATAACTTCAACTGTATTACCCTTGTAAATAGTCATTCCTAATTTGTCACTATTTTCCCACAAGAGAGATCGAGCTAACTAGTGAAGGCGTATCTTACTATTCCAAAATGTCGCAGTTTGAAGAGAAAATGATGAATTTCTCAGATATGCGATTCTTTTGTCTTTTCTGTATATGACGCTTCAATCCTGATTGACAACTCTTGAGAAAGTTTGACTCTTAGCGGCTGACATGTAATATCTTCGTCTCCTCCAGATGCTATTGTATAAACCAAGTAGAACCCGACTGTATTTCCTTGATGCGGCTTCAATAAATAAATCGGCTGAGAGGAGATGGACGTCTTTCCAAGCTTAATCTCTTGTGCCATAGTGGTTCTCAGATGCGTCCTTAGTCAACAATGAAATCATGCCTGCTAGAAATATTATTCTGGAAGGCCCGGTAAAACACGTCTCCTCAGTCAATTCATATATTTTCCAAAGATGTACCCAAAGCATCTCCCAAGCACCTCCCGACAGGTGACTCTTGTCCTTTTTCAGAACTTGTCTTTTTTGAATTATTTATGAAATTGACTCAAGCTTAAACACACCACGATTTGTCCTTGGAAAAATATTTAGCATATCGAATATGCTGAGCGGTTGAATCTTTGTCTTTTGCCGGCTTTTGACTTTACACAAGGCATCGATTTTCTTCTTGCTGCCGCTTCCTCCAAGTTTAATATCGAGCCAAAATAATAACTACAACAACATTCCTCAGACGTGTTTGTCCTTTAGCGACAAAAACGGATATTTCAATCTCCTTCTATTGATTTATTAAATAAGACTGAAGCAGCTCCCGCAAGCTTGAAGATTTTTGTCTTATTTATCTTCTTATGTTTATTTGACTGGAGACGATTATTGTATTCCTAACTTTCTTTTGAATAATTCGATATGCCCAGCTAGATTAACAGAAAATTCTGAAAGGATTATTAAAATCTGCAAATTTGATCCCCAAATGCCTGCAATACCTTCCTCCAATTGAAATAACCAATATTCTCCAAACTTAATCAATCTTCTCAGATTTGGCCAAAGGCCATTAAATCTGGTAAACCTCCAGATTTTTTTTTATCAAACCCTTGACGTTCTAAAATTTTTCTTTCGACAATCAACACAGGATGGCAGGAATCAGGCTCTAATACCATTGTAGGAAACCTACTTGTCTCTAACCTCTGATTCTAATGCTGAATGATGAGGTTTTGTAATTTTTTGTGTTTTCTCAAATAAGATGCCAGACATGAAATAAAATGCTGGAAAATGTAAATATAAAACCCTACTGCACCAAAGAGATAATTTTATTCATTCACTTTAAAAACTTTTACAATAGAGCACACCTGTATTACAATCTTCCGATATTGAAAGATGATGAAACCCTTATGCTAAAATTCTCCTTTAAATCTGATGAAGCACAAACTTGACCTCTAGATGAAGCCAACAGTTAAACACCTTCAGCTGATAGTTTCATAGCCTTAGAATGTTGTTGCAATGAAGCAGCTACGCTCTCCAATGCCGATACGCTAGTAGAAACCCTAGGGCTCCCTTCCCCAAATGCCAAAGAGAAATCATAAGATAAATATCAAATCCTGGATGATGAGAATGAGCTCTTAAGTCCCTTTTTATTTTTTTCTTATGAGAGCTCAAACACTTTCCTGGTCAATGTGGGATAAAAGATATATTCCCACACTTTAAAAAAAAAGATAAAGTGACTTTATTATTATAAAGTTACTTTATAACTTTATAATAACATTAAAATATTTAAATAAATCACTAAAGTCACTTAAACTTTAATATCTCTTGAAATACTTTTCTAATTGCTATGTCATCTGAGCCAGAAGTCAACTCTCCTTGTTCTCCATGTGATCGGATGCCCGTCTAAAAATAGAAACCTTGAATAGTGACTTACTATAAATAGTAAGTATGTGAAACTGAGTCAAACGAAAGTTGAGTTTGACCCAACACTGCACTCTAAAGGAGAGAAACCACTGTTCACTGCTAAAAGGGACCCTCTAACCATATATATTAGCCTACGAGGGCTAGGAATAGGCTAAATCCACCGAACTCTGATGCTCTTGAAATTGGGGACATTACACCTCGCTTCAAATTCTTTCATTTTCATCTTAACGAAAAAGTCTATAAATTCAGGGGTTTTGATAAATTCATCATCTTCCAAGAACTTGCAATCTGCAACTACCTTGTCATCCTCATGCATTTCTCTTTCTCCTTGTACCTCAATATCGGCTCTAGCTTAAAACCCGTGGGATTCAATTTCAAGCATAGGTTGGTCCACTTCAACATCATCCTTGAAATGTCTTAACACATTAACTGCTTCTTCTGTATCTCCAACCTCCTCACTTATTTCATAGGAAAGAAGTGGCTCTATCTCTTGTGTCTTCTATTTTTTAGAAGGTGGTTGTTTAGGAGGTGATCCTAGAGAAGCATGACATATTAAAATAGTATCGAAAGTTCATTTTGTAATTACAATACCACTCAAACTTTTGGGACACAATTTGGCAAGTCTCCCCATATCTACTGCAGTCTTATATAATTCATGAAACTTATCAATCCTCTTGACAGGATCTGCTTCCTCTATGAAATAACCCAATAAATCATTATGCTTCATCTTTCTATCTTCCTCAAGCCTTTTCATAAGTTCCCATTTTCTCCTCCTATCATATACTTGTTGAGGAGTGAAATTTTTTATGATTACATCTTCTTCATAGTCAATCTAGTGAGTAACCATAGTCTTGGTAAGGATGGTGTGTCTTACAAAATTCATGTGACCCTTAGGGTCAGAAGCTCTTTCCTTTCTAGACTGTAAAGAGTATTTTAGATAATTCTGTAACTCTTCAGTTATATCGGTTCCCATTGATAGTTCCCAACATGTCAAATTGGGTAGAAATGTACCATTCCTTTGTTTACTCATGACATCCTTTTCCATCCATAGAATCTTCCACATGAACTCTAAAAAGGCTAATCAAAGGGGGAAAAACTTTGGAAGTATATGTGGGGCCTGTGGGCATCCATAAATCTTGATTATTGTGGTATCTAGTAGAAAAAACCAATCACCGAAGTTATGAGTATGGCCTTGCTTAGGTTTCAAAGCCAAATGTCTTAACAATTGTAGCACAAGTGTGTGTAGTCTTAGTGGTTGGTGGCCAAGAACTCTCATAATTCTGTACAAAAACTCATCATAGAATATCACATAATTTGAATTCTAACATCTGCTGTCCCAATTATAACACCATAGTTGCACTGGTAGAAAATTCCCCTACTTGTCAATCTGACCCAAACACATCCTTTTGCTCCATCTATCTTTATTCTGGTATAATAACAGGTGGCACAACAAAGAATATTTCCTGAATGTTATGGGAGTTATTTTCCCTGACTTGCAGAAATGCTTCATGCAATGATTTCTCAAGATATGAGGCAAAACCATATTCAATG
Organism: Sequoiadendron giganteum; assembly: GCA_007115665.2. Classification (NCBI taxonomy): domain Eukaryota; kingdom Viridiplantae; phylum Streptophyta; class Pinopsida; order Cupressales; family Cupressaceae; genus Sequoiadendron; species Sequoiadendron giganteum. The sequence goes on from CM021104.1 coordinate 18,438,189, forward strand.
TTCATCTCAAGGTTTTGGATCCTCATAGCCATCATCATTAAACTAATTTTCATTCGCTCTTCTACATCTATCCCAAGTACTTGACATAGAGAAAAATAGGTTTTCTTGAAATAGAATTGGAAATATGAGACTTAATATGGTTCAGTAGTATTAGGGGATATAGGAATCACCATGTTGTTCACACCCCTTTTCATGTAAATGGGGACTTCATCACTTCTATTGGTTTTCCTCAATCTAGTATATTCTTCTTTACTTCTTTACAAATTAATTTTAGTCAGGGCTTTTTTGTTTAGGTCAAAATAGTCAATGATGGCCGCTTTAGTCAACACAACTAATGGTGAACCATCTAGAAATCTCACAGACCTAGTAGCAAGATGATAACTCTAAGCCAATACTCTGATGAACTCTAAATCTATAAAAATGTTTGGGATAATTAACTTGGCCAAAACTAATGCCCATGGATTTGACACCAAAATCTTGCCTTCCCTTTTGTCATAAAAGTACCAAAATAGTTCCCACCCAGAGATAGGGATAAGGGCATCTCTACAATTGTGAGCTACATCATTTAAAACATTCTTAAATCCTATCTCAATTGATTTAGGGAGTATATCCATGATAGACTGGTGTAAGAACCTCTTTTTAACCTTAGATTCTTCCTTTTTAGTTTCAAGTTATTTCTTCTTGGGTGGCATGATGTCCTTTTTAGTTTCAGGTTATTTCTTCTTGGGCGACATGATGTTTAACTATCTTACTTCTCCTACTGTATCTAAAATGCAGAATTCCAAACAATCTTGTACTTGTAAAACTTAATTCACATTTTAACTATCTCACTTCTCCTATAATTCTAAAATGCATAACTCCAAACAATCTTGTACTCGTAAAACTTAATTCACAAGATTTATGTGCACTTACCTAGGTTACGATGGTTGCAGAGCTTAACCTCCTTGAACTCCCAGCTCCCCACTTGATAATTTTTGCAAATGAGTGCAAAGAGAATGTCAAATTCCTGGTTTAATGGCTTATGAGCTCAGTCATGTCAACATTAATATCAACCTTATGCCAGATATTTTGCTCATAGTTTGAGTTTGAAAATGCACCATTGATTTTACAAGATCAAATGATTGATGTAATTCATACATTTGAGACCGCTTTATCACCACCATTTTCTATAACTGCCATTGGTTAGAGGGGTATAAACTGCTATATCGCATGCTTCTTTGCATTTCACCATGAGGTAGCAGGATCCTTACCTCTATACCACAAGATTGACTTGTTTAACCCGCGGTACTATGGTTTACATTAACAACTATCACCATACCACATTCTTTGTCACATCCTTCTGCGATGTTGGAACTATTAAAATTTGATGATTTTGTGCATACCTTTCATCCCCCTTGAGTCTCCATGTGAGGTTTACCTTTGCCACATTTCCCCATTTTCAAGATGCTTTACCCACATTCTGCCCATATTGCCCCATAAAATCCATCGGGTTGTGCATTTTCCATCTTACTAGACCTATCGGCATAGGTTTGTTCTGGTCTCCCCGACCCGTGTTTCATTTTCTACTTGCATGAGTCTGTGCTGCCTATCGGCAAGACTCATCCGATGTCACGGTGATCACAGGCCTTCTTCATTCTTCATTCGGCATGACTTTCGCACTGTTTCGGTGACAGGATGATACACATATTGACAAAGGATTTTGTTCTCGATGAAATGTCATAACGATATCTTCTTGTCTTGCCAACCTGCATTTGGAGGATTCTTATCAGTAGGAGAGGTGGTCTTCGGCGAGAGTTTCAATAAAATCAAGGTGTTTCACCGACAGAGAAAATCGGGATAAGTCTCAGCGAATAAAGTGGAGGAATGGATTCATTGGTGTGAGTTTGAGCTATTAGGATGAGGTCTTGGAGAGAGACCTTCGGTCTCGCCAATAATATACAGAGGATGCCTTTGTTGGTGTAAGATGGGGGTTGTCTTGGCGAGCACGAACGATCTTGGGTGACTTTTGGTAAAGCAAAGAGCTCTCTACGTGAGGTCTCCCCAATTGTTGGATGTTATAGCGACATTCATGATGAGCACTCATCGGCGGGAGATACATAATATCATAGCGACTCAAGGATGGTTGGGAGCTTTCAGTGGAACATGGGTTGTTCTATTTGATGTCTCCCCGACTGTTGCAAGCTACAACGAAGTAAACATAAAGGGGCAGGGTGCATTTTGGGAGCTCTTCGGTGTAAGTTGGGACCTGCAACATGATGTTATGGCGAGGTGTGTTTGTCTCACCGGTGGGTTACTATGGGTTTCTCTTGGTCTGCTATCAGCGAAGGATTGGCTCTCTCTTGGTGAGCAGGTGTGAGCATGGGAAGATAACGATTGAATTTCCTTCGGCATGACGATACGATATGTCTCGCTGACTGGTGGATAACTGAAATTAAAATGCTATGGACGACATATGAATGCTGTTGAAGGCCGACATGTGAGAATTTCCCAAATTCTACGGTGGCTGACATGAATTTGAAGCGTATGGTTTTTCTAATGCTGGTGTATATATATGCACCCCGATTGTAATTGAGAAGGAGGAGATTTTTAGGATAGATAGATACAATAGATTAGGAATAGGCGCAATAGAATAAAGTTCTCATTCTAGAGACTATGTGCATGTTTTAAAATGGCGAATTCAATGGGAATCAGCTGGTGTGGCAAGTTATTTTTGGTATCAATTGTCTGTTGAGTTTATTGAAGAGTATTGCTAAATTTGTCTCCAATTTGATTCTTTCTAGCTGTTTAAATTGGCATAACAAGTTTATGTTCAATTTGTCAATGCGCATTTGTTGTATTTGTGTGATTAATTAACTAGTTCTCTCAAGTAGAGATTAAATCCTTTTTGTTGATCACAGTAATCATGGAGATTCATCTGGATTATTAAAGAAGAGCTCAGTAATTATAATCTTGCATTGTTTATACAAGTTATGAACAAGATCATATGCCTGCAATTTGATTTTCTGCCAGAATAAGTTGCCAACTTCTATTCCATTTGACTCTGCATACCCAACAAGGCACTGGTCTCTGCAATTTCATTATTTGAATTCATTCAGTTTCTTTATATCAGTTAATTAAGCATTTTAGGTTATAGATCAGAAGATTGCTATCAAGTTTGATTTTATTTTGTTCACTGTCATATGCCATTGTGGACAAAGCAATTCAGAAGGATAATCATAAGTCAAGTCTGCCCAATTCAAAAAGGTATACCCGCCAAGGTTTGGCAGCACCTAAAGAGTAGAAGGTTGAGTTCTCTTAACCTTGTTTGTTACCCTAAAGCATATCAAGAGATTGGCATCCTCTTGAGGCATCTTGCCTGCGTTTTTGAGAGCTAACACGCGGTATAGCAGTTCATACCGCCCTACCACGTGCCTTTATGATCTTCCTTGTGGGATGGTGGGTTATTCCTCGCTATATCGTACCCTTAATTTTTCCTTCTTGCGGTATGGTGGTTTATGATGTATTTAAATTATCTCATACTGCCCAACCGCGTCCTCATCATAATACGTTCGTGGTATGATGGTAAACATCTTCATGTTGTCTATTACACACTGCCAACTCGCCAAGAGTTCAAATTACTGCTGCAAGATCACGGTAAGAGACTGTTAAGGGATTTGGAATGTTTTTAGTTGGACATGTTTTTGCTTAAGTATATATATGATGAATTTTTGGATTTTTATAGGTCTTTCAGTGTCACTCAAACCTAAAAAAATTATATGTTCGGTAAAAAATAAATAGGAATATAAGGGTTAAGGCTCAGGTCATGGAGCTCAAGGTTAATTGTGATGATGGAAATAGGAAAAATTTTAAGGTTCTAACACACCTCATGATGAACTAGACTATATTTTTCCTTCATCCTGCTTCTGTTATATTTTTATGAGTTCTTCTCTTGTGAATATATCCCTAAGGAAAAAGATGGTTTTTGACTGCAAATTATTTTTAATCTGTAAATTGAATTCTATTTTAAGTTTCCATTTGTAGTTATCAGCGGATTGGAAAGTCAATAGTTATCAACTTATGAACTCAATAAATTTTTACTGATTCAAGTTGCTAATTTATACATTATTTTTTATTTGGACTTCAGGAAATTAAGACAAGGACTGTAAGGCACAAACTAGATGATAGTGATCATAATGTTCAAATTCCAGAGATAGAATATGAGCATGCACGTACTGAAAAAGTGGCCAAGAATAATGAATATTTTTTGATTCTTGATTTGAAAAGGCAAGTTGTAAGTCCACTAAGTAGTATATTATTTGTTTAATAGTGTTTAATCAAATTTTATAGGCAAGAGCTTTATGTATATAAGACATAATATGATTTTTTTTTTTTATAGGAAACAAAAAGAGTGCAAAGAAAATGTGGAGAAAAAGCAAAAGGGAAAAAGATACAGTGCTGCCATCTCGTAGAAGCCAACACTTTTGTGATTCAAAAAATGCAGCTAGTGAAAATGATAGTTGTGATGATGTGCAACCTGGTATAGCACATGGTGATGTGCAATCTAGTATAGCACATGGTGATGTGAGCCTGATATAGCACATGGTGATGTGCAACATTGTGATGATCTCTTAGGACTAAGTCTAGGAGAAATTATTGAAAAACATCAAGGCAAAGGAATAGCAGGTCTTGCAGATTCTTTTTCCAAAATTAAAGGATGCATTTACTAATGTAGAATCTGCATAGACCAGCATTGATCTACCTACTCATTCCACACCTAATGTGGCCAAGGAGCATGGAATTTCGGTTAATGAAAGTCATGAAGAGAGACTAGTTGCATCTGCTATGCCTCAAAGTGCACCTATTGCATCTAGAACTTTTGATGGAACTAGTGGATCAACCAAAAATACCGGTAGTGGTAATTTAAGAAGATGTGGATGTTTTTTTCAAAAGACAGATTGAGTCAAGATTTGTATAGATCTACTGAGAGGAATGCAAAAGAAAGAAAATTAGAAGGCAAGAAGCCATTCTTGCTCGAGGCACTGAGAGATGGTGAGCCCATTTGGCCAAATGCTGCAAAGCAGGCCATCGAGTTGGGTTAAGATGTAGGGCCCATTTGGATATTTGCAAATCAAAATTTGTAGAGAAAGATCCACGAAAACTGGAAAATGTTATACAAAAAATGGACAATGCTTTTGAGACTACTGGTGGACAAATCTCTAGAAAATATTATAAGAAAAGGATGAGAGTTTCAATTAATAATTATAGATACATGTGTAGAAAAAAAATCATGTTGGGAAAAGAGAGGTTCGACTCCAGTCTATCTCCCAAAGAGTGGGAGGCATTGAGAGAAAGTATGCATTTCAAAGAATATTTGGTAAAGAGTAACAAAGGCAAGAGAGAAAGAAATAATGTGAGGGCTGGATATACATTTGGTTGAGGCAGGTTGCATGCCAAAATGGACAAATTTGTAGTAAGTGTATGGCTTTTTGGTTCAATTTACATTGTGTTATTTATTTCAATTTTTTATTGAACTGACTAAAGGTTTAAATTGACATTGTATTTTAGGTGGAAAATAGTAATAGAGAAGCAGGTGCAGAAGATATTGTCAATTATATGGCAGCACTAGATTCTAGTAAATCTAAGAGTAGGATGAAGTTGAAATCTAGTTTGTCAACAAAGATTTCACAACCATCTGTTCAATGCCTAGTAGGAGCCTCTGCAGATCATGTCAACTCATATGAAAAAGGGTACCAAAGGTAATGAGTTGCATATTAGGTCTTAGTCACCAAGTTTCACAGTTGGTTGAAACCGTTAATCCTATGGTTGTTGCATGGAATGAGCATAAATCCATGGATTCAGATGAGGTAAGAGGATCTATTGATCTAATTTATTCTTGTTTGGAATTTATATATACAAATGCCTCTTAATATGTAGATTATTGAAATATGAGCTTAGGAGAATCCAACCCAATTTCTTTATTGTTGGAGTGATCTGAAAAATGTTCTTTTGGACAAATTTATAGCTTGCATTCTTTACTTGACTCTTGAATGCTTTGTATATTTTTTTACATGATGGTTAGAACACATGCAGAGAATTTTTTTCAAAGCAATAGGAAAATGAAAATGCCTTCAGGGTGTCAACAGAGCTGCCGATATTGATAGTGATGAAGTGGACAAGAATGTGCAACACACTTGTCTTAGTTGTCCTGAAGTTGATGTAATTAATATAATAGTTTTTAGTTATCAGTCCCAATGTTTTGTCATTCTTCATGCTTAAATTTTTATTTTGGACAAAAAATTATAGCTTTTGCATTTGTTACTTGATTTATATTAATTTTTGCATGATGATTAAACCACATGATGTAGAGAAATTATATGAAAGAAGGGCAAAATGAAAAAGGCTCTGTCAATAGAACTCTTTGCAAAATTGTACAACTTAATGTCTACAATGATGTTGATAGTAGTTATGATGATGAGCTCGATGAGGCACATGATATTCATAGTGGTAGTCGTGCTGAACTCGAGGTGAGTGCTATGAAACCACATGCAAGTAAGTACTATTCTGTTAGTGTAATTAATATTTAATTACACTTGCATAACTTTACTTAGGTTTTGCTTAGGTAATAATTAGTTTACTTAATTAATAAGTAAGATTTATTTAGTTGAGCTATTTTTAGGTCAACATTAGGGTTGCATACATTGCTTTTATAAAGCAATTCTCTTATTGTAATTTCTTAATTCTGAATATTATCAATTTGCACATTTCATGCAAAGCTCTGCTTTTTTTTTTATTTTCTCTTATGTGGAAGGTGTTTAGGTTTGCATGTCTGATCTAAGGTTTCTAAAATGGTATCAGAGCCATGACATGCAACCACTTCTCAAATTTTGGAGAAATTCAATTGCAGAGCACGTTCGGAGTTCCTCGAGGGATCTGACCTTGAGCATATTTTTGGTGCATCCTAGAGCAAAACGGATACCGCCATCGCGTTCGCAGCACCCCAAAACCCTAAGATTGCCCTTCGTTTTGTCAATTTTGGAGAGGTTGGTCCGGAAGGAAAAAAAATTTGCCAGAGAGGCCGTACGGCCTCCCCAGCATGCTCCCCGAGGCATGAAAATAAAAAAAAATAAAAAAGGTGCTTCTTGGGATTTGGGCCAGTGCTCACAATGTAGAAAGACTCCACCACTGGGTGGCCACCGGCCTACCACCGCCTCCGATGGCTCCTCCTCTAGCTCCATCGGCTTCGTCAGCCCTCGAGGGCTTCACCTCTGCAACCGCCAGTCGTATGGGGGACCAGGCACTATGTGCCCAGCCCCCAACTGACCCCTTAGCCCTCGTGCAGGTCATATGAGCAACCAGGGGCTCCACCCAGCCCCCTTCCCACCAGCTCCTGGTCGCACACAGGACCAGGGACCGAAATATTTTTAGCCCCCTGGGCTGCCTATAGGCCTTATTGGCCAAATTGGAGCACTTTTACAAAATTGGGCGTAACTTTTGCGTACAGTGTCCTTTTTTCACAAACAAGATACCGTTGGAAAGATGATTCCGACATTAATCTAGTGGTGTTAGTGGTTTTTTCTGATTTTTCTCTAGTTTATTTTTGTAGGTCCTTGAACTCAAAACTTATGTTTTTCACTCTGGAGGGCATATCTTTTAACTTGGTGATCCTTTTTTCTCCATTCTTGTGGCATTGGAAAGCTGGTTCAATACTCTACATAGATCTGAGGTCTATTTTTATTTTTTGTTTATGCATGTTTAGGAATTCTCTCCTTTTGCAGTCATTAGGGATTGTAATAAATGAACTGATATAAAGTTCCATCAGGGGGGTTTCTTGCATAATAATATTCATTGTGTTTTGATAACAACTCAAATGGGTTGTAATCTGGTTTCTTAGTTTCTTTTGGCCACTTTTTTGTCTGATCTTGACACATATCAGATTCATTTTGGTTCACACTTTAGATTGAGAGCCTATGGTTAATGATCCGCATTGGATCCATCTCAGTTTGAAGGCCACTAAATTTGTGGTTAATGTTCCCGAGTATTTATGGTACTTGTTCCCATGGAAGAGTTTTAGTCTCAGTTTGGCATCGACATCAAGATTCACGGCTTCCAGATTCTGTCATCATCATATCATCTACTATTGCTTTATGGATTCCAGGGTTGTTCCAGTTTGGAATGTTCGAGTGTTTAGTGGCATTGAGTCTGCTGTTGCTTTTATCATGATTCCTTGAGTCAATCAGTGACTCTCATCTCATTGTAGGGGGGTTGTCCCACTGGGTTTTCCTTCTCTACCTCATTATTGCGTTTGTACATGGGTACCTGATCAGGCCTTGTTGCTGGGACCCATTCATGCTTTCTTGCATTCATCTTAGTTTAAGGTGCATGCTTTTTTAGTCTCCCTAAGTTGCACTTATGGGGGGGGGGTGTTAGTGTAATTAATATTTAATTACACTTGCATAACTTTACTTAGGTTTTGCTTAGGTAATAATTAGTTTACTTAATTAATAAGTAAGCTTTATTTAGTTAAGTTATTTTTAGGTCAACATTAGGGTTGCATACATTGCTTTTATAAAGCAATTCTCTTATTGTAATTTCTTAATTCTGAATATTATCAATTTGCACATTTCATGCAAAGCTCTGCTTTTTTTTCGATTTTCTCTTATGTGGAAGGTGTTTAGGTTTACATGTCTGATCTAGGGTTTCTAACATATTCAAGTAATTAATGGTTGTTTTATTATGTAAATAAGGGTAATCATTACCTATTTGATAGAAGCTGGATGTTAGAATAGTAGTGAAGTGTAATTAGCTAGTATACATAGATTATGGAATTAAGGGAGAACACATAACTTACATATGGAAGCTTAGAGCTTAGTTGTAATAGAGTGTTTTATAAAAACACATACAAAAACTGATTTGTTCCAAGACATAAGACATTACATACAACTGTCAAAAACAATATATTGTGTATTTTATATCTCAATATAATGTGTATTTTTTGTTTTGTTTTTGCTAACATTTATTGATAAAATCCAAGAAGAGGATACAGTTGAGGTGTTCGATCCACATGATGGTGTTGTTGCATGCATTGGGTGGATTCACTCACTATCTATTATACATGGAGTCAAATTGAAAGGAACAGGAGATGCAAATTTATGTTTTTCATAGGCCTCAAGTAACATACCCCTTCCTCATCTAGACAAAATAGATGGAGCTGTTCATCTGAAAGAGAAACTAGGGACCTTCATACGGTGGCCACTAAAATATTTGAAAAAAATCACAGAGTTATTCGTAAGTGTAGAAGAGAAAAAGAAGGGTTAGTAACAACAGAGAGTGGAGAGTGAAGTTGTAGATAGAGAATGTACTAAGCCTGAATAAGTTGAACCCAAACAAAAACCATAAAATTTGATTTGGGTGTACATCCTGTGATTAGAACATAGAATCTTCTATCTTACTACACCTGTAATGTAAAACCCCTTGATTATGTTTTTCTCTTTTTGTTTGGGTTCCACTCATTCAAACTGGTGCATTATAGAAGAGGGGATATGTTGCTGTGTAAGCAGTAGATGCAGAGAGCAGGGGTGCAAAAAAAGAAGTAAATACAAAGCAGATAAAGAGGTGTAGAGAAGAGGAAAAGTTGTAGAGAGTGCAACATACATGTATGTGTAGTTGCAAATAAGTTGCAGCATAGAATTGTCATCAAAATTGTAATATATTGCATAACCAAAAAAGGCATTGTAACTCAATTTTTTCAGTCACAGCACTGAGAAACACACTTTGTAACTATACATTTTTCAAAGCCAAGAAACATTTGTCTTCTATCTGCTGTAAGAACAAGTTTTCTCAATAAAATTTTAGTATTTTGCCTTCTTCATAGCCAATTCATTATGTGCAAATGAATGAATGATTTTTTGTTTTTTGTTTTTTTATATGTTTAAACCTCAATTAAAGCATTGTCTCATTTCCAACACTTATAGGTAGAAATCAGTGAACAAAAACAATTAAATAAACTACCAATTGACTAAATATAATAGCAACTGACAAAAATCGGTGTTAATAAATATGACTAAATATAATGATTATGCAATTAATAAACAATGTATCAATATACCTATCAGTTGACAAAAATCAGTGAGCAAAAACAATTAAATAAACTACCAAAATGATCAAAATGATGATTAAAATTAATGACTAAATTAACGATAAAATATAATATTGAATAAAAAAAGATTGAATAAGTGACCAGTTTAAAACATTCAATTAATGACTAAATTACACACTACCAGATCGATCAAATTAACGACTACATCAGTGACCAAATCGATCAATTAGATGACTAAATTAATGAGCAAGTCGATCACTCAGACGATTAAGCCAACAACCAAATCGATCAATCAGGCGACTAAATTAATGAAAAAATTGATTAAACGAATGACTAAAAATGGTTTAGTCATCAATTCGGTAATGTTATAAATGACTGGAAATAAACTACTACTAGTCACGTGACCATGTTCAATCATTTATAAGCAGTTTTTAGTAGTTTTTTCAGTCACATATTGTTGTTTTTGTACTAGTGATACCAAATGCAAACATGACCTTTGGAACAAATCTTAATGCCAATTTCACTCCAAACAACACACATCAATATGGTAACCAAGGTCCTAAGCATCAAAATATCAATTCCAATCCAAATTTGACATATGACCTCAACACCGATACCATGACACCAAATCAAACCAATGCCACACCATCTCTTGCAGACACTTTGATGTAAAAAATGTAGGCCCTTCAACAACAAAAGACAAATATCCAATTGGGGACCAACAAGAAGACCTATTCCATGGAGGAATTGTGCCCCTTTCCATTTGATTGAAATCTATACATGACACCCTTCCCCCCTCATTTCACAACACCACATTTGCCTAAGTATAAGGGGACAGGGGATCCAATAGAGCATATTCAAGAATTCAACACGTCATGTATGGAAGTCTCATATGATCCTACCTATTTGATGAGACTGTTCCCACAAAGCCTCACAAGGCCAACTCTAGATTGGTTTGCACATCTTCCTCCTGGGATTAGAAAATGGGGTGTGATGAGTGTCACTACAATCCTCATCATTTAACTATAAATGCCAATCCAGGCGGTGTCCATGGCTATATGCAAGAGGGAGAAGAAATCATTTGCATGACATGTTTTTTTCTACAAACAGAATTGAAAGACAATGCATGAAAGAAATTGCTAGAATAAAATCTAATCTAAGAACTTGTAATGAAATGAAATGACTACTAAGAAATTAAGCTACAAACAAAGAGATTGCTGCTAAAATACTGAACTATATTATTTTATAAACTCTTCCCCCATTTGATTTCTTGATTACAATGAATTTATTGAATTCTTATCTTCAACTAATTTGAAAGATAAGCTTTATGATTGTGCAAACACCTGCTAGAAGATAGGAACATGTGTTAAGGGAAAAAGATAAGTCTTTCTTCATCTTGTTGAGTCAATCTTCTTTGGTCATCCAAAACAAATATGCCTATTTTGCAGCCCCTAAACAAGCTCCAAAAAGACATTTGACTGCTGAAAAATTCATGTCTTCCCCTTGTGTATCATTAAATCTCATAAAACAACTCCTAGATGTTTGGAAAACAGTTCAAGTCACCTCAATCTATTTTAATGTTCACAACTGCTGCTTTTACAAATTCTGGAAAAGTTTCGGAGCAACCCACAAATTCTGGAACAACTTCAAGTGGTGTCCCACAAGTTTCAGAGCAACTTTCCACAAATTCCAGAGCAATGGATTCTGGTAATTTTTTCTCTCCAACCACAAACTGGGTTTTCATGAAATTTAATGGGTTTTGTCATCATATTGTCTTTGAATTTTGGACCAAAAATCTCTAGAACCCAGATCGTAATTTGCAAGATATGATGAAATATTTGACTACTACAACAAAAAATATTTTACTTTCATCATCATGCTCAGTTTTGATATCTTCATAATCAGGCAAAATATACATTTTTATATGGCTAAAAGATGAGTCATTATTTTGTCTCATCATGGTGAACTGGCTGACAAATTCATTAATCACTTTGATTTCAACATTAAAAGTGATGTCACCCTTGCAACATTAACCACAACCAAACAAGAAGAATGGGAATCACTTACCTTGTTTTACCAGAGATGGCAAGGTTTGGTTAGCAAGTTCCCTTGTCACACTCCTGAGAAAAAATTGGTCACCATATTTGTTGAAAACCTTGACAAAGAAATGATGAGTAGCCTACAAATCCAATGTTGTACAACTTTTTATGAAATCCTTGAGAAAGGTGTCCTTATTGAAAAAGGTCTTGTTGCAAAAGAACTATTCAAGATAAACAAAGAAAATTCAAAGCCCAATAATAGCAAAAGAAAATACCGGTTCCGAAATAAGAATGTTAGAAATGATGGAGTTGTTGATGCCAAAATGATAAAAAAAGGTCCAACCATTCATCTTAAAGGTTAATCCTCATGAAATAAATCCAAAACATCAAACACACAAATACAAGGTCAAAACCAAATATTGAATGTCATCCAAAACAATCAACAATGCAAAGGTTCTCCCCGCACCAAGACCACATATAGCCCATTGGGAAAACCTATCGAATCAGTCCTTAAAACAAATTTTGCAATCTAATGTCATCAAGCTACCAGATATCAAAAATTATGAACCATCATTAATCAAACCCAATCGGTGGAAAGAGGATGAATACTGTGAATATTACCATGGAAAAGGACACAAAACAACTAGATGTTGGACACTCAAGAATATCATCCAAGACCTTATTGAAAATGGAACCGTATTGATAGGAGATTCACAAGGCAAAACCAATATTGATCACACCATATTTAAAAATACCTTGCAAGACCATGATAAAGGAAAGGCCTCTAGTTCAGGGAATGACAACAAAGCCAATTATGCAGCTGTCAAACATGATTACAGTACTATCATCCTTAACATTAGACCTTTTGATGATCGCATTGTTACCATTACCATCAAAAAATTGAGTTTCGAATGTGTTGTTACCACTCACAAAACTAAGATAACTATTCCAGGTCCTCCTTCCAATCCGTAACCAAAAAGCCAATACAATCTCCTAGATCAAATAGGGAAAACCCCTGCACAAATTTCCATTTTGGAGCTCCTTCGCATATGACCACAACACAGAGCTATCCTTGAAAAATAATTGCAAGAAGAATATGTACCTACAAACCTAGATGTCAATGAATTTCAGGCCATGGTTGGATACCTAGCTATGTCGCACCATGTCACTTTCTCCGAATAAGATTTTTCTGCCCAAAAGTTTGACCATAATGATGCCCTACACCTTGAAGTATGTGTTAATAAACATAAAATCAGACGAGTCCTAGTAGACAGTGGAGTAGGTCTAAATATTTTCTCACTAAAATTAGTGAAAGCCTTGGGATACTTTGAGAATTGTATAGACCAAACCAATAAAATCATTATCAAAGCTTATGATGACGCTGAACGCACGTTTGAAGGCATAATTTCACTTCCAATAAGAGTTGTCCCAATAATACAAAACATAGTATTTCATGTCTTGGATCTGTATTTACACTAAAACCTTCTCCTTGGCTGCCCTTGGATTCATGTTATGAGGGTCATCCCATCCACCTACCATCAATGCCTCAAATTTCCACATAATGGAATTGAAATCGCCATTCCTAGCGACCTTGATCCTTTTTAGTATTGCACAAACCTAAAAAGAATTGTTGAATGCCAAGTGCCCATCAATTGAGAGGCCTCATCTTCCACCACCACTCCATCTAACTACATTGATCCATCCACCCTTTTCAAATCTTCCACCCCATTCACCACACCTTCCATGCCCAAAATATAGATTCAAGACAAAGGATGCAGAGAATACAACATGAAGAGTCTTTTTCATTGGAAAGTTACCTAAATCACTGAAGTCTTATGGAAAACCGCATCCTGTGTAGCCTAAGGTCATTATTTATAATCCCCCTACCACCTTCACTAAATGGGGGGAGCTAGCCAAAGAGTCCTTAGATGACCACATTCTAACATGGTTGTACAAATAAGAGGAGGTTATTGAATCTAAGAAATTTCTAGTAGAATAGTATCCAAAAAAGGGTTCCAGATAATGAAACGAAAAGGATATGATGGACGTAGTGACCTTGACCTAAATAAACAAGGAATGTCAGAACCCTTACAACCTCCTAAACTACTAAAATACCAAGGGTTGGGGTTCGTACCAATAAAAGTGACTATCTTGGGTATCGGGTTACCTTCGAGTGAGCTCATTAATTCTTCAAATGAGATTGATGTTGGTATATGGCTTCTGGTGTTGTCATTGATGACAACCTAAGTCATTGATCTGGTTCGCACTTTAGTATTTGTCCATACCAAGAGACATAGTGAAGAACAAGCTATCCGATTGAAGTTGAGTTTGTCAATCCATATGCATTTTAAGTTTATCAGTTTGGGTTGTGGATCTTAGGGAAAGTCATTAGGTATCTAGAATATCTTATTCTTGAGTTTTGTGTTTTCACATCAATTGGTGTACGAGTTAGGAGATTCAATTGACTGGTTTTTTGTTTAACAGTGCTAGAAGGCCTACTAAGTGAATGTGGCGTGTTGCGGATGTTCGAGGCAAAATTGTTTGAAGTATTTTCAGGTTTGAGGATTTTGTTTTGGGTCCTCACTATGTTGTGGCCGACTTTGGATGGTGCGTATTGAAAATCACTTGTGGATTGAGCTGACGGTTTGAAAATATTTTATGTTTTATTGAAGCCAACATATGAGTGATTAAATCTCTTGTTGCATATATATATAAGTGATCACTTATATCATTTTGGAATGTGAATCAAGTGTGCGAAGTATGATGCAAAATTCAGAAGGATAGCAAAGTGATTATGCACAGTTTCACTTGTGCATAAAAGGGATTTGTGATGTGAATGAAAGTAGACAGAGCAGAAGAGCAAAATTAGACAAGCAAGTCAAGGAATGCGATTGATGAGCTTAACCAGAACTGTAATCAGGAATTAGTAGATGCTATTCCTTCAATTCAATTCTTCAGATGGATTTAATCTAAATGTTTTGTAAGACAATGAGTCTTCATTTCTGAGGAGTGAGCTCTAATCAGTGCACTTGAATGCATGTGCATTCCCCATTTGTAAAACACTTATATTTGAGTACTCAAATTATGGATTGACCTCCACCATGGTTTTTCCCCTAACATGGCTTCCACGTAAAAATCCTTGTGTTATGGTGTTGTGGATGATTGATTTATGTGCTTGCATATTTATTTTGGTTCAATGCTATAAGTGGTTTAAAGATCAGATTAATAAAGCTAAATTTTACAGAACACTGATTCACCCCCCCTCTCAGTGTTCCCTAATTCCAACAATTGGTATCAGAGCCTAGTTCCTCAGAATAAGTTTAACAACTTGAGGTGGATCTTGGAATGTAATGGACCCTGGTAGTCTTCATCAACAAATTTTGGTGGTAATTTAAAATATTGATCAGTCCAAAGCAGAAGTTCGAGAATTGAAAGAAAATATTAAGGATACTAAGAGATTCATTCAGAAATTGAAGGATTAGATTATTAAGTCCAAAGAGAAGAGAAACGATCTCTGTGATCAAATTAAGAAAAAAAGAGAGCAAAATCATGGATGATGTTCACTTGAATCAAACTTTGAAGGAAATAACTAAAGAATGGGAAAATCTTACTAGAGACAATGCTACCCTAAAGCACGAGACAAAATCTATGGTGATGAAGCTGACTAAGGAGATTGAAGAGAGAAAGAAGAATGAGGAGAATCTTACCCAATCCTTAAAAGAAAGATCTGATGAATGCAACATAATTAATGGAGGATTCATTCAGTTGGAGATTGAATTGCAACAATTTAGAAACAATGAAGAAGAGCTTGAAAGATAGATTGTTATTCTCAGGGATAAACTTGCTATTGCAAATGAATACAATGATAAGTTCAAGATTAGCTAAGCTAAGCTTGATGAGATGACTCGAGGTCATAAAAATGGAAATGACAAGTGAGGTCTTGGATATGAGAAAGGATAAATTTTTGGATCTAAACAAAGGAATTTCAGGCAAGGAAATCATATGAACAAAGAAAAAAGGCATCTGGTAAGACAATCTAATGCTCAAAATTTTAATGGATATTGTTTTGCTTGCAAAAAATTTGGTCATATGGCTGCTCAATGTAGAAGTAAAATGAAATCGAGTGATCCATCATTCCCCGATTAGTGTTTCAATTGCAATAAGTTTGGTCATAAGTCAATTGAATGCAAAAATATGTCAAAAAACTCTATCAATAAAAGGAATATTAAATGTTATACTTGTGGAAGATTTGGGCGCAATGCTAATCAGTGCAGATCAAGAAGAAATAAATGGAATGACTGGTCTAGACAAGGAAATGTTGTGTGTTACAATTGCAACAAATATGGTCACATTGCAAGATTCTATAGAAACAAAAATATGGATAGAAGGGGTCCGACATACAAAGGCATAAATACACAAGAAGCTGATAAAAGAAAAGGGAAAGTGATTGCGGATGAACTGAGAGACCAAATGAAGAAGACATGGGTAAGAAAGAATGAGTATGATGCAAGAAATAGTTCCATACTAGAACCTGCTTCTAGTAATTCCTTTGGTAATTGATTTCAGGCCATTGGGCTAGGGGGAGTTTTTCAAGAAAATCCTTTTTCCCCATGTTCGTAGTTGGTGCTGGAATGTGGAAGATTGTCAAAAGTTGTATTAATGATTTACAGATGCATTGGAAAACACTCATAAATAAATTCAAGCAATTTTAGGTCTGCATAAGAATTTTTCTCTTGATGATTGAGAGAACATGGTATCCAGAACACCTAGGGAAAAAGAATTTAATACAAAAAAAGATTAGGTGTGTGAGTTATAAAAAGCAAGTTGGAACCCTCATTTTCCATTTTATATCAAAGAAAAGAAGAAGGAGAGAACTCTGCAACAAAAATTCAAACGTGTGAAGATAATTCAGTGGCAAAACCCTAATACATCAGGTACTTTAGTTGTATTGACAAACTTCCAATTAATTTGGTGTGTGGTTGAATAACTTCTTTGATAGAAACAAGACATGAGTACAAAAGGTAAAATGGAACAAATGAAAGGAATAATAAACTTAGATGAGTATAGTAGTGAGAAGATTAGAGCTATAAGAAACATGCTATCGCTCAAATTGAAATGGTTGAAAGAAGAAAAACACAAAAGCTTGGATATTTGGAGTGAATTCCCCTATTTCAAGAACGTAGAATTCGTTAAGTTTATTTCGGATAGATTGAATGACGATATTCTAACTCTGGATAAACTCTACCATATATCGAAAGAAGTGATTGGAACTATAACTGGGTTATGCAAAGCTAGGGATGTACCGAGAAATAAGTCAATCCAAAATAAAGAAGTCAAAACCCTAACTGGAGTAATTGGAGATCAAAGGGCATTAATAATCTCAACAATTAGAGATTCAGTGACAAGGTACATAGCACATGGAGTATCTTACAAAATATTTTTTAGAAACAAAGAAGGTGCAACTTTGGTAGGTGTCGTTTACATTTCACACAAGATGATAATGGAATATCATGATTTTGACCTTTGTGGATTACTGAAAGATCAACTAATGGAGAATGCACAATTTACAAAGATGAAATATTACCCTTTTAGGTTTGGTACTTTAATTGTATGTCTTGTGATGTATTTTTTGAATTGCTTACCATGGAACAACAACGTAGTATGGGAAGAGAGTGAACCAGTTTGCAAGATAATTTACATACACTCTAACAATTTGGTAAAATGTGATAAAGTATATGAAAGTTTCTTTAAAGGCTTTCTAGGAAATTTTGGATCAATTGGTATTCCCCTTTCGATAAGGGCACTTGAAGTTGGTTCCTCCTCTAGTGAGATGGAGAGAAAGAAGAAAAGAGAAAAATAAATTGTTGTTTGTACTCCTCCAACATGCAAGACTCCAAGAGTTGAAGGGAAAGGAAAAGAACAGGTGATTGTAGATATACTAGATGAGGAATTTGATAAGGAAACTAAGGACACCCAAAGAAAAGAAATGGAAATAGTCAAACTAGAACAAGAAAAGGCAATGATAGAAGAAAGTGAAGAAGAAGGTGATTTAACCAAAGAAGAGCTATTGCAACTTATTCATGAGGAAAATGGAATGAAAAAAATTGCACATATTTTCTATCAGACCTTCATATGAGCAGGACATGATTTTGAACATACTAAGTGCTCATCTTGTGTACAACCATATTAAATTAGAGAGTTTACATAATATGTTGCCAAAAGAGATGATTGAATGCATCAAGGAAATCATGGACTCCGAGTCTCAGAACAAGGAAGAAGAAGTAATTTTACACCTAAAGAAGCAGTACAAATTATCTCTCACCAAGCTAAAAAGGTACATGAATTAGCTAAGGGAATTCATAAACACAACAAAAAACATGTACAACTACTCTCTTCGATGGACTCATGCAATCGACAAGTACAAATAAAATTTGGAACAAATTAAAATAGAGCCGAATAGTATTGGACAAGACTTTAACATGTTTCAGGATCAAGGTGGTGCAATTAAGAATCAAGAATTATAGACATAGCATAAAAATGTTCAAAAACACCAGAAACAAGGTTGTTGACACCTTTTGGAAAGTGAAGGAAATAATAGAATGTAGACTGGAATAGTTGATTGAGATACTGAGGAAAGGAGAGATATTAGAAGAAGCCATCACCATTCTAGAATCCCTCATCAAGATTATCAACCAGACATCTGAAAACAACAGCGTGATCATAATCACTGGGACTGCAGTAGAAGCATGGAAGAAGTTTCTTTTGAAGATGAAGGAGAAATACAAAATAATATTCTAACACAAGTAGCGACTGTATTTCTTCAAAATTTTGAACCAATTTTTGAATAAGTAAGTTTTTAGTTAAAGGGATTACTATAAGATTTTTTTTTGGTTTTTCATTGATGTCAAAGGGGGAGAGAGTGCAGTGAAAAATGCCTTATCAAATTCAAGGGGAGTTGTGTCAGTTATGACTTTTTGAAGTCTTGAAGGATTGCAGTATGTTGGTTCTGACACTTAGTCATTTTTCACTAAGTGTGGCCATCAATGCCAAAGGGGGAGATTATTGGAATATGAATTATGGTGTTGTCATTGATGGAAACCTAAGTCATTGATCCAGTCCACACTTCAGTATTTGTCCATACCAGGAGATAGAGTGAAGAACTAGGTATTCAACTGAAGTTGAGTTTGTCAATCCATATGCATTACCAGTTTATCAGTTCGGGTTGTGGACCTCAGTGAAATTCGTTGGGTATCTAAAATATCTTATTCTTGAGTTTTATGTCATCACATCAATTGGTGTACGAGTTAGGAGATCTGGTTGACTAATTTTCTATTTAACAGTGCTAGAAGACCGAGTGAATGTGGCATGTTGTGGATGTTCAAGGTAAAATTGTTTGAAGTATTTTTGGGTTAGGATTTTGTTTTGGGTCCTCACTATGTTGTGGCAAACTTTGGATGGTGTGCATTGAAAATCACTTGTGGTTTGAGTTGACGATTTGAAAATATTTTATGTTTGATTGAAGCCAACATATGAGTGATTAAATATCTTGTTACAGATATATATAAGTGATTACTTATATCATTTTGGAATGTGAATCAAGTGTGCGAAGTATGATGCAAAATTTAGAAGGATAGCAGAGCGATTATGCACAGTTTCACTTGTGCATAAAAGGGATTTGTGATGCGAATGAAATCAGATAGAGTAGAAGAGCAAAATCAGACAAGAAGGTCAAGAAATGTGATTGATGAGCTTAACCAGAATTGTAATCAAGCATTAGTAGATGGTATTCCTTCAGTTCAATTATTCAGATGGATTTAATCTGAATTTTCTTGTAAGATAGCGAGTCTTCATTTCCGAGGAGTGAGCTCTAGGAAATGCGTTTGAATGCATGTGCATTCCCCATTTGTAAAACACTTATATTTGAGTACTCAAATTGTGGATTGACCTCCACCGTGGTTTTTCCCATAACAGGGTTTCCGCATAAAAATTATTGTGTTATGGTGTTGTGGATGATTCCTTTATGTGCTTGCATCTTTCTTTTGGTTCAATACTGTAAGTGGTTTAAAGATCAGATTAATAAAGTTAAATTTTGCAAAACACTGATTCACCCCCGCTCTCAGTGTTCCCTGATTCCAACAATAGAGACATACAAGGATTCCTAGGATTTTGATGTTGATTCCAATGAATATGTAGGGGATTCCCTATCCTCCACTACTTTCATGGACCTTGATAGATTGTTTAGAAAATTTGATTAACCTCCCCTTGAAAAACAATTTAGTCAAATGCTTACAATTGGTTCCTC
This sequence comes from Sequoiadendron giganteum, assembly GCA_007115665.2. Classification (NCBI taxonomy): domain Eukaryota; kingdom Viridiplantae; phylum Streptophyta; class Pinopsida; order Cupressales; family Cupressaceae; genus Sequoiadendron; species Sequoiadendron giganteum. Next base: position 18,458,605 of record CM021104.1, read on the forward strand.
GCAAAATCCACCGAGTCCTCGTCCAAAATTCCCTTTGAATAAAGAAGAGTGGATCAAACACTTTTGAGAAACCATTGATGCTACCTCCTGGGAACCTGATGACTTAACTACCATCTTTACCCTGTTTTCCTACACCATGAACCTTGACAATAACAATGATTTCTTACCCATTTTCTACCCACAACTCATAGATTGGGATCAACAAGAACCACCAAGTTTGGACACTTTCGAGAATGACGAAGTGATTTTTGAGTTCATGGGACTTCATGAAGGAATACCAAGTGGGGATCCTAAGGCTGGATTTTCCATAGAACTCAATTATGCAACATACTTTGGTGAGGCCATCTTGTCCTCTAGTCACAAAAGTGAAAATGAAAAAAGTAAAAATTAAAATAATAGGTCTTCACGTGAAAACTGAAAGGCACCTACTGATAATGAAAAAGGAAAAATAAAGGACGTATTCAAAGGTGAAAACCTCTTTGAGGTGCCTGAGGATGGAGGACTGGACTCTCTCCCAATAGACGGAGAGAGATCGCCATTGCTTATAGAAGAAACAAAATAAGTGAACATTGGAACACAAGACAATTCCAGAATCATACAGTTAGCAACATCTTTGACCACTAAGGAGAAGCCTGAGTTTATAACATTCTTTACAAAAATATAGGTCAATTTCACATAGTCGTATGATAATATGCTTGGATTGGATCCTGAACTTGTTCTACATCATGTACATTTATTACCAAACACCAAACCATGCAAGCAAAAATTAAGAAAATTGCACCCACAAATTGCACTCCTGGACGTTGGGTTTATTCACTCTATTGATTATGAAGATTGGATATCAAACCTTGTTCTTGTCACCAAACCAAATGGGAAAATCAAAGTGTGCAAAAATTTCAAAGACCTCAATAAAGCTTACCCTAAAGATGATTTTCCTTTTCCAAACATTGACATCATAGTAGACCTTACCACTGGTTATGAAATGCTATCATTGATGGAAGGATTCTCGGGTTATAACTAGATAAGAATTGATCCTGAAGATCAACCAAAGACAAATTTCACATGTGCTTGGGAAATATTTTGTTGGAATGTCATGCCATTTGGGCTTAAAAATGTTGGAGCTACATATTAGAGAGCCATGACTACAAATTTTCATGATTATATGCATGTTCTTATGGAAGACTATGTTGATGAACTCCTGTCAAAATCTGTAGAACAAAATGGACATCTAGCACTCTTGGACAAGATTTTCACATGAATAGAAAAGTATCAACTCAGGATAAACCAAAATAAATGTGTTTCTTTGGCTCCAATCAAGTAAGATTCTTGGATATATTGTCTCACATAGAGGAATAGAAGTTGATCCCACAAAAATCAAAGCTATCTTAGAAATTACACCACCAACCAAAATCAGTTAGTTGAGGACATTACAAGGAAGACTACAATCAACCCATAGGTTCATTGCTCGGCTAGCTGATATGATCCATCCATTTCAACATCTGTTACAAAAAGGTATTCCTTTCAATTGGACAAAGAAGTGCTAAGAAGCATTTGATCAGATCGAGAATTATCTATTAAATCCACCAGTTCTTATGCCTCTGATTGATGGAAGATATTTGATATTGTATGTGACAACAACTACATCAACACTATGGGCACTGTTAGCACAAAATAATAATGATGGAAAAGAATGAGAAATCTGCTACATCAATCACACCATAGTCAGTTATGAGTCAAAATATAGCCCTATTGAATGAGCATGTCTAGTAGTGGTATTTGTAGCAAAAAAATTGAGACATTACATGTTGAATCATAAGACAAAACTGATTGCTAAAATTGATCCTCTAAAATATCTTCTTAGCAAAGCAACTCTGATAGGAAGACTAGCTAAGCGGGTTATGATCTTAAGTGAATATGACATTGAGTATGTTGACAGAAAAGAAATAAAAGGACAAGTGATAGCTAATCAACTTGCACATGCACCAGTAAAAGTAGATCATCCTTTGATATCCAATTTTCCAGATGAATCAATCTTTTCCATAGGCACACCAACAACATGGAAATTGTACTTCGATGGATCTTATACAAGTCATGGTTCAAGAGCCAAAATTTCATTCATCAAACCTCAAGGATATTTCATTCCCAAGTCATTTCGAATAGAATTTCCATGCACTAATAACATAGCAGAGAACAAAGCATTGTTGATAGGACTCCGAATAGAAATAAAATGGAAAATCAAGGATCTTCAAGTTTATGGTGATTCTCAGTTAGTGATTAGGAAATTTAATGATGATTATGACACCAAGGATGAGAAATTGATGCCCTACAAGCACATGGTAGATAGATTTTGACTGTACTTTGATGCCATCTCTTTTCAACAGATCCTGAGAATCCAAAACAAAGCATTTGATGCGATGGCTACAATTGGATCTCTATTGGACATTCCCAACAATACATCATAATATGAGTTCTTGGTCCCTGCGTTCGATGTCACCGATACCAAACTTGTGTGTGAACTTGTTGGTCTCGACTCTCCCTAGTACAAAGAAATCTATGCCTATTTGCATGAACAAATTATCCCTCCCGACTTGTCCCTCAACCAATGCAAAACCTTTATCTGACAAGCATCCAAATATGCCATTATCAGAGATACCCTTTATCATCGTAGTCTAGATAGTACGCTCCTTCGATGTCTTAATGCAAACGAAGCACAAAAAAACTTACAAGAGGTACATCATGGTATACATGGAGCTCACTTTGTTGGTCCTACCTTAGCCAAAAAGCTCATGAGGACAAGATATTATTGTCCTAAAATGGAACGTGATGCCTATCACTTTGTGAAGAAATTTCACCATTGTCAGATTCATGGAGATCTTATACATGCACCGGCTCAAGAATTACATCCACTTACTTCGCCATGGCCATTTTCTCAATGGGGACTTGACCTCGTAGGAAAGATCCATCCCACCTCTACTAATGCACATAAGTTTATCCTTGTCACTACTGAGTACTTTACAAAATGGATTAAATCCATCCCACTGACTTACATCACTGGAAAGAAGATAGCCAAGCTCATCCTGAATTACATCATTTGTCATTATGGTATCCTACAATCCATCATTACTGACAATGGTCACCCTTTTAAGAGCCAGGATGTTCGAGAGATTTGTGAAAAGTTTCATATCCAACACCACTTTGCTACCCCATATTACCCCCAAGGTAATGGTCAAGCAGAGGCATCTAATAAGACTATCCTAAAAAATATTAAAGAAGACTATCAATAATGGTGGTCATGATTGGCACTTATAACTCAATCCTAATCTATGGGCCTATCGTACCAGTGTTTGCACCCCTATAAGAGCTACTACCTACTCCCTAGTCTTTGAATTTGAAGCCATACTTCCTATTGAGGCCGAGTTATCATCCTTAAGAGTATATATGCAAGGATTTATTGACCAAGAAGAATACCATGTATCCCATCTACATGAGCTAGAGTTACTGGATGAAAAGCAACAAAATGCATTGACACAGTTGCAAGCATATCAAAATAACCTTCGATGTAGTTACAATAAGAAGGTTTGACTTAGGAGTTTTGACATTGGTGACCTAGTCCTGAAGGAAAATCTGAAGAATCAAGCAGAACAAGAGAAGCCCAAAAAGTTTGAACCTAATTGGTTAGGCCCTTATATCATCACAACATCACATGGATCTGGTGCTTCCCATCTCTCTACTCTAGAAGGAGAACCATTGTCTGAACCTATCAACAACATGCACCTTCACAAGTACTACACTTGATTATTAGAGTATCCCTTTTAAAAGTAAAAAAAATATAAAAAAATAAAAAAAATAGTCACCTTGATGAAAACTTGGAAAATACGCATCCTGGTGACAACAAAAAATCAAAAAAAGAAAAGAAAAGAAAAAAGTAAACATAAATAATTTGTCCAAAAGTGAACCACTTTGGTGGCGCTTTGGATAAGTACCACGGTGAAAACCTGGAAAATAGGCACTATGCGTAGTCGGTCTATGCTCCTCTATCTACTATCACTCTACCTGGTCTTTCATCCACCACTCATCCATTTGATCATATCATCCATAGTAAAAAAATTTCATCCTTTCCATGGCCTGAGAACCATTTAGTCTCCTTCACTTTCATGATCATCCTTTGCATTCACCGCTTCTTCTCATGCATAATAAATTGGTCTACACTTGATTGGGGGAAATTCTAGGACTCACATCTTTATGGGAAATAACACATGGTATCAGCCTCATACAACATCAAAATCCAAAAAAAAAAATCCAAAAATATTAAAATCCAAAAAAATCAGAAAACTTCAAAATCTTAAAAAAAATCAGAAAACATCAAAATCCAAAAAAATCCAAAAACATCAAAATCCAAAAAAATTAGAAAACCATCAAAATCCAAAAACATCATAAAATACCAAATCTTCCAAAAAAATAAGTCAGAATCTGAGTAAGAGTCAGATTCAATCTATGTTAGAGTGGTCAAACTGCGTTGTCTCTACGCATTTGCTACGTAGGCAAGGCTCATCTTAAATGAGCCCCCGAGACATTAGGTCAGTCCTTTAGGTTGTCCAAATAAAATCATGACTTAGTCTTTTGTGTGGTTTGTCTTGGAAAAAATATTGGGATAATTGGGTCCTTAGTATGAGCCGAGGCATTCCTTGTCTATTGACTGCTTGTCTCTCGCAAATGGTCACCTTGCGCACCTTGGTCTATGTCATACCATGGTTTTTGTGCTCCATTTGCGACAATTTTGATTCCCGATGATGATAAATATAAAATAATGAAATTTGGTCCCTCGTCATTCCCTGTCTAACATTTCATCTCTTTTGTCCCTTTTCACACTACATCCATCTCTTTCGCACTAAAATTTCTTTCGCGCTAATATTTATCCCATCTGCATCTTGACAAAGTCCTAGGACACACAAACATATCCTGCATATGCAATCATGCTAGAAAGAATCATAGAAAGAATTATCACCATGGCTTGCATTATCATATTAAGTTGCATATATTTTCATAAGAAAATACAAAAACATAGAAATCAACCATATTATGTTAATACTTTATTGCATCACATTTTGCATTATGATTATAGTTCATTTCACATCACATCATATTACATTATATTTCATTCCTATCATATCATACTTTATCGCATTACATTTCATTCATATGGCATTACATTTCCCATCATGTTGTATTTCAATATGATAGATTTTATGCATTGCATTTCACATCACATTGCATTCCATACACACTACATCACATTAATAATTACATGGCATCTCATATTGCACATCACATTTTGCATTCATATTAGAGGTTCCCCATCATCACATTTTGCATTACCATACAAGAATTCCATTACATCAATATTAAATTACATTTGCATATTACATCACATTCATAACATTAGGGCCTACATACCATAATAATATAAACATCCATAATGATAAATGCATCACATCATCATATCACATTGCATTTATCATATTAGGTCATCTATACTACATTTACCATGCATACACATCATAAAAGACATAAACATTCATAACATAATCATAAAACATATTAAACCATCACATCATCATATAAAATGCATCATAAGCACAACATGAAAATCCATAGAATCATCATAAACATAAAGCATAATCATATAGCAATGCACATCATCAATCGCTGCCAAAAATCATATCACATATATCACTCAATAATGTGTCATAGGTACAACCTCATGATGTATCCAATAAAGATGGAGTTCATCAGCTCGATAATAAAAAATATAAGTGTCCATATAACATAATGCATAAAAAGAGGCCCTAGCCTAAACTACCATGCTCTCCTATCCCTGGGGCATACCTGTCCTCCCTGTGTGGAAAATCTCTGAGCTTGTGCTCTATATTATGAGGCTTGTCATATGGTGTAGCTCATCTCGCATCTGAGGTCTCACCCTTTGACTTGTTGTGTGTGCACCTATTGTGTGTCTTGTTGCGAGACCTACCCCATGAACCACTGCCAATCTCTAAAAATGAGGGGTCACTCCTCCCTAGTGGTGCCTCTCTCTTATACAAATCCCTATAATAATGCATGGTCCTCTTAGCCCAAGCATACTCTCCAGAAAAATCCATAATAGATCCACTACAAGTGGCAGTAAACTCTATCATCCTCTGGTCTGTCTATTGTCGGCTGATGACAACTAGATCCCTTTCAGTCTGAAATGCATCCCTCTTGACCTTAAGAACTTTTCTCTTTGCAATGACACTCTTGAGCTCTACCTCTAGGGCCTATACCCAAGCCTATAATGTGGTAATCCTCTACTCTGTAGATCCATCATCTCCTTTGACTCCCACCTCCTCAATCCCCATGATGATTCACTCTTGGAGGAATCTTTCAACCTCGTCCATCTCTGCCTGCTCCTCTTGTCCCCCCTCTCCCTATCTCTCAACCTCCATCTCTTCTGGCTATACTACCTCTAGAGCAGGAATCTCAACATGTTGCTCCCCCTCCTAAATTTCCACCTCCGTCACTACCCTCACCTCGGGCTGGCCCTCCTCCATCTCTACCTCCTCTTTGATCGGCGATAACTGCCTCACCGATTGTCATCCTCCATCCCCCTCCTCCTATGATGGTCTCCTCCCCATCCTCCCCGCCTATCTCCCCCATCATCTCCCCATCATCCTCCATCCCCTCATCCTCCATCACCTCTCCCTCTACCCCTCTGACCCCTGTCACCTCGTCAGCTTCTCAGGCCCCTGCCTCTGCGCTCTACTGGTGCTGGATGCTATGGATCTATCAATATAATTGGTCTATGGATCAACCATTAGGAATCATACTCTAATGTGATACCTTCATCGACATCACCTCCTCTCCAATCCCAATCTAATGTCGGCATGGCATCAATCTTCTACTCTAATATGGTAATCACAATCTGAGGCCCCCATAGATGCACCTCTCGGGAGGACTATGAAAACTCTGCAGTGCCCACTAGAACACCCTATCTCTCCCTGAACTACCTTTGAACCCTCTCCAAGAGATACATATCGATGATATGTTGGGTCTTTTCTATGCAAAAGATAGGATACCTAGGCTATCAAAACCATGGCATGTGATCATCCTCATCAATCCAGAAATCATAGGTCGTGTATGGCCTCCAAATGAAATTGACCAATGTGTCCAAACCATGCCTCTAGTAATCCACATCCCCCACATGTGTTTGTGTAAGGGATCCTTGATACATATATGCATATGGAGCACTAACTGCTAGCTATCATACCACCAGAGGTCGAAACACTACTATGTGCTCCCAAGTCCATACTGTCAGCAAAGTCACCCCGTAGCTCAGACTCTGTCCTCCCCTGTATGCGATATCATGGAGCTGAAAATAGAACATCACCAATAAGCATGGACCCCACACATACACTATTCCAAAATGAATCATCAACCTGAGCACCTCTCCCTACCCTACTGGAAACCATGAACCCTATGGTTGAGAATCATCACTTGTGCTATCAATGTGCATAGGACACAATCATATCTATCATACGTCTCTACCAGGGTCTCCCATCTGATCTTGTATCCTTGAATCCAAATATTTGCATCACCCTCACACTCATAGTACTCATAAAATGCCTGAAGTCCTCGAGTGAGGTCATATCGTACCCACTCACCGCGAATTGAAAGCTGTAATATCATGTACACATCCTCCAAGGTGACTGTCACCTACCCCATTAACAAGTGGGAGTTTCTCATCTTAGAGGTCCATCGCTCTGCCAATGTTGTCAACATGCCCCTGTTTTCCTTGATCACGGGCATATAAGTGACGTAAAACAACCCCAAGTTCAATAATGCCTGTCTCTCCTCCTCACCCAGCTAGTCCCGTAGTTAGAAGACATCTGGTCTTGACTCTCACATGTAGATAGGCAGTAGAAAATCTTGAAATCATCGAGCAAACCATTATGTCAATCTTGGACCTTCAGTTGACCTATTAGACCTAAGTGGGCTAAGTCAAAATTTCCTAATATGGGGAAAATTTTTAACTAGGCAATTGTGTCGCTGTTTATCAAATGCACCATATATAGTTTTAACCGGCCCACAACTGCAATTGCGTCGCTCATGTTTCAAATGCATCATATCGTACAATTCTTGCATCACAACCTTTTGATTGCATCATTCTCGACTACATCTACGACTCAAAAAGTCAATTGTGTCGCACCATTTTGTGTGTCACAACACAATTGCCCCTCCCCTAACCCTAATTAAATTGCGTCGCGCTGAGGCAATTTTAGTGAACTGCTTATCACTTGCGTAGAACATGCACGTAATTGCATCACAAAATTCTATTACACAATTTCTTGCTAAATTTTTTTCCTATCTAAATGAGTGGAAATCGAAAAAATTAAAAGGTAGGCTAGAAGTACGTACCGGGGTGGGTGCTCCCTCAGGACAATGGTACCTTCAGACGCTGTATGCATAGTGGGAATCCTCTAGAACATGAGACATCTTTGCAGCTAAATCACTCAGAGCTCTAAGAACTAAATTGGGAATGCACAATTGACCTTATTTTTCAATCAAATTGCTATTTATAGGTCCAAAAGTAGGGTTTTGCACTTGCCTTGTCTATCAGAGGAACTTGTTGATGAACTTGAACCTGAATTTGACCCCTTTATTGAATTCAAACCTCAATTCCATCTTTACCATTGGATTCTTGGCCATCCACTTGCCTTATCGGGACAATTTTTCAAAAAAATTGGAAATTTTTGAAAATTTGTAAAATTTTCCCAAGGGGGAATTACTTATACCCTATCTTCACTGGGGCATGATCTGAACCCGATTTTCTTCTTTATTCTTTGACACAATGCTCAAATCACATTATGTCAAAGAGGGGCAAAATGTAGACACTGAAAAATGTTCTGAGTCTACGAGCACCATTTTTCTTGGTCGTCGTCCTTCGATAATTAAATAATTTTAATTATTTAATTATTCTTGATCATATTCCTTTATTAATTAAATAGTTCTTAATTATTTAATTAATTCACTTCCTAACCTTTATTCTCCTCTAATCAATTAAATAAATTAATTGTGTCACTAATATCCCCCTTTCTTCAATAATTAAATAAATTATTATTTATTTAATTAGTTTCTTATCACTTTTTGTCTATGGTTAAATAATAATTATTAATTATTTAACTATTCATTCCCCCTTTTAATTCTTCCATTGTTAAATAATTGGTAAATTTTTTTAATCATCTTCCATGTGTCTCTTGTATTAGATAATTAAATCAATTTAATTATTTAATGTCCCTTTTCATATTTCCTCTCATTTAATTAAAATGATTATGAAAATTATTTTAATTGAATGCTCCATTTCCTCTTTTTCTCAAATAAATAATTGAAATGAACTATTTATCCTCCACTTGTCCAAATATTCTTTTCTCATGAATTAATTATTTTTCATTTTTTAATTCATCCTTTTTCCTCCACTTGCTCATTAATCTCTGTCATAGCCATTAGCATCATAGCCCTCCTATGAATATAATTATTTTGGTGCATCAATCCTCCACCATTGATCTTGGCATCTTTCTAGAAGCTCGATCTTGACTATCCATTTCATAACCTCCCTCTCATGAATCCTTGTTAGTTGATCTTGGAATATTTCTAGAGGATTAATCTCGTCCGTTCGTTCGAATGGCTGTCTATAAAAGAAGAAATTCTCCTCCATTTTTACCTTAACAACCATTTTGTCTCTAACTTTCTACTTACTATTTGTAGGTTATTACACAAGTTCTATTTTAAATATGAGGGAAATTTTTTCAAAAGGAGAAATAGGAGAGACAAGAGATGTGAATCAATTACAATGGGGAGTGGTTTATTTTATTTGTTTTCATTTTGATTTCTCTATTTTCTTGTATTATCTTGTTTTAGATGCGGTTTTAGCTTAGAAGTGTTGTGGCTGTCACCTTATCTAGGCTATAATTTTTTCCCCCATCTTACAATCATTATTCAACAACAATTTACTGCTTTTTCGTGCTTTGTAATGTTCTACATGTTCCTCTTTTTTTGGGACATTGTTTTAGTTGGAGGCTTCTTAGTCCTTCACCTTGATTTGAAGGATTTTGTAGTCCTTCATTTTCCTTTCTCTTTTAGAGAGGAGTTTTCTCCCACCGTGGTTTTCTCCTTTTCTCTAGTTTTGAGAGATCTTTTGTTTGTACATGGGTACCTCACCAGGCCTTGTTTGTCAGGACCCATCTTGCATTCTCTTTTTAGGGTTTTTAGCTACTCCCTAAATTAATCTTAAGGGGGGGTGTTAGAGAGATCATGCATTAGATAATAATTAATTAATTATTAGTCTAATTCATTCACATGCACTTAAGCTAAAGGTAGGATTATTTTATTAAGTTAACTAAGTGCTTTTCTATGTTAACTAAATTTAGCTATTATGAGATCATTTTGTCTCATCGCATGTGATGTTGAAATTTTTCTTGATCTAAACCCTTTATCATTTAGGGTTTCTCCTATATAGCACTCAACCCTCATTGTATTATCACTCAGAGATTTACTCTCGAACTCTCAGCCTTTGAGGACTCTTGTTTTCCTTAAAATTTCTTGAGGTTTTTCTATTAATTTTATTGTTGAAGAATATTGCATATATTTTTTGAAAATCTCTTGTGTGGAAGGTGTATTTGTTCATTTTTTGATCTCATGGCTTATGTTTTTCATAATTTTAACAATTTTTTCTTTTTTGGTCTTCTTTTTTCTACTTTTTTAGCTTTTATTTGTGTGCTTTCTATGCACATTTGTTAGTTATTCATTCAACCCACTTTAAATTACTACACCATTCTTAATGATGATATTGTATCAAAGGTAATATATTTCTTAACTCCTTTAATACTTACAATTTCTATTTTGATTTCCATCTACAAAATTTCATTACTATGAACCTCTTGTATCATCTATGCTAGGGTTTCCACCCACACTTATTCTAGAACTTAATGTGCTTCATATATACTTGTCTCATAGATTATCATGTCTCCTACTATTTTATTTTTCATGTTATTACCATAAAAATGTATTACATAAAAAGACATACATTTGATCATCCATTGCACACTTATATCCTTCGTATGAAAAACTATACAAACAAAATCTTAGCCAATGAAAAGAAAGTATACTTTTAGCCAAATATGAAAAAGAAAGTTCTAAAATATGTAGAAAAAATTTTAAACTGTCAATTTATGAAAGAAGAAAATAATCACTCAACATGTTTGGTTTATCCTTGTGACATTCCACAACTAATGTGTGAAAGTAGAATAGTCACCCAACATGCTGGGTTTATCCTCATGACATTTTATAATGGAAATGGGATGTCATGAAATTTTATTATTATAGTACGATAACCTCAATGTAAACATAACACAACTTTATGGTGGTTGATAAGCTAGCTAAAGTATCACATTACCATATGCTAATTAGAATGTGTAGTTGCATGAGTGCCATGAAAGGTTATATTTATTAGAGACTCCTTGTTTACTTCACAATTTTAGACTATATTTTAGGAAGCATTTTGAACAAAGGTAAACTTAAGCACAACATATCACCTAAAAATATATGAAAAAGTAAAATGATTCAATTGAGTTGTTGAAGACTTGTTAAGAATTTATACAATGGATAATAGTTTTAGTGAGAGAATTCTAGTACTAATGTGAAATAAACCCATAGAAAGAGCCTAAAAATTGAATATGTGAGCATTATATAATTGATCAAGAGAGAAAGTTGGATTGGTTGGAAGAGATAGTTAAATATGGTGGAAGCAACATAGAGATAAGTGGTAGGTGATAACATAGGAAAGTAATCATAAAATAAACCAAGAAATAAAGGTCAAGGTCTAACAACTTTAGAGTAGTTTGATAAAAGAGATTTATTATCGCATTAGAAAATATTTGAGGATATATTAGAATTAAATTTCTAACTAGATTATACCAAAGGAAAGGAAGATAAATATCCAAAAGATGGGTGAGGAGGATCTAGATAAAGATAGATCAAATGGGAATAATAGAAATTAGTGTTATCTCTTTATTATTGTTTTAAAGTCTTTTTGTACTATTCACATGGTCATTCCCTTAGTGAAATCTAAAACAAGTCTCTTAGCAATATCAAGATTTCTAAAGGATCTAATAGTAGTACCTAAGAAGAAAATGTTGTGGTAGAGAACCCAACAAGTAGAATAATTTGGATACAATTTTGGAAAATTACCAAGGAGTTATAATAATATTCTTTTAATACTAGTTTATACATTCTTAATTGATTTTGAGAGACATAAATTAGTTTGTGTGGTTTATTATACTGCATTATTTATACATTTTTGATAAAAAAATTCATAGATATAATTTTGAATTCACATTATTTTATTGATACGATTGATGACCCTAAGCTTCTCTTGATATATATATATATATATATATATATATATATATATATATATATATATATATATAAACATAATTAATTCAACTCAAAAATATATTTGAATAAATCTTACCTTATTTTACCTCCCACATACTTATCAAGTCTACAATTTGAGTACATACAGTCTAAATTCCTTAAACTATTTTAATAGTCTTTGTTCAATGGTACATTCATGTGCAAAGGACCCAATGAAGGATTATATTTAACCATATAGTAAATTCAAACACCTCAAGAGGGGGGGAGTGCATTAGTATTCTATTAAACCATTCAACTGTAAACCATCCAATTATTAAAGCACATTTGACTACAAACTGGAATGAAGACATTGAAATGAACATCACAACACAAAACACATCAACACCATATTTTTACATGGAAAACACAAAATGGGAAAAAACATGGTGAGGATTAGCTCACAATATCATATATCTGGATATAGAATATTACATGGCTCATTTACAGGACTCACTATCCTTAGAAGGCTCATGACCATAATACAAAATGAAATGGATAACTGCCAATATACAAAAGGTATATATCATTGCCAAGAGTATGAATTGATGGAATGCACCTTCTGTGTGCTGTTTTCAGTTCCAATGAGGCTCTAAAGGTGAAGTACTACTCTGCATAGCAATCACATAACAATTCTACTCTAATCCTTGTCTCCTTCCACAATATGCTGCTCATAATTGATAAATAATTTAATCTTGCTCATTCTCAATATTCTTCATCTCATACAATCCTTTTCCACACTTACACTCTCTCACACTCTCTTTCAAATCTAAGAAGGTCTCTTATATATACAAATATATTTCATACATCAATTAGGCTGACCCAATTAGATGTAAGAAAACCAATCAAAAATAACTCTTGTCGGCACCATATAAGATTTAATTTTTTTTTATCCATGTGGTGTATCATAAAAAGTCAATGTAGATCTAAAAGAGTTCCAAATTAAATTTTCAAAGTATACTTCTTCTTCTTAATACATGCTATATATTAGGTTGGCCAAGAATAAGACCTAATCATAAAAATTCCAAACCAACACACACTTTCAAGTAAAACACTTTATGAATCCAACATTACTTCAGTTTCTCATCTTATTAACATCAAAGAGATCACCATTAGAACCAAAACATCAAAATGTTCTTCCTAAGAATATGTGGAGTCTCCCACACCAATATACAAAACAAAGAAACAATTGTAGTGTACAAAGTTAAACTCTATTAATGATAAATTTTTGTATGCAACACAAAATTTCTCAAGATCTTGGATATAGGTGTTAGAATGAGTCATAATAATGATATTAAGAGAGTAGAGTCATATCTCGTCTTGCGGTGAATTATGGACTCAAAAACCAACATACTAGATCATGAATAAAGAACACTTATGGTATAGATCAAAATTCCGTATACCAAATATGTTTTCCACCATATTACCATAATGTTGACATCAATGACAACACTAGAACAATAAAAACATCCTATATACACTTCATGCTCATGTTGCAAGGTTCCCATATTTCCAACAATCCCCCCCTTTGGCATTGATGGCAACATGCATATCAAAAACATTTTTATCCCAATAAAAGACAACTAAATACTCTCCCGTTCAAGGTTAATGCTTCTCCTTACAAAATTGTTCTTGTCAATTTTTTTCTCCTCTATCCTTCTATCTTCCCCCCTTTGACATCAATGGAAAAGGTCATGAAAGGGTCTGATATAATTCCTCAAATATGTATATGCACCAAAAAATTGATCAAATGTAAAGAGTGTTAACCTGAAGAAGAAGATGTTTTGAGATTCTTTAAGGTATCTTCCCATGTAGCTTTTCCTTCTTCCCATGATAATTTTGCACTTGCAAGAGTCTTGTACAGTAGTTCAAGCTCAGTCAAAGAATCTATACCATATTTAATATTATTGGGATTGAGATTAACTTTTGATAGACTAGAAATACTATCAAGAGAACTAGATACAGGAATGTGTCTAAGTTTTACCATATCTCTGAGTGCCACAAACTTCTTAATTACTTCTATTCTTTGATCCTCCAGGGAGAATAATTTGTCCTGTAGCTACACAATGTAGGACCATATTTGATTGTCCCTTTCATCTACCAAGCTATACACATCTACTTGAGTACTCATTCAACTTTCACTCTTCCTTATTTCATCTCTTATATTTATTGTCCTATTGGACCAATTCAAACAGAAAGAAAGTAACTCCTGAGATTCTTTCTCACAGTCCTATACATCCTTCAATTCCTTCACAACTATGTGATGTGCATCTGCACATTTCTTCTTGAGATATTCTATATTTTCTTTTGTAGACCTATTTCCAGTTTGTACTTCTAGTCTAGAGATGTATGCTTTCAGAGAGTTAATCATATTCTTGAGATTTTTCACAATTAATACAGATAAATTGAAGTTGGCACTAGGGATTACTTTCTGCAACTCCTTTAATGCTTCTTGAATATTTATTCTTTCATTCTCATGTTGAGCTCTCTCTAATTCACTTCCTTATGTGATTTATTGTTTGATAACAACACCTTTTCTCTTCTTTCCTATTCTGGTTGCACTGCTGGAGGCTTCAGTCATAGAGATCTCTTCTACATTAGGGTTCTTAGGGCTTTCTAGAAGCACTTTTGCATAATGATCAATCTCTGCCTCAGTTAATTCATAGTCCAGTTCAAAAATATATAGAAGGATGGATTCAACTACTTCCGTATAATAGAAATATATAGAAACCATGAAATTAATATTTTTAGAGTACTTTTCAATCATATTTTCTGGGATTCTTGTTCTTTTGTTCATTCTCATGTGAAATGTTCCAAATAATGTTGCAAGAGAAGTTTCTTGAGCATCCGAACCACCAAGATTTTCCATGCAATTCCTAATTTGATGAGCTATTGGTTCTGATTTTGTCCAATCTATCCTTCCAATTATTGATAACTCTTTCATAAAGTAAAAGAGTAAAAAAAATGTTAAGGTACCATACCAAAATGTGATTTTCTTATTCTTCTCAATTTATTTTAAGTTCTTCAATAGATGTAATCGAAGTAGCTCACAAAGGTCATAATCCACTCCATTCCTAACCATATCAAGAGCAGTGTAAATGGTAGCAATAGAAACTGTGTGGTCATTTCTTGGTAAGAAAAAATTGTGTCCAATAACCATTGTAACATACTGTATGATCGAATCTTCTATTGTACTCAAAACAAGTTCTTTTCCTTCCAGGGTTGCACTAGTCATCTCAATTATCTCTTGTTCATTAACAATATTTTGTCTGGGAACTGGTTCGAAGGAACACAAACCAGTTACATCTCTTATAGATTCTTTGGTTATCAAGTGTGTTTCATTAATCCAAACAGATTCACCATGAATCTTTCTTAAAGCCATTCAAATGTATTTCTTATCAAATTAAGCAATGAGAATTTCCACCATACATCCAACTTCTTTTCAACTAAGATTTTATATGCATCATGATTTTCTTCCAACTCATTCTTCCACAAAATACTCAATCGAACCAGTGACATTTCCTCATTTTTACCATAAACGTATGCATACATGTCTTCAATGGGTAGTACTCTAGTAGGAATGCTAGAAAATGCACCAACATATTCTTTCGATAGATTTTCCACATAACACTTCCTAATCTGATTTAAAATTTATCCAAAATATTCACCACCTTTGAATTATCCATGTCATAAAATTGAAATATTGTTCAAGCAAAATACCTTTGTGATAGTCAACGAAGAATTGGGTTAGATGTTCAGCTTCCAGAGCATGCTTTGAATCCACTTTGATTTCTTCTTCCTTCACCAAATCCTGAAACTCTGCTGTATGGAATTGCTCTGGTTTCTTCAAGATTCTTCTGCATGCTTCTCCTTTTTCATAAATGCCTTTTTTTGAATGCGATTTCCTTGATACTTCTGAATTTATTTCTTTCATTCCAAATACTTCTACAATAAATGCTTCAGATTGTAAGTAGATCACCTCAAAATTTGTGTACACTTCCATCCTTTCAAACTCTATGAACTTCACTCTTCACACATGTGTCTGAAAATTCCTTTTCACATGAAATATTGAGTTCATAACCTTATTAAATGCACTTCTATCATGATATGACATCATATATTGATGAGGGGTTTATTATTATTTTTTGATTATTCCCCCCCCTTAGGCATTGCTTGACTTAAATTTTGATGGGTGTATCTGCACAAGAGGATGACATAGATAAAACTGATGATTCTGATTTAGCTGGCTTATAATCTCCTTCCTTTCTCCAAATTCTTTTAATTTCATTTCTTACTTCTTCCAGATCTATGATCGGTTCATGTCTCTTTGCCAGATAGTTATTTTTCATCCTTTTGTTTCTGCAATCTCTCGCAAAATGTTCTAGATTAATGTAGTCACGACAAAAAAAATTCTTCCACCCAGATTTTCTTTTATTCAATCTATATTTGCACTGATTAGCCTTGTGTCCAAATAAGTTGAAGTGATAACAATAGCCATTAAATGATAAAAATGCCTTGTTGAACTTCAGAATTCTACATTCCATAACCTTATGTCCAATCTTCTTGCACTCAAAATATTTTCCAGAGAATGAAAAAGTATCATTCATTCTACTTTTGTAGTCTTTTACCCTATGTCCAAATTTATTGCAAAAATAACATACACCATTAAAAGATAAGTACCTTCGAGCATTAGGTTATCTGATGGGAGTCTTTCCGATATTGCTTCTTGGGTTTTTGAGTTGTCCACCATTGCTTTGAGTCTTCATATCAGGAGGTTGGTTCTCATTTGAAATTTATCCTTCTTCAAAACCTAAATGATTTTATCCATTGTAGGTCTCTGAGAAATAATCAACTCATCGAGCATTGAAGTGCTTGCCTTGAATTTATCCTCATTTCTTTTTGCCTTTTCTAGATTTGATTTCATAATTTCTACTTCTTGCTCAAGCTTTGTACATTCATCCACCTTTCTCTGAATTTTAGTTTTCTAATAGTCTTCAATTATTTTCTTTTCTTCCAATTGTTCTAGCAGTCCATTGATACCATCATATGTCTGTAACGAAGATTTTGGTACCCACTTAGGGTTCTCTAACACTTCTAGGGTTTTTCACCTAAAAGGAGAGAGGGATACCAAAATGCTATTGTTAACATTGAAATATTGAGGGGAAGTGTATGTGGGATGTGAATGTGTGTGGAATGTAATGATCTAAATGCAGAAAACTAAAAATGAAATGATTTATTGATGCTAATCCTAAGAAATGCAAAGTGCTGGAAAACACAATGTTGTATGCAAACATGTACAAGATGACCTAAAAATGTATGTAAACTATAACAAAATGTGTGCACCTAGAGGTTGAAAAGGGATGAGATGGAATTCTGGAAGCCTAATGAAATTGTTGCAAAAGTTGACTGGGACACTTGTGTCAATCTAGGAGACTTAGTCCTAGATCTGGAAAAACTGCCCAAAAACTTGTTTCTGCCAAATGGGTGTCTGAATATGCAAAAATCATTGAAAGTCATGTCCAGTGGGACTAATTAGCCATTAGTGGTGACTTAGTCCACTTCTGTATTTCTAGAAATTCGAAAAGAGAAACGAAAGCCCTCGGTTTGCACTTTGGTTCTTCATAGGTGTTCGCTTTTGAAACTCTAATTTCTAGACTTGAAAGTGAATTTAAGTGGATTTTTTGAATTTTCAAGCAAGGAGAGGTCTTCAAAAAATATTCAATGTCTTCAATGTACTTGAATCTACAAACACATCAAGAGAGAAAGAGAGAAGTGTTGATTGTTAGGGCATGGGGGTTTGCCTTGGTCAAACCCCAGTTAGGTAACTAAACCAAATTAGCGAAATAATATAATGAGGCATGAAATAATGGAGTTAGTACCTTTCCATGATGATTGATCTTGAGTTGTTGCAGCAATAAACCCTTGAATACTTTAGAAAGATGTCTTGATGACTTAGAATGCTCAAACCCTAGCTTGCTTGAGAAGAATAAGAGATGAGTGATTGAGAAGAAATGAGGTGTGGAATATGTAGAATTCTAGATTAGGAGGTTGCAAAATGGGGGGAAAAACCCTTTACTTATGCATTTTTTCCCTAATTTCTCAAAAATACCTCATCATAGGCCGACCTTAGGGTTTAGGAGACAAAATCCCACAAGAATTTTGAATTAAATTTGATTTTTATGCCACATGGGACTAAGTCGCCCAAGGTGGTGACTTAGTTCACCTGGGAAATTTTGAATGGTTGTCAAGAACTAAAGTGTGATTAATAATGTTTGTCAGGATTGTCTTCCAAAACACATTGAAGTTGGACCTATTAGACCATTAAAGGATCATTTTAGCATAAGAAAGGGTGAATTCTGTTGATGAAAAGCCTAGTAAAGTGTGAAGATGTGCTACAAGACCTTATGAAACTTTGAAATAAGGCTTGGAAAGAGGTAAAAAGAGGTCTAAAATCCATAGGAAAATCCCAAATGAGTGTAAAGTGTCAAGGCTACAATTTTTGGTGACACAATGCCCTTTTTAATTGATCACTGATTTCTCCATATCTTTTCCTCAGATCCTTAATGCACTCATTTGCTTCTTTCAGCCTATCCTTCAAATCTTTATTTTCTGTTGTATGCTTAATAGATATCTCTTCCGAAGGAATAAGAAATTTTGTCTTCCATATAATTAAATTCTGGAACCTTCCTCAAGCTGTTAGAATTCTTCAGAGGAACCAAGCTCTAATACCAATTATTGATTGATCAAAATATTGAGAGGGGGGTGAATTAGAATTCTATTAAACCATTCAGCTGTAAACCATCCAATTATTAAAGCACATATGATTGCAAACTAGAATGAAGACATTGAAATGAACATCACAACAAAAAACACATCAACACTAAATTTTTACATGGAAAACCCAAAATAGGAAAAATTTCGGTGAGAATTAGCTCACAATATCATATATTTGGATATAGAATATTACAGGGCTCATTTCCAAGACTCACTATCCTTAGAAGGCTCACAACCAGAATAAAAAATGAAATGGCTAACCACCAAGATAAAAAAGCTATGGCTCACTGCCAAGAGTATGAACTGATGGAATGCACCTTCTATGTGTTGTGTTCAATTCCAATGAGGCTCTAAAAGTGGAGTACTACTCTGCATAATAGTCACATAACAATTCTTCTCTGATCCTTGTCTCCTTCCATAATATACTGCTCGCAACTAATAAATCATTTAAGCTTGCTCATTATCAATATTATTCATCTCATACATATCCTTTTCCACACTTAAGTGCTCTCACACACTCTCTTTCAACTCCAAGAAGGTCTTATATATATACAAGTATATTTTATACATCAATTAGGTCGACCTAATTAGATGTAAGAAAGTCAATAAAAAATAACTCTTGTCAACACCATACAAGATTTAAAACATTTTTATCCATGTGGTGTATCATATCAAGTCGAAATAGATCTAAAAGATATAAAACTAACATTTGCAAAGTAAAATTGTTCTTCTTAATACATGCCATATATTAGGTCGGCCAAGAATAAGACCTAATCATAAAAACTCCAAACCAACACACACTTCTTAAGTAAAACACTTTTCGGATCCGACATTACTCCAGTTTATCATCTTATTAACATCAAAGAGATCACCATTAGAATCACAACATCAGAATATTCTTCCTAAGAATATGTGGAGTCTCCCACACTGGTATACAGAACAGAGAAATAACTGTTGTATACACCTAAAATTGGTTTGGAGAATTCTGATTAATTAAATAAAAATTATTTGATTAATTATCCTAATTTCCTCTACTGTTTGAATAAATATAAATATTTATTTATATAGTTCACGTTCACATTCACATTTAAATTCTTCTAGTATCTCATCTTAATTAAATAAACAAAATTAAATACTTTGTTTGATTTAATTATCTTTTCCCTATTTTATTCTATCACATCAATCTTAAATTAATTAAATAAAGATTAAAATACTTTATTAATTAATTACCATATTCTTCTATTTTAATTTAATAAACAACTTCTATAGTTTGTTTTATTAAATTATTTATCCCTCTTTTGCTAATTTAAATAAATAAAAAATATTTGAATAAAGGCATAAGGAACATTCCATCTATATTTCCTCAAAATTGAATTAGATATCTTATGTCTAATTTATGTCCAAAATCATGTCAAGATTAATTGATTGAAACTTCAAGGGAAGTTTTGGAGACAAATTGTAGAAAAATTCCAAATTTATCTCTCAATCCTCCTCCATCAATCTTTCCTCTTCTCTTGCCTAGTGTTTTCATGGGTAGAGACAATCTCCAAATTTCTTTCAATTTCCTCCATCTTTATTTCCTCTTCTCTTGCTTGGTGTTTTCATGGGTAGGAATATTCCATCTATATTTCCTCAAAATTGAATTAGATATTTTATGTCTAATTTATGTCCAAAATCATGTCAAGATTAATTGATTGAAACTTCAAAGGAAGTTTTGGAGACAAATTGTAGAAAAATTCCAAATTTATCTCTCAATCCTCCTCCATCAATCTTTCCTCTTCTCTTGCCTAGTGTTTTCATGGGTAGAGACAATCTCCAAATTTCTTTCAATTTCCTCCATCTTTATTTCCTCTTCTCTTGCTTGGTGTTTTCATGGGTAGGAATATTCCATCTATATTTCCTCAAAATTGAATTAGATATCTTATGTCTAATTTATGTCCAAAATCATGTCAAGATTAATTTATTGAAACTTCACGGGAAGTTTTGGAGACAAATTGGAGACAAATTCCAAATTTATCTCTCAATCCTCCTCCATCAATCTTTCCTCTTCTCTTGCCTAGTGTTTTCATGGGTAGAGACAATCTCCAAATTTCTCTCAATTTCCTCCATATTTCACCATTCAATCCTCCAAATTTAATCCAAGCCTCTTTTTGCCAAGAAATCTATAAATACAGCCTCATTCAACCAAGAAAAGGATCCCAGGTTATCAAGTTTACTTTGCAGAATTTCATCAAGCATCCAAACATTCAGCATTCAAGCATCAAGAATGAAGTTTTAATATCATGGCTGCCTCTTGTAGCTTTGTTTACCATCTTCATGTCAATCCATGCTAATTTAGTTTCTTTTATCATCTAGTATTATCACATTTAGCTCCATATCACTGCATCAATATCATTCTATTCTTTAGATTGTCATTTTAACAGTTATAGTGTTATTTTAATCTGAGAGCACATAGCTTAATAAATATTTAAAGATAGGAGACAATGAGACAATTTCAATTGGTTATTAGCTTAATCTTTGATGCAATGTTTCATTAAGAAGTGTTTTATTCCTTTACACCTTATTCACACTTACAACTGTAGTGTACAAAGTTAAACTCTGTCAATGATAACTTTCTATATGAAACACAAAATTTCTCAAGATCCTAGATATAGCTGTTGGAATGAGTCATAATAATGATATTAAGAGAGTAGAGTCATATATCATCTTGTGGTGAATTTTGGACTCAAAAACC
Organism: Sequoiadendron giganteum; assembly: GCA_007115665.2. NCBI lineage: Eukaryota > Viridiplantae > Streptophyta > Pinopsida > Cupressales > Cupressaceae > Sequoiadendron > Sequoiadendron giganteum. Next base: position 18,480,614 of record CM021104.1, read on the forward strand.
AACATATTGGATCATCAGTAAAGAACACTTCTGGTATAGTTCAACATTCGATATACCAAATATATTTCCCACCATGTTTCCATAATGTTGACATCAATGTAAACATTGGAAAAATCAAAACATACTATATACACTTCATGCTCATGTTGCAAGGTTCCCATATTTCCAACAATTATAATATGTCACAATGGACTTCCAACATGTTAGGCCTCAATTGCTTGATTACAAATATGATAAAATATAAAAACCAATAGATATTACAATGCAATGCCAATGATAAGCTCTAGAACTAAACAACTAGCTTCACTTTATCATCTTGATTGATTTACAATGATCATGAAAAATGTTTATATAGAAATTCTATCCCATGAGCAATCTCAATTAATCACAAGAAGGTGTAAATCTTGATGCCAAATTTATGAAAAAATCCTCTAAAATAAATTTGGTGATGGGTCAATAGACCTCAATGTGATTCATATTGTAATATCTCCTAGGTAAAATGTATTTTGAAATGGGTTCCTTTATTGCCACACACTTTGAAAAATGATCGCAAAAGTGAACAAAAAAAAAAATCTTCTTGTTATACCGAGTAGTAATTCATGAAGAAAATTATGTCTTTGTGATGATATAAATCTCCTATCATTTGAATGTGGTATTTTAGGATCAATACATAACATGTATTTCCAACAGTAAGTTGAAATGTATAAGTCTGGTGAAATTTAGTAAGATCTATGGTGACTAGTTGATGACTGAAATATAACAAAAAGCTTAGAAACAAACAAATAATTAAAAGAAATTATATTTGGTGATGTAAAATTGCTCTTACACCTTTGGATTCTCCTACATCAAACACCTAGGGTAATTTGAAAAGTGAATCCCACACTTTCCAATAGATAGAGAGAAACCAAGATGGTCTACCTTTGTCTTTGAAACCCAAGATGAATCTTCTTCAATCCTTCCTCCCCACTTCACTAAATATTTCTTATATTATCTATTCCCAATGCCTCTCCCAATCCTATTACCAAAATATCCTTAATATCCTCTTGTGACGTTATGGTATTTGATTATTCCATTCTACTTCTAAACCGCTATATTCTAATTATCCTTTGCAACACTGATAAACATATGTAATATGTAATATTTATTATATGCCCAAACCTTTTGGTAACTAAATTTCATATGCATTTCTTCAATTAAACTTTTTGACAATTCTAAACGGACCAAACTTTGTCATCTTCAACTTATTGTATGTTTCAACTGGATTTTTTTTCTTTTTGAGATACACTATCACTTCATCTCCAACCATAAGCTCTTTATATATTTTTTCTCATTAGATTTCTTTTTCTATATAACATTAATATTCTCCAAATTATCTCTTATTTATGAAATTCATATATGTTCTACAAATTATTATGCTTCGACACTCATTTTATTTTTATTCTTGCTATCCCTCAATTACTACCATATAAAGTCATAAATGGTGTTTTCCATGTACTCTTATTTACTAAATTATTATATGCAAACTTTATCTATGCAAACTAATTTCTTGTCTTCTCTTCAACCAAGCATTTCAATAAAATTTCCAAACTCTTATTCACAACCTATGTCTATCCATCAATCTATGGATGATATATTGAACTAAATTCAAAATCTATTTGTATCTTCTTCCATAATTTTTTCTAAAAATAACCAACAAACTTTGTGTCTCTATCTAAAATAATAGTTCCTAACAACCCATACTCATAATTTATCTAAAAAATAGATCAACTACATGTACCACATCATTATTTTTCTTACATAAAATTAAATGCACCATATTAAAAAACATATCCACAACTATAATTATTGAATCATGTCCTCCTTACGTCCTAGTAAATCCTAATACAAATCCATACTTATGTTCTCCCAAGGTCTCTTTAGAATTGGTTCTGGCTAATACAACCCAATATTTTTATTACTTTCCTTTGTAACTTATAAATGTTTTGGTAAACCATAGCTATGGTTTCTCTTGATCAAATTTTCTCTCATTGAGATATTGCACTTTTAAGAATACATAATTAATTACCTTTGAATAACATATCATCTTGAATCAAATAATCAAGCCTCTTAATTCTATCGACACTTACTAGTTCTTTGAATTCTCTCCATTCTTTCATAATATTAGAATCAACTTCATACAAATATTTCAACTCCTCAAATATAACTCTCTTATATCTTTTTTTTCAACATACTTTATCTTTTCTTTAACACATCATCAATTTGGTTTGATGTATCACTCTTACGCTTCAATAAAAAAGTATAACTCTACATAAATTATACTAATTTAATAAGTATCTTATTCAAATTACCTTGATTATTCATTCTTTCATTGCATCTTGCATTGGTGAAAGTGCATCTAGGGTTTCTCATATTTGCATTAGTGAAAGTTCATATAGGTTGTATTTTTTCTTTCTTGCATCATTTTAGCTCATTGAAAAATTGAAAAGTGCATCGTCAATAATTCTAATTGCATTTAGGAACATTATTATTGCATTCAACTTTGCATTCAATTGCTTGTCATTAGTCACTTTTTCTTGCATTCACTTGCACAATTTTCTATTTCTAAACATCAGGTCCCTGGGTAGGCAACCTGGGAACACTGTAGACAATCCAGTTTTTTCTCTTTTTTTTTGCAAAAAAACCTCTATTGGGACTAAAACACCCTTACTAGTGTCTTACTCCCTTTGTGGGTTTTTGGCTCACAACCCTGTTTGAGTTGTTTGCATTATGTTCCAGCTTCTAAAATCTCAAAATTTCACCAGTAAGACCAAGATTCCCTTACTGGCGTCTTAGTCCCTATTGAATTTGAATTTGCAATTTTTCAGGGTTTGAAATTGCCATTCTGTGCTTCTGTTGGTTGCTTTCGGTTTTCTGTTATAGTTTATAGAGTTTCTGTTATTTCTGTTTCTTTCATTGCAAGTGTAATTGTAAGCATAGGATATTGTGTTCATTATACTTTCTTTGGCTTATCCCTTGTATGAGCTGTACTACCTGGTGTCCTACTGCTAATACTATGGTTAGATGATGTGCGAGACTCATGGCATCTCGCGATAGCACTCATTGTGGATCTTGGGTTATCTAGCTCTCTTACTCCTAGTGTTGGCACTAGTTCACTAGTGATGTGAGTGTTCCAAGGCTTGCTTGCACTGCAACTAAGAGGCCCAACTTGCCTCTTCTAGGAAACTAGTCTCCTCTAGGTCCTGATTGGATTAGATGATTAACTAAGTCCAATTCTAACTCTCCTCTAAGAGTTCTATTCTTCGTGCTTCACCTTGGAGGACTAACACCATTTGACAAGTTCAATTCCTCTTCCTCACTTAGAAAGCTCTAAGTGCTACCTTCTCACAAACATCATTCTTCATTGCAGGGGTGTCCATCCTTATGAAAAAATTCATAACCTTGCCAATTTGAACCATTTTAGAAGGTTCTTCAACCCTATCCTTACCGGGTTCTAGGATTCACCATTTGAGACCTTAAATAGGCCTATTCCTTGTAGCCTTTACCAGTCCCGTTTTGTCAATTTTTGCAAAACTTTCCCAAAGACCCTACAAATCTAAAGGCAGATTCAGATGCCCTTTTGGAAGTTTTAAAAGTTTCAATGGGGCCTAGGGCCTGACAACCTCCGTACACTAGTTTCCTACAAATTTGAACAATAGGCTAAAGGGCCTAATTTCTAGGATTGACTGTAATCTTGCTTGGAACCTGCTCAAACCATAAACTAAATGATTGACATGACCTCAGTCCACCTAGTATGATGAGCTATGATGAAACCCTACTTGAACCTGTACCTGTTCCATATAGTACCTCTTTACCCTGCAAGAAATCTTCAATGACATTCCTAGACCTCTAACCGGGCTCTGTCTGCTCGCCTAGAGACTAGTGATAAAAAAAGCTCTCCACTCTTTCATGCTTCCTAATCCTAAACCTATATACACTAATGACTCCCCTAACATTCCCACTTGTCCTTAGGTGTTTCCCAAGGCTATATTTCATGGGGGAGCCATGAAAGCACCGACTGGTCAGGACAGGACCAGTAAGAACTTTAAAACAAAATAATTTAGCTACACAAAATATTCTACTCTAAACAACTTGCTTATCAAATGAAAAAGTCTAAGATAATCCTATAGAACACTAAACAAACACTAAACTTAGTCTCTCAATCCATTAAGTATGTCTGTCACCACAAAAGCTCGTGTTCTTCTTGGAAAACAATATTGTAGAGCTCTCTATTCAACTTCAAAAACTATTACAAAAAATGCATAACTGACTTGAGATTTGAGTCTTCGATCATATTAGATGCCATCTCCATGATTCTAGGGCTTGTTGGCTGATCTTCCACTTCCTATTCTTAAGGGGATCCAAAGGTAACCGAGTTGCATGCAACAATTGCAATAATTGCCAAGGTTGCCATGCTAACTTCTTTACAACATTTGGCATCTTTCTCTATGCCTTGATCCTATTTCTTACGACCACCATTCCCTCTAGATTTCGAGGAACCAACTCATTTAATGGTCTTAAGGCATCTTTACAACAACCACTAAGTGTTTAGAACATCTTTAAGACTCTAATATCCCATAGAAAACTAACATTAAGAAAACATAAACTACTAACAATGGCTAATTGTGTGACCTTAATCCTAATGACTAACTCACCTAGCCCACAAAAGCAATGACCTTCTAAGGTCTGAAAACAAACAAACTTCCTGACTTGGCTAGAGTCAAGTACAAGCCAAAATAACAAAAATGGAGGTTAGCCAAGGTGTGTTCCTGCACCATCCTCCCCAAAATAGAAAGTTCAATCCACCCTTGGATTGAGGATGCTTGGATCAATCCCCATCTTCTTGAACTCTGCTTCCTTTATCCATACTACATCAACATCAGCTTGACCTTGTTTCTTGATCAAGTGTTCCTTGTAGGCTTTGGTTCTAGTCTGTTTGTAGACCCTTGTGTCCAATATGCTATCAGCTCCTGTGACTGTAGCAGTAGGTAAGTGTAGATATTCCACATCTCTGATCACTTCATGAAGGTTTTGATCCATGTCTTGCTGTGGTCCTTTGTAATGGACTAAGTCTGCAATGTCGAAGACAGGGGATAGTCCACTATCATCCGGTAGCTCAAATTTGAAAGCGTTATCACCATACTTAGCCAAGATAGGGCAGGGACCTATCCTCCTCATCTGCAACTTGTGAGGAACTCCCTTTTGAAGTCTTGATTTTTTAAGATGCACCATAACGAAGTCACCCACATTGAACTGCATTGTTCTCCTATGCTCATCCACCTTGGTTTTATGTTTTATGGTGTTCTCTGTCAAGGTCTTCCTCACTGTATCATGTATCTCCTACATAGCATATGCAAAATCATCAGCATATCCACTTCCTTTCACTCCATCCTTCAAATTTCTCAACACATAAACTCCTCTAGGATGTATCCCATAGACTATTGCAAAGGGACTCTTCCCTGTGGATCTATTTATAGTATCATTGTAGGCATATTCAGCTTGCCCAATCAACTAATCCCATTGTTGCCCATACTCCTTTGTCAAACACCTCAGTAGATTTCCAAGGCTTCTATTAACAACCTCGGTCTGACCATCAGTTTGGGGATGGTAGGCTGATCCAAAGGAAAAATTAGTGCCTAACCTTTTCCAAAGAGTCTTCCAAAAATGACTCATAAATTGAGTGTCTCTATCTGATACAATGCTGATAGGTAACCCATGGATTCTTACTATCTCTTTGAAGAAGAGAGAGGCTATTTGACTAGCATCATGTGTGGTCTTACATGGTATAAAGTGAGCCATCTTACTGAACCTGTCCACCACCACATAAACACTATCCATGCCTTGCCTTGTCTTGGGTAACCCAACTACAAAATCCATACTCAAACATTCCCATGGCCTAGTAGGAATAGGTAGTGGTTGATAAAGGCCTGCATTTGAAGAAGTGCCCTTGGCCTTTTGGCATACTACACAACTTTCCACATACCTCCTAACATCAAGATTCATCTTAGGCCAATAATAGAACCTTTGAACAAGTTCTTGAGTCTTAGTGATCCCAAAGTGACCACTCAAAGCACCATTATGCTTTTCTTGTATCAAGTTCTCTCTAATGGAGCCTCTAGGAACACATAATTGATTTCCCTTAAACAATAGACCACTTTGCAAAGTATACTCAACATATTTACTATGAAAATGGTTCTTGTATTCAACACATACCTTATAAATGTCTGCAAAATCTTCATCATCAGCATACAGATCCTTGAAGTGATTCCCATGCTCTTCAACTGAATTTCCTGAATTGTGAGAGCTCTTCTAGACAATGCATCTACTACTTTGTTGAGGATACCTTTCTTGTGCTTGATATTGAAGGTGTAAGCTTGTAGATACTCAACCCACTTCATGTGCTTGTGGCTTAACTTTTCTTGTGAATTCAGGAAACTAAGTGCTTGATTGTCTGAATACACAATGAATTCCTTGGGGAGCAAGTAGTGCCTCCACTTCCTTAGAGCTTGGACTAATGCATACATCTCAAGGTCATAAGAAGAGTACTTCTTTTTGGCTTCACTTAACTTTTCAGAATGAAAAGCCACCAGTGCACCCTCTTGGCTGAGAACAACTCCAATTTCCACATTGCTAGCATCACACTCAATGGTGAAAAGCTTCTCAAAGCTTGGTAGCACCAAAATAGGTTGGGTAGATATCCTTTCCTTCAACAACTCAAAGCTTTTGTTAGCATGCTCATTCCATGAAAATTTGGTCTTCATGCCTCCCTTAATAGTATCCAACATAGGAGCACAAATTGGACTAAAATGCCTTATAAATTTCCTATAATATTGTGCAAGGCCATGAAAACTCCTTACCTCTGTTGCTGTCCTTGGAGTAGGCCAATTCATGATAGCCTCCACTTTGCTTTGGTCCATTTTCAGATTGCCATGTGATAAGACAAATCCAAGGTACACTAGCTCTGTTTTAATGAACTCACACTTCTCCAAGTTGATCATCAACTTATCTTCATGTAGCTTCTTGAAAACAATCTCAAGATGTTCTAGGTGCTCACTCCTTGTCTTGCTAAAAATTAGTATATCATCTAGATATACTACCACAAATTTGCCTATGTAGTCTTTGAGAACTTCATTCATGAGTCTCATGAATGTGGAGGGGGCATTGGACAATCCAAATGGAATGAAAAGCCACTCATATAGACCCTCATTAGTTTTGAAGGCTGTTTTCCACTCATCTCCCTCATGTATCCTAATTTGGTGATAGCCACTCTTCAAGTCTATCTTACTATAGTACTTAGCTTCACCTAGACAATCCATTAGGTCTTCAATTCTAGGGATAGGGAACCTATACCTTATAGTTATCCTATTAATAGCCCTTGAATCAGTACAAAGCCTCCAAGTTCCTCCTTTCTTAGGTGCTAGGATAGTGGGTATGACACATGGACTAATACTCTTTCTAATGAAATCTTGGTTTAGGAGTTCTTGTATTTGTCTAGCTATTTCCTCATTTTATTGAGGGGTCATTTTGTAAGCTGCTTTGTTGGGAAGGGTAGCTCCTGGAATTAGGTCTATCCTATGACTTATGGCTCTTTTAGGGGGTAAGATTGATGGTTGTCCATCACTCACTATACCTTGGTAAGTCTGCAGCATGCTTTGAATCTCCTTTGGTAACCTTGTCTTCTTGGTCACCTTGCCTTCATCTCCCTCTCTTGGTCTTAGCACCAATGCATAACCAACTCCTTCATTCTCTTCCATAGCTTGTAAGAACTCTTTTTTACCCACCATAAGAACATTTGGACCTGCTGTCTTCACCTCAGCATCTTCCAACAGTGACTGTATTTTGAAGGTCACATTGTCTTTCTTGAAAAAATAAGAATTCTTTCCTCCATCATGTATGGCTTGATGGTCAAATTGCCATGGTCTACCTAGGAGCAAATAACATGCATCCATAGGTAGCACATCACACAATAATTTGTCTTTATACCTTCCAATAGAGAAATCCACCCATGCTTGTTCATGGACTAACACATGTTGTCCTTTATTGAGCCAAGTGACCTTGTAAGGATTTGTGTGGGGTATCCTTGTCAACTTTAGTTTTCTGACTGCTTCCTTTGACACAATGTTATTATTAGAACCTGAGTCAATGATGACTCTACATAATTTCCCCATCATCTTGCACTTTATCCTAAATAAAGACCTCCTGTGGCTTGGCTCCTCCTTTTCCGGATCCTTGATCAAAGTTCTCCTCATCATGAGGTTCTCACCTTCCTCAGAATTTAATGGAACCTTAGAATGCTTCTCTGCAGCATTTGATTCCTCATGAAGGTTAGTTCTCTTGTCACCTCCATGTGAAGAACTACCTTTCTCTGGGCATCTATAGGCAGGGTGCCCCATTTGATTGCAATGATAACATTTCATATTGGAAAAGTAGTTGCCTCTTCCTCCTTGTCCACCATTTCTTCCTCTAGAGCTAGAGTTAGAACTCCCTCCTCTACCACCTCTACTTGAGCTTCCTTCTTGCTACTCACTGAATTTTGTGTCTCCTTGAGTTTTTGTTTCAGAACTCCTTCCACCATAGCCACCTCTTTGTCCTCTACTATCCTTGCTTTTACCTTTACCTTTAGAGGTTTGGTCTTTCTTTCTCTTGCTTTTCTCTTCTATCTTCAAGGCCATTTGATAGCATTGGCGAATGGTTTTGAAGTTCACCAGACTCATTTCCTCTTGAATAGACCATTTGAGGCCATTCAAGTACCTTGCAAGCTTAATACTTTCATCTTCTACTACTTTTGATCTGAAACATAGCTTTTGAAACTCCTCGGTGTAGGCTTGGACATCTAAATATTTTTGTCTTAGATTGTGTCTCCTTCTATGCATTTGAACTTCATAGTCATCAGGAAGGTAGGTCTGCTTCACTTTGTTTACCATGTCCTTCCAAGTAACTATAGGACCTTTTCCATCCTTTTCTCTTTCATTTTGCACAAACTTCCACCAAGTAAGAGCTAAACCTCTTAGTCTAGACTTGGCCACCATAAATTTTTGTGCCTCTGAGATACCATCACACTCAAAATGGTTCTCAATGCTGTCTATCCAATCCACGACTGAATCTAGATCCATTTGTCCACTAAATAGTGGCACACCTTCCAAAGCTTTGCCACTCAATGCCTTTAGTGCCTTTAAGAATGGCTCTTCAAGAAGAACAGGGTCAAGTGTTGGTGCTTCCTCCTCCAACTCTAATTCCTTTTCCCTTGCTTCATCCTCTTCCTTTTGATCAATTTTGTCTTGGACTTCACCCAAGAGCTGCTCCATTTGGGACAATCTTTCTCTTAGCAACCGATTATCCTCTTCTTGTTCTTCTACTTTCTTGGCTAACTCAGCAGTAGTCACCATGGTTTTGTCTTCCTCTAGTGTATTCTCTCCCACTAATTTAGTAGGCTTCAACATCCACCACAAGCCTGATCAAAACAAGCTCTGATACCAATATGATGTGAGTGTTCCAAGGCTTGCTTGCACTGCAACTAAGAGGCCCAGCTTGCCTCTTCTAGGAACCTAGTCTCCTCTAGGTCCTGATTGGCTTAGATGATTAACTAAGTCCAATTCTAACTCTCCTCTAAGAGTTCTATCCTTTGTGCTTCACCTTGGAGGACTAACACCATTTGACAAGTTCAATTCCTCTTCCTCACTTAGAAAGCTCTAAGTGCTACCTTCTCACAAACATCATTCTTCATTGCAGGGGTGTCCATCCTTATGAAAAAATTCATAACCTTGCCAATTTGAACCATTTTAGAAGGTTCTTCAACCCTATCCTTACCGGGTTCTAGGATTCACCATTTGAGACCTTAAATAGGCCTATTCCTTGTAGCCTTTACCAGTCCTGTTTTGTCAATTTTTGCAAAAATTTCTCAAAGACCCTACAAATCTAAAGGTAGATTCAGATACCCTTTTGGAAGTTTTAAAAGGTTCAGTGGGGCCTAGGGCCTGACAACATATATACACTAGTTTCCTACAAATTTGGACAATAGGCTAAAGGGCTTAATTTCTAGGACTGACTGTAATCTTGCTTGGAACCTGCTCAAACCATAAACTAAATGATTGACATGACCTCAGTCCACCTAGTATGATGAGCTATGATGAAACCCTACTTGAACCTGTAATTGTTCCGTACAGTACCTCTTTACCCTGCAAGAAATCTTCAATGACATTCCTAGACCTCTAACCGGGCTCTGTTTGCTCGCCTAGAGGCTAGTGATAAAAAGAGCTCTCCAATATTTCATGCTTCCTAATCCTAAACCTATATACACTAATGACTCCCCTAACATTCCCACCTATCCTTAGGTGTTTCCCAAGGCTAGATTTCATGGGGGAGCCATGAAAGCACCGACTGGACAGGACCAGTAAGAACTTTAAAACAAAATAATTTAGCTACACAAAATATTCTACTCTAAACAACTTGCTTATCAAATGAAAAAGTCTAAGATAATCCTATAGAACACTAAGAAAACACTAAAATCAATCTCTCAATCCATTAAGTATGTCTATCACCACAAAAGCTCGGGTTCTTCTTGGAAAACAATATTGCAGAGCTCTTTATTCAACTTCAAAAACTATTACAAAAAATGCATAACTGACTTGAGATTTGAGTCTTCGATCATATTAGATGCCATCTCCATGATTCTAGGGCTTGTTGGCCAATCTCCCACTTCCTATTCTTAAGGGGATCCAAAGGTAACCGAGTTGCATGCAACAATTGCAATAATTGCCAAGGTTGCCATGCTAACTTCTTTACAACATTTGGCATCTTTCTCTATGCCTTGATCCTATTTCTTAGGACCACCATTCCCTCTAGATTCCGAGGAACCAACTCATTTAATGGTCTTAAGGCATCTTTACAACAACCACTAAGTGTTTAGAACATCTTTAAGACTCTAATCTCCCATAGACAACTAACATTAAGAAAACATAAACTACTAACAATGGCTAATTGTGTGACCTTAGTCCTAATGACTAACTCACCTAGCCCACAAAAGCAATGACCTTCTAAGGTCTGAAAACAAACAAACTTCCTGACTTGGCTAGAGTCAAGTACAAGCCAAAATAACAAAAATGGAGGTTAGCCAAGGTGTGCTCCTGCACCAACTAGGTATGTACTATACCTTTGATACCTGTTTTTCTATGCCTACTTTACTTGAAATTGCTATGCCAAGTTTTCAAATACTGGTTGATCATATCCCTCGAGAAAAAATAATGAAAATGCATGAAGACTTAGCCAATTTACAAGATAGTGTGAGTACTGAAAAAATTTCCAATACTATTTTACCTTCCATAGATAGTATTCACCACATGATGGAAAGTGATGAAGGACTAGAAGTTGTGTGTAATATAGCTCAAATATTTAGAAAAAAATTCCTTCCACCACCAATGGAGCTCAAAACTCAAACAATATGAAAAACCAAGGGGGAACTCAAATTCCTTCCCCTTCAACCATAACCTTGATTCCCACCTATACAAATACTCAAGTGACCACTACAATGAAACCAACTAGCAATGTCCTTCCTACCTCGAATATTTCCACTAGTGCTCCTTATACCTATGTGGCATCTAACCTTATATATCCTCACACAAGCTATCCATTCACTTATCCTTCCAACACATACACACCACCACCATATTCACCTCCATCTCAAAACACAAGCAATGACCCTATCATTAACCACCTTTTAAAAAACCTTTCATCCATTCAACGCTAAGTTTCCACAATAAATCAAAATCAAAATGAAAATGGTCCACCTTCATATATGTCAAAAGCAACCCACTATCTTTGGAGTTATTAAGAACTCCGGTGCCACAAGGTATAGAGATCTCTAGATTTGAGAAATATGGAGGAAAGAGGGATCCTACTAATCATCATAACGCCTTTACTGCTTTCTGTAGCGACTTTATCCTTGAGGACAAAATTTTGGCTAATCTTTTTCCCCTATCCTTGAAAGAAATTGCCTTGGACTAGTTTTCTAAATTACCAAATAACTGAATTCATTCATTTAATGAAATTGTTGAAGCCTTTATTAACCATTTCCAAGTGCATATGGTTATTGAAATGACATTAGCTGATTTGATGAGATGTAAGAAAAATGAAGGTGAAAAAGTCACTGACTTCATTTCACATTACAAATTGCTTTATTCGCAAATTAATGCAAAGATTCTCTATTCTCACCTTCAAAAGATGTTCATAAAAAAATTATAAAGTAATACACAAGACAAGCTTACCATGATGAAATTCCCTTCCTTCATGCACTTATGCACTTCCCTTCGAGATTATCAGAATTTCGTAGGTATTTATGAACCAAAAACCACCTTTAATCATCTTGAAAAGTTTGAATATTCAAACCAAAACACCTACCGGCCTTTCAAAAGATAAAATAATAGTTTCCTTCAACTAAATTCTACCTCCCAACCTACCCAACAGGTTGATACCCAAGTAGCTGCTATAAAGAAGAGTAATCCTTATATCTTTGGGGATCCACAAAGACAATTTACCCCCCCTACCCGGTACACTTCAAAATATCGTGACTCAGATAATAAACAAAAACATACTTACCCTACCACCCATTCGACCTCTTGAACCAAGTAAGCCATTACCTCTAAGAATTAGACACAATGCTTATTGTGCTTATCACCAACAAAATGGACATGATACAAAACAATGCAAGCATCTTAAACATATTGTGCAAGACCTCATTGATTCTAATCATATTCAAATTGTAGGTGTGAATGATAAAGGTAATAAATCTGTAGCTCCTCCTAACCAAAAATTGCTAATCTTTACCAATCCCATGTCTAACCATAATATTTCATTTTTTAAGGCTAGTGAAACTAAGCCTGATGTGATGAACGTTGAAATAGATGATGATAACATGAACAATAATGAACAAAATCCTATAGATACTAATGAACAAAGTCCTATTAGTACAATGATAGGAGTGATTAACATTGAGCCTCATAAAAAAAACCATAATGCCCACTTGTTGTGTAGTTTTGCACACACGCCCCACTGAAGGTGGGGACTCTCTCTTGGCCTGCCCTTTTTGGCTCGTTTTTGTGGCTTTCCCCCTCTTTTGTGCTTATCTTTGAAAATCTTGGGGTTTTGGTCCTTGGTGCTTGCCTTGGTTGTGGGTGCCTTTGTGTTGAGCTCCTAGTGGTTTTGGAGTATTGCGGATGTCCTCTCTGGGGTGATCTTCTTTGTCTTCTTTTTTCTCCCTTGGTGTTTTTGTTTAGGTCCTAAGGGTTGGTTCTCCGCCCTTAGGTTTTCCTTGTTCTTTTTGTTCTGCCAGAGGTGGAACCAGGATGGGACTGAACTTTGAACTTTGGCTAAGTTCTCAATTTTGTTCCTCTTCCCATTCCAGCTCCACTTCCCGCTCCCTTGTCTTCTTCTTTGTTTTGTTCATTTTTTTAACTAAGGGTTGGTTTCCTCCCTTAGTTTTTTCTTCGCTTCATTTTTCCTTCACTTTTCGGAGGTGGAACTAGGATGGGAATTAACTTTGAACTTTGGCAAAGTTCACAGTTCGGTTTTTGTTCCCGTCCGGCTCCGCCTCCTGCGTTCTCATTTTTTTGTTGTTTTGTTTGTCTTTGATCTTTGGGTTGGTTTTCCACCCTTAGGTTTTCCTTGGTTTTCTTTTCTATCACATTGTCAGAGGTGGGACTGGGATGGGATTGAATTGTGAACTTTAGCTAAGTTCACAGTTCATTTTCCGTTCTCGTTCTGGCTCCGCTTCCCGTGTCTTTGACTTTTAGCTGTGTTTGGCCTTTGGGTTGGTTGTCTTCCATTTTTGTTCTCAAAGTCAGGGGAACAGATCCTTGAGCCACACCCACTAAAAGACTTCACCTGCGCTAACAACAACTCGTGTGAGAACACCAGCATGGATACAAGCCACCAATCGGATCCGAGCTGGGAAAACCAACGGCTCAGATCAATTTCGTGTGAAGTTAGGCTACAAATGGCTTCCCTCCATGAATGCTTCCATCCATTGTCCATAAGTGCTTAAAATTTCCAGTCGGCAATGAAATATTCACTATGAACTATAGTGGTTTTAGATCTCCATCTTCCCATGGAAATTTTTCCTTAGAATTTTTTTAGCCTGAACCCATGGAGCCTATAAGACCCCATGAGGACTTCCTTTTCCTATCCTACCAAAATTTCAAAGCAAAATGCATAGCCAAGCTATCCCTTGAAATTTTTCCTCCACCAATGATTGAATCTCCCCCCCATGAAGAAAACAATATTGAGCTTACAACCCTTTTAACTAACCAAGACCCATCCATAAAAAATCCCTTGCTTGTTTCCTACAAAAGGCCAAGAGAAAACCAAACAAGTCCTAATATGCCTCCTAAATAAATTTATAAAGCCAAAGAGAAAGTGGTTGAACAACCTTCCATGGTTTTGAATGTTCTTCCCTCACAAGAAGAAAAGGAACCTATGGTTGACAAACCCGCTCCTACACAAATGCAACTTGAAAACCGTAATAAAAGAAACAAAAATGCTAGAGAGAATAGGTGTAGATGTCATGCTATTGCTCAAAATATGAATGAAGAAAAAAAATAGAAAATCAAAATCCAAACATGACAAAAGCAATAAACGATGAGTCTCCTCCCTTACCAGAACCAAAAGATCCCATGTATCCAACACAACAAGGACCAACACCTTCTATGGACATTATCATTCATCCTCCTATTGTGGTTAGCTTGGATGATGATGAAGAAACCATTAAAACTGATGAGCAAGTGCATATTGAGTTCAATTTTCTATTTTCCTCTTCCATGAGCTTAGACGATAACAACCGTGATGATCCTCCTAAACCAAGTGATTCACCACATGTTGAACTTGGTGATTCTCCTAGTATAGCACTTGATGTTTTCTCTCTCACTAGTGATTTTCATTTCACATATACTGAACAAGATTGGGATGCAGATGACCTGCTGGATGGTTGACTCACATGTGTTTTACTAGTGTTTTTTATTATTTCCTTTTCTTTTGTGTGATTTCATGTGTGTAATGTGATCTCCCTATATCGTTCTATTTGATGTTCTCTCTCTATGTACATTCCTCTATCTGTACCTACATTTTTCTATATGTCGTAAGCCTTTTCCTTTTCATTGATCTTTATCTTCTCTCAAGTTAACTTCATCTTTAAATTAGAAACTTATTCTTTTCTTAGAAGTTAACTTTATCTTTGAATGGAAACTTATTCCTCTCTTTTATACATCAATTAAATAAAATATTTTTTTATCCTCTCATGGATTCAAAATGGGAAATTTCTATTTTCTAGTTGAGTTGATTCCACAGTCAGTTCAGTTCACTAAAGCCTTCATTCTCATCCTCATCTCTCAAATGATTTTTCTTTAAAAAAATATAAATAAGATCATTCCTTCATCATTTCATATCCCACGTTCTATGCAAATCAGTTCTGTCAAAATCTACCATTAGTCAAAATATATCATCAATCAAATTATTTATATTGACTTGTATCCACATCCAAAATGATGAACCAATATTATCTTTTTGTGGTTTGTAATGGGATCAGTAAGTAGGGATTATATTTGATTTTTGTTTATGATTTAGAATTATTTATTTATTTATTTATTTTCAGTTTGAATGTTTAAATTTTGGTGAACTTATGTAGTTCAAATTTCAAGTGTCTTACGAGACAAATTAAAATAAGCAGCTAACACTAATCACAAATTTTATTTAATTTTAAAGGACATTGTAACTCATAGGAAATTCAATTATTTTTATTGATTCCATAGTCCACTAGCTACAAATGATTATAATATGCAAGTTTTAAATTATTTTCAATTGTCAAATTCTATGTTCTTTGATTCTTTTCACCCATGTTCTCTTCTCTCTATGTATCATTATTCATTTTTTATCTTATTGTCTTGTATTCCCATATTCCATGCCCCGATATTTACCTCTATAGTGTTTTACTCAACCCCACATGCTTGGTGTATTCTAGTATTCCTCACACTTTTCCCCTTCTTCTATCAGATGCATGGCTCTCATTTTCTTCAACATATACTTCATAGTTCAAAGGTTGTGTGGACAATTATTTTGTGACATGTTTCTTCAGCCATAGGAACAACCCTCCATTTTATTTGTTTGGCACTAACTATCACTTTATTTCATCCCATGAATTCACTTTGTTTTTGTCTCTTCTCCCTAAAAACCACTCAGTTGGTTTTTTCTCTCTTCTTACTTGAAAACTTCTACCTTCTCCTTGGTTGCATTGAATCTTATCTTCATGATTGTTCATTCCTCCCCATGTGACCTTCTTGTTTTTCTATGCACATATAATTTTGTTGCCTTCCTCTCTCTCCCGTGAACTTTTCCTTCACATTACACTCTATGTAACCCATTCAAATTTCATGCTCCTCCACTATTCTCAATGCCTCCTTTGGGTCTTTATTCTTCCCATGCCAAAATGGATAGAAACTCTTTGTCTGCTTGGAAATTAATCAACAAAATGAACTTGTTTTTCTAATGTTAACAACTACCTATACCCATTTGCCTCTTATGGACAATTTGAAATTAAAATACATATCGAGCATGAATTTTTTCAATGATACGACAAAAATGTCGATCTGCTCCATAAAAATGACCACGAATTCAAAATAATCTGCACTCTAAAATAAAAATCAAAACCAAAACAACAAAACTAATTTGAATTTTTTTTGGGTGATGTGGATTTTCCATTTAATCAAATGCTCCTACATCAAACAAACCATATACAAATATGTTTCATGAGTGAGAAAATAATGAGCCCTAGTATAGCCCTTTTTCTATCTTGTTGTAGATCTTGATCAATCACCAGAAGATTCCAGATTCTGCCCAAAAACCCTGTAGCAAGACTAAATCACCCTACCTGGTGTATGAGTACCAATGCACTTCAAAAGGAAGATTTTTATAGTTTCAGACCTTGCTTTGACTCCATAATTATTCTAGGTACCTTTCTGTTTGATTCCAGTTTGTTAATCTGATTTACTTTTTTCAAGTTTCTAGGGTTTTGTTCATAAGTTTTTGCATTTCTCCTTTGAAACTTCATTTAAATGGTGAACCCTTGTCTAATGACACAAGAAAAACCCTATTACATACCTCAATTGAGTCACTTGGTTGAGGGATCTTGGTTTCCTAATGAAACAAACTATGAAATAGGTCCTAAGTTCCATCTCCTAAAGGGTGGACACCCATTTCCATTGTGCTCATTTTGGTGAACCTGACGTGAATCGAACATGCAACCTTTTGATGAAATTTAATTCCTTCATACACTTGTGTACTACCCTTCATGATTATCAAAAATCTATTAGTAGTCATGAAACAAAACACACCTCTATCCATCCTAAAAAGTTTAAAGCCAAAAATCTAAAAAATTAGCAACATTTTAGGAAAAAAAATAAAGGCTTTCTTCAACTAAATCCCCCTCAACCAACCCAATATGTTGATACCCAAGTGTCTGCTATAAACAAGACAAAACATTTTACATTTGGGGATCTGAATAGACAATTTACTCCCTTACTTGATACCCTCCACAATGCCATGTTACAACTTCTAGAAAAGAACTTGATTTCCTTAACCCTCGTTAAAACTTTTGATCTACTAAGCCATTACCTCCAAACTTTAGATCAAATTCCTATTGTCATTTTCATTGTCACAATGGACATGATACAAAACATTGTAAGCATCTTAAACACATGGTGCAATACCTCATTGATTCCAATCATATTCAAATTGGTGGTGTCAATGATCAAGGTAATAAGTTTGTTGCCCCTCCCAACTAAAACCTATAAATATAAATACCAACCCCATGCCAAATCATAATATTTCATTTGTCAAAGCTAGTGAAACTATGACTGATGTGATGAATGTTGACACAAATGATGACAACATGGATACTAATGAAAAAAGTCGTATAGATAGTATGGTTAGATTGATAAAAATTCAACATTGTAAGGGCCAAACTAAAATACCTCTTGACATTTCTTTCTCATCAAAAGATATAATAAAAAAGGAACCTAATGGCTCTCTTTACATAGTTGGCTGAATCAATGACAAGCCCACTAATGGGATATTAATTGATCTCGTTTGTGGAGAAAATGTGATAACTGAAGAATTATTACTTGTGCATGAAATCTATCAAGATACATATGTTAAACCAAAAGAATGGATAAAAACACATAATGGTTTTGATTTCCCTACAATAGGTTTGATCATTCTTCCTCTAAAAGTTGGACTGAAATAATTAGATGTCTCATTCTCCATCATCTCGATGTCTAATCATTTCCATGTGAAGCTTGGTTATCCATGGCTACACTCCATGGAAACCGTCCTGTTGATTTTGCATAAATGTTTAAAGTTTCCCTTTGAAAATGAGATCTTTACTATACACCATAGTGGCTTTAATCTTGTGTCTTCCTGTGGGAATTTTTCATTGGATTTCTTTTGGACCGAACCTATTGAACCTATTAAACCTTGTGAAGATTTATTTTTCAAAACTTATCAAATGTTTAAGGTGAAACACATAGCATAATTATCTCTTCAAAACATGTCCCAACCCATGATTGAACCAAAAAACCCTCCAATTAACCAAGACCAACCTAAGACAAATCCTTTTTCTATCTCCTACAAATGACCAAGAGACAACCAAAACAATCTCGTCATGCCTCCTAAGATAAAAACAAGTTTACAAAGCTAAAGAGAAAGTGGTTGAACAACCTCCCATGGTTCTTTTAGTTCCTCCTCTATTGGAAGAAAATAAACCTATGGTTGATAAACCCGCTCCTACACAAGTACAACTTGAAAATCGTACCAAAACAAATATAAATGCTAGAGAGTGTAGGTGTACACGTCGTGCTATTGCTCGTCGATTGAATTAAGAGAAAAAAAAAAAATCATCATCCAAACTCAAGTGAAGCAATACATGACGAGTCTCCCTCTTTTCCACACCAAAAAGATCCTATATCACAACCACAACAGGGCCTAGCACTTTCTTTGAACATTATTATTCAACCTCCCATTGTGATTAACTGGGATGATGATGATGAGATTGCTAAAATTGATGAAGAAGTGCACAATGAATTGAATTTATTGTTTTCTTCTTCCATGAGCTTAGATGATAACGATTGTGATAATCCTCCTAAAAAGAGTAACTTTCCACGTGCTGAACTTGGTGATTCTCCTAGTACCACACTTGTTGTTGTCCCTTTGGCTAGTTGTGTACCTTCCACATACGATGAACAAGATTGAGATGTAGATGACCTGCTATGGGTTGACTCACACGTGCCTTTCTAGTCATGTCTTTGTTTCTTTTTTTTTCATGTGTGTGATTGCATGTGCATAATGTGGTCTCCCATACTGTTATGTTTGATATATCTCTCTCTTTGTAACATTCCTCTATTTGTATCTACATTCTTCTATATGTTGTAAACCTTTATCTTATCTTTGTCTTATTTTTTCCTTTTGGGGATGACACAAGGCATTGATACATTTAGGTCTCTTCCATGTTGACCCAAAATATTATCCTTTATAATTTATTTGTCTTGTGTTTTCCTTTGAAGGGAAAATGGGGTTGGATCTAATGACCCAACAGTGCGGAATACATTCCCTTAACACTAATACAACAAAGGAGAGGAGCATAAATAGGTTCTAATAGCTTTCTAAAAAACTACTGAGATGAGATACAAAAAACTTAAAGGAGATAACAAAATAAAAAAGCATTCACAGATAACACATGTATTTACATGGGAAAACCTTTTTCGGTAAAAAACCCACCACACCAAATCAAGAAAATTGTATTACAACAATAAAGATATTACATACAATTTACAGTCTTTCCTCTCTATTCAGCTCACAACAACCCTTAGAAAAAACTCTCTCACAAATTGACTTGCCGACTTACATGTACATCTTCGTCAACCTCACATTGACTGTACAAGTCCTCAAAGAATTTAAACTTCCAACCAATCCCATGGCTCCTATGTTCATGGATCGATCATTCAAGCAAGCAATCGATCTGCTCAGATTGCATTGAGCCACCCAACAATAACTTCACCACCCAAATTGGGTTCCTGTCATCAGCTGAAATCGGCCTGCAATTACTGCTTTTGCCACATTGGCCTTTAGCCAATCAAGCTGCTGTCAAATGACCACACGTTCACCAAATATTCGTTGATCTCATTTGACTTCGAGTCCAACTCGGTCAAACCTAGTTCGAGCTCATTCGAGCTCTCTAAGACTCTACCGCTCCACCATCGAGCTGACTCTACCCACCCGCAACAAAGCGGTGAGAATTGCCAAGCTCATCCATGCTTCCCCATGCTACTGTCAAGCTTGTCTTCACCCGCCATGGTATGGTAGTATGTGCCTCTGAGCTCTGCCTTGTCTTGCCTGTGCTATTGCTACTCCATCTGAGTCGACCCGTAGTAATGTTGTGAGCTCATTCGAGATCACCCTTCAACTCCACCGAGCTTAGCCAAAGATACCTCGCACTACTACCAAGTCCAACTAACCCATCCATGATGTGGCAACATGACCACCCAAGCTCACTCCTTTTTGTTTACACCTTGCTACCACTGCCCGATTGGAGATGACCCGTGGTGTGGTGGTAACGGTCGAGCTAAATGTTAGAGTTCAAACTGTACTACCGTGTGGGCCGACATGCCACCCCATGGTAGGGTGGTAACCGCCAGGTGGACTATAGGAAGTCTCACTACGGTCACTGTGGTGAGTGGACCCTCCGCCCGTGGTAAGGCAGTAACTGCCAGGGCGACCGCAGGCGGTCTCACCGCACCCACCACTGTGAGTTAACTCACCACACGCAATAAGGTAGTAACCGCCAAGACTGTTACCATGGTACCACCAAGGAATGAAGGAACAACCATGGTAAAGTGGTAAGGACATAAAGAAGCCAGGCATGGTAAGGCGGTAAAGGTTGAAACATCAAATTTTTTCCAAGTCCAAAAGTAGAGGTACAAACTGGAAGTCGATACACAAAAATTCTCAACAAGCTCCCACTTGGCGAAGACTTCCAACTTCCTCATGACTTCAAAAATTTACTGTCTATCATAGGACCCAAGGCCCATAGATTTTGTGCACCATTTGAACTTGTCTATGCTCACAGGTTTTGTTAATGCATTTGCAACATTCTTCAAAGTGTCAACCTTTTCAAGATAGACCCTTCCATCTTCCACCATGTCCCTCACGAAGTGAAACTGCACATCAATGTGCTTCATCCTGGCATGGAAGGTCAGGTTCTTTGCTAAAAAAATGGCACTCTGACTGTCATAGTAAATAGTGATCTACCCTGCATTAAAACCAATATCTAAACACAAATGTCTCAGCCAGACAACTTCCTTGCAGGCGTGAGTTACAGCCATGTACTCTGCCTCTGTCATGGATAAAGCAACTACAACCTATCACTTGCTCATCCAACTAATTGCTCCACCATTAAGCATGAACGTGTATCCACTGGTGGATCACCTGCTATCAATGTCCCCTACCCAATTAGAATCAACATAGCCTTGAATGTTGAGTGTTCTTTGTGATGCAACCAAATCACCATGGTAACACAAAGCATAATCTGAAGTCCCCTTCAAATACCTGAACACTCTCTTCACATCATCCCAATGTGATCTTCCCGGATTTGCCATGAAAAAACTTAGAACTCACATTGCTTGGGAAATGTCTAGTCTTGTACAAAACATAGAATACATCAAACTGGCAAAAACACTTGCATAGGGCACACTGGTCATGTCCTCCATCTGAGTATCAGACTTTGGACAGTCTTCAACAAATAGCTTTGTTCCTGGCATGACTGGAACAACTAGCTGCTTGCAGTCAATCATACCAAACCTGTCTAGAATGGTGTTCACATACTTACTTTGACTTACCCAAAGCTTTTTGCTTGTTCTTTCCTTGGTTATCTCCATACCAAGAATGTATCTTGTTGCACCAAGATCCTTCATTTCAAACTTTGCAAACAACTAAGATTTAAGATCAGAAATCATAGTCTCGCTATTTCCTATGAATAACATATCATCCACGTACAGTGTAATAACAAGCACATGATCATTCTCAGATTTATGATAAACACAATGATTAGATTTTGATCTTACAAATCCCATAGACAACACAAATGTGTCAAAATTATTGTACCACATTCTAGGAGATTTCTTCAAACTATACAGAGATTTATTTAACTTACATACCAGATTTTGTTTACCTTTCACAACGAAATGTTCAGGCTGGGACATATAGATTTCTTCTTCCAACTCACCATGGAGAAACACTGTCTTCACATCCATTTTTTCAATTTCAAAATCATACACAACTGCTGATGACAACAAAATTTTGATAGATATCAGCTTTTCTATAGGGGAAAAAATCTCTCCATAACCAATTCCCTCAATTTGGGAAAATCCCTTTGCAACCAATCGTGCCTTATACTTCTCAACACTGCAATCAAGGCCTTTCTTCTTTTTGAATATCCACTTATAGCAACTAGGCTTTCGCCCTTTAGGTAGTGGTACCAAATCCCAGGTTTCATTCTTCTTCAATGAATCCATCTCTTCATTCATGGCTTCCAGCCAAGAATTCGAATCAGTCATGCCGATTGCTTCTTTTACAATCCTTGGCTCATCATTGCTAGTAATTAAAGCATAGGCACAGTTCGAATCTAACATAGAGAAACCATACCTTTCAGGTTGCCTTTTTTTCTCATGTAGATCTTCTTACAGGCTGAGGTTATGTTTCTTCATCCTCAGAACTTCTAGAGCTGCTTGAACTCTCCTCAGTCTCAGGTATACCATGCAACTCTTCCCTTTCAAGAGTTTGGGGAATATCAATTGCATCCTTCTTCTTGTCACTCTGATCTATCTCAAGCTGTTGATCACTTACTGAAGGTTTTAGCTCATGAAATATCACGCTTCTGATGTACATAACCTTCTTAGTAACAGGGTTCCAAAGCTTGTATCCCTTCACACCAACTCCATAGACGATGAGGATACATTTGAAAACCTTGTTATCCAATTTTGATCTCTTTTCATTTGGAACATAAATATATGTCTCATAGCCAAAGACACAAACATGCCTCAGAGAGGGATTCTTACTAGACCATGCTTCCAAAGGCATCTTATCAACAAGAACAAAGCAAGGAGATCGGTTTATTAGATAACATGTTGTAGCCATTGCCTTAGCCTAGAAATTCTTCTCTAGACCAGCACCACTCAGCATACTCCTTTCCTTTTCCATCAATGTCCTGTTCAACCTTTCAACAACTCCATTCTGCTATGGAGTGTAAGGTGTGGTTTTATGCCTTTTAATTCCATGATCAGTGTAATACCTTTCAAAATCTGTAGAAAAGAATTCACCGCCATTTTCTGTCCTCAAACATTTATTTTTCCTTCCAGTCTGATTCTCTACAAAAGATTTGAATTCGTTAAACCGACTGAACACTTCTGATTTACTTTAAAAAAAGTATACAAATGCCCTTCTCAAACAGTCATCAATAAAAGAAACATAATATCTAGAATTTGATAATAAAGGAACATTAACTGGACCAAACACATCGGAATCAACATAATCTAGTATGCCAGAAGATTTATGAGGACTAGAGTAAAATGAAACATGATACTGTTTTCCATAGATACAATGTTCACAAAAATCGAACTCAAGGTTACAATCATCAAGCCCTTCTACAAGATTTTTATTCTTCAAGGTTTTTAAACCTTTCTCATCTATGTGACCTAGTCTATGATGCCAAAAAATAGTCTTCTCAACTGGGAGTTTTAGCTCCAAAGCATTTGCAGACATAAAAGTGTCTTCATATTTCTCTACAAGAGCAACATTGCTTGACTTTATAGAGGCACTATTACATTGAATAAGACGTGCATCCAACTTGTACAGAGTGCATGTACAAACACCATTAGCCAACACCATTGCACCTTTAGCCATTTTACATCCTTTACTAGAGAAATAAAATTCTACACCAACATCATCTAAATTACTGATAGAAAGAAGATTTCGAGCCAGACCTAGAATGTGTAGTACGCCACCAATCCCTTTGACTCTTCCTCTACTGACTATCTCCAACGTTGAATCACTTGCCAAGTACACCTTTCCACCATCATACTTCTCGTATTTAGAGAACGATTCTCTATTGGACATCATGTGAAAGGACACACCTGAGTCAACTAGCCATACATCATCTCATGCCTAAGTTTCCAAGGCTCTTGCAATGAAGGCATTTGCATCACTTTGAGAAGATTCATTTTTAGAAGCATTCTTCTTCTTCTTCTCCTTGCAGTCCTTCTGGATATGACTAGGTTGCCCACAGTTCCAGCATCTCGCCTTGAAATTTTTACCAGAAGAATTTGATCTCCCTGCAGATTTGGATTTCGAATTCTTGTCCTTCTTCTTGCCTTTCTCCTTTGGTCTACCTCAAACAACAAGAGCCTCTTTGGCCATCTTAGAAGACTTCCTTCACATTTCTTTAGATAGAAGCGAAGCAACCACATCATCCATCTTGAATGTAGTGGTTGTGCTTCCAATAGCCATCACCAAATGATCCTAACTGTTAGGTAATGAACACAACAAGAGCATGCAATGATCCTCCTCCTCAGTCTTTACACCTACAGACGCCAGCTGAGTAACACTCATATTAAACGAGTTTCGATGGTTTGCAAAAGATGCACCTTCTTCCATCTTCAAGGAGTACAACTTCTTCCTCAGGAATAGCTTATTTACTAGAGACTTTCCTTGATAAATATCACCAAGCTTCTTCCACAATGAAGCTGCAAACTACTCCTCATGTACGTTTAGGAGTACAAAATCAGCTAGACTAATTCTTATCAGACCTCTTGCATTGTACTTTGTGGCTTATTTCCAGACACTGCTAACCAGAGGTCTCTATCCACCAACAAGTCTTCCATTTTGAGTTTCCACAACTCAAAGTTGATGCCATTAAACTTTTAAATATCTACTCTACCAAATGTACTCGCCATCTCAAACATAAACAAGTTTTAACAATGCAAGACTCCCACTGAAACAATATTAGCACAAAAAACTGAGCTTTCTCTCAAGGATAACACAATGGGTCAGGCTTTGATACCACTTGAAGGGAAAACGGGGTTGGATCTAATGACCCAACAGTGCGGAATACATTCCTTAACAATAATACAACAGAGGAGAGGAGCATAAATAGGTTCTAATAGCTTTCTAAAAAACTACTGAGATGAGATACAAACAACATAAAGGAGATAATAGAATAAAAAAACATTCACAGATAACACATGTATTTACGTGGGAAAACCTTTTTAGGTAAAATCCCCACCACACCAAGTCAAGAAAATTGTATTACAACAATAAAGATATTACATACAATTTATAGTCTTTCCTCTTTGTTGAGCTCACAACATCCCTAAAAAAAAACTATCTCTCACACATCGACTTGCCAAATTACATGTACATCTTCATCAACCTCACATTGACTGTACAAGGCCTCAATGCATTTACATTTCCAACCAATCCCAAGTTTTCCATGTTCATGCACCGATCATTCAAGCAAGCAATCGATCTGCTCAGATTGCATCGAGCTACCCAACAATAACTTCACCACTCGAATCGGGTTCCTATCATCAGCCAAAGTCGGCCTGCAATTACTGCTTTTGCCACATTGGCCTTTAGCCAATCAAGCTGCTGTCAAACTGCCATGCATACACCAACTATTCGCTGATCTCATTTGACTCTGAGTCCAACTCGGTCAAACCTGGTCCGAGCTCATCTGAGCTCTCTAAGACTCTACTGCTCCATCGCCAAGTTGACTCTACCCACCTGCGACAAAGCGATGAGCACTTCCAAGCTCATCCATGCTTCCTCATGCTACTATCGAGCTTGTCTTCATTCGTTGTGGTATGGTGGTATGTGCCTTCAAGTTCTTCCTTGTCTTGCCCACGCTACCACTGCTCCTTGTGAGTCAACTCGCAGTAATGCGATGAGCTCATCCGAGCTCACCCTTCAACTCCACCAAGCTTAGCCAAAGATACCCCGTGCTACCGCCGAGTCCAACCAACCCATCCGGGGTGTGGCAGCATGACCATTTGAGCTCACTCCTTTTCTGCACCATGCTACCACTGCCTAGTTGGAGATGAACAGCGGTGTGGCGGTAACGGCCGACCTAACCGTTAGTAGTCAAAGCGCACTACTGTGGGGGCCATCAGGCCACCCCGCGATAGGGAGGTAACCACTAGATAGACCGCAGGTGGTCTCACCATGGTCACCAAGGTGAGTGGACCCACCACCTGTGGTAAGGTGGTAACTACCAGGGCGATTGCAGGTGGTCTCACCGCAGCCATCGCGGTGAGTCAACTCATCGTGCACGGTTAGGTGGTAACTGCCAAGATTGTCACCATGGTACCGCCAAGTAATGAAGGCACAACCACGGTAAAGCGGTAAGGACATAAAGAAGCTAGGCACGGTAAGGTAGTGAAGGTTGAAACATCAAATTTTTGCCAAGTCAAAAATCAGAGGTACAAACTGGAAGTTGAGACACACAAATTCTGAACATCCTTTTGGGGATGACACAAGGCATCGAGACATTCGGGTCTCTTCCATGTTGACTCAAAATATTTTCTTTGTTTTCAGTCTCTTTGTGTCATTCTTCCCGTTCCATGAGTATTTGGGGAGTGATGACGTTTCCAAGATCTCTAAAAACATTGTAGCAAAGACATACTGACCCCGAATTTGTGGATCCCTTATGTGATTTTGGGATTTCATTTTGGGGGCAACCCCTTTTCATGAAATAGTTTTATTTGGAAACATATGACTTGACATAGGGCTTTCCAAGTAAGCTCTCATGTCCTCTTTCTTGTTAGCATTTATTATTCTCTACTTTAAAGTAATTTCTCACAACATGGTGCTTAGCAATTTCTTTAAAGTAGGGGCATATATTGGCATATATTGGAATTATTCTTTTTCATTTTACAACTCATGTTTCATTGTGTGGTCTTCTCACTTCATGCAATGCATTTTTCTCTTGGTGATGACATCGGGCATGATTTCCTTCAAGAGCATGATATCTCTTAGCATATTATATTCCTCTTAGTGGAAATTACAAGTGGTGTGCATTCCCTAAGTTGTGAATCTTCTATTCTTTGATTGGTCCTCTCTTGGAGACATTAGGCACGATGTTTCCTAAGTTGAGACCTTTCATGAACTCAGAAAAACACCTTTGAATGTACCTTACACTATTTTTCATTTACAATAACTGTTATATGGCCACCTTGCATAACATGCTTTTCTTTCCTGTAGAGCCATCTTGTTTGTTCATGGGTGTTAGCATACAAAGTTTTGCTTGCCTCATGAATCATGTTGTTCATATCATGTGGTGCCTTATCAAAGTTATTAGGAGGTATAGATTTGGTATAGTTAGTATGTATGGGAACCGACCATAGGCATGAATTTCCCATATCCACTTGCTTGTGTGTGAGCATATACCAACCACGTTCATATGTGTCTCACCTTTCTGGGGGCTCACCTAGTGGATACCAGATTCCACTAGCCTGTGTGAACTTGTGTTTTGTTTGCATGGTGGATATCGTGTTCCTCTTGTAAATTTTTTTTGGACAAAAAACTAAGGCTTGATCCACATCATGTTGGACAAATAGTTGAGGCTTGATCCACCCTCTCTTTTTCCTTTTCTTTCTTCTTTATGTCTTTAATAGTGTATGCTTGTATCTTGTTGTTGCTTCATACACCTTTTACATGTGTGTTATTTTGTGCCTATGTTGGTTTTCCATAGGATCTTGATCTTAGGGGCTTGATCATCGCTCTTGATTGTTGTCATCCTATCTCACTAGCATTGGTACACTTGGATCCCTCTTGATACAAATTTGTCTACTTTAGTGTGAGTTTGATGCAAGGTCATCCTCTCACTAAAGTGGAGGCTAAATGTAGTGTAGAAAAATGTATCCCTTTACATTTTCACACTTTTTTGGGTTCTCCCTGTTAAAATGTGGTTCATTTATGCCTTAATTGGTCCCATTTTGTATCCAAAAGCCTAATTAAATGCATTATTCTGAGGATAATCCTGACATTTAACAAATGACAGATCACAATTTAGTGTTTTTAGTTGTGTTCTAGATCTAGGGATCTAGGACTCATATGCCCCTATGGGCGTATGGGTCCCACCTAGGTCTCAAGACCTAGTTTTAAATGTTGCATTGAACTTAACACTTCTCAAAATCTGCGCCCAATTTTAAGCCACTGGGAGTCATACGCCCCACCTAGCGTATGAGTCTCGCTTTAACTTGGACCTATTTTAATTCAAATTCTTGGTGGGATTTTATTATCCTAGATCTGATGTTGTCTTGTAGTGTTGCAATTTCAAGAAATTAGGCATAAAAAAGTTTAAATACAAGGTTATTTCACATAATTTCATCTAAGAAATTCTAAGAAGAAGAACAAACTAGAAATTTTGAGTCAAGAATTCCTAAGGAAATTTTATGAGATCAAGATAATTCAAGACAAAATCATCAAGAATTTCGACCTAAATTCAAGATTAAAGAATCATGTCAAAGTATTCATGCATCATGTGTGTTTGTGAGCTAACATTTGTGATTTAGGTTTCATGATTCAAGCAAGCATTCAAGACAAAGCATTCAATCAAGAGTCAAGATCCACATTCATGCTAGCCATTTCACACAAGTTTGCAACCTTCATTTCAAAGGTTTGGTGAGTTGAAATATTGCATTTTTTCATTCATCATTCCTTCATGTTATTTCATTTCATTTCAAGGTTTAATTACCAAAATGAGTTTTGACCAAGGAAAACCCCTATTCCCTAACACAACAACATTTTTCTCTCTTGATGTGTGTTTGAAAATATAGGTGAATTTGATCTCGAAGATCCTTTGAAGACAAATTTGTAAAAAAATTCATCTTCACGAAAACTCATCTACAGACCATAATTGAAACTTTCGGACTTGAATATCAAACAAGAAGGAAGCTACAAAAGATCGTGCTAGAGGCTACAAAAATATCATTAAAAACCTAGTAACAAGACTTAATCACCCTACTAGGTGTATGAGTCCCAGCATAACCCTTTTTCCATCTTCTTGTAGATCCTGATCAGTCACCAGAAGATTCTAGATTCTGCCTAAAAACCCTGTAGCAGGACGAAATCACCCTACTTGGCGTATGAGTCCTACTGCACTTCAAAAGGTAGATTTTTAGAGTTGTAGACCTTGCTTCGAATCCATCATTCTTCTAGGTACCTTTCTATTTGATTCCAATTTGTTAATTTGATTTAATGTTTTCAATTTTCTAGGGTTTTGTGCATAAGTGTTTGCATTTCTCCTTTGAAACTTCATTTAAATGGTGAACCCCCATCTAATCACACAAAGAAACCCCTAGTCCATCCATTAATTGAGTCACTTGGCTGAGGGATATTGATTTCCTAATGAACCAAAGTGTGATATAGATTCTAAGTTCCATCTCCTAAAAGGTGGACAACCATTTCCATTGTGTTCACTATATATGAGAATATCATCCAAATACACAATTATAAAATTACCAAGATATGGCTTCAATTCTTTGTTCATCAACCTCATGAAAGTTCTTGGAGCAGTTTTCAATCCAAATGACATAACCAACCATTCGTACAACCCATCATTGGTTTTGAATGTGGATTTCCATTTATCTCCCTCTCTTATTCTTATTTGATGATACCTACTCTTCAAATCAAATTTTGTGAGGTACTTATCTCCACTCAATAAATCCATCATATCATCCATTCATGGCAATATAAATTGGTATTTGATAGTTATCTTATTTATGGCTCTATTATCCATACACATCCACCATTGCCCATCCTTTTTGGGTGCCAACACTACTAGAACAACACACAGACTCAAGCTTTCTCTAATCATTCCCCTATCAAGCAACTCTTGCACTTACCTATTTACCTCCTCATTCTCTATAGGCGTCATTAGTTATGGTGCATTTTTTGACAAACTTACATTGTGAATAAAATCTATGTAATGATTTTTCTCCTCATATGTGGAAATCCATCGAGAAAATCCTTCATCAATATTTCAACATATTCCTTCAAAAAATTGAACTTCCATCAGTATCTCTTCCTCTTTTTTTGTCATCCTAGCTATTGCAAAATTTGGAATGATTGCAAAACATGTTCCCTCTCTCTTCAAGTCTTTCAATACTTGTTTTCTAAAAAAAAACTTTGGAGCTTCTCTCCACTTCCTTTTGTCTATCCTTACTGGATTTAGAGTGTACTCTTTCTCATCGTTCTTTATTGCATATGTATTCAATTTACTATGAACAACTTGTCTGGGTAAAAGCACAAAGTTGTCACACTTTATAAAGGAAACAACAAACACTGATCCAACTTTTAAACTTGAATCACTAAAAAGTGACATATATGTTTTGAATTTTGAAATGATGTAAACTAGTAAAATATGTATTTTTTAGTATTTTTTGTGTTTGTATTTTTTTTTTAAAACTAAAAAATTATTTTAAACTAGTTTTTAATAAATTAACACTATGATTTAGTTGCTGATAAAATGTTGAAAAATGAAGTTGCATGAGATGCCAAAAATTTTATAGTGATTTTTTTTTATTTCAAATTTTTTGTGTGTATTTATAACTTGAAACTTTAGTGCATGGATATTATTTTTTCTAATTTTGATAAATATATATTTTTAAATAAATATTAAAATGTGCGTGAATAAAAAAATAGTTGTTTCCATTGGACGTCATGGTGCAGGAGCACCCATGTGATCTTGGTTTGTCATTGTTTTGGTTTTGTCTATCTCTTATGTAATAAGGTCCTTTTGAATCATCTTCATGTTTTTAAAGGTCTAGATGAGATCTTATGAGGATAGGTGTGGTCAAGTTGTCAAAAATGTAAAAGTTGCTATATATGGTAAAAGTTGTTAACATTGTCAAGAAGTTACAAATTGTGGAATATGAAGAGTCAAAAGTTGTAAAAGATGGATTTGAATGGTTGTAACTTAAAGAATGTAGCTGAGAATAGTTTGGAAGTGGTGGAGAATTCTTTTTATGGTCGAGGCAAGGGTTGGAAGTCACAATTTTGAAGTTTAAGCAATAAAATTCCTTTATTTTCTATAAATTTTAATGTTGCATCATTGTTATTTGATGTAGTATGGTATTGTAAAGAATTTTCATGATTTAAATTACCATGCTCCAAATTTTCAGGATTCCATATTGAGGTTTGCATGTGTTTTGATGATGCCCTAGGTCTGATTTTTCATGTTTTAGGCTTAATTGGCAGAAGGACAGTCCATTTTTGAAGGGTTATGTACAAAGTAACCTACCCTTATTTTGATATATGTTGTATAAGTCACAAATGAGTATCTTTAACTATGTTTACATTTTTAATATCATGTCTGCACTGAAATTTATGGCCAAAAAACCTAATTTTCTGCCCCCATGTGTTAGGTTTTAAAGATTGAAAGCTTGTGAGTTTAAACCTACCAAATTAGGGTTCTAGGGTTGCATAGTTTATAGATTGAGTTAGTGTTGAAGTAATCCACCCTCCTCTGCATCAAATTGGTATCAAAGCTCGAAGATCTTGGCAAGATAAGTTTTTGAAGTTTATGTGTTGTCTTTTTGCAAGTTGAAGAAAAAACCTGGATGCCAAAAGACTAGGTAGTGAAGAAAGGAGGAAACCTAGGTGAGGTATCACAAAGAAAAGAAGAAGCAAGGTGAAAGAGACTTGTTTGAGAAAGAGGAATGAAAATTTTGAGGAAAATAATTCATGGAGACTTGCAGAGTTAGGAGGAACCAAGCAAGAAACAAAAAAAGAAAAGAGAAAAGTGAGATGAAGAAGAAGGATGAGAAGGAAAAATAAATTAATATTGAACAAGAGATAGAATTGAGGAGAGCCTTGGAAAAAATAGAAAAAGAATGAGAAATAATTCAAGAAAGAATGGAACTTTAGATGTAGCAGTTGCTTGAGAGAGAAAACCAAAAACAAGGTTGGTATTTACCAATAAAGAAGAAGGTTACGCGGCCTATCAAGAAGATCATTCAGAGGAGAAGGCAAGAGGGGACAATATAACCAAACATTAAAGAATATTTGTAGATTAAGGAAGATAACAAACCATCTGGGATAGTGGAAGAGGTAAGTAATACAATGGTAAGAAAACCTAGGACTGTTTTGACATTAACAAGCATTGAAGAGTTGCCTTGGGAAGTTCGAGATGTAGTTGAGAGGTTTGATTGCAAACAAAAGGATCTATTTTCTGTTTTAGAAACTGAAATAAACATAGAAAAGGAAAGGTCCATTGATTATATAGACTTCAAGGAGAAAGCAACATGGGATATGGTAGGTTTAGGTGATAGGAGTTATAGTGTTGATTTCAAATCCATACTTTCTTTGCAAGTATTTCAAAAGGGAGTATTGAAAGTTAGATATGATTTGTTTCTTATAATAGAGGGAAATGAAACTGATTTTCTTGTTGAGATTGCAAACTCAATGGGTGAGAAACCTAAAGTTAAATTGAAACAAGCCATGGAGGGAGAGTAGGGTGCTATTGAAACACATGCAATCTATCATGAAGAAAAGAAGTAATTGCAGGTTGGAGATGAAAAATGTAAGCAAGGGATAAATGTTACTATGTTGAGAAGATCACCAAAAGAGTGTGAAAAGTAGGGTAATCAAGGTTGTTATCTGTTTCGTTCCAAGTTCTCATGAGTTGTTTATTTTTCCAAGTTCACCTACCTATGCCACATGTTCAAGAAACCTCAAGTGAAGATGAAGCCACTATGGCACTGTTTCAAAGAAGTTCATATGTAGATCAAGAAAGGGATTTCATACCTGATTATCAAGTTTCTATCTTCTATTTAAGCGGAGCTTGAATCTTTTCTTTTCCTGGGAGTATGATGCAGGAGCACCCATGTGATTTTGGTTTGTCATTGTTTTGGTTTTGTGTCTCTCTTATGTAATGAGGTCCTTTTGGATCATATTCATGTTTTAAAGGGTCTAGATGAGGTCTTAGGAGGATAAGTGTGGTCAAGTTGTCAAAAATGTAAAAGTTGCTATATGTGGTAAAAGTTGTTAATATTATCACAAAATTGCAAATTATGAAATATGAAGAGTCAAAAGTTGTAAAAGATGGATTTGAACGGTTGTAACTTAAAAAATTTAGTTGATAATAGTTGGGAAGTGGTGGAAAATTATTTTTGTGGTTGAGGCAAGGGTTGGAAGTCATAATTTTGAAGTTTAAGCAATAAAATTCCTTTATTTTCTGCAAATCTAAATGTTGCATCATTGTTATTTGATGTAGTATGGTATTGTAAAGAATTTCCATGATCTGAACATGATTGAGAATGATAGATGATTGAGTTAGCTTTCATTTTCAATTGGTTTGGTTTATTTTCATTAAGTTTTATGTAAGTTATGATCACATTGGTGATTGCCATTTCCATATTTTTTTCTGTAATTGACCTATTGCAACACATGGTACGGATTCGATATTCCATAACCTGATCTCAGAACAATTGGAATTGAAATAAATGTGAATCTAATTTCTAATTTACTTGGTCTCATCTATTTTTGTTGTGTTTGGAGAGAGATATTGCAATTTTGGCAAAAACGGTTCAACACTGTCATAAACCCTAGGTAGGGTAACTAGTGACTTTCAAAATATGATTTCTCATGTTTTCCACGGTGGAAATTTATATTTTTTTTGTGAGTGAGTTTTAAATGTTGTATATTACCATTCTCCAAAGTTTCAGGATTCCATATTGAGGTTTGCACGTGTTTTGATGACGCCCTAGGTTTGATTTTTCATGTTTTAGGCTTAATTGGCAGAAGGCCAATCCATTTTGAAGGGTTCTGTACAAGGTAACCTACCCTGATTTTGATCTATGTTGTATAAATCTCAAATGGGTATATTTAAATATGTTTACATTTTTAAGATCATGTTTGAACTAGAATGTATGACCAAGAAACCTAATTTGCTACCCACATATTTTAGGTTTTAAAGATTGAAGGCTTGTGAGGTAAAACCCACCAAATTAGGGTTCTAGAGTTGCATTATTTGTTAGATTGAGTTAGTGTTGAAGTCATCCACCCTTCTCTACATAAAATTGGTATAAGAGCTCAAAGATCTAGGCAAGATACGTTTTTGGAGTTTATGTATTATCTTTTTGTAGGTTGAAGCAAAAACCTAGATGCCAAAAGACTAGGTAGTGAAGAAAGGAGGAAACCTAGGTGAGGTATCATGAAGACAAGAAGAAGAGATTTGAAAGAGACTTGTTTGAGAAATACAAATGGACATGTTGAAGAAAATATTTTTTGGAAATTTGCAGAGTCAAGAGGTACCAAGCAAGAAACAAGAAAAAAGAAAAGAGAAAAGTGAGATGAAGAAGGATGAGAAGGTAAAAAAAAATAATATTGAACAAGAGATAATAGAATTGAGACAAGCCTTGGAACAAATGGAAAAATAACAAGAAAGAATGGAACTTTAGATGTAGTAGTTGCTTGAGAGAGAAAACCAAGAACAAGGTTGGAATTTGCCAATAAATAAGAAGGTTACATGGCCTATCAAGAAGATCATTCAAAGGAGAAGGCAAGAGGGGATAATAGAACTAGACATTAATTTTTTTTTTTTTGATGAAGGAAGAGCAAAAGCCATCTGGGATAGAGGAAGAGGTAAGTAATGAAATGGTAAGAAAACCTAGGACTATTTTGACATTTAAAAGCATTGAAGAGTTGCCTTGGGAAGTTCAAGATTTAGTTGAGAGGTTTGATTGCAAACAAAAGGATCTATTTTCTACTTTTCAAAATGAAATAAACATAGCAAAGGAAAGGTCTATTGATTGTATAGACTTTAAGGATAAAGCAACATGGGATATGGTAGGTTTGGGTGATGGGAGTTGTAGTGTTGATTTTCAATTCATACTTTCTTTTCAAGTATTTCACAAGGGAGTATTGAAAGTTAGATATGATTTGTTTCTTGTAACAGATGGCAATGAAACTTATTTTCTTGTTGAGATTTCAAACTCAATGGGTGAGAAACCTAAAGTTAAATTGAAACAAGCCATGGAGGGAGAGTAGGGTGATATTAAAGCACATGCAATCTATCTTGAAGAAAGGAAGCAATTGCAGGTTGGAGATGAAAAATACAAGCAAGGGATAAATGTTACTATGTTGAGAAGCTCACCAAAAGAGTGTGAGAAGTAGGGTAATCAAGGTTGTTATTTGTTTCGTTCCAAGTTCTCAGAAGTTGTTTATTTTACCAAGTTCACCTACCTATGCCACATGTTCAATAAAAGTCAAGTGAAGATGAAGCCACTATGGCATTGTTTCAAATAAGGTCATATGTAGATCAAGCAAGGGATTTCAGACCTGATTCTCAAGTTGCTACCTTCTATTCAAGTGGAGCTTGAATCTTTTCTTTTCCTTAGAGTATGGTGCAGGAGCACCCATGTGATTTTGGTTTTGTGTCTCTCTTATGTAATAAGGTACTTTTGGATCATATTAATTTTTATAAGGGTCTAGATGAGGTCTTAGGAGGATAGGTGTGGTCAAGCTGTCAAAAATATAAAAGTTGCTATATGTGGTAAAAGTTGTCAATATTGTCAAAAAGTTGCAAATTGTGGAATATGAAGACTCAAAAGTTGTAAAAGATGGATTTTAATGGTTGTAACTTAAAAAATGTAGTTGATAATAGTTGGGAAGTGGTGGAGAATTATTTTTGTGGTTGAGGCAAGGGTTGGAAGTCACAATTTTGAAGTTTAAGCAATAAAATTCCTTTGTTTTCTGCAAATCTTAATGTTGCATCATTGTTCTTTTATGTAGTATGGTATTGTACAAAATTTTAATGATCTTCACATGATTGGGTGTGATAGAGGATTGATTTATCTTTCATTTTCAATTGTTTTGGTT
This sequence comes from Sequoiadendron giganteum, assembly GCA_007115665.2. NCBI lineage: Eukaryota > Viridiplantae > Streptophyta > Pinopsida > Cupressales > Cupressaceae > Sequoiadendron > Sequoiadendron giganteum. The sequence goes on from CM021104.1 coordinate 18,516,617, forward strand.
TATTTTCGTTAAGTTTTATGTAATTTATGATCAAATTGGTAACTGCCACTTCCAAACAATTTCTGTAACCGGCCTATTGCAACACATGGTATGGATTTGATATTCCATATATTGATATTAGACCAATTTGAATTGAAAGAAATGTGAATCTAATCTCTAATTCACTTGGTCTCATTTATTTTTGTTGAGTTTGGAGAGAGATATTGCAATTTTTGCAAAAATAGTTCAAAACTATCATAAACCCTAGGCAGGGTAACTATTGACTTTCAAAATATGATTTCTTATGTTTTCCATGGTGGAGAATTATATTTTTTTTGTGTGGGAGTATGAAATATTGTATATTACCATTCTCCAAAGTTTCATGATTTCATATTGAGGTTTGCACGTGTTTTGATGATGCCCTAGGTCTATTTTTTCATGTTTTAGGCTTAATTGGTACAAGGATAGTCTATTTTTGAAGGGTTCCGTACAAAGCAACCTACCTTAATTTTGATAAATTTTGTATAAAGAACAAATGTGTATCTTGAAATGTGTTTACATTTTGAGGATCATTTATGCACTGAAATTTATGGCCAAAAAACCTAATTTGTTGGCCCCATATTTTAGGTTTTATAGATTGAAGGCTTGTGAGGAAAAACCCACCAAATTAGGGTTCTAGAGTTGCATAGTTTGTTAGATTGAGTTAGTGTTGAAGTAATCCACCCTTCTCTACATAAAATTGGTATCATAGCCTGAATATCTGGGAATGATACGTTTTTGGAGTTTATGTGTTGTCTTTTTGCAGGTTGAAGCAAAAACCTAGATGCCAAAAGACTAGGTAGTGAAGAAATGAGGAAACCTAGGTCAGGTATTACAAAGACAAGAAGAAGAAAGGTGAAAGAGACTTGTTTGAGAAAGAATAATGAACATGTTGAGGAAAATAGTTTGTGGAGACTTTCATAGTCAAGAGGTACCAAGCAAGAAACAAGAAAAAAGAAAAGAGAAAAGTGAGATGAAGAAGAAGGATGAGAAGGTAAAACAAATTAATATTGAACAAGAGATAATAGAATTGAGGAAAGACTTGGAAAAAATGAAAAAATAATGAGAAAGAATGCAAGAAATAATAAAACTTGAGATGCAGTAGTTACTTGAGAGAGAAAACCAAGAACAAGGTTGGCATTTACCAAGAAAGAAGAAGGTTACATGGCCTATCAAGAAGATCATTCTGAGGAGAAGGAAAAAGGGGACAACAAAACTAGACATTAAAGAATTTTTGTTCATGAAGGAAGAGAAAAAGCAATCTAGGATAGAGGAAGAGGTAAGTAATGCAATGGTAAGAAAACCTAGGACAGGTTTGACATAAAAAAGCATTGAAGAGTTGCCTTGGGAAGTTCAAGATGCAGTTGAGAGGTTTGACTAGAAACAAAAGGATCTATTTTCTAAATTGCAAACTAAAATAAACATAGCACAGGAAATGTCTATTGATTGTACAGAATTTAAGGAGAAAGCAACATGGGATATGGTAGATTTGGGTGATAGGAGTTGTAGTGTTGATTTTCAATCCATACTTTCTATGCAAGTATTTCGCAAGTGAGTATTGAAAGTTAGATATGATTTGTTTCTTGTAATAGAGGGCAGTGAAACTAATTTTCTTGTTGAGATTGCAAACTCAATGAGTGAGAAACCTAAAGTTAAATTGAAACAAGCCATGGAGGGAAAGTAGGGTGCTATTGAAACACATGCAATCTATCATGAAGAAAGGAAGAAATTGAAGGTTGGAGATGAAAAATGCAAGCAAGGGGCAGATGTTACTATGTTTAGAAGGTCACAAAAAGAGTGTGAGAAGCAGGGTAATCAAGGTTGTTATCTGTTTCGTTCCAAGTTCTCAGCAATTGTTTATTTTTCCAAGTTTACCTACCTATGCCATGTGTTCGAGAAACCTCAAGTGAATATGAAGCCACTATGGCACTATTTCAAAGAAGGTAATATGCAGATAAAACAAGGGATTTCAAACCCGATTCTCAAGTTGCTACCTTCTATTCAAGCGAAGCTTGAATCTTTTCTTTGCCAGGGAGTATGGTGCAAGAGCACCCATGTGATTTTGGTTTGTTTAATAAGGTAATTTTGGACCATATTCATGTTTCTAAGGGTCTAGATGAGGTATTAGGAGGATAGGTATGGTCAAGTTGTAAAAAATGTAAAAGTTGCTATATGTGGTAAAAGTTGTCAATATTATCAAAAAATTGCAAATTGTGGAATATGAAGAGTCAAAAGTTGTAAAATATGGATTTGAATGGTTGTAACTTAAAAAATGTAGTTGAAAATAGTTGGAAAGTGGTTGAGAATTCTTTTTGTGGTCAAGGCAAGGGTTGGAAGTCACAATTTTGAAGTTTAAGCAATAAAGTTCTTTTGTTTTCTATAAATTTGAATGTTACATCACCATTTTTTGATGTAGTACAGTATTATAATTTCTTTTCATGATATGAAAATGATTGGGTGTGATAGAGGATTTAGTTATCTTTCATTTTCAATTTTTTTGGTTTATTTTCATTAATTTTTATGTAAGTTATGATCAAATTGGTAATTACCACTTCTAGATTTTTTCTGTAACCGGCCTGTTGCAGCACATGGTAAGGATTTGATATTCAATATCTTGATCTCGGACCAATTGGAATTGAAATAAATGTTAATCTAATTTTTAATGAAATTTTTTTCATCGATTTTTGTTGAGTTTTTAGAGAGATATTGCAATTTGGCAAAAATAGTTCAAAATTGTCATAAACCCTAGGCAGGGTAACTAGTGACTTTCAAAATCTGATTTCTCATGTTTTCCATGGTGAGTAATTCTTTTTTTTTTTTTGGAGTTTGAAATGTTGTATATTACGATGCTCCAAAGTTGCAGGGTTCCATATTTAGGTTTGCATGTATTTTGATGGTGCCCTAGGTTTGATTTTTCATGTTTTAGGCTTAATTGGCAAAAAGACAGTCCATTTTGGAAGGGTTCCATACAAAGTAACCTACCCTGATTTTGAGATATGTTGTATAAAGCTCAAATGGGTATCTTGAAATGCATTTAAATTTTGAATATAATGTATGCATTGAAAGTTATGGCCAAAAAACCTAATTTGTTGCCCCCATGTTTTAGGTTTTAAAGATTGAAGGCTTGTGAGGAAAAACCCACCAAATTAGGGTTCTAAAGTTGCATAGTTTGTTAGATTGAGTTAGTGTTGAAGTCATCCACCCTGCGCTGCATCACATCAACATTCATATTAAATATTTATTTAAAATGGAAAAAAAAATATACCATCTTGAAATAGATTCTTTTATCTAGTGCATCATATTTTTTTTAGTAAGTTTTAGTATTTTTCCTTGGCATGGTAATCAACCTAATATTTTGTGCTGATAACCTAATTTTAGTAAAAATAAAAAATAAAATATAAATAATAATTAAATTATTAAACTAAATATATTTTTGAAAACTACACTTATGGATTTACAAAAAGGTATTTTTATATTTAAAAAAAAATGTTATTTACATTAGTAGGAGTTATTGAAACTTCAAGTTTTTCAAATAATTTTAATTTTTTGGTAAATTGGACTCAAAGTGGTGCTCCATATGTTTTTAGCCAACAATTTTAGTTGAAAAAGTTGTGGGAGTATCTAACTTAGCTAAAATGAATCTTACTAGATCATATGTTTGACCAAAATTGATTTTTAGTTAGAAATACTTAAATTTAGTTGTGCTAATAAGTTGGCTGAAAGTGTGACACAACTTTGTGCTTTCACCCGTCTATCAAATTTCCCCGGTCTTCCCAAAAGTATATGGCATACATCCATTAGCATCACATCACAAATAATTTCATCCTTGTAGTTACCAATCTTAAAAATCACCAAACATTAGTCATTTCCCAACAATTGATGCCCCTTTTACAACCACAAAACTTGGTATGGGCTAGATGTTTGATTTTCTTCAATTTTAGCTTGTCTACCATTTATTTTGTTACTATGTTCATGGTGATATCACTTTCCACAATGACTGAAACATTTCCCACTCACCTTACGCCTTGTTTTGAATAAATTCCTTTTTTGAATTGGTTTTGGTTTCTCCTTTTCCAGATTCAACAAAATTAATGATTCTCCATCTTCGAGATCCTCTCCATGCCTTGGTGAAATTTCAATTTCATTTTTTAGCCTATGCTACATGAGCTCTTTCTTCTTTTCCTTTTCCACCACCTTGATGGATTTGTGAGAATTCAAATGCATGGTGTCCTAATTCTCCATATTGAAAACATGTACATTGAATCCTCTTCCTCTACCTCTACCATGAATATGGTCTCCTCTTCCCCTAGAGAAGTCTCCTCTTCCTTTACCTTCTTGCGTGCTTGCTTCCTCTTGCTTGTTTTCTTAACCTCTACCACTGTTGTACTGTCCTCTTCCATGTGAATACATGCCTCTACCTTGGGATTTTTTTTCTCGCAATATTCTCTTCTACCTTCAATGCACATTGACATGTTTCTTCCACACTAGTTATTTGTATCATGCTTTAACTCATCTTGAATTAAATTGTGTAGTCCATTCACATATATTGACACTTTCTCCACATCATCTTCCACATGCCTTTCCAAGATGTTCAATTTATAGAACTCCTCAGTGTATTATTACAAGTTCTTCTCCCGTTGCTTCAAGTTTTTCAAATTTTTAAACAAGCTGATTTGGTGATCTGTAGGCAATAATTTTGCCTTCAACTTCGTCACCATCCTCTCTCAAGTTTTTATTTTGTCTTTTCCTCTATGTTGCATTTCGATTTTCACATGAACCCACCATAAAGATGCATTCCCCTTCAATTTCATACATGAAAAATTCACTCTTTTTGGGTCTTAAATTAACTTGTAGTTGAAATACTTCTCCATCTTTGATATCTAATCTATCACTTCTTCCAAATTCAAATTTTTATTGTAATTTGGAGGATCTAATCAGGGTTTTCTACTAATTTTTGCCAATTTTTTCAGGAATATGCTCTCTACCAAATTTTCACCATCATCTTTCAAGTTAATTTTGGGTGCTATAACTTCTTCATCATCATCACTGATATCTACCATCAAAATTCCTCTTTGTTGTTCCATTTCTATTGTATTCAACTAGTTATGATGCCTCAATATCTCCATGGATTCCATGTCCATTTTGTGGCCCTCTTCGCCCATGTTCTCTTTGTGCCATGTTTATTACGCTCTGTAGTTGCAGTTCTTCTTCTCTTTTCACTGACCTACAACATTACCTCTCAAGGCCTCTTCAACATCACTACAAACTTGACTCGATACCAATTTATGTAGTTCAAATTTCAAGTGTCTTGCCAAAAAAATTGAAATAAGTAGCTAACACTAATCACAAATTTTATTCAATATTAAATGACATTATAACTTAGAGGAAATTATGAAAGGAAAATAGAGGTGCGAAATCGCTTTCCTAATGCTAGTACAACAAAGGAGGAATGCAAAGACCAGTTTTAAAGCTTCTTAAAACAAATGAGATGAACACACACATAATAAAAGGGAAAACATAAATAAGCAAACACAGATAACACCAGATTTATGTGGGAAAACCCTTTCGGGAAAAAAACCTAGCACACCAAGAGAAGACACTTTGTATTTCAGTAAAATAAAATTACATACAAAGCTCACAGTCCTCACTCTCTGATAGTTAGCTTACAATAGCAAAAATTGAGTATTCATGCACTCACACTGTTACAATACTTCTATCCTGTCATGCTCTTACTTCATAGTAAATTTTCACCGTCACCTTTTTGTGACTTATATCAATCTAATCAACTACACAAGTCATACATTGCATTAATCATCCCAACTAATCATAGGTCTTAATGATGCATCAATCACCCAATCAAGTTACCTGATCTTCTGATCGATCTTCTCTGCATCGGGCCGCCCAAACATTAAATTCCTTTGCCTTAATCGGATCATGTCACCAACTGAAACACATCTAGCATTTACTGCTTTCACCGCTCCAGACTTTGACTAATTAGGTGTTGATCACTTGCCACGTGTCACCTTCTCATCCACTCATCGCTTTGACCATGGGTCAAAACTACCACCCAAGCCGCGGGCTTCTCTTACCGCACCACCGTCGAGCCTTGTGAGACCTCCCGTGGTATGGCAGTTCCACCGCCCAACCACAAGTCTCTCCTAACACCCTTGCAGTACCGAGGTAGTGGCTTGTCTTCCAGCCCACCACTTAACACCACATCATCGTCAAGGTCATAATGTTTTTCCATGGTATGGAGGTGCCACTGCTGAACCGCGAGGCTAAGTAAAGCCTCTTGTGGTCTAGCGGTAACCGCCTACACTGACCATCGAGCTCAACTGTGCTACCAGGCCCTGACCACAAGACCTCTACAACATGGAGGTAACTGTTAGCATTGAATGCCATGGCTTACTGCACCACCACAAAATAGCCAAAAGGATGTTGCAGTAGGGCAGTAAGCATCCTTCATAGACCGCCAACCATTAACCATAGCCACCGCAGCTCCACTATGTGACTCCCATGGTAAGGCAAGTAATCATCATCTTTGACCACCGCCCTTCATTGTGCTGCCACACTATCAATGAACAACCTCCGTGGTAGGGAGGTAAAGCTTTGCCTTGACTATGCCCGTCAACCACGCTACCGACAGCCTAAGATGAAGACCCCGTAGTGTGGCGGTGACACCACCCAACCATGAATAGATTGACAGAGGCCCGTGGTAAGGTGGTAAACCACCAGACCGTGCCTCTAAGAATGACTCTTAGCGGTAGAGCGATAAAGGTTAAGAATGAAAGATAATTTTGTGAAGTCTTTTCAGAGGTCCAAGCCAAAAGGTGAGGCACCTGTTCCTAACAAGCTCCCACCTGACGAAGACTTTCTAGCTTCCTTTAGACTTCAAAAAACTACTAATGATCATAGGCCCCAAGGCCCATTGAATCTGTGCACCATCTAAACTTTTCTGTGCTCACTGGCTTCGTTAACGCATCTGCAACATTCTTCAACGTGTCAAGCTTTTCTTGACAGATCTTTCCATCTTCCACCATGTCCCTCATGAAGTTATACTACACATCAATGTGCTTTGTCCCTGTATGGAAAGTTGGGTTCTTTTCCAAACAAATGGCACTTTGACTATCACAAAAAAATGTGACCTTCCTTGCATTGAAACCAATATCAAAGCACAATCGACTCAGCCAAACTGCTTCTTTGCAAGCATGTGTTACGGCCATGTATTCAGCCTCTATAATGGATAAAGTGACCACAAATTATCGCTTGCTCATCCAACTGACTGCACCACCATTCAACATGAACGTGTATCCAGTGGTGGATCTTCTGCTGTCAATGTCCCCTGACCAATCAAAATCTACATATCCATGAATGTTGAGTCTTCTCTATAATGCAATTGAACTGCCATGGTAACATAGAGCATATTCTGAAGTTCCCTTCAAATATCTAAACACTCTCTTCACAACATCCTAATGCGTCCTTCCTGGATTTTCCATAAATCGGTTGAGAACTCCCACTGCTTGGGCAATGTATGGTCTTGTACAGACTATTGCGTACATTAAAATGCCAAAAAAATAGCATAAGGTACCCTTGTCATGTCCTCCATCTCAGTAGCAGACTTTGGACAATCTTCAACAAATAGTTTCGTTCCCTGCATAACTGGAACAACTAGTTGCTTGCAATCATCCATACCAAATCTCTCCAATATTGTATTGACATATTTACTCTGAATTACATAGAGATTTCTACTTGTTCTATCCTTGGTTATCTCCATCCCCAAAATATACCTTGTTGCACCTAGATATTTCATTTCAAACTTTGTTGACAACTGAGCTCATAACGTTCTTCCATAATATGGCGGTGCCACCGCTCAACCACAAGGCTAAGTAAAGCCTCTCATGGTTTGGCAGTAATTGCCTATGCCGACAGTCGAGCTCAATCGTGCTACCAGGCCTCGACCGTAAGACCTTCGCGGTAGGGAGATAACCATTAGCATTGACCACCATGACTTACCGCACCACTACAACATGGCCAAAAGGCCATCGTAGTAGGGCGGTAAGCATCCTTTGTAGACTACCAGTTGTTAACCATAGCCACCGTGACTCCACCGTGTGAATCCCATGGTAAGGCGATAACTGTCATCTTTGAACTCCGCCCTTCACCGTGTTGTCGTGCCATCAATGAAAAACCTCCGTGGTAGGGAGGTAAAGCTTTGCCCTAACTGCGCCCATCAACCGCGCTACCGCCAACCTGAGATGAAGACCCCATGGTATGGCAGTGACATCGCTCAACCATAGACATATTGAAAAAGGCCCACGGTAAGGCGGCAAACCACCAGACCGTGCCTCTAAGAATGACTCTTAGCGGTAGAGCGGCAAAGGCTGAGAATGGAAGATAATTTTGCCAAGTCTTTTCAGAGGTCCAAGCCAGAAGTTGAGGCACCTGTTCCCAACAAATTCAATGATTTTTATTAATTATATAGTCCACTGGCTAAAAACAATTATAATCTACAAGTTTTAAATTATTTTCAATTGTCAAATTCTTTGTTATTTGATTCTCTGCACTCCTATTCTCTTCTTTTTGTGTAGCATTATTCATTTCTTATCTTACTATCTTGTATTCCCATATAGGCATGAATTTTTCCTTCAACTTCGTCACCATCCTCTCCCAAGATTTTATTTTTTCTTTGCCTCTACACTGCCTTTCAGTTTGTGCACGATCCCACCATAAATATGTATGCCCCTTCAATTTTATACACACTAACTTCACTCTTTTTGGGTCTTCAATCAAGTCATAATTAAAACACTTCTCCATCTCTGGTATCCAATCTATCACTTCTTCCATATTCAAATTTTCATTGTAATTTGGAGGATCCAATCAGGTTTTTCTACTGATTTGCGCCATTGCTTTCAGGAATCTTCTCTCTACCGAATTTTCATCATCTTTCAAGTCAATTTCGGGTGTTATAACTTCTTATTCATCATCATCATTGATATCTATCATCATAATTCCTCTTTGTTGTGCCATTTCCATTGCATCCAACCTAGTTGTGATGCCTCAACATATCCATGATTTCCATGTCTCCATTTCATGGTTGTCTTCACCCATGTCCTCTTTGTTCCATGTTTATTACCCTTTGTAGTTGCATGCATTTCTTCTCTTTTCATTGACCTACAACAATACCTCTCAAGGTCTTCTTCAACATCACTACAAACTTGGCTTCAATACCAATTGATGTAATTCGTGTTTCAAGTGTCTTACCAAATAAATTGAATTAAGTAGCTAACACTAATCATGAATTTTATTCAATTTAAAATGAAACTGTAACTCAGAGGCAATTCAATTATTTGTATTGATTCCAAAGTCCATTGGCTACAAACAATTATAATATACATGTTTTAAATTATTTTCAAATGTCAAATTCTTTGTTCTTTGATTCTTTGCACCCCTATTCTCTTCTCTTTGTGTAGCATTATTCATTTCTTATCTTAAAATCATGTATTCCCATATTCCAAATCCACATATTCACCTCTATAGTGTTTTCCTCAACCCCATGTTCTTGGTCTCTCATGGTATTCCTCACAATTTTCCCCTTTTTCTATCAGTTGCACTACTTTCTCATTTTCTTCAACGTACACTTCATAGCCAAAAAGCTATGTGGAAAATTATTTTATTACATGTCTCTTTATCCATAGGTGTGAACCTTCATTTTATTTGTTTGGCACTAACTATCACTTTCTTTCTTCCCGCAACTTCACTTTGTTTTTGCCTCTTCTCCCAAAACTTTACTTGGATGTTTGTTTCTCTCTTCTTACTTGGCAACTCTTGCTTTCTCCTTGGCTGCAATGACTCTTATCTTCATGGATGCTCATTCCTCCCCACACAACCTTCTTCTTGTTTTTCTATGCACATACACTTATGCTTCCTTCCTCTCTCTCTCATGACCTTTTCTCTCCTCATTACACTCCATGTGACCCCTTCAAATTTCATGCTCCTCCACTTTTCTCAATGCCTCCTCTGGGCCTTTATTCTTCCCATGCCAAAATGGATAAAAACTCTTTTGTCTGCTTGGAAATTAATCAACAAAATAAAATTGTTTTTTTTTAACAAACTTCTTGTACCCATTCGCCTCTTATAGAAAATTTGACATTGAAATATATATTGAACATGACATTTTGTCAATGAAATGACAACAATGTCACCCTTCTTCACAAAAATGACCACAAATTCAAATTTAAACTACATTCCGAAATAAAAATCAAAACCAAAACAAACAAAAAACTAAATTAATTTTTTTTTGGGGTGATGCAGATTTTTCCCATTCACTTGGATGCTCATGCATCATGAAATCGATCTTAACATGCTAACCTTTAAATTTTGTTGTCTATGAGTGTATTTTTTTGTTTCTTGTCTTGCAAGTGTTTTCAAGTAGTTATAAAAATAAAGTTTTTATAGGACCGTATTGGAGTAAAAAGGACATCATGGTTGCATCTAAAGGGCCAATAAATGAATTTTTATATATAATAGTCCATATTTTGGTGCAGGATAACATTTTAGACTAAAAAAACTTTTCCAATACTTTCTTTTATAATATATACATTTGTACGGATTTATACTTTTGGATTGTAAATTCATTGTTCTACATCTTAAATTATTATTATAATTAGTTTTATTTTATTTTTTGGTTTAAAAATTATTGATAGAGGTTTAATCACTTGGCTAAACTGCCTGCTCTTCCCCTTTGTAATTTTTAAAAATATACCAATCTGCTATTAAATACTAGCTTATCTATCTTAATATATTAATCTATATATTATACGCCGAGAGATATCATTTTTAAGGTGTATTTTTTTGCTTTTTTGTTTTTTTGAATTTAAAAAATATGCCTTGATAATGATATCTCTCAGCGTATAATATATAGATTAATATATTAAGATAGATAAGCTAGTAGCATTCATGGCGCAACACGTAACATGAATTAATATATAATTATACAATAATATTTTATTATATTATTAGATAAATAATAATATTTTAGTATATTTAATATAAAAGTTTAATATAAGTTATGGTTAGGTTCAAACTTTTATTAGGGTTGAGGCTCAAGTTTAATTAGGGTTGGGGTAAAGGTTAAAATAGGGTTCAATTAGAGAAAAACCTTTGAGTTAGGGTTAGGGTTGAATTAGGGGAAATCTTTGAGTTAGTGTTAGGGTTAAACTATGGTTAACATTCAAATAACGTTAGGGTTAAACTATGGTTTACATAAATATGAACACATATCCTAATTCTATCTCTAGTTCCCTAAGCATAACTATAATCCTAATCCTAACACCATCTATAGTCCTAACCCTAATTCTAACCCTAACCCTAACCCTAACCCTAACCTTAATTTTAACATATCTCTAACCCTAACCCTAATCCTAATACAAATGCTAACTCTAATCCTAATTTCATCTCCAACCCTAACCCTAATCTCAATTCTATCTCTAATCATAACCCTAATCGTAGTCATGATGTTATCTCTAATCCTAACCCTAACCCTAACCCCATCTCTAACCCTAACTCTAATCCTAACCCTAATCCTAACTCTAACCATAACATTAATTTAAGCAATTAACTTATATTCATTAACTCTAACCCTATCTTTAACCCTAACACTAAGATTAACCGTAATCCTAACACAAACCCCAACTCTAATCCTAATTATATCTCTAACCTTAACCCTGATCCTAACATTATCTCTAAATCTATTCTTATCTCTAATCCTAACACCAATCTCGACCCTAATTCTAACCCTAATCATAATTTTCTCTAGCCACAACCTTAACCCTAAGCAAGTAACCCTAATCATAATGAAAACCTAACCATAATCCTAATTCTATCTCTAACCCTATCTTTAACCCTAATCCTATCGCAAACCCCATCTCTAAGCCTAAGTATAAACTTAATCCTATAAAAAACCCTAACCCTAAGCCTAATTTTATCTCTAACCCTAATCTTGACCCTATCTCTAATCCTAACCATATCCCTAACCCTAACCCTAACACTAACCCCAACCCAAACCTAATCTTAATTCTATTTCTAACCCTAATCCTAATTTGATTCCTAATTATCTCTAACCTTTACCCTAACCCTAAACCTAACCCTAATCTCAATCCTAGTCCTATCCCATCCCTAACCCTAACCATAACAGTAATCATTATCCTAACTTGATGCCTAATTTTTATCTCTAACTCTAATCCTAACACTAATTGTAACCCTATTTCTAACCCTAACAGTAATCATAACTCTATTCTTGATCTTAACCCTATTCCTAACATAAATCCCAACACTTATCCTAGTTCTATCTCTAACCCTAACCTTAACCTTAATTTTTACCCTATATTTAACCGCAACAATATTTATATAATCTTAAATCTAATCCTAACCCTAACCATAACCATAACCCTAATCCAATCATAATTCTATCTCTAAGCCTAACCCTAGTCCTAATCTTGACACTATTCGTAACCTTAATTTTAGGTAAATTGTAACTCTAATTGAACCCTAATCCTAACCCTAACACTAATGCTTACCCTAATTAAAATTTCACACCAACCCTAACCTTAAGCTTGACCATAATTAAACTCTAAATTTTAGTCTAAATCTTTAAGTACCTTAGATTCACCCATTTGTTGTCATCTAGAATTCTTGATGCCTAATAGAAGACCAAAAATTTACACTTTTTGAAAATTTTAATGGACAATTCTTATTCCAAATTAGCGTCTTAATCAACACACTTATTTGTACTCATTGTATTGATTTCTTCAATTTGTCTCTTTTTATTATTCTCAATAGTTTTCTATCTTCTATGATTTATCTTTGATTTCTTTTTCTCATCAAATCTCTTTGATTTTGGTTTTTTTTTTTTAACAAATCTCTTTGATTTGATTTTTTTGTTTCATCAAATCTCTTTGTTTTGATTTTTCTGTTTCATGAAATCTCTTTGATTTTGATTTTTTTGTTTAATCAAATCTCTTCGATTTTGATTTTTTTGTTTAATCAAATCTCTTTGATTTTGATTTTTTTGTTAGTTCAAATGTCTTTCATTTTGATAATTTTATTTGATCAAATCTCTTTGATTTTGTTTGATTGTTAAATTGATTCATGTTTAAATAAAATATCTTATATATATTAACACAATAGAATAATATAAATTTCCTAATAAAAGAATACACTACCCTTGAGGATAACCTTTTTACAATTGAATCAAATACATTAAGGACAATGCCCCTACCATCCTCATCATTCCTACCTACTTATTAATAACTATATTAATATTAATATTTTTGATAAGAACAAACTCTTTAAATTCTAATTACACCCTACAAGTTCAAAGGCACTTTCCATGAATGTTAAAGACATAAAATTGCAAGGTAAGTGATATCTTAATCCTAACAACTTATTTATCACTATCCAATGAATAGTAAGTTGTCATCTTAAAATCCATAATAACATTATAATTCACACACAAAAACACCGATACAAAAATATACATATAGATGTTTGTGTGTGTGTGCGTGAGAGAGAGAGGGAGTTGTTTCACTTCCATAGTTAATAAGATTCAACAAGGTTTTAATTAGTTAATGAAGTCCAATATTAATCTTTATATAAACATTAAAATCATAGTGACTAAAAGTATTTAATATAGTCACTAAAATAGTTCTGCTCAAAATCACTTAATCCTTCACAAATCACAAGCTCTTTAATAACTTATGGCAACATCAATGATAGTGGACTTTTCATTGAATTCTATATAATTTACAAATACTCAAGCGGTCATATATTAAGATCATTTAGAAAAATTTTAAAATTCGTAATATTTTCACATTTGTGAAACCTAATAGCCATTGGAGAGGTTCTAATCCAAACCCCATCCATAGAGAGTTACTACCCACCACACTTGAAGTACATGCACATCATAAAATATATTTGACTAGATCTTTGAACAACCTTAGATATTTTTATAACTTTATTTGAAATTGTCAATCAGTTAAAAAAATTATTCTTATACTTTTATCCTCAAAGTTAAGATATTTTATTTGTTAAGAAATATTCATTAAAATTTATATTATTAATAAATTATATAGTAACAATGACCCATTAAATAAAATCACTTTATTACATTTGCATACCAAAATCGACCTTTAATTTGTCCTCACGCCTACCTACATAGGCTTCCCATCTTCACTTTTTCTTGGCATTGATGGCGTTGCTGTACAAACTCTACCTAGTACATCATTTTGAAATTGAAAAAATATGGAATCAAAAGCACTTGAAATCAATCTCAGGCTGCCACTTATTATTCTTAGATTGAAACAATAAAAACTGCACCTTACAGGAGTTATGATTCCTTAAAAATTCTCACATATATACATACAGGAGTTTGCATAGTTATGGTCACATTTCACAGGCACGGATACCATGTTAAAATGGAGAGAAAATTCCATAGATTATGTCATTGTTGAACAAAAAAAGAAAAATACAAATAATAGCAAACCCAACTATATTGCAAACCTCAATTTCCTAACAGTTAAGAAACATCTCTGGTTAAAAAAACATTAGAAATGATTTCGTATGCCTTTTGAGTGAAGTGGATGGAATCAAAGAAGAGATATTTGGAAGCATCAGGACATGTAAAGGGATTAAATTTATTGCACAGGAAGGCAACTTCTAAGGTACTCGTCCCACAACAACCTTTTGCAATCACCTTGAAGTCTGGCATGTAATAAAAGAATTGCAAGATTAGACATTATTCTAGCCATATGTTAATATTGTAAAAATTCTAGACATAAGCACATTTGGATTGCTATTAACCATAAGAGTGTAAAATACCATATTCGTTAACTGAGAAATCAGATTGTTATAATCGAGATAAGCAATTTGAAGCCTAGAAAACAGAGATTTGAGTCCATCAATCATGGCATTTAATCCTGAATTGAATCCAGACGCAGCCAGGTTCATCTCTTCGTCACATGCTCCCTTGTTCCCAAGGCTTGCAAGCGTTCCCCTTAGTGGTAGACATACCAATGGTGGAACATTAATCACAGCAATTCTAATGGCACCCAGATTGTATAATTCTTGCAAAATTCTGTCTCAGAATTCACTGCAATTATGCTCGAAAACTACTAAATTCAAAGGGTAGAGACGAGTTACAACCATACAGGCCTTACATCGAATGAAAGAGGTCAGTATCTTCAACTAAACAGCGGCTGACTCGGTGACCAAGAAGCACGATAAAAAGCATTAGACGATAGAACAAAAATGTTTCTATATCAAATGACCGGAACTATACACGCAGAGCTTGAACATTCTAGTCTGGAACAACATGAGATCTTCAACAGACGCCATGATAGATATAGATCATTTGTTAATCCAGATGGTTTAGGTAATATGTCTCGGCCAGCAGATGGTTTCCTGGAACCCTACGTTCGTTCGATGGATTCCATATTATAGATTACAATACAGAGTTATTGCGATATGAAAAGATGAGAGATGAAGACTATAGTTTGCTGTAAGATGAAACATAGATAAATCATTGAAGATGGAGCTACTTAGCGTTTTCAAGGAGACTACACTATGGAAGGACTGCGCTTAAGACTTATCTGACTGTTTAGAATATCAACTATTGACATCCAATGAAGAAGTGATTGCACTGAGTCTCCTTTATTCCTAGCTGACTCTGCTAACAGGAAAACTGAGATAGAAAATAACAGCATTTTGTGGCATCAAAACATACCTGTGATAGCTCTCCTGGTTGCTGCGTAGTTTTCCCTTCTTTCTCCGTTCCCCGTTCATTCTTTACTCATAAAGAAGTTTCCTGAACCGAGTATCCTCAAACGTTTCATATTTCATGATCTTGTAGTAACTGTTCATCAGCTACTCTTCCTTTGCAATGTGGTTTATTTGTTTGAGCTGTCCATATTATTGTAACCGTTCTTCAGTTAAACGTCATCGTCCATATTCGTTTTAACGCCAGCGGCTGCCTCTTCCAATGCCAGCGGCTGACTTGTAACGACAGAACGTCAAAATAAATATCCTTGTTTCGAATGTACACAGATTGTTGGCTGTGGTTGTGATGCCACCGTAGGGAACGCCTCTCGGCGTAATTAATAACTTTTGTTACATTAATCGAATTTTCAACTTTTTACAGGAATTGGAAAGTTGATTTTAATACACACATAGTGAATTAATTTATCACTTTAGATCAAGTACCAAGAGATCAGGTAAAATCAATCAAGGCGAGTTTTTATTACGCTGAGAGGTGTCTACAGTGGCATAAATCTATTTTTGTACATTTTTATTCTACACATTTAATTTGACATTCATTCCACCATTTTGCATGCACACCTCCGACTTTGTAACAACTGCAAGAACCATTTTACTTTCCTGCAATTTTTAATTGGCCCAAAGTTAGTAATCGACAGTTTTTTCAGCCCAAGACGTGGATAGTTTATCTAGAGAAAGGATCCATAGTTTAGTACTCAGAAAACTGGACAATAGGGTTGTGTGATGACTAGGTTTTCTGAGAGTATCTCTGATAAAATGTGCTTTTCATATTTGAGGATGGTCAAATTTATGTATCAATTTCCTAAACCAAATTTATTGAATCCTTTGCGCTTTCATCCTCTCTGTATTGCGCTCCCTACCTCTCTCAACTACAACGCCCATGAATGCATTATCTAATCTATTTTGCAGGAGTGGAGCATCTGGTAGAATCAGTAAAAGCTTTATATCGATGCAAATCCCTACAAATATCAAATACGTAAAGTAAGTTTCTTGGTGGTAGATTTACCATGATTGTCTCATCCCTTTCAAGCTCTGTCACACTGGATTTGATCTCGTAAACTTCGTTCATAAGAACACCGAAGCATATATTTATATTCTTTTCATTTGTTGTAAAAAGGAATTCGGGACGTTTTGATGTGCAAATAGTCACTGGAGTTTGAAACCATAATGGTAAATTGTAAGTAAATTTGTATTTCGGCATGTAATGCTATGTCTACAATATCAAGAAACCAATTTCCTTCAGGGCAGATTATGGGTTCTTGAATGGATAATCTTGTGAGTTTACCGACCATCTGTTTTGAAATTATTTTAAAATAGAAACTTAGGTTATATCAGAATGGAATAGAATGATAATTGGTTAGATTAAGATTGATTACTTGAAATACGCATTCAAGAAATTATCTGAGGGCGTTAAATTTAATGAATGCCTGACCAGGAAATGGGTGTGAAAGCTTTTTATCTTTGGTATTCATTCTAAAATAGAAATTTGACCCTTCCTAGCTTGAAGCAAATTATTCAATGGTTAAATTTTGAAATGGGATAGGGAGAGACGTGCCAGTAGTGTGGATCAGTTATAATTTTTATGCAAGTCTTTTTGTTAACGCATGCAAAAGTGTACGCTTTTACCTTCCTGGAAATATCTAATTCGATCGTTTCAATTTAAACCCCTTCTTAGAGCGATAGTATCAAGCTCATGGTTTTTTTTTAAATAAATAATAATTGTTCTGTAGCGTTTAATCATAGGCATAGTTAATGTTTTATTGTCTTCACCAATAATTCTGGCTTGTTAAAAAATCACATAAATAATTATCAAAAAATAAGATTTATTATTTTATTTGTGTTATATTTTCATCTATAAGAATTAAGAGTGGCTTTCAACAAATTGCTTCGATTCTTCAATAGTCAAATCAAATTATTATTTTTATTAACATTTTCAATGTTGTATCGCACTCACCACTACTCAATTATCTTGATTAAGGTAGGATGTTTTATCCACTATTTTCATTGTTCTTTATTTTGTGCAAATTTTATATTTTTTCTTCCAATTATAATCATTTCAGTTTTTAAATTTGCACAGACTTGATATAGTTGGTTCTTCAATTATAATCAGATTCTAAATTATGCATTACTTTAATATTGTTGAAGTTAAAATAATTGATTAAATAATGGATGCAATGATTAAAAGTAGCAATTTGAGATTATTTCTATTTCTTATATTTAAAAAATATTAGAAAAAAATGGGTGTTATATGTCTTCTTCAAATTTATTTCTAAGAGATCATTCTTTTTTGGTTTTGAAAATATTATGATTATTTGATTAATTCAAATTTAAAGCTCAATATAGTTCAATTGAACTAAAAAAATCTAGAAATAAAGATTTATTTCATTGCTAACCTATTAAAAACACATAAATAAAAAAAATCATCAAATATTTTGAAGTACAAAAGCTTTTGATTTATGTCTTTTTAATAGGTTAGCAATGAAATAAATCTCTATTTCTAGATTTTTTAGTTCAATTGAACTGTATTGAGCTTTAAATTTGAATGAATCAAATAATCATAATATTTTCAAAACCAAAAAAGAATGATCTCTTAGAAATAAATTTGAAAAAGACATATAACACCCATCTTTTTCTAATATTTTTTAAATATCAGAAATATAAATAATCTCAAATTGCTACTTTTTAATCATTGCATCCATTCTTTAATCAATTGTTTTAACATCAACTATATAAAAGTAATGCACAATTTAGAATCTAATTATAATTGAAGAACCAACTATATCAAATATGTGGAGATTTAGAAGCTGAAATGATTATAATTGCAAGGAAAAATATAAAATTTGTACAAAATAAAGAACAATGGAAATAGTAGATAAAACATCCTACCCTAATCAAGATAATTGAGTACTGGTGAGTGAGATACAACATAGAAAATGTTAATAAAAATAATAATTTGATTTGACTATTGAGAAATCAAAGCAATTTGTTGAAAGCCACTCTTAATTCTTATAGATGAAAATATAAAACAAATAAAATAATGAATCTTATTTTTTGATAATTATTTATGTGATATTTTAACAAGTCAGAATTGTCAGTGAAGACAATAATGCATTAACTATGCCTATGATGAAACGCTGCAGAATAATAATAATTTATTTATTTATTTAAAAAAAACCATAAGCTTGATACTATCGCTCTAAGAAGGGGTTTAAATTGAAACAATCGAATTAGATATTTCCAGGAAGGTAAAAGCGCACACTTTTGCATGCGTTAACAAAAAGACTTGCATAAAAACTGTAACTGATCTACACTGCTGCCGCGTCTCTCCCCTATCCCATTTCAAAATTTAACCATTGAATAATTTGCTTCAAGCTAGGAAGGGTCAAATTTCTATTTTAGAATGAATATCAAAGATAAAAGCTTCCACACCCATTTCCTTGTGAGGCATTCATTAAATTTAATGCCCTTAGACAATTTTTTGAATGCGTATTTCTTGTAATCGATCTTACTGTATGGTCTCATGGGGGGGCTTGGGCTTCTATTTTCATGAATCAAGCGGTCCCATGAAGAAAATAAATTATACTACGGGATTAATTAGAATCTTTTCCAGAAAAATAGGAGCCCCTACCTTTTAGAAATGAATCTTTTAGCGGTGAAATTGAGGTGGGGCTAGAAATTACCCCTATAGCTTAGGAATTTTGTAGAAATTTTTTCTGCCACTTGTCTATCACTTAAAATTTTAAATTCCTAAAAAAAATTAAAACTGGGAGAATTTTTATTTATTTATTAATTTTTACCAAAAATATCCTTAAATTTTGGAGCTCAAAATTTTAAGCTGAATTGCAAAATTGAATTCATGGGACCACTAGCCTTAAAATATTCCTAAAAAATCTAAGCAACACCCACTGAAATTTTTTAGGAAGCCCCCCTCCATGGGACCATACCCTTAATCTAACCAATTATCATTCTATTCCATTATGATATAACCTAAGTTTCTATTTTAAAATAATTTCAAAGCATATGGTCGGTAAAATCACAAGATTATCCATTCAAGAACCTATAATCTACCCTAAAGGAAATTGGTTTCTTGATATTATAGACATAGCATTATAGGCCGAAATACAAATTTACTTGCAATTTACCATTATGGTTTCAAACTCCAGTGACTACTTGCACATCAAAACCCGAATTCCTTTTTACAACAAATGGAAAGAATATAAATATATGTTTTAGTGTTCCTATGAATGAATTATGAGATCATATCAAGTGTGACAAAGCTTGAAAGGGATGCAACAATCATGGTAAATCTGATACCAAGAAACTTACTTTACATATTTGATATTTGTAGAGATTCACATCGATACAAAGCTTTTATTGATTCTGCCGAATGCTCCACTCTTGCAAAATAGATTAGATAATGCATTCATGGGCGCTGTAGTTGAGAGAGTTAGAGAGCACAATGCAAAGAGGATGAAGGCACAAATTATTCAATAAATTTGGTCTAGGTGATTGATACATAAATTTGACCATCCTCAAATATGAAAAGCACATTTTATCAGAGATACTCTCAGAAAACCTCATCACACAACCCTATCATCCAACTTTTTGAGTACTAAACTATGCATCCTTTCTCTAGATAAACTATCCACATCTTAGGCTGAAAACATTGCCGATTACTAACTTTGTGCCAATTAAAAATTGCAAGAAAGTGAAACAGTTCTTGTAGCTGTTACAAAGTCGAAGGTTTGCATGCAAAATAGTGGAATGAACGTCAAATTAAATGTGCAAAATAAAAATGCACACAGATAGATTGATGCCACTGTAGATGCCTCTCGGCCTAATGAATATGCAATTATATGCTTATGATGTAATTGTTACAGCTGACTACTCAGTTATTTCTGTTGGAGTTTCTCTCCACTCTCGCCTTCGTTTCCTGTCTTAACCGCACCCCCTCGCCCTCAATCTCTACTGCTCACGGTTTGATGACGACTATCAGGCTACCACGCCCCACTCTCTCTCCTGTTTGTGGCTTCACAGTCATGCACTCCTTAGTTTACCGCTTTACCGCAGTCATGTCTCTCATCGACGACGGTTTCACAATGGCAGTCCTCAATGCTTACCTCACTACCGCGGTCTAGTCGCATGTTGCCTGCGGCAATGCGGTTAACCGCTAGACAATTGTTACCTCCCTCCCACGGTCTACAGTCTAACTGTGTGCAGTACCGCACTGACCGTCTTTGCTTTCCTTCTTCTTCCGTTGGTGCTGTTATTGCTCTACTGCGGTTTGTCCGCTAACCGTTGACAGTATCACGGTGCCCTTGCTTCATTGTTTTGTGACCGCGTCTGGGTGGTTACCGTGACCACCGCGGTGTATTTCTTAACCGCCACGATACTACGGTGGGTCTTTTTCTTTGTTGTGCGCTTGGTTACCACTACCACCGCGGTCTCTTCCAAACCGCTTCGGTTGCGCAGTGGTTGACGAGGGTTGACCTTTTTGGCTGCGATGTTTTTGTTTGGTGTGCACTGGCAGACAGATAGGATAAAGGACATATATTTATTATGATAGGACTTTTGTTTTATATGGTGGGACGATTGCTTGCTGGCATTTTAATTGCCATTTATTTTTGACAGGACTGTATTCGTATATAGTTGTATGGTTGTAATTTTTGAAGATATACAGAAGTTTTAATAAAATAGAAAACTGCTCTGAAGTAGCAAGGAATTTTAAATGGCTATTCTGTGTTGAATATATATATATCTGTGTTAAATTCTTCCTGTGTATGTTTTTATTATCTCTGTCATTTCCTTCACATGGTATCAGAGCCTAAGGTTAGTTGTAGAGAGTCTGTAAATCATGGCAGTAAGCACAAGCTTGAGTAATCCCCAAATTCCACAGTTGAATGGAAAGAATTATGACTAGTGGTCAATAACAATGAGAGCATTGTTCTGTTCACAAGATTTATGGGAGTATGTAGAGAATGGGTTTCTAGAATTGGCAAATGCAGTAGCATATAATGCCTTGACACAAGCAGAGAAAGATTTGTTGAAGGATAACAAGAAGAAGGATTCAAAGGCTCACTTCTTCATTCTACAAGGTGTACATGAAAGTATTTTTCCCAGAATTTCAGCCACTACCAAGTCCAAGCAAGCTTGGGACATTTTATAGATTGCATATCAAGGAATGGACAAAGTCAAAACTGCAAAGTTGCAAATACCGAGAAGAGAGTTTGAGACTCTGTTTATGAAAGAAAATGAGTCTGTAGATTC
Source organism: Sequoiadendron giganteum (assembly GCA_007115665.2). Lineage (NCBI taxonomy): Eukaryota > Viridiplantae > Streptophyta > Pinopsida > Cupressales > Cupressaceae > Sequoiadendron > Sequoiadendron giganteum. The sequence continues at coordinate 18,538,730 of CM021104.1, forward strand.
ATATTTCACTCAAATAATGGGACTGGTAAACCAGATGAGAACACATGGACAAACACTAGAAGATGTCAAAGTTATAGAAAATATTTTAAGAAGCTTACCCACAAAATTTGAGTCAATTGCAGTCACAATAGAAGAGACAAAGGATCTCACATAGTATTCAGTTGATGAGCTATATGCTTCACTAATTTCTCATGAGCACAGACTCAGCAGAACAAAAAACATGTCATTGGAGCATGCATTCAAGTCACAAGCTTCAATTAACCAAGGAAGAGGTAGAGGTAGAACGAATTTAAGAGCAAGAGGAAGAGGCTTCAACAAAGGTGGAAGAAATAACCAGTCAAGTTCAAGTGGAAGATGCAGTAGCCAAAACCCATCTCAAAATTTTCCTCAAGGACAAAGGTATGATAAATCTCAGGTTCAATTTCATTATTGTAAAAAATTTGGCCATTAGATGAATGAGTGTAGAAAGAAACAGTATGAAATGAGTAGACAAAATGCAAAATTTTCTAGAGAGAGTCAAGATAATAGACCTGATAAGAGCACAATGTTTTTAGCCTGTAATGTACCTCAAGCTAGTGAGAAAGAAGTTTGGTTTTTAGATTCAAGCTATAGTAATCATATGACAGGGAATTTAGAGTTGTTCACAAGTCTAGATGAGAATATTAAGTCAAATGTCACCCTGGGAAATGACAACAAAGTGTCAGTTAAAGGAAAAGGGAATGTTAATATTCTAACCAAGCAGGGGGAGCAAAAATATATTTCTGATGTTTATTTTGTGTCTGGTCTTAAACACAACTTGATGAGTGTAGGACAGTTAATTCAAAAGGGTTATAGAGTGTCTTTCAAGAATGGGTTGTGCACTATTTTAGACAAATACCCAAGTGGCCAGTTGATTGCAAAAATTCAAATAAAAAACAATCGAATGTTTCCTTTGAGAATTCAGCTAGCATTAAGTACAAATTTTGCACAAGCACAAGAGGTATCAAATGTTGTTCAGTCTGTCTTTTAGGCAGAGGTAAAGGATGAAAACTGGCTTTGGCATTTAAGATTTGGTCATTTAAATTTTGGAGGTTTGAATTTGCTTCATAGGAAGAATATGGTAAAGGGAATTCCATTAATTGAAAAACCAAAAAGAGTTTGTGAAGGTTGCATACTTGGAAGCAACATAGAGAATCTTTCCCAGTAGGGAAATCCACAAGAGCAAAAGCCCCATTGGAAATAGTTCACTCAGATTTATGTGGTCCAATGCAGACACCTTCAATAGGTGGTAGCTTCTATTTTTTGACTTTTATAGATGATTATTCTAGGAAGACATGGGTGTACTTTCTAAAACAAAAAAGTGAAGTGTTTAATTACTTTTGTCAATTTAAATCTTTAGCTGAAAAACAGAGTGGTTGTTTCATCAAAGTGTTGAGAACAGATAGAGGAGGTGAATATATTTTAAGAGAATTTTTAAATTTCTGCAAAGAGCATGGAATACACAAACAGTTCACAACAAGATACACACCTCAATAGAATGGTGTAGCTGAAAGGAAAAACATAACCATAATGGAGATGGCTAGAAGCATGTTAAAAGCCAAGCATTTAACAAATGAATTTTGGGCTGAAGCTGTAACTTGTGCAGCATATATCATGAACAGATGCCCTACAAAAAAGTGTGATGAATATTATCCCTGAAGAAGCATGGACATGTAAAAAGCACAGTGTGTCTCACATGAGAGTTTTTGGTTGTGTTTCATATGCACATGTTCCTGAATAGTTGAGAAGAAAACTTGACAACAAAGGAGAGAAATGCATTTTTGTTGGATATAGTGAAGAATCCAAAGCATACAAACTGTTTAATCCATCAACCAAGAAAGTTATAATCAGCAGGGACGTTCAATTTATTGAAGATGAAGCATGGGATGGAAGCAAAGAGAATACAGTCAATGTTACAGTCAATATCCCTCAAGATGAGAATGAAAATACAGTTCCAGCTAATTTACCTGTTGTTCCAATTCAACCTCAAGCAAGTGGTCAACAAATGACACCAACAAGTAATACAAGAGCAGCAACAAGAAGACTACAAACGCCAACCACAGGGAGAACTTCTAGTGCAGGACCTTCAAGTCCACATTCTAGAGATTCGAGTGATCTTTCAAACCCAACCTTGGCTAGCATGAGAAGGCAGAAAATCAGAAGCATGTCTAATATTTATAATCAAAATGAAGGTGAGAACAAGTCTCAACAATTTACACTATTTGCCTTTTATTCACAAGCTGAAGATCCAGTTCACTATGAATATGCAATCAAGGAAGAAAAATGGTTAACAATGGATGATGAGATAGATTCAATAGAAAACAATCAGACATAGGAGTTGCAAAGTCTTCCAAAAGACAAAGATGTCATTGGTGTCAAATGGATTTATTAGACTAAGTTGAATGCAAATGGAGAAGTGCAGAAGCACAAAACAAGATTGGTGGTAAAAGGTTATGCACAACAACCTGGAATAGATTACAATGAAACTTTTGCACCAGTTGCACGCCTTGACACAGTCAGAATGTTATTGGCTTTAGCAACACAAAACACTTGGTTAGTTCACCAGATGGATGTTAAATCAACATTTCTAAATGGCTATCTAGAAGAGGAAGTTTACATTGAACAACCACCAGGATATGAGATATCAAGACAAGAGGACAAAGTCTATAAACTGAAGAAGGCACTGTATGGTTTGAAACAAGCCCCAAGAGCATGGTATAGTAGGATTGACAATTATTTCACAAATAATGGATTTACTAGATGTAACAGCGAACCAACACTGTATACTAAAGTGAATGATGAAGGTAAATTTTTGATAATATGCCTGTATGTTGATGATTTGATCTTAACTGGAAATCTGTCAATTGAAATGTTCAAAATAGCAATGATGAAAGAGTTTGAGATGATAGGCATAGGACTGATGAAGTATTTTCTGGGCATTGAGGTAACACAGAATAAAGATGGTATTTTTATTTCACAGACTAAATATGCAAAGGATGTTTTAAAGAGTTTAATATGTTAAATTGTAAGTCAGCACCTACTCCAATGGTGACTGGACTGAAATTGAGCAGAGAAGACAAAGACTTAGATGTTAATCCAACCTTATACAAACAACTAGTAGGGAGCTTAATGTATTTGACAGCCACAAGGCCTGACATCATGTATGCAGTCAGTTTGATTTCCAGATTCATGGAATCACCAAAAGAATCACAGTGGATGGCTAGAAAGCAAATTCTAAGATACATCAATGGAACAAAGAACTATGGCATTCAATATTCTAATACAAATGATTTCAAATTACCAGGGCTTACTAACAGTGACTGTGTTGGAAGTATTGATGATAGAAAAAACACCTTTGGCTATGTTTTTCACTTTGTGATGTAGGAGCATCCAATGGTGTAAGGGCAATCCTACATCACCCAAAAATATATTTGCTTTCATTTAGTTTTTTGTAGATGTTGTTGCATTTATGGATACCCTTTTCATCGAGGATGAAGTCCCAACATTCAAAACTGCTTTTCTGTCTTTTCTACTCAACTGCTATTTTTAGCAAGTGTGAATTTGAAGGCATGAGGAGACAAAAATTTATGGGAAGCTTCAAGACATAAAAATAAACACTTTGGTGAAAGAATCAGATCAAGATCATTCCCGGTTCAAAAGTTATTCAAGTTTCAGTTTCCGTTTTTTGCCTTATAAAATCTTCGGAGCTAATTTTGAGGTACTTAAAAGTTCCGGATGGACCCGAAAATTGGCGGAAAACAAAAGTGGTTAGCCTTTAGGCCCCACTTTTTAACACTTCATTTTCGCAAGAGCTTTCCGAAAAGGTATTATGATTGAAGATCCGATAGTCATATCTTAAGTTAGGGCTTCCGGAAGTTGGTGCATAATTAGAATGTTGTTTTTGGCTCCAAACGGAGAATGGGGGCTATTTATGGGTAGTTTCTGATTTTTGTGAGTGGTTTTTGGGGAAGAAGATCCAATGTTACGAAAAGGGGAATTTCTATAGTTTCTTTCTGTAATTTTCATGTATTGCAGAACTCGAGGATTTGAGATCCTTTGCATGTAAGATTTTCATATTCAGAATAATAATATTATTCTCTAGTTGTGTGTGTGATTTTTTTGTGTCTCGGGTTGCACCCTCATCACTTTGGCATTGGAATAGTCGCATGGGCTTCAAAGAAACAACTAATCATTACATTATCTTCAGCTGAAGCTAAGTATGTTGCAGCAACAAGTGCATCGTGTCAAGCAGTGTGGATGAGGCGAGTTTTGAAGGAAATTCAAAATGAATAGAAAGGGGCCACAACAATTTTCTGTGATAACAACTCTACCATAGCTTTGTCAAAAAATATGGTCTTCCATAAACGGAGCAAGCATATAGACACAAGGTTTCATTTTATTCGGGAGCTAATCACAAAAGGCGAAATCATTCTGGAGTATTGCAAGACTAATGACCAACAGGCAGACATTTTTACCAAGCCATTGGGCCGAGATGAGTTTATACACCAAAAAGCCAGACTTTGCATCACTGATCGCGCAAGTTCCATTCAAGGGGGAGTGTTGGAGTTTCTCTCCACTCCCACCTTCGTTTCCTGTCTTAACTACGCCCCCGCGCCCTCAATCTCTACTGCTCATGGTTTGACGATGACTACCGGGCTACCGCGCCCACTCTCTCTCCTGTTTGCGGCTTCACGGTCATGCACTCCTCAGTTTACCGCTTTATCGTGGTCATGTCTCTCACCAACGGCAATTTCACGGTGGTAGTCCTCAATGCTTACCTCGCTACCACGGTCTAACCGCATGTTGCTTGCGGCAATGCGATTAATCGCCAGACAGTCGTTACCTCCCTCCCGTTGTCTACAGTCTAACTGTGTGTGGTACCGTGGTGACCGTCTTTGCTTTCCTTCTTCGTCCGTTGGTGTTGTTACCGCTCTACCGCGGTCTATCCGCTAACCGTCGGCGGTATCGCGGTGCCCTTGCTTCGTTGTTTTGTGAGTACGTCTAGGCAGTTACCGCGACCACCGCGGTCTATTTCTTAACCGCCATGGTATTGTGGTGGGTCTTTTTCTTTGTCGTGCGCTTAGTTACCATGACCACCGCGATCTCTTCCAAAACCGCTTCGGTTGCGTGGTGGTTGATAAGGGTTGACCTTTTTGGCTACGTTGTTTTTGTTTGGTGTGCGCTGGCAGACAGATAGTATAAAGGACGTATAATTATTATTATAGGACTTTTGTTTTATATGGTGGGACGATTGCTTGCTGGCATTTTAATTGCCATTTATTTTTATTGGACTGTATTCGTATATAGTTGTATGTTTTTAATTTTTGAAGATATACAAAATTTTTAATAAAATAGAAAATTGCTCTGAAGTAGCAAGGAATTTTAAAGGGTTGTTCTGTGTTGAATATATATATATCTGTGTTAAATTATTCTTGTGTATGTTTTTATTATCTCTGTCATTTCCTTCAATTTCTTGAGTGGAATTATAGGATCATTTTCTCACACCCTCCAAAGGGAGAGGGAGATGGAGAGTATCACCTGGGAGAAGGGTAAAGTTAAGGGATTACTAGCAATGTCATATGAGTTTTCTTTGCACTGGAGAAGTCGAGTGTTTGAATCCATTAATCAAGCGTGTCTAGGTTTGTCAATAACGTTTTGAAGGTGAGTAAAATCCAGAGGTTGCTTAGTCGTGCTCTTCCCGTTTTATTGAGGCTATATAAATAAATGGGGGTAAATGGTATTCTTTTGTTGAATATATAAAGATATGTATGTATATATGTTATAAAAAAGGAACACACATATGTGTATATTCTCATATGCATATATATCCACATATAAATATGATAGGTGAATATTGACGTATTTATATATATGTTCACATGAGTGTATATATATTACACCCTATTATATTGAATGTTGTTGATATTTAATGTACATGCTAATAGAAGAATGATCGATGCTAATAAATATTGGTTATTTTAGAGTTCTTTGTATTTTGGTGATAACGCCAATATATATTTGTGTGATATATAAATCACCACCTTTATGTTATTGCCACCGATTAGTGGTGTAAATATTTTAATACTTTGTAAGTATTTGAGATGCATTTAAATGTTCTTGGTCGGCTAGTAACCTTGACCCAAATAATGGGGAAGATTTGTCTGAAAAGATTTACCTTTTTAAGCGCCAACACCATGCTTTTGGCCACACAAATCAGCCACAAAGTGGCAGTAATAAGCATGAATTCAAATAAGTTATAAAACCACTAATTGATGTGACATGGGTTGCGCATGGCTTGGTCATGGAAACCAAATTTAATCTGATCAGAATATTTTGTTGAATCAGAGGGAAACTATTCTTGATTTATTTTGTGCTATAATTGAAATCAAATTAAGTTACAAGACATATCCATAAATTCCAGTTTGAGTGTGTCTTTTTCACCAAGTTGGGAAAAGAGATAGTGTGTGGGTGGTATAAAAGCTTGTCAAAACTTCAAATGAAGGGCATTTATTTTGAATTATTTTTATTTCTGATCAAGAAATAGGAAAAGAGAACCGCAATTTTATACCTATCATAGATAGTACTGAGAGAAAAGTAATCTGTAAGACCATTACCGTTCTCAATCTTGTTAATTGCAAAAGGGGACATAGTTGTTGCTACAAAAGGGGAGTTTTTATCCTCAATATTACTGGAAGTTGCAAACTGGAATAAAAAGCTTTTGTAAATTGTTTCATCCATTCTTGTTCTCTTGGAAATTAGTTTTGAGCAACACGTTAAGGTTTATTTTTGAAGTCGAGTAGTTCTTTTTGAGCTACAAGCTTGGGGATGAGTGGAAGCTTGATCAGACCAGTCACATCCATTTGAGTAGAAAAGCAATAGCTTCTTTTTTTATTTATTCTTTTAGTAGAAATAGAAACCTCTAGGGTTTATTGGAATTAGGTAATTTCTCTTAAACAAACCATGGAAAATTATGTTATTAAACTCTTCTTTTTGCAAGAGATAGAAAAGAGCTAGAATCAGTTTCTTATATTATGAGAGTCTATCTCTATTTTTGAAAGGAATTTGTTTTTCATCTTTCTAAGTTTTTGGGTAAAATAATTTATAAATAAGGTGTATTAAAGTAACCTACGATGAACAAAAGTTGAACCAAATTTTCTTGGTAGTTATTGAACCAAAGATTTTATGGCTAAGAACCAAAGAATTGGTAGAAAATTCTAAAGCGCGGTCAAATGCTAGCTCTTGATAAAGATGCCTACCTAGTGCATTATGTTAGATATTATTTGCATTCTTTTACTGACGTCTTGTTGAAATAATTTGTCATTTAAAAGGGAATATTTAAAAAGTAAGACCTCATTATTGTCTAGGAAGACGAAAACCCTAAAAATGAGTTATGTCCTTTAATGGAACACCCAAATGGGGTATTTAGTATATGATGACTATAAACTATAGTATGAATAGGAAGGTCAAATTATCAACTTTGTTGTCAAGTCTACCAAAGGTCTAATTTCGAGAGTAGTTACTCTCATGAGTTTGATGAGCTTCAAACTTGTGGCAGTTTCCAAGACCCAAGTAGTTACGTAGTCTAACTCGGGTATTCAAAGCTAGTAATAACTAATCAACTCAGTTGGGTTTTGACTAGGGAGTCAATGTGTAATAAGTAAAATCTTCCAATATGATTAACCATTGGCCGAATAGTCAGTTCAAGTCAACTTAGGTCAGATATGGTTCTCCAAGTCGAATAGAGGTGGGTGAACAAACGACTCCACTCGTAAGTAGTGGTTGAACATAGTTAAAATACTTTGGCCAAAGTGAGTGCAATAGTCTTTTCTTGCACTTGTCGATTCATTGTGTCCCTTATTTAATTAACTAATAAGAGTTTTCTTTCATAGTTGGAAGGTATCCATAGTTGTTTTATGGTATTGGTTAAGTACGGAACAACACTAGAGCTCAGATGACAAAAATAGGGGTTCTTAACTATACCCTTCGTTGAAGGGTAGCGACACTTCCAGTTAGGAAGGTGTGTGGAGGACCGTTGGTCTATGGTTGGAGGTAAAGCACTTGGGTGATGCTCTCCCTCTTCTAGATGACATGCCTAGTCTTGGAAGACAAAAAGTATCCAGATATGGTATCTTTGACCTTGTTCATTAAAAGTTAAAGTTATATCTTATTTATATGCAATATTTGAGTTGAAAAATAAAATGAAAAAGTTGATTACTCTTTTTAGTTTGAAAAGCAAAGTAAGTTGTTATGAAATGTTTATATATTCAGTTATGCATTTGCAATTCTAGTTATTGAAAAGGAATTTTTTATATCCCATTTAACTTATGATGTTAATTTATTATTGTATGGTAAATAAAACCAAGTAAATTATTTGTAAGAGGTGGTTATTATATATGGTATCAAAGCAACTGGGTTTAACACATGGACTTATGAGCTCACTGCTTAAGCTTAAAGTCCAACATTAACAATGGCTAATGTTTGGGTGTTTTCATGATAGAATAGTAAGAACTAAGATGACTTCCAAGAAATCTATCATTAGCAATGAACGACATCTCAAGACCAATAAAGAGCGAGAAGCTCTAATAAAAACTACAGAAGGAAATAACCACAATGAGAAGGTATGGCTTGGAAACACTAAAAAATTCAATGAAGCTATAAAATGTGTATAAAAAGAGGAGTTGAAGGAGGCAACCAAGGCCATAATTAACATGCCTCCAACCGAGTCAGACAAACTATATCCTTCTAGGAACATTCTTAGTGAATGCAACATTTATAATCCTCTAAACAAACCTGAAGGGTTGGGAGAGCACCTACAAGTGCATCCACTACTCGAGATCATAGTGATAAGTTTTGATGAATATGAGGGATATAGCCCTATTGTCCATGATGAATAGTCATTTTATGATAAAATATTGCAAGTAAATAAGGATTTTATGTATCCATCTTTGAGATAATAGAATAAAGTTTGAAAGATATGTGTTAAAATCTCTCTCTTTGAATTATAATGGAATGTGTGGAAAATTATTTGAGTTTGTATAAATAAATGTGATAAATGGAAAATAATTGAAACTTTTAAACTGGAAACTTTAGGTGGAGTTGAACTCCAAAATGGTTCAAACTAGGAGTAATCAAGAAAAAATCCAAGAAGTGGGGCAACCTTCCAAGAATTTAGAGGCTAAACTAGACCAAATTCTCACCATGTTGCATGAGACAAGAGAAATAATCAATAACCTTGAGGGAGAAGTGAGGGGTAGACCTAGAAAAGAACCCACCATTGAGGGTGAAAATGAAAATTGACATGTACACACCACTTAAAGAGAGCAAGGTGAAACCCACCTAGAGTCCAGGTCAGATGATGCAAAAAGAGATCAATTACCCAAGGAATTATCAAGGGATATGAAGAAAATTACTCCCCCAAAGTTTGATGGTACGGTGAGCGGAGATGCCATAGAGGCATGACTCATTGAAATGGAGAAGCTTTGAAAGTAGAAATTACTCTGAAGTGACCAAGGTAGTTTGGGGAGCTTATAAATTGGACGAGGAAGCATCCATGTGGTGGATGAACAATAAAATAGAGTTGGGTTTGAGATCTTTAAAGTTAACATGGGAAAATTTTGTATCCATCTTTAGGCAAAGGTGGTTGCTACAACTCTAGTTTGACCAGAAGCTCATGGACTTTCAAAATCCGAGACAAGGAGATTCTTCTATGAATGAATAATAGGAAAAGTTTACATGCCTTTTGAAATATATCCTGCAATATCAAAAGGATGAGAGGTTTAGAATCAAAAATTTCATTATGGGATTAAATGCCCAAATTGGTGGAGAGGTGGACGTACATGGTCCTACCAAAATGGATCAAGTATATGAGAAGGCTATTGATTAGAAGAAAAGGCTCAAATCCATGTTTGCATACAAAGAAAGAAACTACAAGAAATATAACTGTACCCAATATTCTCAACCTTTCAAGAGAAGGAGAAATAAGTAGGATTTCCTTAAGAAAGGTGATAGAGGTTCTCGCGATAATCGGAATGAGTCCATATGGGATAGAAGGAATGGTTATAACAATAATGGAAAGAGAAATGGTGATAATATAGGGAAGCATTCAAAAAGGTGAGGTCCTCTAGGAGGGTGTTTTACTTGTGGTAACAACCACTATGCAAATCAGTGCCCTACCAAGGCACTAGGCCCTCAACCATGGGAAAATCCCTTGCCTTTCAGCAGAGGATTCATGTGGCTTTGGACAACCGTCAGATAAAATACTAGATCACACTCATTGAGACTCCATGTATTTTTTTTGGAGTACCTATTATAGTTTTAATTGATACTGGTGCTAAAAAATGTTTTTTTTTCTCCTAGATTATTAAGTAAAATATCTAGAAAAGCTGGGTACATAGAAAATTATTGGTCAATTGAATATGCAAACCAATCAAGAGCTCGGGTAGAGCAATTTATGTTTGAAGAGAGTGTTGAATTATCATGTTTTTCAACAGAGGTTAACCTCTATGTAACCCCCTTAGGTTCCTATAACATCATCCTAGGAATTAATTGGTTATGGATACATAGGGCTAAGGTGGATTGTTTTTCCAAGACAGTAGAATGTTTAGATGACCTAGGAAAAAAGGTATTCTTGCAAGGAACTTCTAGAGAGGTCAAGGTAAGGAAAATATCTATCATGTAGTTGAAAAGGGCTAATAAAAGGGGATGCTAGCTCTTTGTGGTTAAAATGGAGGAAGTAGAATAACTAAAGCATAATAAAGAGTTCATCTTCCAAGATGATCTGATGTTATATGAGTCTTAGAAATTCCATGAAGTGGGAGATAGAGAATCCATGGATTAGGAAAGATCAGACATGGAAAAGTACTAATTTCTCTGAAAATTTGAGGATGTATTTCTAGATGAATTGCTTGGGTTACCTCCCAAAAGAGCTTTTGATTTCTCTATCGATATCATACCAAGATCAAAGCTACTTACTAGATGAATACTACAAAATTGATGGAATTGAAAGCACAACTGCAAGAACTTATAGAAAAAGGGTTGATAAGACCTAGTGTTTCACCATGGAGAGAACTGATGATCTTAATTAAGAAGAAAGATGACACACTATACTTGCGCATAGATTACCACATGCTCAATAAAGAAACAATAAAAAACAAGTATTTTTTGCCACACATAGATGATCTCTCTGATCAAATGCATGGGGCAACCATTTTCTCTAAGATTGATTTGTGATCTAGGTATCATCAACAGAGGCTCAAATATGAAGACATCCAGAAATAAACTTTCAGAACTATATATGGGCACTACGAGTTCACAGTTCTACCATTTGGACTAAAAAATGCACCTACAAAATTTTGAACTTGATGAACAGTGTATTCAAAGATTGTCTATATGAGTTTGTTGTTGTCTTCCTTGATGACATATTGATATATTTCAAGAATGAGGAAGAGAACCTTCAACATTTGTAGTTTGTCCTTCATTGGTTAAGGGAACATAAGTTGTATGGGAAGCTATCAAAGTGTGTGTTCTTTCAAAAGGAAGTGCAGTATTTGGGCCATATAATCTTAGCAGAGGGAATTGAAGTGGATCCTGCAAAGGTTAAAGTTACCTCTGAGTGGCCTGCATTGAAAAGTGTGCAAGAAGACTACAAATATATGGGACTGGTGAGATATTACCAGAATTTTTTGGCCAATTTTTCAAGAATTCCCTATCCCATCACTACTCTTCGAAGATAGGGTAAGAGGTTTGAATGGTCAAAACAATGTTAGGAGACATTTGACCTATTGAAGGAAAAATTGTCTTCAACACCAATTTTGAAAGTGCCTAACCCAGAGGGGCATTTCATGGTCATCACTAATGCCTCAAGATAGGGATTAGGTGGTTTACTTATGCAAGATGGGTGGGTTATTGCCTATGACTCTAGGAAGTTGAAAACCTATGAGAAAAACTATGCACCCCATGATCTTGAGCTTGCAACAATTGTACTACATTGCAGATGTGGTGACATTATCTATTGGGGAAACCTTTTGAGCTAAGGTTTGACCATTAGGGTCTCAAGTACTTGTTTACCCAACCTCACCTAAATTCTCAAAAAAGGAGATGGCTTGAATTAATATTAGACTATGACTTCGAGATCAATTACATAAAGGGCAAGGAAAATTGAATTATAGATGCCCTAAGTTAAAGGAGGCATATCTCCTGGATGATCTTTATGCAAATTGATTTCAAGAGCCGTGTTGGGAAAGTCCAAAGGAGAAAAATATTATGAGTAGGTAAGGCAATATCTAATGGACAATCCCAAGATCTAAGGTATGACAGGTTTCATTTTGAGTTAGATGGACTATTGAGGTTCAAGGGAAGAATGTACATTCCAAACTCAAGAGAGTTAAGGAACATGGTATAGAAAGAGATTCATTTTGCGCCCTACTCGAAACATCTGAGAGTGATAAATATTTTGGCTAATGTTAAGCCATTATATTTCTAGAAAGGAATAAAGAGGAATGTTGCAAGGTATGTAGCAAAGTGTCTTGCATGCCAAAGGTTGAAAGTAGAGCATCATCACCCAACATGAATTTTATACCCTCATGAGATTCCAGAGTGGAAATGATAGATCATCAACATGGATTTTGTGCAAGGTCTTCCTATGTCTAGAAATAGGCATAATACAATTTTGGTAGTGGTGGATAGACTCACCAAAGTAGCCCATTTTATACCCAAGAATTTGACAGATGGAGCACCTGTCATAGCCCGCAAGTTTGTGAAAGAAGTAGTCATATTGCATGGTGTTCTTAAGATGATCATCTTAGATAGCAATGTTGGGATGAATTTAAGGTTTTGGAAAACCTTATTCACCTCACTTGGAACTCAGTTGAACATAAGTTTAGCGTATCACTTAGAGATAGATGGTCAAACGGGGAGAGTAAACTAGGTATTAAAGGACCTATTGAGATTATATTGCATGGATCAATAATACAAGTGGGAGGATTATCTTCCACTTATAGAGTTTGCATATAAGAATTAATATCATTCCACAATTAAAATAACTCCATTTGAAGCATTGTATGGAAGAATGTGTCAAACTCCTATAAGTTGATATTATCTAGAAGATAGGATTAGCCTTGGTCTAGAAATGCTATCAAAAATGGAAGAATAGATTAGGTTGATCAAGAAAATGCTAGCGAAAGCCAATGATAGACAAAAAATTTATGTTGATTCCAAGAATGTACCTAGACATTTCTTTGTGGGAGAAAATGTTTTGTTGAGAGTCAAGCCTCAAAAGAATGCAATCAAATTTAGGAAGTCTTCCAAGTTAGCTCCTCATTATGTGGATCCATTTGAGGTTATCGAATAAATTAATCCAATTTCCTTTAGAATAGCTCTACCACTAGCTCTTGCTAGAATGCATAATTTATTTCATGTTTCATACCTTAAAAGATATATTACTGGTAATAATCATATAATTGATTGGAATGCACTTCAGGTTTTGGATCTAGGATTCGTCATGATAGAGCCTCTCAAAGTGCTCAAAACGTGCAAGCTTCACCTGCATAATAGAGAGGTGATGCAATGCAAGGTCTAGTGGGACCAACATGCTAAGGACGGTGCCACATGGGAGGATTACCATGAGATCAAACAAAAATTTCCCCATCTCCTGCATGAATTTGTAAACAAAAATTAAAAACTTTTCATTTGTTTTATTATATGTTATGATACTTTAAATTATCTGGGATGATGATTCTTAAGGGGGGATATATGTTACACCTCGCCTTTGATTTCCTAAATTAATTTTTACTTTATGGTAAATGCAATGATAGAATATGTGATTATGAATTCTGAAAGATGAATGCTATGATGAATTTTGTGGTTATGAAATGCTTGAAAGATAAAATCTATGATGAATTTTATTTGATGGGATGTTTTTGCATTTAAATGAATTATTTATTAATATGCAATGATATGATTATGATGTAATTGTTACATCTAACTACTTGGTTATTTCTTGAGTGGAATTGCAAGATTGTTTTCTCACGCTCTCCAGCGGAGAGGGAGAGTATCACCCGAGAAAAGGGAAAAGTTAAGGGCTTACTAGCAATGCCATCTGAGTATTCTTTGCACCATGTAGGTCAAGTGTTTGACTCTGATAATCAAGTGTGTCTAAGATTGTCAGTAACATTTTGAAGGTGAGTAAAACCCAGAGGTTGCTTAGTTGTGTTCTTCCCATTTTATTGAGGTTGTAAATAAATTGGGGTAAATAGTAACTATTCTTTTGTTGAATATATAAAGATATGTATGTATATGTATGTTATAAAAAAGGAACATATATATATATATATATATGTATATGCTCATATGGATATATCCACATATGAATATATGATAGGTGAATATCAACGCATGTATATATGCTCACACATGAGTATATATACATATATCAACAAAAAAGAATAATACATATAAACGTGTTATCTATATTACACCTTATTATATATAGTTGTTGATATCTATTAGCATGTACATATTAAATATCAACAACTTTATATAATAAGGTGTAATATATATAACACGTTTATATGTATTATTCTTTTTTGTTGATATATATATACATACATATATCAACAATAAATATCAACAACTTTATATAATAAGGTGTAATATATATAACACGTTTATATGTATTATTCTTTTTTGTTGATATATATATATATATATTGCACCTTATTATATAAAGTTGTTGATATTTAATATGTACATGCTAATAGAAGCATGGTGGACGTTAATCGATACTAGTTATTTTAGAGTTCACTGTATTTTTTCGATAATGCCAATATATATTGGCGCGATATAATAATCACTACCTTTATTTTATTACCACTGATTAGTGGAATAAATATTTTAATACTTTGTAAGTATTTGAGCTGCATTTAAATGTTCTTGGTTGTCTGGTAACCTTGACCCAAAGAATGGGAAAGATTTGTATGAAAATATTTACCTTTGTAAGCACCAACACCTTGCTTTTGGCTATGCAAATCAACCATGAGGTGACAGTAATAAGCATGAATTCAAATAATTTGTAAACCCACCAACCGACATGGCATGGGCTACACATGGCTTGGTCATGGAAACCAAATTAAATCTGATCAAAATCTTTTATTGCATCGTGGCTATTGATGCATGATTCTATGTTCTTGGTAACTGTTTATCAAACCAATTCTATATCTGACTCCTCCCACAGAATGGTCATGGGGGATAAGAGAATCAAAGCAAAATTGTTCTTGATTTACTTTATGGTATAATTGAAATCAAATTTAGTTACAAGAGGTATCCGTAAATTTCAATTTGAGCATGCCTTTTTCACCAAGTTGGGAAAAGAGATAGTGTGCGGGTGGTATAACAACTTGTCAAAACTTTGAAGGAAGGGCATTATTTTTGAATTGTTTTTCATTTTTTATCAAGAAATAGGAAAACAGAACCACGGTTTTATACCTGTCATAGATAGTGTTGAGAGGAAATTAATCTCTGAGAGTATTAGCGTTCTTGGTTTTGTTAATTACAAAAGGGAACAAAGTTGTTGCTTGATACAACAAAGGTAAAAAAGAGGAGATTTTATCCTCAATATTGCTAGAAGTTACAAACTGGAATAATAAGCTTTTGTAAAGTGTTTCGTCCATTTCTCTTAGAAAGTAGTTTTGAGTAGCATGTTAAGGTTGATTTCTGAAGTCGAGTAGTTCTTTTTGAGTTACGAGCCTGGGTTAAGTGGAAGCTTGATCAAACTAGTCACATCCATTTGAGTAGGCAATCAGTAGCTTCTTATTTTACTAAATTCTTTCAATAGAAATAGAAAACTCTAGGGTTTATTGGAAATGGGTAATTTCTCTTAAATCAGCCATGGAAAATAATGTTATTGAACTCTTCTTTTTGCAAGAAATAGAAAAGAGTTATATTACGAGAGTCTTTCTCTATTTTTGAAAGGAAATTGTTTCTCATCTTTCTAGTTAGTAAGCTTTTGGGAAGAGTAATTTGTAAATAAGGTGTATTAAAGTAACCTATGATGAAGAAAAGTTGAACCACATTTTCTTGGTAGTTATTGAACCAAAGCTTTTATGGCTAAGAACCAAAGAATTGGTAGAAAATTCTAAAGCACGGTCAAGTGCTAGTTCTTGATAAAGATGCCTACCTCGTGATGAGCCAAGTTTTTGGCACATTTTGTGCATGCTTTTACAAATACTTTCCTGCTTTTCATTATGCTAAAACAAACATTTAATGTTGATTATGGGACAAGACATAAAAATTTTATGCTTAAAATAATAAGTATATTATGCTAAGTCTTTCCATGATTATTACCTTGAAATATTTTATTAATTTGATGAAAGCTTTATGACTTTGTGTGATGACAAACCCTTCCTGTAGCCTCTACTGTTGGACTTCTTGCAACCATGTCTGAAATAATGTTTGCCTTAGTTTAACACTTAATAAATGTATAAATGAAGTGATGGATCATCTTAAAGGTTGAATGTGTTGAGCTAACTTTCTGCCACATAAATAGTTGTTAAGATATTTTGCAGGTACCATGTTTGAGGAAGAAATTTAGTTTCCACTTAAAAGTTGAAGACTAATTCAATGAAGACCGGTTCAACAGCAAAGAATAAGGAGGCAGTTTCAACTCATCCGCCATGCAAGAAGAGTGTTCCAAAAATCTAGCTCAGGCGTCTTGATGGCGCATGAATCTAAGATGGTGGCACTTTAAGATTGATGAACCGATTTGACTTAGTTCTTGCATTTCCATCCACCTCTTTTACTTAGTTAGTTGAATGTAATAAAGACTTCCCATTCTATAAGGGAAGGTTAGTTAGTCGTTAGATTCTATTTCAATAAATAGCCCATTCTCCTTCAGAGAAAGGGCTGGAAGATCACTGTTGTAACACATTTTTCAGTTTTCCAGAAATACAATCAAGAGATTGTGCACTATGTACTTGTTTATCTTGAATTAATAAAGTTTTTATGAAGTTTACTACCTAATCTATTGTTTACCTCTGGCATTTCCTAAGGGGGCCCACTTAGGGAACTATCCATTCTTTCATTCTGCAAGTTAGAATAGCTACACTTCCTTTCATAGAGGTTAAGGTGATTGTTCCTACAGTTGGCGAAAACACAGAGCTGTCAACTATTTCTACAGCCACTAGATGCAGAATAGTTTTATCTTTCATTTTTCATTTCTAAACAAGTTTATTCAACAAAGTTGTTTCCAGTTACTCAAATTACAGTATAAGTATCTTTAGGAAGTCATGCATGTATGGGAAAGGTGATTAGTGCATATATTGTGTGGACCCATTTCAAGTTTATGTCCCTGGGTTGATGATTAAATGAGGTTCTTTAGCAGGTTATGACTGCCGGTTGTGACGTTCAAAGCCTTGAGTAGAGGAATTCATGTTCCTAGTTATTAAATTGATTAAAGGACACTACATTTTTGGCGTCGTTGTCGGGGATGGTTTCAAACTAAAGACCTATTACATGCATGCTTAATAGAGAGTTAAATTTCATTCCAAGTACTTAGTTTAGAATTCTGCATTCCACCATTTTCATAGTTAGTTCACTTTTTGTTGTATGCGTAGAAGAAGAGACCAATTTGAAATATTCCTTCCTAGAAGAATAGATATTGAAGAAATTGAACCAGACCTTTTCCAAGAAGACCCATATCTGGATGCTGGCCAAGATTTAGTTACCTCATCCTCTTCCTTAGGCTAGAGCTTAAACTTATATGATGAACCTGATGATCTTAACCCACTTGTTCAACATCTGAATAATTTGAAAACTTCCAATAACTAGGGCCCATCAAATAATCCACTTGCCCTTGTAGTTCATTAGACGGGAGGTAATCTAGGGGCACAACCAAGGATGGAAACTCCTAATTTTCCATTTCCAATTCCTAACCTACATGACAATAATAATCTCAAGAACATCCCTACTTCATTACTTCCAAAGTTCTATGGACTTATTACTGAGGACCCTCGTACCTTCTTGTTCAAATTTGACATCCTTTGTAGGAGCTATGACTACACAACCTCAACACACAAGCTGAAGTTGTTTCCCTCCACTCTAAAAGAGTTAGCCTTGAGATGGTTCATGGGATTGGAGAGCAATGTAGCAACCACTTGGGATGTAATGAAGGATCTGTTCTTGAGAAAATATAAAGAATATTGTAGAGGGAATGATATGAGAGGAGATGACATCTTCAAAATGTCACAAAAGGAGGATGAAACCTTGGAGGATTATGTGTCAACATTTTTTTTCAGTGTGCAAAAGAATACTCAGCACGAGCTAAATGAGGAATCACAAAAACTTCTCTTTTTAAGAGGAGTTAATAATACCTGCATGGAGGCACTTGACCTCATGGCAGGAGGTGATGTCACCCAAAGTGATTGGGATGATATCAAGAAAATTTGTCTCAATTACTCCAAAGTGGCTCTAAAGAAAGGTAGGGGGTTTAGACCCTCTGTGACAAAGGGAAGTGGCTCTGGAGTGTCTAAATGGGAGATTTATAATCTCTTGTTTGACTTCAAGCAGGATATCATCAATGACGTAGCTACTCAACTGGACACTATGCAAGCTAGAAGGAAGAAGGAGGAAGCTAAGGCAATGCTAGCTGAATATTGCCCTCACTGCAGACAAAGGAAGAAGGACTACTGAGGCAAAGCAGTGGCCAATCTAGAGGTACAACATCTTCCCACCGAATTCAAAACCATTGAAGGAGAGGAAGAAGTTTTCTTTGTTGCTCAGCGCAGGCCATGGGCCCCAAGACAAGGTATGCCTCAAGACCCTTTGCAAAATTTTGGTTTATATAACAATCAATGGCAGAACCTGTACTCTCCAAATTATGGACCCTACTCCCAACCTCAATGGAATAGCCCTTGGTCCAATGCTCAGTAAAACCATTGGCAACCTCCTCAAGGGAATTGGCAGTCACCATAGAAAAATTAGTGGCAACCTCCACAAGGGAATTGGCAGTAGTCTAACTAATGGAGGGGAGGCCAGCAATGGCCAAATCCACTCGTTGGTTTCCTGCAGCAACCCCAACAACAATCAATTATGCCACCTATTGTATCTAGTCAAAGCCAGAATCCAAAGCCAACCCAACTACCTGCTCAAGCAACACCCAATCCAAATAACCAGTAGCAGCAAGTCTATTTTACTAACCCTAATCATCAACCTGCCTATGCTCTCAACCTGAATAATTTCAATTTATGTTCAGGAACTGTGTTACCCACACCATCTCCTCCCATAATCTCAGAATTTCCATCTGAGGAGAATGAACAAGAAGATACCACTAACCCAATCCAACCTAATGAACAAGTGTAGAGTCCATCATTACCTAAGGTATCCAATAAACCCTCACCTCCTTTCTTGCAAAGGTTGGAAGGTGAATTTGTGAAAAAGCAAGAAGATCCTACCTTTGACATCCTTGATCAACTAAAGCACATATGTGTGAAAATTCCCTTGTTCCAAGCAATCAAAGAGGTACCTATCTATAGAAAAGCTATCAAAGAGGCATGTTTGAAGAAACCTGGGAGGAAAAAGAAAGACCCACAAACTGTCCATGTTTTAGGTCAACTCTCTAACTTAATGCTAGGGAAACTTACCATCCCAAAATATTCAGACCCTGGCAGCCCTGTTGTGGAGATCAATATTAATGGGGTGCAAATTAAGAACACTTTAGTAGATCTTGGTGCAGTTATCAATGTCATGACCAAGGACTTGTGGTAAAACTTAGTATTTTAGACCTAAGGGCTACACCTACAATATTGCAGGTCGTTGATAGTTCAATTGTCAAACTTGATGGGGTAGTAGAAGACCTGGTAGTCACCTTGGATTCTTAGGAGTATCCTGTTGAGTTTATGATTTTGTCTCCAAAAGCATCATTAGGAGGATATCCTGTTACACTAGGAAGGCCTTGGCTAGGCACTGTTGACGCTTACATTGGATGTAGGTCGGGTAACATGACAATATATGATGGGTATAACACAAAGAAGCTTACCCTTTATTCTTCAGCCTAGCCTCAACTGGAGTCTGGACAGGTTGTTTGTCCAGATTTGGGAGAAGATGATGAAGTGAACTCCGTGGCCAATTTAATGATGATTACCAGACGGCCTTTCATTTCCCAAGAAGAAGAAGAAGATATATTGTCTAATGTCCTCCTGAATAATTATGGTATTGACTACCCTCATTATAAAGATAATCCATGCTCCTTGTAGGCTATTCTTCCTCCACCCACATCAGCTCATTATCTTTCAGTAACTGATTGCTTGCACACCTTATTGCCCCACGAGGTAGAAATGCCTTTCCTACCTGAAGTGTCTATGGTTGAATTAACCTCGCAGGTGGAGGTAGCTGCAAGAAAAAAATTGAATATCAACAATAACCTTACCGGTGAGCAACAAGAATCTATTGTCAAAATGCTTACTATTCATAAGTCAGGTTTTGCTTGGGAATATGGTGATATGAAGGGCTTAGACCCAAAGCTATGTACACACCGCATATTCATCAATAGTGAGTTCAAACTTGTCAGACAACCCCAAAGAAGAATCAATCCAGCCTTGAGATAAATTTTTAAAGAAGAGCTGCAGAAGATGTTGAATGTTGGCTTTATCTACCCAATCTTGGATAGCTAATGGGTCTCCCCACTAGTTATCGTTCCTAAGAAAGGAGTAAAATGGAGAGTGTGTGTGGATTAGAGAGAACTCAACTCAGCCACAAAGAAATATTACTTTCCTCTTCCCTTCATTGATCAAGTTTTGGATAATTTATCCAGGAAAAAGTACTTCTCATTCCTAGATGGTTTCAGTGGATACAATCAAATCAAGATTGCTTCAGAGGATCGGGAAAAAACTACTTTTACATGCCCCTAGGGAACGTTTTCTTACTCAGTCTTGCCTTTCAGTCTCTGTAATGCACCTGCAACATTCCAAAGAGATGTTATTAGTATTTTCTCAGATATCTCCTATGACTGTATGGAAATATACATAGATGACTTTACTGTGTATGGGGCAACATTTGAGGAAGCTCAAGACAACTTGAAAAAGGTATTACAGAGGTGTGATGCAAGAGGGAATAGTGCTTGGTCCCGCATATTCCTGTTGCAGGAATACAATTTGATCCTTCTAAGATTGAAGTCATCTCTAATCTACCCTTTCCTAACAAGCCAAAGGAACTGAGAAGCTTTCTGGGACATGCTGGATATTACTGAAGATTCATTAAGGATTTCAATCAGACAACAAGGCCCGTATACAACTTATTAAAGAAAGATGCAGAGTTTGCTTGGATAGCAGAATGTGAA
This sequence comes from Sequoiadendron giganteum, assembly GCA_007115665.2. NCBI lineage: Eukaryota > Viridiplantae > Streptophyta > Pinopsida > Cupressales > Cupressaceae > Sequoiadendron > Sequoiadendron giganteum. The sequence goes on from CM021104.1 coordinate 18,560,073, forward strand.
AAAACATTCCTTAATCTAAAAATTTCCCTTACACAAGCACCTATTTTGAAGGGACCCGATTGGTCACTTCCATTCCATATTCATACAGATGCATCAAATTATGTTGTTGGTGTTGTCTTAGGACAAAAAGGTGGTTCAACTGAGTATGCACTCTACTATATCAACAAAAACTTGCAAGGAGCCGAACTCAACTACACTGTTACAGAAAAAGAAATGCTAGCAATCATCTATGCCCTCAACAAGTTCAGGAATTATGTTACAGGCTATCAGATATTTGTCCATATCAATCATGCAGCAATCAGGTATCTCATGAACAAGAGCTCCATTACAGGGAGACTGGCAAGGTGGTTGTTGTTGATGCATGAATTTGATATTACAATTATGGACAAGCCAGGTAAAGCCAATGTGGTTTCTGATTTCCTATCTAGAATTCAAAGGCAAGATGATTCCACACTTATTGAGGATTCCTTTCCTAATGAGCATCTATTTGCAATCAAGGTCATTCACCCATGGTATGCAGATATAAAAAATTATCTGGCTAGAGGAAGAACTCCTCCTTAATTCTCCCCTAAGGAAAAGAGATTGTTAGTAGAGAAAAGTTTTAACTTTTCTTGGATTGCAGATTGCATGTTTTATATAGGGCCAAATCAAGTAATGAGGAGATGTGTAAGAGAGGAGGACACTCATGACATATTGCATGCAAGCCATGATGAGCCTTGCAGAGGACATTTTGTTGCTAAGAGGACAACAATGAAAATTTTAAATACTGGCTATTATTGGCCAACATTACATAGAGATGCAGCCAAATACACCAGGAGATGTGACATATGCCAAAGGATGGGAAGACCGACCAAATCAAATGAAATGCCTCTATTTCCACAAGTTATTGTTACACCTTTTGACAAATGGGGACAGTACTTTGTAGGACCAATTGATCCACCTTTAAATGGTAAGTATTACATCCTTGTATGTATAGATTATGTAACAAAATGGGTAGAAGCTAGACCTATGAAGCATGCTAGGGATAATAAGGTTGCAGAGTTCCTCTATGAAGAAATCTTCACCATATTTGGTGTACCTAGGGAAATAGTGACAGATTAGGGAGCACAGTTTATCTCTACTCTGATTACAGCCCTAGTCAATGAATATAACATAAGGCACAAAAAATCAACTCCTTATCATCCATAGGCTAATGGCCAAGTAGAGATCACCAATAGAGACAGAGGCATTTTTGACAAAAAACTATAGATTTGCATAGAAAGGACTAGGCTGCAAGGTTACCAAAGGCTATATGGGTCTATCTAACTACATGGAATACTACTATAGGATATACACCTTTTGAAATGGTGTATGGTAAAATAGCTATGATGCCAATAGAGTTTGAACATAAGACTCTCAGAACAACATTGGAAATGGACATGGACTTAACAACTGCACAAAAGGGAAGAGTCATGCAGCTCAATGCCTTGGATGAGCTCAGAAATAATTCCCTGTAGCATACTGAGATGATACAAAACCAACGAATAAGGTGGCATGATAAATATATCAAGGAGAAAAAATTCAAGGTAGGATATTGGGCTCTACTTTATGACTAAAGGTATAAGGACAGTCAAGGGAAATTGCAAACCAGATGGTTAGGTCCATATGAAATAGAAGAGGTATTCAACAATGGTGTTGTACAATTGAGGACCATTGATGAGATCAGGTTTAAGTTATTAGTCAATGGGCATTGCCTAAAGCTCTACTTCAAGCCCATTGACAAGGAAGAATTTCTGAAACAGTTCAACTTTGAGAAGGAAACCATTGATCTTGCAGCCAAAGGAATCGAGTCTCGGCTCGATTCCTTGGGCCATGCATAAAAGTGCATAAAAATATCATAATAAAGGGGTTATTTACAAAGATCCCCACTCCATTCAATTATTACATCCTCCATTCGTACAATCACTCTCTATCTACCACCTCATCCACCTGTCATTCACCATAACATCCACATTTTTGCGGATCACAATTTTCAACAACGAAGTGAAGTCACATCAGGTAATCATGATGGATCATTCCAGGTAAGCTCCACTTCTCTTTAATATTTCTTATTTGTTTCATTTATTACATTTATTTTGGTATTAATTAATGCAAACTATATTCATATATGACTGCAATCTCTTTCTGCTTTTTCGCACGATTGAAATTTTTTTTCTATCTCCTAACTATAAGCCACGTCATTAATTATGCCGCCGCCATGCCTTGTAAACATCGGTTGTCACTATATTTTCAGCCTAAGCCTTGCATATTTTTAAAAGATAAACTGTGATAAAACATCACAACAACTGTACTTCCTGCAATAATTCTTTAGAATGCCTTTCACACCTCCATGATTATTATTTTCTTTTAATAAGATAGGATGTTCAAAATATTTTTCCTATTTTCTTGCATATTTTGAAGAGAGGTTCAAAAGTTTAGGTTGAGGGGAGGCAGGGTACAGTAAAATTGGTTTGCAGGAAGTTACATTATGTAAGTTGAACAGGACAGGTGAAGTATCGCCCTGGAAGCATAAAATTATAGAGAATTAAGGAGATGGGAGGTCACCCAATTCGACATGAGCCTACAAATCATAATGTCCTATTGCAAGATGAACGACATGTGCTAGTATTTAGACAATATGGATGGCTTAATTACTTCCTGAAGCTTGAAAAAATTGATGAGAGCATTGCAGAGGAGTTTACGAGGACATTCCAAGAAGGAGAGGCAAAAGTTAGGGGTATAACAATAAATGCATCAGTTGACAGAATAGCAGAGATAACTGGGTTGCCACAAGCCGGTGAGCTATTTCCTAGAGGAGGGGATGCACCAGGTGTCAGGGCAGAGTTTACTCAGCCGAATGACCCTCCTTTAGGAGTGGATAAGCAAGGTGCACAAAGGATGAGTCTTCCGCAGGACTGGGTATCACAAGCAGGGTACATAATCAAATATATAACCTGCGAAGATCGTTTTTCAGTCTTACATTCTCATCACTTTAAACTCTTATCTCATTTATGCCATGGCTTGTTGATGAATATTCCCAATTTCCTATATAATTTTCTATTTAATAGTGCGGCTGAATTTAAAAAGGGTAGGGTTAACTCTGTTTCCCACCATTGCCTTATTAAATTACTTGTTGAAAAATCTATTAAAGATGTCTCAGGAATGAACTGGTAAGAATTCGTTGTCAATTTTAACCCTAGCATTCAAAATGTTGGACCTAGAGGGAAACCTTTCACCTTCAAGCAACGAGACTCCCAGTCTAGAGGCCAGTCCTCTGCTGTCGTGTCTCCTATTTAGGAATTATCTGATTCACAAGATAATGTTCCTCTTTCTAAGAAAGTGTCTAAGCAATCAGCACAAACCCTTGTCATAAACCCTGAGCCTTCCTCCAAAGATAACAAAGGGAAGCCACCCATAGTTGCAACTCCTAAACCTGTCAAAAGGAATTAAATAGGAGACTCCCTTGTTCCTACAGCCAAACCCTCAAAGAAGCATAAGGCAATTCCTACTCCCGTGAGAAGAAGCTTTAGAATCCAGAACCAGATAGCCCGCCAATCACTTGATGCTACTCCAGCCACACCACCAACCTCAGACCCTTCCAGTCTTATACTCGAGGAGGTGGATCCTGTTGTTGAAAAGACTGTGAGTACTCCTGTAGGAGCTAGCCTAGATGAGTTAGCAGCCATTGCAGAACAAATACAGGAGGGGATGGAAAAGCAGCTGCAAGAAGATGTGGGATGCATTGAGAAGGAGGAGGTAACAATTATAATTCCATCAGAAGAAGAGGGTGAAAACATTGACATAATTGATGTAATGCCTACTGATCAGGAAGAATAGGAAGATTGGCAACAAAATGAAAATTTGGGACAGGGAAACTCTAGGCAGTCAAGTGATACAAAAATAATTGGAGAAGTAGAACAGGACAAAGTAGATGTAACTGAGGAAATACAGAAGATACCTGCAAAAAGTCATCATCATAGGCCTCTGTCCCATGTCACAAATTTTGATGCAGGAATGACATGTTTTAAAGAACTCCAGCATCAATAGACTACTTTTGCACTTGAACTTGAGAGGTTACAAAGGATAATCTAGAACAAGAATCTGGAAATCACTAATTTAACCGACACTCTCATCCTGATGCAATGTCGAGCACCTTCACCTGTCTATGCAATGTACCTCAGGGAGTTGTATTTGAACTTCCAACTGATCATAATTTGGAAAGGTAAGAACCCTTCCTTAAACACCTCGGAAGAATTTTATGAAGCATACAAAGATTCACCTCTACACATCAGGAACCTCCTGTGTGAATTTTATTTCCACAACTTGGTTGTACCCCAAGATAAGGAATGGAGCCCCTTATTTTATGTTGGTGATATTCACATCAACGCTCTGATCTCCTGGATCACCAATGAGATAAGTAGGGGGGAACAATTTGATAGTCATAAGCATGATGAAGTCAATATGCCATTATCTGTGAGGAATGAATCTAGAAATGGAATGGATATTTACTTTGATTGGAAGAAATTATGGAGAGATGAAAGAGCCAGACCACTGATTGAGCCCTTGAGACAAGAGGTATTTTCTCAGTATTCCCAAATTATAAACAATGATCTTAATGTTGTAAACCTACACATTCAAACCAGATGGGAACAACTTCCATTTCAATTAAAAAGGGCATAACCGCACACTCCAAACGCCTTGTACACAACAACCAGAAGGGCAGAAAGATACATGAGGAATGCTAGGAAAAAAAGGGAAAATTGGTTACCTTTAGTTATGCAACCACCTATTCTCCTATGGCCATTACTGACCATACAGGGAGACAACAACACTTATAATAGAAGCTCTGAGGATAACAGATGGCAGAGGCTAGAGGCAATTAGAGCTCACTTCTGGAGTTTCCAGCATGGGGAGTGTGGATAGCAACTGGATGCTGATATGAGAGAATTTTCCAGAAGAAGAAATGCCAAACTTGGTGAAGGGACCAGCAAGTAGATGGTTGAGGGGAATGATGAGCCAAGTTTTTGGCACATTTTTTGCAAGCTTTTACAAATAATTTCCTGCTTTTCATTATGCTAAAACAAAGATTTAATGTTGATTATGGGACAAGACATAAAAATTTTATGCTTAAAATAATAAGTATATTATGCTAAGTCTTTCCATGATTATTACCTTGAAATGTTTTATTAGTTTGATGAAAGATTTATGACTTTGTGTGATGACAAACCCTTCCTGCAGCCTCTACTGTTGAACTTCCTATAGCCATGTCTAAAATAATGTTTGCCTTAGTTTAATGCTTAATAAATGTATAAATGAATTGATGGATCGTCTTAAAGGTTGAATGTGTTGAGCTAACTTTCTGCCACATAAATAGTTGTTAAGATATTTTGCAGGTACCACGTTTGAGGAAGAAATTAAGTTTCCACTTAAAAGCTAAAGACTAATTCAATGAAGACCGGTTCAGTAGCAAAGAATAAGGAGGCAGTTTCAACTCATCCACCATGCAAGAAGAGTGTTCCAGAAATCTAGCTCAGGTGTCTTTATGGCGCATGAATCTAGGATGGTGGCACTTGAAGATTGATGAATTGATTTGACTTAGTTCTTGCATTTCCATCCACCTCTTTTACTTAGTTAGTTGAATGTAATAAAGACTTCCCATTCTATAAGGGAAGGTTAGTTAGTCGTTAGATTCCATTTCAATAAATAGCCCATTCTCCTTCAAAGAAAGGGCTGGAAGATCACTGTTGTAACACATTTTTAGTTTTCCAGAAATACAGTCAAGAGATTGTGTGCTATGTACTTTTCTATCTTGAATCAATAAAGTTTTTATGAAGTTTACCACCTAATTTGTTGTTTACCTCTGGCATTTCCTAAGGGGGCCCACTTAGGGAACTGTCCATTCTTTCATTATGCAAGTTAGAATAGCTGCACTTCCTTTCATAGAGGTTAAGGTGATTGTTCCTGTAGCTAGCAGAAACATAGAGTTGTCAATTGTTCCTGCAACAACTAGATGCGGAATAGTTTTATCTTTCATTTTTCATTTCTAAGTAAGTTTATTCAGCAAAGTTGTTTCCAGTTACTCAAATTACAGTATAAGTATCTTTAGGAAGTCATGCATGTATGGGAAAGGTGATTAGTGCATATATTGTGTTGACCCATTTCAAGTTTACGTCCCTGGGTTGATGATTAAATGAGGTTCTTTAGTAGGTTATGACTACCAGTTGTGACATTCAAAGCCCTGAGTAGAGGAATTCATGTTCCTAGTTATTAAACTGATTAAAGGACACTACACTTGGTATAGTATGTTAGATATTATTTGTATTCTTTTACCAACTTCTTGTTGAAATAATTTGTCATTTAAAAGGGAATCTTTAAGAAGTAAGACCTCATTATTGTATAGGAAGACTAAAACCCTAAAAATGAGTTATGTCCTTTAATAGAAAACACCCAAATGGGGTATTTGGTATATGATGACTTTAAACTATGGTATGACCAAGAAGGTCAAATTATCGGCTTTGTTGTCAAGTCTACCAAAGGTAAAATTCTGAGAGTAGTTACTCTCATGAGTTTGGGGAGCTTTGAACATGTGGCAGTTGCCAAGACCTAGGTAGTTATGTAGTGTAACTCGGGTATTTGAAGCTAGTAATAACTAAACAACTCAGTTGAGTTTTGACTAGGGAGTCAATGTGTGTTAAGTAAAAGCTTCCAATATGATTAACCATTGGTCGAACAGTCAAAATGAGTCAACTTATGTCAGATATGGTTCTCCAAGTCGAGTAGATATGGGTGAACAAACAACTCCACTCACAAGTAGTGGTTGAACATAGTTCAAATGCTTTGGCCAAATTGAGTGCAATAGTCTCTACTTGCACTTGTCGATTCAATGTGTCCTAGAATTACTTAACTAATCAGAGTTTCCATTCATTGTTGGAAGGTATCCATAGTTTTTTGACAATATTGGTTAAGTAGGGCACAATACCAGAGCTCAGATGGAAAAACTAGGGGGTTCTTAACTATACCCTTCGTTGAAGGGTAGGGCCACTTCCAGTTAGGAAGGTGTGGGGGGGACCGTCGGTCTATAGTTGGAGGTAGAACACCTGGGTGATGCTCTCCCTTTTACAAATGACATGTCGAGTCTTGGAAGATAGAAAGTATCCAAATATGGGATCTCTTACCTTGTTCCTTAAAAGTTAAAGTTATATCTTATTTATATGTAATCTTTCACATGTTGAAAAGTAAAAGGAAAAATTTGATTACTCTTTTTAATTCGGAAAGAAAAGTAAGTTTTTATGAAATGTTTAAATATATTTAGTTATACAGTTACAATTTCAATTATTGAAAATGATTTTTTTTATATCTCATTTAACTTATGATGTTAATTTATTACTGTATGGTAAATAAAACCAAGTAAATTCCTTGTATAAGGAGGTGGTTGTTACACTATTTTTTACCATTTTATCAAATCTATCTAAATCACATGGTGGTTTTCACAATAGACCAGGGTTGGCACCATATCAAATATTTTATTATTTGTAGATCATTAATTTTAAGTTCCAAAGGTTGTTAGGATTTGAGAGTTATCCATTTTAACATCTTTATCTTTGGCTATCTGTAGAGGTCGAAAGACCAAAACAAGGGTTTGAATAAGGAAAACCCCAAAAAATCCAACAACATTTTCCCATCTTTGCATGTGTATGGGTTAGAATACTTATAGTACTCAAAGAAAACAATCCAATGGAATTCTAGGCTAATTTTGGAAGGATGAAAGTGCAACATAAGGATATTCGTGTTGCACGCTAATGTCCTATGTTGAGAGTCCCTATGTCTAGTGTTAGGTTTCTCTTTATCATTATTTATGTTTCCAATTAGAGATAATTTTTTATCTATCTCTTTATTTAATATAATCAATTTTACTTATTTTATTATTAGTAGTTAATTAAAAAAAAGTTCATTTATTGCAGCATAAATTATCTTTATCATTCCTTTTGGAAAATCTCTTTGTTTCTATATAAAAATAATAGTATAACTTATACTATCTTGAGGTAATATAAGGATTTTGTTCATATTAACATTTTTCTAAAGCATCGTGGGTGGATGGGTGGGCACCTTTCCACATATTCTTTTGTGGAAAGGTCAGGATTTCCTTATGAAATGTTGATGTTCACACTTGGCATGATAACCTGACAAATTTTGTTGGTAGTCACATGTGGTGCCAATTCGGAAGGAAGGTGAGGAGCTGGTGAAGTCGTCGTAGCAAAAACTGGCAGTTACCAAATCCATCTATAATATCTCTGTAATAATTATAATTTCAAGTGATTTACAAAGCATGCATTTGGGTTATTTTCTTTGGGATATGCAAATTATCTCCTTTCGTGCTATCTAGCACCTCGACAATGGAGTTAGGATGGCACTATGCATGACATGGCTAAAACCTACCATTTCCATTATGGTGTGATATGACGGCAATCACCCTCACATTATTTATGGTTGGTAAGGCTCTCTTTTTTTGTCATCATTGGGAATTGTGTAGCATTTGAGCTTGGTAAGGGTCTAGTGGTGAGAACCTCTGGTTTGGCTTCAACCATGGAGGAGATGTCGAAGTTCATTGTCATAATGTCTTTGGAGACTCTCACGAGCATTGGTGTGGCTACTCCAATTCATCTATTGAGTTTTGGAAGGAAAATGGCCTTTTGTGGATCAATTGCAAACCAACAACTCAAAATAATGCTCAAGCAATATGACACTCTGGTATTGATAGCAGTAAAGATGATTCTAGGGAAGAGTTATTTAAATGACCATGAGTCTCATAGGGTTGATACAGACATGTTATCTCGATTCCTAGCATCCATGTTAGAAATAAAGTTGGGTAAAATGGAGGCCGAGGCACTGCTAAAAAACTCTTCTATGTGGATCTACTAGTGGGTTTGGAAGCTACACTATATGTGGCCTCACTTGGTATGGGAATCCCTAGGCCACGGGAATTGTGCTTGCTCTATGTGCCAGGAGAGGTGATCAAATACTATCCTTTCTTGTTGGATTTTAAAGACATGGCACTGGTAGCTCACAGGGAATTGGTGGCGGTTTCATTGGATTACCTGCTTCATGTGCTTAAGCTCCCTCCTTCGCCTCATGGTCAGTGGGTACCGAATTTTTGTGCTTTTTCCTACGTTAATGGTTTCTTGGAGGTGGACAAGTTTGGGGTGGGGGTTGTTTACAAACTTTCTCGATATGTAAGGTGTTTTGGGTCTAGTTTCTGGTCTCTAGGATGGTTGCTATAGTTTTTTGGTAACTACTATAATAATGTTTGGTTGTCTCCAGTTCATAACATGTGTCCTGCGCGAAAATTTTGGTATGACTATATAGGGGTGGTTGTTGTTAGTATGGTAGTTCTGGTAGGGTTCTTCACTGATATGTCAGGGCAACTCAGAAACTCTTGCCTAGTGGGCTTACTATGCAAATTTTTCCTTTTTAACTTAATACAAAAATCTTGCTTACATACCAATTTTTTTTAAAGCATCAAATTCCTTACATAACATTTTGGTGGACCCAAATTTTCTAAAGCATGTATTCTTTTTCTTTCAATCAATTTTATACTTTTTTTCTTCTTTCTTAATTTTGGTGAATGCACATCATCTGACAATGTCGTATCTCTTTCTCCAAACCTTTCATGCATTTGATAATTTATTTTCTTAAGATTATTTTGATATGTTAGATGAAGCACTTAATCATTTTTCAGAATTATCTTGTTCTAAGCATTCTATTTCTTTTTCTCCATCAAACTCTATTTCTTTAGATAATTCTCTTAAAACTTATATTGAATCTATTATATGATTGTTTTCTCTGGTGTTCTTAGAAATCCTAATAGACCAATTAATATATGTTAATGGAGAAAACCCAAAATCCAAAAAAATTAATAACCGTTTACATGGTGACCCTTCTATAAAATAACCTATGAGTTATTTCTTACATCTTGCTAAATCTATCTCTTCTAAATATCTTATGACTATTGACTATACCTCAGTAACCCACACTCATAATACTCAAAGAAATTAAAAAAATGTCAATATTCCAAAATATCTTCCATCTCCTACACCTATTCTTCCTTTTGCACATAGACCTATCTCAAAATCCCCAAGTGAATATGATCTTATCGAGCATTTTCATGTTGCTCCCATCAAGATATCCCTCTAGGATCTTCTTCAAACTTCTCTTGTAAATTTCATGGTATCTTTAGGAAGCTTTACAAAATATATTATTGCTTTCTTTTGCTAAGTTGAATGATATAAGTTCTTTGATAGAATGTTTTCATTATAATACATTGAATACCACATTCTATTAGCATGAGCTCGCTTCTCCTAAAGTACAAAAATCCTTGAATCAATATTATATTTTTTATCATTTTATTAAAACTATCTAAATCACATGGTGGTTTTCCCAGTAGACCAGGGTTGACATCATATCAAATATTTTCTCATTTGTATCATTTCTTTTAGATTCTAGATTTTATTAGGATTTGAAAGTTATTTTGTATCATATTTATCTTTGGCTATCCATGGAGGTAAGACCAAAACAGGGGGTTTGACTAAGGCAAACCCCTAGTCAAACCCCTTAACAACCCACAATTTTTTTTCCATCTTTGCATGTGTATGGGTTAGGATACTTCTAGTATTAAAAGAAAACAACCCAATGGAATTCTAGGCTAATTTTGGAAGGACAACAATGTGACACGAGGAAGTTCACATTGCGTGCTAATGTCCTAAGTTGAGATTCCATATGCCTAGTGTTAGGTTCCTCTTTATTGTTATTTATGTCTCCAATTAGAGAATTTTTTATCTATCTTTTTATTTAATATAAATCAACTTTAATTATTTTATTATTGCTAGTTAATTAAAACAAAGTTCATTTATCTCAGCATAAATTATCTTTATCATTCCTTTTAGAAAATCTCTTTATTTTTGTATTAAAAAATTAGTATAATTTACACTAGACCTTGAGGTAATATAAGGACTTGTTCATATTAACATTTTTTTAAAGCATCAAATTCCTTACATTACATTTTGGTGAACCCATATTTTCTAAAGCATGTATTCTTTTTCTTTCAATTAGTTCTTGTAACATAGATTTTGGCACCACAAGACTCTCTAACACTTCTAGGGGTTTTTCACCTAAAAGGAAAGAGGTAGGCCAAAATGCTAATGTTGACATTCAAATATTAGGGTTTGGAATAGGAGGAATGGGTGTGATGTTTGTGGAATATTATTGAAATGTATCTAATGCTGAAAACGAATGAAATAAACTAACTACTAAATGCGAACTATTGAAATGCAAAGGATGTTTGAAAACACGTGATGATATGCAAAGAACTAAATTGAAGACAACACAAGACAAGATAGAATAGAAAATAAGGAGTGTACCTAGAAAATGGAAAAGGTTGGAGTGAAGACTGTAGATGTCCCAAAAATTCTACAAAATCTAACTTTTATGCCTGGCGGGACACTTGTGCCAAACTGGGCGACTTCGTCTAGTTTAGGGAAAATTCTGGAAAACTGCATAAGGGATTGTTTCAGCCAAAAGGGTATCTGGATCAGCAAAAATCTTTGAAAAACTTGCATAGTGGGACTAAGTCGCCACAACTGGGGGAAGTGTCCTTTTTCAATTTTCTGAAGATTCAAAGAGGGAATTTGTAGTCCTCGGTTTGCACTTCTGCTCCTGGTAATTTCCCAGATCTAGAACTACAAAACTTGTCCAGTAGGTGTTCTCCAAGCTCCAATTAGGGTTTTTTCAACCTTGAAGGCTTTGACACTTTGATGAAAACACTTCTAAGCCTACTCTTTGATAAATCTACAAATAACACTTGCAAATCACACAAAGAGAGAAAGAAATGTTGAATGTTAGGGCATGGGGGTTTGCCTTGGTCAAACCCCTTTTGAGTAATTAAACCAAATGAAGATAGAAATGTAATGAAGCTTGAATTTGAGACAATGGAACTAGTACCTTTTCCATGGAGATAGATCTTGAATTGTTGCAACAATGGTTAAAGGTTCAACCCTTAAATGCTTCAGAAAAATATCTTGATGATTTAGAATACCAAAACCCTAGCTTGCTTGAGAAGAAGGTTGAATGAGAGATGAGTGAATGAGTGAGGAAGATAGATTTCTTACTAGATTAGGGTTGAAAATGAAGGAAAAACCCTTATTTGTACATGTTGCTCCCTAATTCCCTAAAAATAACATATCATAGGCTGACCTTAGGGTTTTAGAGAGACAAAATCTCGCAAGAATTTAAGATTAAATTTGATTTTATGCCACATGAAACTAAGTCACCCAAGGTGGAAACTTAGTCTACTTGGGAAAATTTGAGTGGTTGTTAGGATTTAAATGATGGTTAATGATGCTTGTCGAGATTGTCTTCCGAAACACACTTAAGTCAGGCCTAGAAGTGCATTAAGGGGTCATTTTATCATAAGAAAGGGTTGATTTAGTGATGACAAGCCTAGGAAAGTGTGAAAATGTGTTACAACACTATACAACACTTTGAAACAAGGCTTGGAAAGGGGTAAAAAGAGGTCCAAATCCATAGGAAAGGCCCAAAATAAGTGAAAAGTGTCAAGGCTACACTTTTTTGCGACATAATTCTATAATTTTGTTCTTATTTATTACTTTTGGTGAATGCACATCATCCAAAAATGTTGTATCTCTTTCTCCAAACCTTTCATGCATTTGAACATTTATTTTCTAAAGAGTATTTTGATATGTTAGATGAAGCACTTAATCATTTTTTAGAATTATCTTGTTCTAATCATTATATTTCTTATTCTCCATCAGAATTTTTGTATTTAGACAATTGTTTTAAAATTTATATTGAATCTATTAACACGATTTTTTTCTCCAGTGTTCTTAGAAATCCTAACAGACCAATAATCTATGTTAATGGAGAAAACCCAAAATCAAAAAAAGTAATAACTATTAATGGAGACCCTTCTACAAAATAACATTCAAATTATTTCTTACATCTTGCTAAATATATCACTTCTAAAGTGCCTATGACTATTGAATATACCTTAGTAGCCCACACTTATAATACTCAAATAAATTTTTGAAGAATGCCAATATTCCAACATCTCTTCCATCTCCTAGACCTATTCTTCCTTTTACATCTAAACCTATCTCAAAATCCCCATGTGAGTATGATATTATTAAGAAAATTCATGTTCCTCTCACTAAGATCTCTCTCTAGGATCTTATTCAAACTTCTCTTGTTTATCATGGTATCATTAAGAAGCTTTACAAAAGATACTAGTGATTTCTTTTGCTAAGTTGAATGATGTAAGTGCTTTGATAGAATTTATTCATTCTGACACACCAAATATCACATTATATTAGCATGAGCTTCCTTCTCCTAAAGTACAAATTCAATCAAATTCGTTAATGATAATCATTGATATAAACATAATAGGTATTAGATGCTCTCATTGATTTGGTTCCAACTCTTAATATTTGTGGTGTAGATCTATTACCTCACCTTAATATCGATACTAATTCTCTTATTGTTACATCTTTATCTATTCATTGATTTGATAATGTTGGTCGACAAGATCTAGGTACAATAATATTACCTTTGAGCATAGGACCTATTACCTTACCTACCCTGGTATACGTTATGCTAGACACTTTACCATATAATATTTTTTTAGGTATGGATCCATGCTATGGGTGTTGTCCCATCTACCTTGCATCAGTATATTAAATTTTTTCATAATAATAATTTATTACAATAAAGGCTGACCTTGATTCCTTTTACTATTGTCAATTGGTTGAAGCTATTCAATCTTCAAATCCTCCTAATTTTAAGATTTGTATTCCTTCATTATCTCTTAAAACTATAATGTAATCATCAACTCCTTCTAATGATGGCCCTATTATTCCTTCGTTTTTTAATGATAATACATGTTGTGGTGATGATTGGGGTTCATTAGACTTTACATCATCCTTTGTAGGAGAATATAAAGTCAACCCAACTCACTTTTACATCCCAAAAATTTAATTGACATATCTTATGGAATATGAAATACCATTTGTTTCACAAGATGATGGAAATGAAAAATGTAATTGCACTTCTTATATTGACTATGCCACTAATTTTGATCCTCTTTGAGGATTTAAATCACGTTATGGATTAGGATTTAATATTCTCTCTAAAACAAGTTATAAAGGTAATAGTTGTGGTCGTAAAGAGCAAGGTATCAAGATTCTATTGGATCCAAATACACACAACTATAATGCAGGCCTTGGATACCACCCTTCTACTTCTAAATCAAAACATTGGTTAAATATAAATATGATCTTTGTAATTCCTTCCTCAGTTACTCCTATGCATCCAAAACTTATCTTAGATAGTGTAGTACTTTATTCCCCCTATAGATTATTTTTCTTTGGATGAATCTCTAGTTATTTTTTAGGGGTATATTCAAATCCACCTTCTTATTATTATGTTCATAGATTCCCATATTTCTCGAATTATCAAGCTTATTTAGATGAATCCATCAGGACTTTAAATAATAAAACTACTCTTTCTAACACTAATGAAAACTTTACAATTCATGATCCTTTAGATCATAGTACACTCCTTGTTGGAGATGCTATCATCCCTATGGATCCTTCTTCTTTTGATAAAATGATTCAAAACATCGAATTCCTTTCTTCTAAAGAATACAAGTTATATTCTATTTTTTTTTATTCTTATTCAAATATTTTTCTTGGTCACATGAGGATACGCTCAATATTGACCTTCCATTTTGGCCCATAATATATTGTGTTATATCCCAATTCTAATCTTGTTAAAAAAAATCAAAAGATGCATCCCAAGGTTGCTCTAATGGTCAGGACTGAGGTAGTGAAGCTCTTAATGGCTACATTTATGCATCCCATTTACTATTCATCTTAGATTTGGAATATTGTTATTATCACTTAAACTGATGGTCATATTCTTGTATGCATCAATTTTTGTCTTAAACAAAGCTTCTCTTAAGGATGATTTTCTACTTCCTAATATAGATATGATTGTAGAATTGACAACAAGCCATGAAATATTGTCTTTCATGGATTGCTTCTCAAGATATAATCAGATTCTTATTAATTCATAATATCAATTTAAAACAACTTTCACTACCCCCTAGGTTACTTTTTGTTATGTAGTCATGTTGTTTGGATTAAGAATGTTGGTACAACTTACCAATATGTTATGACTCTAATTTTTCATGATTTTATTCATCAAATTCTAGAATATTATGTCAATGAAGTCTTGGCTAAGTCTATAACTCATCAATATCATGTTAATAATCTTTTTCTTATCTTTGAATGACTTTGACTCTATAAAATGAGACTAAATCCTCTTAAGTGTGTCTTTGGTGTAAACACTGGTAAATTTTTAAGAATTATAGTTTCTAATAATGGAATTGAATTTGATACTTATAAGATAGATGTAATTGTAAGCATGCCTCCACCTAAAAATATTTCACAACTTCATAAACTTTAGGGGAAAATTTAGGCAATTCAAATATTTATTTCTCAATTGGTTGATCATACCCTTCCTTTAGAGGTCTCTTAAATAAAATGTACACTTTAAATAGGATGGGAATTCCCAAGATGATTTTGACTCAATCAAGATCTACTTGGCTAATCCTCCCAATTTGATGCTAGTTGTACAAGGTCGACATTTTTTCTTTATACTTCAACATCATCTCATGCTTTAGTAGCTTTACTTGTACAACATGATGATGATGGTATGGAGAGAGCAGTGTATTACCTTTTTTGTACCTTAGTTGATTATAAAAATAGGTAGTTTGTTTTAGAGAAATAGTTTATTTCTCTTTTTTTTGCAACATAGACGCTAAGACATTACCTCCATGCAAAAACTCATGCCATTGTCAAGTTTGATCCTCTTAAACATTTATCATCCAAAATTGATCTCTCATAAAGACTACTTAAGTGAGTGATGTTACTATCTAAGTTTCACTTTAAATTTGTCTCTCAAAAATCAATAAAAGGACAAGTTTTGACCGACCAATTAGTTGGCACACCTTCACCTTATTCTTTTTCTAGCTTAGATGCTTTTCCTAAAAAAAAAACTTTCTATACAAGATTAATCTTCATGGAAAATGTGTTTTGATCGATCAAGGTGTTGATTTGGTTATGGAGTGAAGGTAATTATACTTTCACCCTCCAGTAAACCAATCCCTTTATCCTTTCATTTATAATTTTCTTGCACAAATAATATTCCTAAGTACAATCCCTTATTACTAGCTTACGTGTCGTGTTATCATTAAACATAAAAAATATTCAAATCTATGGTGATTCTCAATTAATAATCAATCAAATTATAGTAATTTACCAAGATAAACAATATAAATTATCTAAAATAATTATTTATACTTATCTTTATTGAAAACTCTCTCATTCACTCTTAACACCATCCCGCTGGAAGATAATTGTCATTTAGATGCAATGACAAGTGCAACCTCCCTTGTTCCCTTTGATGACACAACAAATGAGTATCACTTTGTGATCCACTTAATCTCTTTGCTTTCTATTGTCAAAAACTCAACTCCTATTAGTCTACTTTGTGCCAATGTAGGCTCTAGTGAATGATACTCTCACCTTTACAATTATTTAAAATATGGAATTGTTCCTAGCGAAATTTCTAAGAATGCTTACATTCGTATTTGAAAGTTTGCAGCATGTTACATATACTATCTGATGCAAGAGAATCCAGGGTGTAAAAGAAATCTTGCATCACCCAAAAATAATCTTTTGTTTTAATTTCCAATAAAGGCTTATGTGGGAATTTAATTATTTTAAATTTCCAAATATTATAATTTATTTCCTATGTGAGTATGTAATTGTAATTTTGATGGGTATTTACTCCGATAAGTGTTATAAAGGCATAAAAAGGGGGAATATTCTCTTTGGGCATCACATTTCTTGGTGGGGACCACTTTCTAAGCATGCTCTTACATATTGAATCATATGATTTGCATGCATTTTCATGTTGGGCCACCAACTTTGCATGTTGGTGCATGTTTATATTTAGAGTCGTCAAAGTTGTCAGGGAGTTATGCAGATTCTAGAATTGACTAAATTTGATTGGCCATGAGTTAGGGGCCCATGTGAGGGTCATGTGAGAATTTAGTAATTTTAATTATTCTATCATCTCTCCTCAATGTGGGCATGGGTTTTCAAAGGAGGTTTTTTGCAGTTTGTTTTGGAAACCATAGTGGTTTTTTCATTTAAAAACTTTTATATTATGACACCTTGTCATTTCAAGAAGAGGTTTTGGAGTTTTTGCAGGTTGATATGGGGAGATGCTACAGGATTTTGAGGAGGATGTATGACTCCATGATTGCATATTTTTGCATATAGAAATGCCATCTGTGAAGGGGTCTTGTGAGTTTCCATGTTTGTAATCCATTTCAATTTCAAATAATTTGATATGTGTTGTTGCCTTCTTGCAATTTTTTGTGTGGTTGTTTGTTTCAAATTTGGGGGTGCAATTATTGGAGAAGGAGACCAAGACTTCATGTTTTTGCAATTTTAAATGTGTTTGAACAACAAAAAATAGACTTTGAGGTTGCAAGTTTATTGCAATAGGGACCTCATTGAAGATTGCAGATTGAAGGAGCTAGAAGCTACAAGAAGGGGATAGATTCAAGGAGGTCAATTTGAGATTGATATTTTCTATTTTTAAGAGACTTATATCAGTCATATTTTAGTTTTGTAATGGTTTCCATCAGCCTATATGGATGCAAACAAACTGATTTCATATTTACTATGTTTTACATGTAGTTTCATGATATTTTGAATAAGAAATCGTAGTTACTTCTTGTAGATTTATGAGTTTTTTCAAACCATTTATAAGTTGCTCTTTCAGATTGTTGGGATTTTTTTATTGAGGTTTGGATCCTTCTACATAAACATCTACTATTATTTATCTAATATCTTACAACGATCTCCTGCTTTGTTGTTTAACTAATTCTAAATACCCCTTTCCCTCCAAGAAGTTCAATCGAGCTTTGGGGGTGGGAATTTTGGTGGTAGATCCTTAGTTCAAAATATACTGAGAATGAGATACTATTGGGAAAATATGGAACACTATTCCTTTTCTTTTGTCAAGAAACTCCCTCAACAACAAAGTAATCTAATCAAAGCTCCAATGCAGGAACTTCATGCTTAAGAATATCCTTGGCCATTTTCCCTATGGGGCTCAGATATCATAGGAAAATTTCTCCACCTTCATCTCAAGAACATACATTCATTATTACAACTACAAATTACTTTATGAAGTGGGTGGAAGATATTCCACTTTTATCCAATATGTCTGAAGCAATCTATAAATTTATCCTATAGAATATTTTTCTCATTTTGGATTTCCTTGCATTTTTGTTTAAAACAATGGTACATCATTAAAGAATAAATAAGTGAAGAAATTCTTAAAGAAATTTCATATTCCACGTCATTTTTCTACGCCTTATTATCCATAGTCCAATGGTCAAGTTAAGGCTTCTAATAAAACTATAGAATAAATTCAATATTATTCATCATTGTATTTAATTAAATAAATCTACATAATTTTTTTGATTAAATCAATGATAGAATTTAATTATTCATTAATATCTTATCATATAACCATGAAAAATCAAATCATGTGCATAAAAATCATAACAATGTCTTATATATATAAATACAATGTCTATGTAAAAATGTGATCACCACTATGACAAAATATGGTGTATACACATCAAAATATAATATATATCTACATCATAGGGAATGATTCCTTGAACCCTTTGGGGTTGGTGGATCATTTGGCTAAGTAAGTGGTTGTCTAATAGAAGCTATAAAATATGAGAACATCCTAGATACACTTCATGATACAACTCACATGCCTCTAATCTTGCTCCTCAATTTGAAAACATCCTCCCTAAGGGAACCCTCTCGCTCTTGCATAATGACCATATCATCCATGATTTTTCACACTCGAGGATGATCAAAATCAACAGCAAAAACTATTTGGGTTCTCTCTAAGTCTCCTCAAAGTTGCTTGGCATGGCTTTGTATAGCATCATGCACTAACTCAGTACTCTATACTCTCATCATTGTCAAGTCCCTCACTAATGTGAGTGCATATACCTCTACTACTCTTTGATCTCACCCCATTGTTATAGCCATAAGTTGTGCACCCTACATCTCTCGCATCCATGGGCCTCCTCATAAGTAGCCCTAAGCTACACAAAGGGATCAAAGATCTCCATGTGGTGACCAATAGTTTGTACCCTTATGTGACTCTGACATCATCCACATCCAAAGAAATATGATCATCCTCTCCCTCCTTGATTGTGTTTCTCAATGTGACCTTGATGATGGTGGGACAAGGGAGGTCTACCACTCTAACAATATTGCAATGTGAATGTATGTAGGTGCGTATTCATGACAACACCTAATATACTAAACCAAACTTCCTCATCACTCACCTGTAGTAAAATGACATGATGATATAGTCATAGCAACCAAAAAATAGACGATCTTGCTAAATGCAATCCATTTTTTTAACAAAATTTTCCCATGATCTCATGCCTCTACATGGATGCCATATAATCTCTATATTGCATAAGCAATAAAAATTTATCTCCAAAAAATTAAATCTCCAAATATCCAATCTAGGACTACCAAGTATGTTTGTGCTTGTGGTGCATCTAATGATATATCTTGGGTAGTCAACAACTATCGTGTAAGTGATATTCTTGAATTTTCATACCTGAAGTAAGGTGCATGTCATGAGGCTCTACCCCTCATGATGAAAAAATCTTCCAAGTTCATAGTAAAGATGAGCAAGTATAATTCACCCCCACTAAAATATAGTCTACCAATCCTCCATGGCTTTAAATGTGTGCATGGGGCCTCCATGCAAGTGAGGGCCTCATCCATCAATAGCCACTCTCATGGCTACAATAAAAATCAATATCCTCCTAATTAGGGGAAGAGGTGTAGACACTTAAAAATGTCCTAAATGGTATCATACACTCGAATTAGGTATGTTAACATCATTTCATCCTGAAACCCATCCTCTTTTTGCTTAATTGATTAAATTAGCATATATCTTTAATTAATTACCTCGTTTGCATCTATTAACTTCATTAATTTAATTAGGTTAATTCTGCCCTTTTTATTCTAACATTTCATCTCATTAAATTAAATTATTTAATTTAAAATCCTAAATCTTCTTATTTAATTAAATAACTCTAAGTTATTTAATTTAAATGTCCTCACCTTTTCTACTTTTCATTAAATCACTTTATTCAATGAATATCATCTAATTCTTCTAATCCCCTAATTGTACAATTTACATTGTTTAATTATCAATCACCTAATTAAATGTAATTCCCCCCACTTGCAAGGGAATATTCCTCCTTTACACATTCCTCCAAATGGAATATTCCTTCCCCTTTTGAACATTAAAAGTTTGTTTTAATTTTCTAATTATCCTTTTCCCTCACCCATGAGAATATTCCAAAGAATATTCTCTCTCCTCATTTGAAAAAGGGAATATTCTTACTTAGCTTCATATGCAAGTTAACTTACAACTTCTTGTGCAAGTTAACTTATGACCTCTTGTACAAGTCAAAAGTGTGTTTGTTTGAAGGAATATTAACCCTTTATTAAAATCTCATCTTTCATTCTCAACCCTTGATGGGAATCCATGATCCATGCCCCCAACTTCTTCCATCCTTGACCATTGATTAACCTTTTTGATCTCAACCCTCAATTTCTCATTTTATCTCCTATAAATAGGTCACTATTTGGAGACAAATGGATCCATCTTTTAACATCAGACTTATGCTATTAAATCACTCACACTCACACTCATATTTAACACACATTTAGCATCTTTTTTAGTTTATTTTAATTGCATTAATTAGCTTTAAGCTTCCATTAATGACTTCCATGATCACATAATACATCCATTTAGCTTGTTTATCAATTAGGGTTTGTATTTTTTTGTTTAAAATCCATTTAGAATTAGCTTAGCATTTGTACATTTTCATCATTTTATCATAAAATCATGTTAAATTAACTTGCATCATACTCATTTAGATTAAAATCATGTTTTCATACACATCTCACAATCATTCCATCAGTTTTCTTCAATAAAAATTACTGGAACAAGCTCATTTTTCCACAAGATTGGGAAAGGGTCATCGTTCCACATCAATGCGACACCACTCCCACCATGGGATATGTTTCAATGGATTATAGTAGTCATTTTTAAAGTTTTGATAGTTTAGCATGCTTGGTTTTAATGGATGCTTGGTTTAATTTACACTTGATTGATCCTATTGAGATTGATGTTAGTGGCTTCATTATGCTTTGATTCTTCATGGATCAAGTGTAATTGGCCCATGCTAATCCATCGATCACATTCTAGTGCTAGAAGGAGGGCTTAACCGATCAAATTTGATCAATTTCTATCTCAAATTCCATTTTTTTTAATTCTTGTAGGATACAAAAAAGCCCAAAGGAATTTTAGCAACGCCTTTGTTGGGCATCACCATACAGTGATGTTATTTTCATCAGAAACAATGATGCCTATTTAATATCCCGACACTGATTAAACTAAACAATGACGCTGAATACTTTTAGAGGTATCAAAATTTGTAAATTTCTACGCTCCAAAATAGCGATGCTATCATCGTCACTGGACTTCTGCAAAGCGATGCCCAAATTCACCAGAGTGACGCTCATATGATTTATAGTGATGCTATCATGAACAAAGATGCCCTTCTTTGGTAAGAAAAATGGTGATCAATTTTCAGCATGTGCTTTAAATTTTTTTCATTTGATCACTAACATGCCTTTGGCTTTGTTCTAGTTTTTAGGCTAACTAGGTTTTGCAGGTTGGACAATAAAAACTTGAAGTGAAGAAGCATCCTTTTCTTAAAATCTTATAATTGTAACAATTTTTTTGACACTTTTGGGGAAATTATAACCCATTTATCATGCTTTTCATTTTATGCTTTAGGACCACACTAGTTTTCAATTGGGTTTTAAAAAGAATGCTCAAATGGGATTAAAATTGAATCCTCATTTCATCATTTTACTTTGGGTTTAAAATTGAACAATACAACTTAACACTTTGTTTAGTGCATAAAATAAACCCATCTCTGCTTTAGGGGTTAAAATTGATGATTGTTTGCTATATTTTGTGATTTACATCTTTGTTATTGAATGTGTATGCACTTCTCTTGTGCCACTCGACGATCTTGAGAATTAGAAACATTCCTTGGCATTTTGTATAATCACCCACATCTTTCAATTTGGATTAAAAATGAACCCCATACTAGTGTAGGGAAAAGGTGTGGTGTTTTTTCTCTCCTTGCTTCATGCAAACTATGAGATTGAACTACAAATGTACTTCCTTTCCTTTGTTTATCTTTAGAGGGCCTACCTACCCACTTCGAAAGGAGGGAACAACCCAAACAGTAATGAGTTGAAGCCAAGCTCTTTCAAATCGCTATATAAAAATGTGTTTATGATGAAAGTCATAAACAATAGGTGTGGATGTGTCATACTGAAAATTTTCACTCTTATTATTTGTGTGATACATTAAAATCTCTTCTTAGGAAGATACTAGGAGGCCTCTTCATTGAAATAATCTTGAGCTAATCTTTCCACGTGTATGGCCACCTTGATTGAAAGCCCTTACTATGAACCAATTGTTTAGAAGCCAAAAAAAATTATGCTTGTTGGTGTAGGAATGGTCGTTCTGAATCCGCCCCACATTTTACTATTCAATTGTTGAAATAAAAAAATCCTTAGGATCTTCGGATCTTCAGGATTTGAGATTTGGTGGTCCCGAGAAGTGTGTGCCGCAGAGGGGAGCCAGTGTCACCAAATCTCTAGTTGTTCACTTTATTTTAGTGTTTGGATAAATCCAAGTGGGGATTCAATGAGTAGTATCTTCTAAACCTATGGTGGTAAATTCTTGTGAGTGATTTTAATACTTTGTTGGTTCCAAAACATTGCAAACAAATATTCGCAATCTTCCTCAAAATTTCAAACCCTTTTGTTTAAGTATGGATACTTCTTGAAAAAACCTTGATATTAATGCTTGTCCTAAGAATTCATTATTAGAGACTTCTAGGTATTTTGGTTTATATCTCAATCCATATCTCCCAAAGTTAACATAGGCAATATGGCTTGAATTCCATCCTTTTCAAAAAATGGACCTTGTGAAATTTATGATGTTTTTCGACATAGAAATTTAGTTTGAAAACTTAATCAAGACAGTTTTTGTGGCAAAAGAAACTCACTTAAACAAGATAACTTGACACATTGAACCCCACATGACCATTTGGTGATTGATCTCTCCTGTTGAACAACCCGACCTTACACCTGCTATCATTCAACCAAACTTTGAACTCATTGAGGGAGAAAAAACTTATATAATTAGTAATTTTGAGAAGCTTCACTTTTGAAACAAAGGAAACATCCATTCAGTGGAGAAACACAACAAACATCTTAGAAAAAGAAGAGAAACAAACCAATATTGAAGTTGGAAGGCCCATATTACCACCACCCACATGACAATAAATATATTCTTTTTTTATGATCTTAACTTCTCTAAATGATCTCATGAAAAAAACAAAATTCCCAAGAGAAGGTCTACATGCCATCATTTCAAACTTAGACATCATAGTCCAAAAGCTTTCAAAAGTCACCTTGTAGCTCTTTATCAAAATAGAACCATGTTGGTATACAACTTCTACAAATGTGTTTCAAGGAACAATCTAGACTTGTATGCATTCTTTTATAGTCAAAACCCTAGTCTTTTTCACAATCTTGAACATATCTAAATCGTTGGGTCTATAGGATTTGGAAAATTTAGAGTTCTAGCATGTTTCTCACTACCTTGGTCTTATCAAACAAAGGTTCACTCTAGTTCAACATTGGGTCAAATATTTCATCCACCACTTCATCAAATTTCATCCTTCACGTCATCAAAGTTTGCAAAAAATTTGAGTACACCAACACTTTTGGACTTAAACATCTATCAAACCAACCCTTAACTTAGCTACTTTGTATGTGAAATGTATCCTTTTCCATGCACTTAGTTAAGTTAGTTATCATCTTTCAACTAGTTTATCTTGAACGTCATGAGTCTACCCTAAATATTTCCAAGTTCATAAACATCCTTTATCCCAACATCACAACATCAAACCTAAGTCAAAAGTGTTGTCCCAAAAACGTTTGTAAAGATCACTTCCCACATCATTCACCTTTTCATCTCCCACTATCATCATTACTCCCAAAATACTTAGAGTATCCCTTTTACCTAGATTTGAGTCAACTATAGAGTTCAAACATTATAAATATCAACATAACTCTCCCATAGGTAACCAAAAATTTATGGTAAAGACAAGATCACAACACAAGAAAATCATGGAGAAAACCAAAGTCACATTCACGTCAAGTGATCCCAATCCCTTGGAATTCAATCCAAGAAGTCAAGTGACCCCATCACAACAACCCTCATCTCCATCAGGACTGTATGAGAATGAAGACGTTACAAACAACCCATTTGGACTTACTAAGGAAGAAATCATGGAGTACAAACAAGAACATCAAGCCTTAGAGAACGTTTATCTTGTTTCCCCATCTTTTGTTGCACAACCTTTGACACAAGGCTTAACAAATCCATCACTAGGGCTAAATCAAACATCCACTCCTAGTATTACAACTAGTCTTGCCAAATACTTTGGTCTAACTCTTCCATTTGAAAGAAATACAATTGTGGGTACTCTCAACACCAATCCATCCACTAGTTGGACACCAACATTTGGTGCTTCTACCATTCCCAAACACCCCCAACATCAAAATCAATCACTTACACTTCATGATTCCATGACAACATCAACATATTGAGGGTATCCATCTTCCTCCATCCCCAAAAGTACCACAAGTGTGCCCAACATCTCACAAGGAACTATAGGCCAAATATCTCAAATCAACTCATAAGGGCATGTCAACACCCTAACATAAAGTCAACCTTTAACAAAAATAGGGACATCTTTATCCAATCCCCCAATTGGTTTGTTTATACCTTTATTTTCACAAAACACATTCATCCCATCCATCATCAAGGCGAATCAAAACAATCCCTTGGTCACGAATTCCATCAACCAAAGTAATACCTTGTCCACATCCCTAGCGAAAGAAAATCCTCAAGACATTGGAAAAGGGAACCTTTTCAATCAATGGACTCAAGGTCCTAGTGTGTCATTACCATCACAAAAATCTAATGGCACCATCCTCATCTTTCCCCACGGTCCCTATTACCATGCAAAATAAAATGGGACCTCAAACGTACAGTCCTCCATCTCAATCCACCATCTTCCAAGGAATGTTAAATCAAGGGAATCCCCAACCTCTCATTAACAATATGCTACCCACTCAAAACATCAACACCCAAAATCTGTCACAAATATCCCAACAACCAATTGATCCTACATTGCAAGAACATGCCTTAGCTTTACAGGAAGCATAACAAGCTTACCAGCAAGTCGTCCAAAAACAAAAACAACAACAAGAAGCCTTATCAACACAACAAGAAGAAGAAGAAGCAACCTTAGTAGCTCTAGAAACACATCAACAACAACAAGCAACCTTAGCAGCTCTAGCAACAAAACAACAACAAGAAGCCTTAGTAGCTCTAGCAACACAACAACAACAACAACAATAGAAAGACCAACAAGCAGCCTTAGTAGCACAACAACAAGAAGAAGAAGCAACCTTAGTAGCTCTAGAAACACATCAACAACAACAAGCAACATTAGCAGCTCTAGCAACAAAACAACAACAAGAAGCCTTAGCAGCTCTAGCAACACAACAACAACAACAATAGAAAGACCAACAAGCAGCCTTAGCAGCACAACAACAACAACAATAAATCCTAGCAACACATCAACAACAACAAGCCCAACAAGCGGCCCTTTTGGCTCAACAACAACAACAAGCCTTACTAGATCAACAATATGCCCAACAAAAACAACAAATTTCATACTATAATCCTCAACTGAACATCGTCAATATAAATACATCAGGAACATATACATCAACACTGCAATCACCTTCATAAAATCCCAAATTGCCATACACACTATACAACACCTTATCATATTAGAATACAACCCATCCTCCATCCCACAATACACAATGTATGTTCCTCCACCAAACCTGCAAGATGATCTAGCATCACAATTTAAGGTGTTATAGCAAGAAATGCAAGACCTTCAGATGGGCAAGAAAAAGAAACCCCATACACAGAACTTATGTCCATATCCATTTGATCGAAACATCTCAATGGTACCATTCCCTTTAGGATTTGAAATCCCCAAATTCGATAAATACAAAGGGAGAGGAAGTCCTGTGGAACATGTCAAAGAGTTCAACATCATGTGTATGGAGGTGTCTTATAATGATTCTTATTTAATGTGCCTCTTCCCTCAAAGTTTAACAGGTCCTGCAATGGATTGGTTTTCTCAACTGCCTCCCACTATCAAAAAATTTCAAGAAATCACCGATAAATTCATAGAACACTTCTCCTTTAATCTTGACATGGATGCAAGTCTAGAATAGTTGTGCACTTTCAAACAAAACAAAGGAGAATCTTTCACCAATTTCTTGTAGCAGTGGAGACAAAGAGCTAGTAAGAGAAAATAGCCCCTTCCCAATGAACAACAAGTGGGGATCATCATAGTAAACCTAGATCCTAATCTATCCTTCCACTTGAAAATGCAGTGCATCACATCTTATGATGATTTTTTCCCTAGAGCCCTTAACATCGAGAGAGCTCTAATCTCATAGGGGAATACTCAAGCTTACAACTGTCCATCAACCAATTCAAATGGAAAGCCTCATGTCTGGGCTAAGAATAAAAATGTAACAAATGATGGCATGGTAGATTCTAAGGTAATCCTAAGTGCTCCTAGACCAAACAACAATCAAGTTGCTAACATTCAACCAACTATGCAATAAACAACACCTCCTCAACACAATCAAATTAATAACATTGAAATGAAACAAAGATGAACCCATAACAAGAATAACTATCCAAAAAAAAAGTATACACATTTATTTGAACCTATCAAAACCATCATGAACAAGTTGGTCAAATCAAACCTGATAATGTTGCCTAACTTTGAAAACTACCAAGAACCATAGGAGAAGCCATCTTGGTACAATGAGAACAATCTTTAAGATTTTCACAAAATCAAAGGACACAAAATGACAAACTGTCTAAGGCTCAAAAATATTATCCAGGACCTTATATAAAATGACACCATATCTATTGAAGTACCAGGTGGGAATCAGGATCTTAAGATATGCAAGAAACCTATGCTAGATCATAGCAAAGGGAACAACAACGAAAAAGCTAAGGATTACACAAACGTGCAACATACCTATTCCAACATAGTTTCTTCTTGTGACAACACCATTACTATTGTCACCATCAAAGGCCCTAGTGTGGAGTGTGGAGTCACCGCATGACATGGAAAAGTCACCATCCAAGGAGTCTCATCTCAATCTAGGGCACAACCTACTTCACCAACATCAAACCCCAGTAAGTACAATCTCCTAGATCAACTTAAGAAGACCCCTGCGCACATTATCAATCTTAAACTATTAAGGCTATCCCCCGCACATAGGGAAATATTAGAGAAAGCTTTATTAGAGTCATTTGTCCCTAAGGATATTGATACAAATCAATTTCAAGATATGGTAGGGCATATCGCTAATCATCTTCTCACCTTATCGAAACAAGACCTACCATCACAACCATCTCATAACCGAGCCTTACACCTTGAGGTCGCTAATCATCTTCTCGTTATTCATCTTCTCACCTTCTCGAAACAAGACCTTCCATCACAACCATCTCATAACCGATCCTTACACCTTGAGGTCGTTATTCATAATAAAAATTTCAAAAGAGTCTTAGTAGATGGAGGTTCTGGTCTAAACATTTGTACCCTTCAGTTGATCAAGAACTTGGGCTATACAGAGGATACTATTGAGAAAGAAAAGAGTACTACCATTAGATCATATAATGATCAAGAGTGGGTATCACAAGGTATCATTGCACTACCCATCCAAGTAGGACCTATCATTGAAAAAAAACATGCCAAGTGTTAGACCTTGATCTTCCCTACAAAATTCTACTTGGTCGACCATGGATCCATGCCTTAAAATTTGTAGCCTCAACCTATCATCAATGTGTAAATTTTCCTTTCGAGGGTAGAGAAATTACCATCCATGGAGATCCTAAACCTTTTTACTATTGCAAGAACCTTGAGGCCAAGTTATATAAGATCCCCCAAATACCCAAGAATGACGAAGGACCTACACCTTATTCCTCATATTTTGACCCATCATCCCTTGCATCTACCTTAGAAACAAAAAACACCCATTATGCAAAAAATTCCTGATATCAAAGCAGTGATCCAAGATGATGGTTGTGGAAACTATAAGCTAATGAAGAGTACCTTTGTCTTGGGAGAGCTACCTCTTTCTCCTCGATCCCATGGGAAACCCACATCTAGCAACAAAGAGCCCAAAACAATCAAGATGGAAGCTACTACCTTTACCAAGTGGGGGGATTTGAACCAATAAGATGTCAATGAGGAGGATGTCTCAAAGCTGCTATATCAAGATGAGTGACCCGTCCCTATTCTTCCAATGGAAGATGACAATAAAGGCTTACAACTAATGAAAGGATGAGGCTATAACAAGAATGAGAAGCTAGAACAAAATGATAATGGTTTTCTAAAACCCATCATTCCTAAGAAACGTCTAAAGAATCTAGGCCTAGGTTGTACTACTAGCAAAGTTACCCTTATTGCAAAAGGTACTTCTGCTAAAAGGGTCAAGGCTTCCTCTTGGTTACCAACATCCCATGATACCACCTTAGAGGACTTCCCCCTTGATATTTCTGAACTATTTGAGAAAAAATCCCTCTTCATGATATTCATAACATCCTTTCCTCTGAGCAATCAACCGACTGAACTATGCCTAGTATACCCACAACACATTGACTTGGACCAACAAGGACCACCAATTCTAGATTTATTCAAAAACAATGAAGCAATCTCAGAATTCATGGGACTTTAGGATAACTTATCATGGGAAGATCACAAAGCAGGTTTTGACATAGAGCTAGAGACAGGGGCATACTATGGGGAGACAATTGAATCCTTCAGCCACAAAATTGATGAAATGCAAATAATGCGCAAATCTTTAAGTGAAAACCACACTATGGCACTTTTTGATCCTAAAATAGTAGAAAGAAAGAACGTATATGAGGCTGAAAACCTCTCTAAGGAACCTAAGGATGAGGGATTCAATCTCCCCTTAGTGCAATACATCTAGAGAAATCAGTCGTGCTATCAAAAAAGGCCACTCCAGTCAATGTGGGAATAGAGGAAGCACCCGAGATCACTTTCTATGTTGAATCCTTGTTGGATGAAGAATAAAAAAACCTAGCAGAGTTCCTAAAAGAACGAAGAGAAAAATTTGCATGGTCATACACAAATATGCCAGGGCTTGATCTTGAAGTAGTTGTGCATCATTTAGCAGTCTATCCTGAATCCAAACCAGTAAAGAAGAAATTAAGGAAGTTTCATCCTCAAATAACACTCTTGGTGAAACTTGAGTTACAAAATCTTTTTGATGGTTGATTTATCCGACTGATAGATTATCCTGAGTGGGTTTCAAACTTGGTACTAGTCTCCAAACCCACTAGGGGCATCAAAATATGCACAGATTTCAGAGACTTAAACAAAGCATGCCCGAAGGATGATTTCCATCTTCCTAACATTGACCTCATTTTAGAGCTAATAGCTAGGCATGAAATGTTGTCACTCATGGATGGATGGTTTTTCAGGCTACAATCAAATCATGATTTCCAAGGAGGATCAACACAAAACTGCATTCACTTGTCCACGGGGAACCTATTGTTGGAACATGATGCCATTTGGGAAAAAAAATGTTGGAGCAACCTATCAAAGAGAAATGACCCTCATCTTTAATGACATGATCCAAAAAAGTTCAAAGATTATGTGGATGATATTTTGGAAAATTCAAGGAAAAGAAGTGAGCACATAGAAGTCTTGGGACCCATCTTTGACAGACTTGAAGAATACAAGGTAAGGCTAAATCCAAAAAAGTGTCTTTGGGGCTACATCAGGGAAATTTTTTGGCTATATCATCTCACAGAGAGGGATATAAATAGATCCAACAAAATTGAAAGCCATCCTAGACATGGAACCACCAAAAACATTGAAACAACTAAGATGGTTACAAGGAAGGTTGTAGTCCATTAGAAGGTTCATAGCACAACTATGAGATAAAATCCACCCTTTTTCACATCTCCTCCATAAAGGAATAGCTTACAGGTGGGATGAGAAGTGTGATAAATATTTCCAACAGATCAAGGACTACCTATTGACACCTCTAGTTCTCATGTTTCGATACCAAATAAACCATTG
Organism: Sequoiadendron giganteum; assembly: GCA_007115665.2. Lineage (NCBI taxonomy): Eukaryota > Viridiplantae > Streptophyta > Pinopsida > Cupressales > Cupressaceae > Sequoiadendron > Sequoiadendron giganteum. The sequence goes on from CM021104.1 coordinate 18,590,683, forward strand.
ATCATATGTATCTCAACAACATCTGCAACACTAGGAGCTCTTCTAGCACAACATGATGAAAACAGAAAAGAAAGAGTTATCTACTACATCAGTAGGACCTTGGTGGGTTACGAAATGAACTATTCATCCATTGAGAAATAATGTTTAGCAGTGGTTTTTACTTCACAAAATTTTAGACACTACATGCTATCACACCAAATTAAGCTCATTGCAAATATCAACCCATTTAAATATTTGTTATCTAAACCAATTCTCATTGGGTGAATGGCCAAATGGGTAATGATCTTAACTGAATTTGGCATAGATTATGTGGAACATAAGGCAATCAAAGGACAAGTGATCATAGACTAGCTAGTAGAGGCACCCATCTATGTAGAGAACCCATTGATATTTGAATTCCCTGATGAATTAGTGTTCCTTATCAATCTCACAGATCAATGAAAATGTACTTTGATGGATCGTTTACCCAACATGGATCAAGAGCGGGTATTCTCTTTATCACCCCTCAAGGTGATTGCATCCCAAATTCATATACGCTATCATTTATGTGTACTAACAACATTATTGAGTACGAAGCCCTAATCACGGGTCTAAGGATAGTAGTTCAATGACAGATACAAGAGATGAAAGTCTATGGAGACTCACAACTGGTTATCAACCAGGTCAATGACGACTACCAAACTAAGGAAGAGAAGCTTACTTCTTACAAAAAGATGGTAAAAATTCTCAAGGACCTTTTCATTGATATAAATTTTGAGCAAATTCCTCGCATGGACAACTGAGCTGCAGACACTATGACAACAATTGGATCATTGCTAGACATTCCTAACATCCTCCAATGCGAATTCTTGGTAAAACAACTTCTCGTACCAACTTTTGAAATCCCTGAATCTGAATTCATGTGTGTCATTGTTGGTCTTGGATCCCCATGGTATCATGACATATTCATCTACCGAAGCAGAGGAATCCTCCCATCTGATATCACCTCCAACCTTGAAAAGACCTTTATCAAGAAGGCATCCTGATTTGTGATCCTAGGTGGTGATAGCCTTTACCGTCAAAGCATCGAAGGACATTACTATGATTTCTTGACCAAGAGGAAGTTGTCTTTAACAAAATTTCAAGATGGCATATGTGGTTCCCATTCTATTGGTATGAATTTAGCTAAGAAATTGTTGAGGATGGGGTACTACTGGCCAACTATGGAAAGAGAAGCCCATCAATATGTACAAAAATGTGTCTAGTGTCAACAACATGGAGATCTAATTCATGCTCCAGCTTAAGAATTGCAACCAATGGTCACACCCTGGCCTTTCTTATAGTGGGGGTTTGACCTCATAGGAAAGATCACTCCAACCTAATCCAATGGCCATAAGTTTATTATAAATATAGACACTAAAAAATGTCTTGAAATATATCATACACTTGAATCAGGTATACTAACATCATTTCCTCCTAAAACCCATCCTCTTTTCGCTTAATTAATTAAATTACCCTAGATATTTAATTAATTGCATCATTTGCATCTGTTAACCAAATTCATCAAATCGAGTTAATTCACCCCCTTTCATGCTAACATTCCATCTTATCAAATTATATAAATCAAAGTATTTAATTTAATTCCATAAGTCTTCTTATTTAATTAGATAACCCTTAGTTATTTAATTAAATGTCATTTGACCTTTTCCCCATTCATTAAATCATTTAATTTTTAATGAATATCATTTTATTCTTCCAATTCCCCTAATTGCATGATTAAATCTTGTTTAATTAGCAATTATCTAATTAATCTAATTCCTCCCACTTGCAAGGGAATATTCCCTCCCCTTTTGCACAATTAAACTTTGTTTTAATTAGCAAAATATCCTTTTCCTCGCCCATGAATATTCCAAAGAATATTCTTTCTCCTCCAATCATTTAAAAAAGCGAATATTCTAACTTAACTTCAAATGCAAATTATCTTGTAACCTCTTGTCCAAGTTAACTTTTGATTTCTTATGCAAGACAAAAGTGTGCTTGTTTGGAAGGAATGAGAACCCTTGATTAAATCCCATATTGCATTCTCATCTATTGATGAGAATCCATGATCCATGCCTCCAACTTCTTCCATCCTCGACCGTTGATTATGTTTTTTGATTTCAACCCTCCATTTCTCATTTGTTTTCCTATAAATAGGTCACTATTTGGAGACAAATGGATCCATCTCTCAACATCAAACTTATGTTGTTGAAATCACTCACACTCACACTCATACTTTGCACACATTTAGCATATTTTTAGTTCATTTGTAGTTGCATAATAGTTTTAAGCTTCCATTCATCCATTTAGTTAAATAGATAATTAGGGTTTGAATAATTTAGCTTAAACTCACTTAGATTAGCTTCGAAATTTCATATCTACATATTTTAGCATAAAATCATGGTATAATAACTCTTGCATCATGTTCAATTGAACATAAATAATTTTTTCATCCATATATTACAATGGTTTCATCTTTTCTCTTCAATAGAATCGATTGAAACAAGCTCACTAGTCACAAGATTGGGAAAGGGTTGTTGTTCCACATCAACACGATACCAATTCCCCAATAAAATAAGTTTTAATGGATTAAATTAGGGGTTTCTAAAAGCTTTCATAGCTTAACTTATTAGGTTAATGGCTTCCATTTTATTTTACATTAGATGATTCTATTGGCACTAAGGTTTAGTGACTAAATTACACTTTGCATCCTCATGGATCAAGTGTGGTTAACCTGTGATAATCTATAAGTCACAATAACAGCCACTCAGTACTTTACCAAGTGGATCGAAGCCATCCCTATGACCTACATAATGAGGAAGAAAATTGCCAAGTTTATCCTAAATTACCTAATCTACCATTATGATGTTCCACAAACCCTTATCTTAGACAACGAAACACCCTTCAAAAATTAGGATGTGAAAGAGCTATGTCAAAGATTCAACATCCAACATCGATTATCTACCCCATATTATCCCCAAGGAAACAGTCAAGTTGAGGCTACAAACAAGACCATTTTGAAGATCCTAAAGAAAAGAGTCAATGAAGTTGGTCATGACTGACATCTATAGCTAAATCTTGCTCTTTGGGCCTATCGAACTAGTATCTGCACACCTATAGGTACAACCCCTTTCTCCTTGGTCTACAGATCAAAAATGATCTTTCCTATTGAGGTTGAGCTTCCATCACTATGAGTGTCACTACATAACCTAATCACTAATGAAGAATACAAAGTATCCCGACTAAATAAGCTAGAATTCTTGGATGAGCATCATCTTGACACCCTTAATCACTTACAAGTATATCAAAATCGACTAAAATGGAGCTATAACAAGAAGATCAAATGTTGGTATTTACAAGTAGGGGATCTTTTCCTAAAGAAGAATTAGAAGAATCTTCCAAATCAGGACAATAAAGGAAAGTTTAAGCCTAACTGGTTTCCTGGTCCCTTTTTCATCATAGCAAGCTATGGATCGGGAGCATATCAATTGTCAACACCTAAAGGAGAACCCTTGCAGGAACTGACTAACAACTTGCATCTTAAAAAGTTTTATGCCTAGTCTTGAAGGGTATACAATTGAAAATATAAAAAAATATAAAAAATAAAAACCCAAAAAAAAGAGAAAAAATATTGAAAAAAGTAAAGAACAAAATTATCCTCTAGTGAAAACCAGTTCGATGGTGCTTTGGGTAAGTACCTTGGTGAAAACTTGGAAAACAGGCACCTTGCATAAATAAATCACCTCCATCTACCTTTGTCTCTTTATCTTATCATTCTCGGCATGACATCCATTCATCACATCGTCCATCATCCTATTTATTCTATCACCCATCCATAACCATATCATAGCTTGATGTTGTGAGGTATCATATCCCCTTTAGTACTACTTGGCATATTCCTAAGGTTAGTTTGTCCTGCCTATATCAAGGTAGTCTATTGTTTCACAATGGGGGCAATTCACTATGTATCATATCAATTTCAGGTATATCTTAAGGTTATTGAAAATCTTATCAAAAATCCAAAAAACATTTGTAAAACATTCATCAAAAAACCCAAAAAATTCAAATCCTGTATAGCTAAAAATCCAAAAACATTCAAAAAATTGTAAAGTCAAAATCCAAAACATATCAAAATCCCTTAAAAGGTCAAAACATCAAAAATTAAAAACATTGCCTTGTCAAACTACGGGTCTCTGAGCTTGAATGTAGACAAGGCCATCATTGATGTGCCCGTGAGACACCCTAGGTTAGTCCTTTAGGATTCCGTCATAATAAGTTGACATCCATAAATTGTTAATAATTCAAGTCAGTCAAACAACATGGTCTATGCATGTATAACGTAGGCAAGACTAATCTTTGATTAGCTCCCGAGGCCCCTAGGATAGGTCTTTTAGGTTAGGTTCTTGGTTGAAACTCTTAGAAAATCCCTAAACATTCAAGTATCATAAAAACGCTAAACATTCAAGTACTCAAAAAATAAAAAAAACATTAGAAAACATTCAAAAGATCTACAAAGCCTCAAATATCTTCAATAAAACCATAAACAACCTCCAATAATCGAAAACCCACAAAAAATCACATAAACTTTTAAAAAGATCAAAAACAGCCTCAAAACATTTTCAAAATACCAAAAACATTGAAATATTCCAAAAATCCAAAACCACCCATCCCATTTCGCTTTCACCCGTAATAAAATTTCACCCATAATAAATCGATCATCCCCTTCAACCTTTGTCAAAGAAAATAGGAAGCGAGTATAGCAAGTCGTAAAGTGAGAACCTAAGTGTCAAAACCTAAAGTCTAAATCATAGGTAAATACGTCAATGAAGTTTGTATCAATGGCTTATCACACACCTCATCCTAATCAGAATAACTGATCAACATGTCCTAGGATGTATCATTCCTACAATGGGCATCAATATCAAAAACCACCTTAGCTATATTAAATTGGCAAGAGATATAGATAACACTGACTATTTGTCTTTAATCTTTTCTTATGGTTTATCTTATTGACCCATTTTGAGGACCTCTCAATGATGTCTATGAAAATGATTTAGAGAGAAAGGAATGGGGCATTGATCATTATATTTTGTTTGTTGTGCTTGTGGGTCCTCTTGTAAAATAATCTTGGTGCATACTTTCTTAGTTGTGTGTAGGGAAGTTGTTTGGAGTAGATTGTTGACTATTGCATATGCGTTGGTCTGATATATTCTAAAACTTCTAACTTACATTCCAATGAGATTTTCATATGTCAATATGTGAACAAGAACTATCCTATCTATTTGTAGATTCAAATTCCATTACACTAGATACAACGACATCTTGGTTATTAATACCTTGATGCATCATGTCCATGTGTTATACCAAGCAATAAGGAACGATAAAAAATCCCAATCCCAAGATATGAGCATATTATCACCATCTCTAATAAAGTCTCAGTGGATCATGGACTTGTTGGGTCTTTTGAAGCAGTCATTAAAAAGAATGGCCAAACTCATTCATCTTATTCCCTCTATCTTCTCTCTACGCTAACCTGGTATTATGATAGTCAATAAAAACATCATCAATGCATCCATCTTGAATCCACAAATCATTAGCATGCATACATCTTGCATAATCATAGCCTATCATATTTCATTGCACAATCATTATCATTTAAGTTATGATGAATAATATAGATTTATTATTCTAAGCATCTTAAATCGTTGCATCACATATCATAAACATGCATCACATTATCATATCATAATCATGAACGTTTGCATTATCCATCCATACATCCATATGCATACATCACCATAAAACTGCATAAGAAAATACACAAAATAAATAAATCCATATCATTTGCATAAGTATAACATCTATGTATCATATCATCCATCCCATAAGATGTCATAAAAAGATACTGAAAAAGAAGTATATCTATCCATTGCATTTCCTTACATCACATATCACATCACATATATCACATAAGCATATATAAGCATCACATCAAATCACATCATATCAAAGTGCATCCATACATATCATAAGCATTGAAATAAAAGAGAACACATCACATATTGAATCTATATCATATCATATATATCAAAAAATGACTGTCATGGTACAATATCTGAGAGTGTATATATATCGATCAAAAGTACAATATCCATGAGGCTATCATAAAGGAGCCCATGAATGCATATCTATATAAAGAATCGGGCAATAATCAAAAAGTGTCTATATAAGCGGACTAGCCTTGATGGATTCTCCCCTCACTAGGCTATCTCTTTGGTTGATCCTCGACCCTGGGATGTGTCCCACTCCTCTATGAATAATCTGGTTGTCTAAGCCCCTGCAGGAAATATTGGTGGTAATTCATGCGATAATAGGATGCCTCAGTCACAACCTCCCTTTACAATCAGGTAGACACTATCCACCCCTAGGCTACAACTATCATGGTCTCTAAATGTTGGCACCACCTAACCTCTTGTTTCAACTCCATCTCGATGGTCTTCCTGAGCTGACACTCCTTGTTCCTCTCCACTTTCAATGCCACTATATGTTGGTTTGCCTACTCTCTATCAGCAATAATAACCAAAATCTATTGTCGAGACTGATCTCTCTCGCTCGTAGCCACCTACAACTGTTGTATCTAAAAATAATGTGGCTCTGGCCCCAGTAGTGGTTGTTGTGGAGGTCGTTACTGTATCGGTGGCTATTGTGGAGGTTTTTGATGTGTTGGTGATGCCCTCGGGACCTGTCCATCCTGTTGATCCTAGCCATCCTATCCTCTACCTTGTCCTCTACCCTTCCCATCATCTAGCTGACCTCAACCTCTTCCTACACCCCTCCCTGTTAGTCTCCCTCATGGAGGTATACCTGTTGTATCTGTTAATCGATGAGGGGGTACAAACCAATCATCATAAGCAAGTGTAGTTTGTGCATCTACTTGTTCTTGATCATAGGCCCATGGCCTAGCAACCAACTATCGAAAGCCCTCAACAACCTCGTGGGATGGACTTGTAGGTCCCCACGCTATCTCTCGAGTTGGCCTGGCAAAGATCGTAGTATACTGATTATCGGGCATGTCCTACCTCTCACCAAACTATTTGGCAACCCTATCAAGCAAGTACCTCTCTATGGTGGTGTGTTCTTGGCCTTGCATAAACTAAGTCTACTGAGAAAAGAATAACTATTGTGTATCATCATACCAAGCTAACATCTAAAGCCAAGGCTGCCATCTAAATACTATCATATCGTTGATCACTCGACTCTAGTAAGGATTGCCGAGATGACTTGTGTGTTGCAATGTGATGGAACCTTTGTATCACAAAACAACTAGATCATTTGGATCTAAATTTTCCATCTAAACAATAGGTTAGAGCACAATGATGTGCTCCCAATCCCAAATGTGAAGAAGGGTGACCCCTGTACAGCTAGCCTTGCCATCACAGTATACAAATTCATGCATATCATGGTAAAGGGAGCCCAACATCACTGGGCCCCATGCATACTGAGTCCTCCAAAAAAGCATCTTGTGCCAAGCCAATCCCCATCCTAGACTAAATCCCTTGCTCCGCCGATATGGGACAACCAAACCTGAGATCAATGCCTCAATTATTAGTCTGAAATTTGACACCCAACCTGTATACATCTTGAGTTCAATCTGGGAGGTGACTAGGACAATGTCCTCCTGGTCAAGCACCTCATGGAAAGCATCATAGTTAGCATCAACGTCATAGATCACACACTCACCATGTATCAACAATCACATAATACACCATACATCCTCCAGCATCATTGTTACCTCGCCGATAGGTAAGTGGAATGACGAGGTCTTTCTATGACATCACTTGCATAGCACTGTAATCATCGCTAAATAGGTCTGGATGATGGGCATGCAAGAAATGTACCACAATCCAATCACTCCTAATTTCTCCTATCACAACTCAGAAAACTCACCAAGTCTAGATAAAAACATTGGTTGATACTCACAAAAAATCAAAGGTGGGATAAGCTCCTGCACCCACGAGGTGCACGACATCAAAAATTCACAAAAAATTGGCTACGTTTGGAGTTTTTATCCCCCAAAATGATAATAGCATCTCTATTTATGATAGCATCACTATAATTTAAATTCCAAACTATGATGGTCGAAGCATTTAAATTGCAAAACACTATATGCATCGCTATTTGACTTTGGTAAACCCTAACCATAAAATTCAAATCACCAGTTGTGTTGCTAATTACATATGCATCGCTATTTAAAATTTGAAACCCTAATTGTAAATCGCGAACTGCGTTGCTAATCATATATGTCCTGCTATAAATTAAAATAGCATCACCCATGATCTCATACCTCTACATGGCTGCCATATAATCTCTATGTTGCGTAAGCAATACAAATTTTATCTCCAAAAAATTAAATCTCCAAATATCCAATCTAGGACTAGCAGGTATGTCTATGCTTATGGTGCATCTAATGATATATCTTGGGTAGTCAACAACTATCGTGCAAGTGATATTATTGAATTTTCATACCTGAAGTAAGGTGCATGTCACGAGGCTCTACCCCCCATGATGAACAAATCTTCCAAGTTCATAGTAAATATGAGCAAGTATACTTCACCCCCATGCAAATATAGTCTGCTAATCCTCCATGGCTTTAAACGTGTGCATGAGGCCTCCATGCAAGTGAGTGCATCATCCATAAATAGCCACTCTCTATTGGACTCAAGGGAACATTGAGAGGGGGGTGAATCAATGTTCAACAATATTCAAACTTCATCCATTCAAAACATGAAAGCATTTCATCATTGCATTAAAGAAAAGATGTATGCATTGAAAGTAGACATCCATAACATCATGACACACATATTTTTTTGTGTGGAAACCCTATTAGGGGAAACACCATGGTGGAGATTAATCCACAGTTTGAGTACTCAAAGTATAGTATTTAACAAAGGATTGCACTTGCATTCAAGAACACTGCCTAGAGCTCACTGCTCAAAAGATAAAGGCTTACTGCCTACAAAATTCAGATTAAAGCCATCTGAAGGGGTGAACCAATATGATAGCATCTAAAAATGCAGGTAATAGTTCAGATGAAGCTCATGAATCTTATTCTGGATCTGCTCTCCGATTTTCCACTTCGCTTTGCCCTGTTATTCTCTTTACTGCTCTTCGCATCAATTTCACATTATTGCTCTACTATGACTCACAATTTGCACTTCTTAATATTCAAACACCATGTCTCTCACTGTCTATCACTCTTAAATGATAAAATAAATCTCTTATGTATATCTTCAATCAAGACTAATTCATCCAATAGTCGACTTCATACGGTATTAAGATATTTTAACTTGTCGGCCAGATCCACCATAAAATCTTTATGCGCATCCCCCAAATTCGATTAATACCAAGAGAGGACCCAAACAACACTTAATCTAATATTGAAACTTATAATTAATTTCATCTTATACATCCATGAATTTCATTTTTTCTGGGTCGGCCTTCTAGCATAGATAATTGACAGATTAGTGCCTCATACCTCCTAGATTGCTTACCAATGAGTGCACATAAAAATTGATATGATGCAAGCCTCTACAAACCTTCCTCAAAGAATCATAACCCAAAATATCTATCTGATGGGATGATTAGACCAAATTTTATGCCTTTAACCGGATCTCTTGTTCTTTGCTTTATTATGCCGATAGGAGCCAAAAATAGTGTTACTCATTCAGATGCATGACTTGGGTTTCCATCAATGACAACACCTACAAGCCAAACTACTTAGCCATATGCCAACAATCTCCCCATTTGGCATTGATGGAAACACTTAGTGAAAAATGACTAAGTGTTAGAATCACTATAGGTATATTGCCAAACTGCTTGTTGCACTTTCTCCCCCTAAGATTCATAAGGCATTCTCTCCCCCTTTGACATCAATGAAAAAGTTGGGATGCCATATGCCAAAAAGTTGACCAAGAAGTTGACAAAACACGTGTTGAAAATCATCAATACTTTTAAGAAATTTGGCATATATATGCTTATAGTTCTTCTTCTCTAAATAAAATTGCAAAAACTTGAAAACCCTTTACTGCTTATCTTTAGAAAATTAGCTTGTTGTTTTTCTTCACTTCCAGAAGAAACTTCTCCCAACTATCCATTGCAATTCCAATTTTGATAATCAAGCTATTGTTCTTGGAATTTTTGTTGATAATCTTAATGAGAGATTCAGGAATTGTGATTGCTTCTTCCAACTTTTCACCATTTTTCAGAATTTCCACCAACTGCTCCAGTCTGCACTCAACTAGGTCTTTTACCTTACAAAAGGTGTCCACAAGAACATTCTTGGATAGTTGAATTTTTATTTGGGTTGCCTGCAATTCCCGGATTCTCCTTCTGATAATGCCATCTAGATCCAGAGACATCAAAGTTTTTTCCAATGTCATTTGGTTCTATCTCAATCTGATCCAACTTCTCCTTGTAATTGTTGACTGCATGAGGCTAGCATACACAATAGTTGTAGATTTTTGTGGCTGAGTCAATACACTTCCTTAACTCATTCATTTTCTTTTTAAGCTTAGCAAGGGATAGTTTGAATTGTTCCTTCAGGTGAGAGATAATTTCACCTTCTTCTTTGCCTTTGTCTTCAGAGCCCATTGATTCTCTACTACACTCAATCATTTCTTCAGGTAGAATATCTTTTAGACTTTCCAATCTTATCTTACAATGCTTAATATGAGTATTCAATATTTCCAAAATTAAGTCTTGATTTTAAGATGGTTTGATTGACCATAACCTTGCAATTTTCTGCATACCACCTGCATTTTGGATAAGTTGTTGTAGTTTTTCCTTTGACAAATCTTCTTCTTCCTCACTTCCTTTTTCAACATCGAAATTATTTTCTAGTTGATTCTCAGGCTCTTTATCAGATTCTTCATCCAAAATGTCCACAACTTCCTTCTCTTTCCATTTTCCTTCAATCTTGGGAACCTTGCTTTTTGGAGGGTTGTATTCAATAATCTCCTAACCTCTTTTTTGTCCTCTATCAGTGCTATCCGAAGAGGAACCAATTTCCATTTTCCTTACCAGAGGGGAAATAATGATTGATGCACATTTCATGAGCACATTCTTACAGAAACTTTCAAATTTTGAATCCCAATTAGACAGACTCTTAGCATAAGAGTAAATTTGGGTGCATACCGGTTTGTCTGATGTCCATGCTACATTGTTGATTTTTGGCAATGAATTCAAAAAGTACATAACCATACATATAATTAGAGTGCTAAACTTGAATGGATACCTTGACTCTTTTGTCAATTGGAAATTCTCCATCATCTGATCTTTCAACAATCCACATAGGTCAAAGTCTTGACCTTCAATTATCATTTTATGAGCAATATATACTGTGTCAGCTGATGTAGCCCCTTCCCAATTTCGGTAGAATATTTTATAGGTTGTGTCATGTGCAATGTACTTTTTAACATGATCTTTGATTGTTGCTGTTAGCATAGCTCTTTGATCTCCGATTATCCCAATTAGGGTTTCAACCTCCTTGTTTCAGGTAGATTTCTTCCTAAGAATATCACCGACTTTGCAAAATCCAGTTAATTTTTCAATTGTCTCTTTTGAGATTGTGTAAGGTTTTTCCAAAGTTAACACATCACCATGCAATCTGTTCAACAATAATTTTATGAAATCTACATCCTCAAAGTACGAAAACTCATTCCACATATCCAAATTTCCATGTTTGGCTTCGTTCAAATGATTTAATTCACTAGGAAACAATAGATTCCTCATAGATCTATTTTTTGCATTGTTGTACTCATCCAATGTGATCGAACCATTAATTTTCTCCATTCACTTTCACATTTTTAGGGTTTTCAACTACACACCAAATTATATGAGGAATTCGAGAGTGAAGTACCTGATAAATTTGTCGATGAATTCAATTTTGTTGCTTCAAAAACCACTTCTCGAGTGCTCTCATTATTCTCTTTGATAATGCAAAGTGAAAAATGATGGCTTTGGACTTGACTTTTATAGCTCGTACATGTGCAATAAATGCACTTGCCCTAAATTTTTTGTTGACTCTATTTTCTTAGGCGACGACAGAAAAATCTTTTGCAGACCAACAAATTTGTTGAATTTCATTTTCTAAAAACATCAAAACTTCTATATATTGAGAGTGCACCTTCATGACTATTTTCTCCATTCTGGTTCTATCTATAGACAAGGGAGTTAATATTTTCTAATAAAACTCCCCCTAGGCCAGTGGCCTCAATTCAATTATCAGAAGAATTACCAGAAGCAAGTTTCGATATGGAACAATTTCCATCATCAGAATCATTTTTCTTTACCCATGTCTTCTTCATCTAATCTCCAATATCATCCGTAGTTATCTTTTCTTTTCCTTTATCATTTTTCTCTATTTTCTTCTCTCTGTATACCAAGCCTCTTCTGTCTGTGTTCTTGTTTCTATAAAATTTGGAAATATGACCGTACATATTGCAGTTATAGCACATAATGCTTCTTTGTTCATTCCATTGTTTTCTTCTCAATATGCATTCGTTAGCAATATGCCCTAACTTCTCACATGCATAACATTCAATATTTCTTCTAACAATAGAATGACTTGTCATATTTATGCATTTAGTTGATTTATGACCATGCTTCTTGCAATTGAAACACTGACCAGAGAATGATGATTCTTTTGACCTCAAATTACTTCTACACTGAGCAACCATATGACCAAACTTATTACAGGAAAAACAATATCCATTGATTTCTTTTGCATTAGGTTGTCTTACAGGATACCTTCCATTTTTGTTATGTCTAAAACTCTTTTGTGTTGATCTAGAATTTTCTCCCTTTTCATATCCAAGACCTCTCTTATCGTTTCCACTCTTTTTTCCTTGAGTTAGCTCATCAAGATTTACTGAACTCATCTTAAACTTTTCTTTAAACTCGTTTGCAATGCCAAGATCATTCCTAAGAGTAGTAATCTGCTTACCAATTTCTTCTTCATTATTTCTAGTTCTTTGCAATTCACTTTCCAACTAAGTAAGTTCTCCACTTATTCTGTTGCATTCATCATATTTCTCTTTCAGGTTCTGAGCAAGATTTTATTCACTTTTCTTCCTTTCCTCTATCTCTTTAGTCATCTTCATCATCATAGATTCCATCTCATATTTCAAGTTGGTATTATCTCTGGCAATCTTTTCGCATTCTTCGGTTATCTCCTTCAAATTTTGATTCAGGTGGGCACCCTCCATATCTTTCATTTTCCTTCTGTTGTATCTAATCACAAAGATATTTTCTCTTCACCCTAGATTTGACTATCTGATCCTTCAATGACTGAATGAATTTCTCAGCATCTCTAAGATTTTCTTTCAATTCTTGAACTTCTGCTTTAGACTGATCAAGGTCATCAAGAGCTACCATAATCTATTGTTGAAGACTACCAGAGTCCATCACATTCCAAGATCCACCTCAAGCTACAAAACTTCTCCAAAGGAACTTGCTTTGAGTACTCAAAGTATAGTATTTAAAAAAGGAATGCACTTGCATTCAGGCACATTGCCTAGAGCTCACTGCTCAAAAGATAGACTTATTGCCTATAAAATTCAAATTAAATCCATTTGAAGGGGTGAACTGAGATGATAGCATCTAACAATTCCGATGAAGCTCATGAATCTTATTTTGGATCTTCTCTCTAATTTTCCACTTTGCTTTGCCTTGTTCTTCTCTTTACTGCTCTTCGCATCAATTTCGCATTATTGCTTTGCTATGACTCGCAATTCACACTTCTTAATATTCGAACACCATGTCTCTCATTTTCTATCACTCTTAAATGATAAAAGGAATCTCAACTAATTCATCCAATAGTCAGCTTGATATGGTATTAAGATATTTTAACTTGTCGGCCAGATCCACCATAAAATCTTTATGTGCATCCTCCAAAGTTGGTTAAGACCAAGAGAGGACCCAAAAAACACTTAATCTAATACTGAAACTTATAATTAATTCCATCTTATACATCCGTAAATTCCATTTTTGTCTGGTCGGCCTTCTAGCATAGATAATTGATAGATTAGTGCCTCCTACCTCCTAGATTGCTTACCAGTGAGTACGCATCAAAACTAAGATACTGCAAGCCTTCCTCAAAGACTCATAACCCAAAATACCTATCTGGTGGGCTGATTAGACCAACTTTTATGCCTTTAATCAGATCTCTTGTTCTTTGCTTTGTTCTATCGGTAGGAGCCAAAAATAGTGTTGCTCATTCAGATACAAGAATTTAGTTGCATGACTTGGGTTTCCATCAATGAAAACACCTACAAGCCAAAAAACTTAGCCATATGCCAACACTCTCATGGCTACAATAAAAATCAATATCCTCCTAATTAGGGGAATAGGTGTAAACACTTAAAAATGTCCTGAATGATTTCATACACTCGAATCAGGTATACTAACATCATTTCATCTTGAAACCCATCCTCCTTTTGCTTAATTGATTAAATTAGCCTATCTATTTAATTAATTACCCCATTTGCATCTATTAAACTCATTAATTTAATCAAGTTAATTCTCCTCTTTTCATGCTAACATTTCATCTCATTAAATTGAATAAATCAAATTATTTAATTTAAAACCCTAAATCTTCTTATTTAATTAAATAACTCTAATTTATTTAATTTAAATGTCATCACCTTTTCCCCTTTTCATTAAATCACTTTATTTAATGAATATCATCTAATTCTTCTAATCCTTTAATTGTATAATTTATATTGTTTAATTATCAATTAGCTAATTAAATCTAATTCCCCCCCACTTGCAAGGGAATATTCGTCTTTTGCACATTCCTTCAAAAGGAATATTCCTTCCCTTTGTACACATTAAAAATCTATTGTAATTTTCTAATTATCTTTTTCCCTCACCCATGAGAATATTCCAAAGAATATTTTATCTCCTCATTTGAAAAAGGGAATATTCTTACTTAGCTTCATATGCAAGTTAACTCAAAACTTCTGCTGCAAGTTAACTTGTGACCTCTTGTATAGGTCAAAAGTGTGTTTGTTTGAAGGAATATTAACCCTTGATTAAAATATCATATTTCATTCTCAACCTTTCATGGGAATCCATGATCCATGCCTCCAACTTCTTCCATCCTTGACCATTTATTAGCCTTTTTGATCTCAACCCTCCATTTCTCATTTTCTCTCCTATAAATAGGTCACTATTTGGAGACAAATGGATCCATCTTTTCACATCAGAGTTATGTTGTTAAAATCACTCACACTCACACTCATATTTAGCACACATTTAGCATATTTTTTATTTTCTTTTAATTGCATTAATTATCTTTAAACATCCATTAATGACTTCCATGATCACATAATGCATCCATTTAGCTTGTTTATCAATTAGGGTTTGAATCTTTTAGTTTAAAATCCATTTAGAATTAGCTTAGCATTTGCACATATTCATCATCATAAAATTATGGTAAATTAGCTTGCATCATACTCATTTAGATTAAAATCATGTTTTCATACACATCTCACAATTGTTCCATCAGTTTTCTTCAATAAAACTGACTGGAACAAGCTCATTTATCCACAGGATTGGGAAAGGGTCACCATTCCACATCAACGTGACACCACTCCCATAATGGGATAGGTTTCAATGGATTCGATTAGGCATTTTTAAATATTTCGTAGTTTAGCATGCTTGGTTTTAATGGATGCTTGATTTAATTTACACTTGATTGATCATGTTGACATTGACGTTAGTGGCTTCATTATGCTTCGATTCTTCATGGATCAAGCATAATTGGCCCATGCTAATCCATCAGTCACAATAGGTATTGACCCCTACTCAAGCAATCTCATATAAATATGTCTAGTAGTATCACTCATGATGAATCCTTTGAGTGTGTATCATTGGCCATCATGTACGCTCGCTAATGATCTCTCATCCTCAATAGTCACACACTAGCCAAAAACTAGGAGTCTAAGGATGTGATACACATCTACTAGTGTCACTGTTATCTCCCCTATTGGGAGATTAAATTTGGATTTGTTTGCATTCCACTGCTGCATCAATACCATGAGCATTGTGGGGTGTAATTGCATCTCTAGGAGCATGAATAATCAATAGAGGCCCACTCATATGAAAAGAGCTTATTCTTGTTTAGAAAGAGTCTCCAGCCATAATTTCTCTGCATAGTCAAAAGTGGTTGAAAACAATCAAAATCATTTTCTATCATTTTATTTCTAAAGCTCTAACAATCTAAAATATTCAAAAAATTAACTTTCATTTTTTCCTAGATGATAGTGTTCCCTTAGATTCTAGCTCCCTTAGTGGATGTCAATTCATCCCTTAGATATTAGAATGCAAGTAGGATTCTTGCATAAATATTTGGCCCATGCATGTCAAATGGATGCTAGCGCACTCATCGAATGCCAACACATGTTGTGGGGTCCAAAAGGCCTTAAACTAGCAAAAAATGAGAAAAATCAGAATTTTTTTTACATACCTCACAAAATACCCCACCTTGCTTGACTCCCTCTCAAAGATTATATAGTCTAGATTGCCAAAAATCACATCTGTGAGGCATTTTCATTATAAGATAGCTTTGAACTCTACGAAATTAACTCGCTAAATAGTACAAATCTAAATTTTCTAAATATAATTAAATTTCATTAATATTTGGCATAATTTTTCTTAGGGGTGAATCAACCATCTTATTTTTTTCCCCTGAGTAGGTGGAAAACACACAAGGGGGCACATATTCACCCTCTTTTCTCAAAAATTCCTCTACATCTTATTTTTTTGTAACATTCTTCTCTTAATGGTAGTTTCTTACGATTTTGAAAAAACTAATATCCTTCGATTTTGTAGGGAATTTTCAAATGCTAATAATAAACCTTGTAGGATTTCACATTGAATATTGTGGAATTGCATCAAACTTGAATTTGAGGGAATCGTTGGTTCACTTGAGGAGTTTTTGCGTCCTCTACAAAAACAATTCAAAGTAATTCATTATATTTTCACATATCTTATTATCTACTTTAGTACAACTTATTCCTTAATGTAATCAAATCGCTAAAGTGGGGAAATGTAGTGCCAAAAATCGCATAATTGTGCAATTTCATTTACACTTTGAACCCGTATAGATTTGTAAATTAATGAAAATATTATATCTTGATTTCAAATATTTTAATCCGATCAAAAAATCATGAAGTATTACCAACTTGCTATTTGAAAATTAAAAAACCCTCCTATACTACAGTACTACGTGTCGACGTCCACACAATGTGATAGTGTCCAATAAATTTTTATAATATAGAAGTGTACTTTATGCATGGGTTATTTACAACGCTCATCAAAACACCCAAATGACAAAGTAACGCCTCTTCCCACTCATTCAAGCAAAACAACTCTTACTCTTTCTCATTTGGCACATTATGTTCTCACTCTTTGAGGCTCTCTTTTTCTCTCATCTAAGGGGAAAATTTACCAAAATTTAAAAAACATGAAAAGATAAGCTTCTTGGTGATTTTGATCTCTTTACTTGCAACATCTCAAGCTTCTTAATAAGATCTTCATTGGAAAATCAATCAAAATCTCATGAAGGGAGCCAAGTTGTTGGTAATTATCTCTATTGTATGTTTTTTATTCTATTTTGGTAGAATAAATCCTTGAATCAAAATATATCTTTCTTATCATTTTATCAAGTCTATCTAAATTGCATGGTGGTTTTCCCCATAGACTAGGATTGATACCCTATCAAATATTTTATGTTTGTATTGCTACTTTTAAATTCCTAAATTTGTTAGGATTTGAAAGTTATCTTTTTATCATCTTTATCTTTGATTGTTCCTGGAGGTCAAAATACCAAAATGAGGGTTTGACTAAGGAAAAACCCTAAGTAGCCCCCAACATTTTCCCATCTTTGTGTTTATGCAAGATAGGATATTTTTGGTACTCAAAGAAAAAAAATTGTAAGATTTTGGGTTGACTATGGAAGGAAAACAATGCGGTGCAAGGACCTCCACATTGCACACTAGCATCCTAGGCCAAGAGTCCTTGCGTCTGGTATCAGGTTCCTCTCTATCATTATTTTTGTTTCTAGTTAGAGACAAATTTTTATCTATTTGTATTTAATATAAACCAATTTTACTTATTTTCTTATTGCTAGTTAATTAAAAGAAATTTCATTTATCTCAACTAAGATCATCTTTATCATTCCTTTTAGAAAATCTCTTTATTTTTGTAAAAAAAGAGTAGTATAATTTATGGTATATTTAGGTAATATAAGGATTTTTTGTTCATATTAGCACTTTTCTTAAACATAAAATTCATTACATTACACAATCCTTTTTGGAAGCCAAAGAACAAATGCATCAAACTTATAATGAATAGGTTTTATAGGACGACATTAAGAAGACAAGTTTATAGACCATTTTCTTTTCTATTTGTTTTTTTATTGTGTCTTTTTGAAATAATTGCTATGAAGGATTAACATAAACATTACACATTTCAATTTGGCTTATTAATGAACTAGTGTCTTTAAATCCCAAAAGAGTGTGTGTATGCTCTTCTCTCACACACTTATGTGATATTGAGAATAAAAAAACACTACTTTTTCCTTTTATTCTTAGTGGGGCTATTTAAGGATTCATCACCCTAGAGGATGATCTCAACTCCAGTGTTTCAATGGATTATAAATAATGAGAGGTGAATCAAAAGACACACCTCTTGGAATTTTTAGATTTATCATTCAAGCTAAGCCCCTAATAAATTTATACCTTGGGGAAGTGAAGAAGAAGAGTGGATTGCCCTCTTCTCCTAGTTGTTTGACATTGTTACACTTTTAAATTCATAAATTAAGCCTCACACATCCTTTGAAATATAGAGGATTCCCCTAGAAAGCCTGTATATCCTAGATATGATCTTTCATTTGTGTTTTGGTGTGGTGCAAGGGATGTGGATCATACCCTAAAGTTACTCACAACATACTCTTGTGTGATGAGATATAATTAACCAAGGTAAGGCCTTTGGCCACCTTTGGTAAGGGGTACTACACTTTTTATGGGGTGGTTATATCTAGCTATCCATTTACATGCAAATAGTACCAATTGTGGGCCCACACAAAGAGCCACTCCTAGCTGATTAATTTTAGAATAGTTGGTGTGTTCTTTGTGTCTATAATTTTTAGATTAAAACCTTCCCACTTAAAGAAAAATGGCAACCTCATCCTTTTGAGTCTTTAATTTCTTGTCTTTACCTTGCACTAGGGTTTAGAATCCAACCATTATCCACTAGCTCTGTTGGGTCTCAAAAACACAAGTTTTAACCACGAGAGGTTGCCAAGCTCTCACAACATTTTTGGCCAACGTACAAGGCCAATTAACATATTTGAACCTTCTGCTCTTTAGGCTCTGCTAAACCTAGGCAGGTGCACCTATGTGTATGTTGCAGATTTGAAATATATTTCATGCTCAATCAATCTATTCACAATGGAAATTGGAAGTGAATAGATAAAATCATAACTACTACTCCTACTGCACAAAAGAAAGAATTTAATTTAATTTTTTTTCTTTTTATCATCTGGGTTGTGATAGATCAGTGCCTTCTATCCACATGGGCAATGGAGTCAAAATTAAGAATGATATGTGTTTCCCTCTTTGGTTTAACTCTAGTTGTTAGGAACTTTGAAAATTCTATGTCTGGCATAAAACTTTACTGAATTTATGACTTGCATAAATTTTGTTGGAATGTTTCTTAACCTAGTTCTTCTTTAACCATCCAAAAGAAATCCTTAAATCATTGTGACTTATTTAAAATAATTTAATTCTAACTTGCAGACACCAGTTAATTAAATCACACAAAATGGAATACATTTTAACAAATTAGAAAATACTTGATATACTGATTTAAATGATAAAATACCTCAAGTTGGAGACAACCAGATAAAAAATATGGATTATTACATCACAACAACTAAACACCAAAACTAATTTCATCGGTTTGAGATATTTTCTCCATTGTTGTATTTCAAGAAGGTCTATACATTATTTCCATTTCCCCAGTTTTACTTCTGCAATTTTCTAACTGTTCCTACCCCTCCCCATTTAACTAATTTTTCTATACATTTATATAGTAAATCCCAAGGGTCGTGACCCTTCATTTTCCTGTTACAACCGTTTAACATTCTTTGACATAAATTAAAATATTTAATTGAATTGCCTTATCGACAAATTAAATATTTCTAAGACTATAGTCCTACCTTTTATTTCACTTTATACCTTGAAAGCTCTTTATATTTCATCTCCCGAAACTTCCTTTATTCTTACCGCTCTACCGCGGCCAAAGTTTTGTCTTCCCATGGTGTCGTAGTGCTTGAATTTGACTGCCCCCCACCATCCACCACGCCACCAAGGTTTTTGTTTTAACTGCCAGCGGTACCACGATGACTAGTTTTAACCGCTGCTTCATTGTTATCTTCTCGTCCACCATGCTACCGCGGTCTCCTCGGTGATCATTTGCAATTGTGTGGTGACTACTCAACTGCTATCTCCATGCCCACCACGCTACTGCGGTCACTATTCTGACCAGCCATGGTACCACGGTGACTGCTCACTAACTACCATCTCTATGTCACTTCATCGCTTACCGTGCAATCACGGTCTTCACTTTGACCATCCGAGGTGTAGCAGTAACTGTTACTAAGCATGATACCGCAAGCCACTTTGCAAAAGGCCCCAGTAAAGTGGTGAAGGATATGAAGGGTAAACAATGGCGGTAAGAGGTATTTTAACATTATGGATGGGGGTAAAATGAATTATTTCATGAAGCAAATAGAAAAATAGTGGGATCAAATGGGTAAAATCCCTTAGAAGTTTTTATGAAAATTTTGGTTCTAACAAGCTCCAAAAACATCCTTTGTATCCGAACACAAGTTCCACCAACTTATCTATTTGATTCAACTAAAAGATCAAAAATCCAAGGACCTAACCAAAAAAATAGACTCATATCCCACTCAAGCCAAGATAATACTCTTAATCAAAGGAAGGCCAAATATTGTAGTCACTTGGGAAGATAAAACACCATGATACCTTTAAATGAAATCCTCTTCCCAAATCAAGCCAAGTACAATGACTAATAACGATGATAATGAGAGTCTTTTTTATCACCCAATATATGACCCCTATATTGATAATGATAGTCTTATGTATCACCCAATGTATGAACCCTATGATGATAATGAGAGTCTTATTGATCAACCAAAGTACTACCCCTATGACGATAATGAGATTATTTTGGATCACCTAGTGTATGAGCCCTATGATGATCAAGCCTTAGATTATATTTCCTTAAGAAATTTTCATCCATCCATTTACCCTCCTTTCCAACAATCCACAATCCCTAGTCATCCATTTATCTACCCTCAATACCAAAAAACCTCAACATTCCAGCCTACTTACCAACAACTACATTTCCAACAACCCATAAGCTCTAGTCACCCATCCATCTACCTTCAATATTAAGAGCTAGTTAACACAACCTATACCAATAATGCCCCAAAAATACCCATTATTTCTCCTCATCCTAACCATGACAAGGGAAACCAAGCCTCCATCCAAAACCTTCCTCAACACCAATCCATATCTCAAATCCTTATTTCCCATCCATATCCCAAATATGCATCCCCATCACCAAACCAAGAAATATTTGTAGCCTCCACATCCTATTCCAATCCTTCATCCTTTAGATAATTACCATCCACTCCATCCCGATCCAAAAAACCATCTAATAAATAACATTTATGGATTTCCTCCAAGGACTAGTAACAAAGGATCTTAAGCTTGAATGTACAAACACGGTTATGCCCTAACATTGTATCAGTAGTCCCATCTTTTCCAAATATTTTTTTTACTATACAAATTCCAAACCCCACAGATGCCTCAAATACATTAATACTAGCATCCATAAGCATACAAGATTTTGATTTAATCTACATGCACAACTAAAAGATTCCCTCCATGTATTAATCACTAGCAATTCAAAATTCCAATCCACTCTCATATCATCTAAACAAATCCAAATATGTCAAGAACATGGTCAAAAGCACACCAAAATTTGTCCCATCCTAGATCAAGATCATGTCCATGAGAAAGAGACCTTATATTAGACACCACTGTTTACCTCATGCAAAATATTGTATTTCCATGAAAATCCAATCTTTGATCAAGATCCAATATATGATCATGATATCCTTGATAATCTAATATTTGATCAATATCTTGTTTATGAAATCCATAAAAAAAATGATATTTGATCAAGATCTCATTTTATCATAACATCCAAGATGAGCCAATATTTGATCAAGATCATAACTATGATGGAGAAACCAAGATCATCCCCTCATCCACCTATATGTTTTCCATGATCAAAAACTTGAATTCAATCCTATTCATATTCCAACAAATTCTATTTCTCAAGATAAGACACTTGCCTCCATTGGACAAATATATATATATATATATATATATATATATATATATATATATATATATATATATATATATATATATAATGACATGGATCGCATCAAATAAGAAGATAAATATGCTACCATCGATCACATCAATATTCCAAATGATCAAGAGACAACATGCATGAGCAATGAGAAAGCTCAAATTTCCTATCAACTAGGATCATCTACTTTTGTCAAAGTAGGCTTTCTTGCAGATGATAAAATAACCAACATTGATGGCTTTCAGCTACACAATAATGGTTTAGCTTCTTGTTTCCAAAATAAAAAAATACCCCATCACAAATAAAATCTATCAAAAGTATGTAGTATCAAGGAAGATGATTAGGCCTACATGAGCAAGGCATTTTATAGCCAATACAATTTCATGAAAATCCTATATATCAAGGCCTTGTTTATTCATCGATGAAGTCAAAATTATGTTAGTGATACCTCCATGATATTAGGGGTAACTTCATCCAATACAATCATTAAAATTGTGGCCATGTATAGTCCTTACTAGAAGGTTGCTATAAAAACTCACCCCATCCACACTATAAACTGTCATTCCCAATTCCTTAAACCCACCAATTGGAACAAAAAAAAAAAAACTATTATAAATCCAAAGTTCAAAATAAAACATCAAATTCCATTGAATCCAAAAATCCATGTGGAAAAATTGAATAAAAATGGATCAAGCAAAGAAAATAATCCAAATCCAATATTCAATCAAAATGTGGAGAAATAAGAGGTCTCCTATATATAAGAAGTGTCCATCTCTTTCAAAATGGTTATCAAGAAAGGCATATAAAAGTGTTGGTTCCAAAAACAATTATAATCCTAAGTCTAATATTCATCACCCACTATCCCAAGTTTTGAAACTAAAAATTCATATATCTAAAATGTCAAATAATTCATCCACATCTACTATCATCCATCATAATCCAACATCTCTTTTAAAGTCCAAAAATCCTACTTCACAAATTCATCATGTCCTAGAAGAAACACTTTATCATGATACTCTATCATGATGTGCATATTCAGATAAGACCAACCCTAATATTAATTAGGATCACAATGACATCCATGGATTATATACAAACATTGTGATCTTGACAAAGAAACTCTATAAAAGGTCACTATTGGTATATCATGACATCAAAATCTACATCAGTATCATCAAAGGGACTAGAACAACTATGATTGTCTGAACATTAGCATCATCCAAAAAATACCAACTTAAAAAATAAAAAAAATAAAAAATTCCAAAAGAATAGTAAAGAGAAAATTTGTCCTTTAGTGAAAACCATTTCTATGGTGCCTTGGGGTACTCGCCATGATGAAAATATGTTGATAAAAAAATAACATTAACAAGTGAATAAAATGAAAATGGGATCCTAGGTCCTAAATGCAAAGAACCTAGGATGTAAGGGGACCTTTTTCTAAGTTTCATTAAAGAGGGAGATCAAAAAGGTGAATAGATTGACTATCAACCATGAAGGTGAGCCAATCAGACCTAGATCTCCTTCTTTTGAGCCTTAGAAATGGATTGGAAATTATTTTAAATAATTAAACTAATTGCTCTATATGACCTAATATGATAAATGCAACATTCTAGAAGCACACAGACTAAAACAAAAAATTGTAAGTAGATCTAAGAAGTGTCGGATGATGTGTACCTGTGATAAAAATCTAGATTTCACATGTAGAGGAGGAAACAAATTCCTAGGGGTACTGTATGGGTTCCTGATAGGGGTCCTAAAACTGATTTAGGGGTCCTTTGGTGTTAGATTTGAGCTTTTAATTCCCAGTTGTAGATTTGTCAAAATGCCATCAGGTAATTCTATAATTGAGTTTTTGTGGCTTGACAACTTTTAGGGATTTGAATGCAACAATTGATAATTTTCCTTCAATCCTCTTCAAACCTATAATTTGCACATTCACAAAGAGAGGAAATTTTGGTCCATTTAGGAGCTTGTCTCATGCAAACTTCGTGTAAGTGTTTACACTTCCACAATGGTGATGTCAATGATAAGAATGATAATTGAAAGGAAGGAATGATGAAACCACAAAATGTTGCAACTCAGCACCCTTCAATGGCTTCCTTGAAGGACCGAAGTCATGTACATCACCTCAAGGATTTGGATTTTGCTTGCTTGAATGCTTGAATTGTTTGGATACCTACAACAAGGGTTAACTTTCACAAAACATGAACATGAACACACATAAACTTTGGCATAATGTTGGATCTTGAATTGCTACTATAATGCTCTGAAATGTTGCTCTTGAATTTATCTTGATAATAGTATTTTCTCAATAGTGTCCTTAGTGCTAGATATATTTCACATGATAAAATAACTAGATATTTATATCTAATGTGCCAATTTACCAAAAATTAAATTCCAAAAGTCGACACTTGAAATTTGAATTTTGAATGTTAAAATGTCGATGATAAAATTTTGAATGTTAAAATGGGCGTATGGGTCCTGACCCTATCTTCCAATACATTTAGTGTCAATATCATAACATTAATTTCTTGCATTTATTCAATTCTTGTAATCCTTCGGAATTCGGTAAAAATGGGCCTTTGGGATGCATAATTTAAGAAATTAGGAGCTTAATTAAGTCCAATAAACTAAGGGGGGGCAAAAAATAATGTGAAGACAATTTCCGACAATACATTTAGCCCCCACTTTAGTGAGATGAACTTATGCTCAAACTCGCAGTAAAGCAGAGAAATATATGTCAAGAGGATTTTGAATGTACAAATTTTGAAGAGATAGGATGACAAAGGATCAAGGTAGGTGATCAAGCCCCCATGATCCAAGATCCCATGGAAAACCAACATAGGCACAAAGGAACACACACATGTATGATATGCAACAAGATAAATTACACAAACATACATGCCAGGAAACACGAAGCATACACAATGGGAATACATGACATGATGGAACATAAAGATAACAATGAAATGAAAAAAACACCTTGTAAACACGATGAAGATACATGAAAAACACATAACAAAACACAAAGTTAGTACTAAATATTTGAGTCAGTAAGGTAAAGAGACCTAAGTCTTAAATTGTATCAAATTCCAAATGTCATCCATCGAATAAATGTTATCTCCCATGAGGACTAAATCCATACACATCACTCTTGGAACATATGGCTCCACTGGAAAGAAAATTGTATTATGCTAGGTGGTCACATTAAAATGAATTCATGACTCACACCATAGAAAAGTCTGGTATTTTCTAGGTGAATTGAAAATTCAAAGACACACGAGCTAGTGAAGTCTGATATTCACTAGGTGAGCCCCCAAGACAGGGTAAAATGAGAAACACACACTAGGTCTACAATTTGTGCCCATAACAACCATACCAAGAGTTATACTTCCTAATAACCTTGATAAAGTGCCCCAAACTGCTATGTCAATGCATCACTAAGTTCAACACCCATGAACAAAGTGAAGAAAAAAATACCAAGGTTTAATGTCATAGTGGGATGAATATCACAAGCTTAAACATCATGGGGGATGAATATGACAAGGTTTAACATCATGAGGGATGAATATAACAAGGTTCAATGTCACAAGGGATGAATATTACAAGGTAAGGGATGTTATAACACTACCACAAAATGTGCTTAGAAAAAAAAAAGGGGCATGACTTAATACATGAAGGTCACACCTTAGGGAACATCACACATGACATCACCACCAAGAGAGGACTATCGAGGAATAAAAAACATACCTTAGGGAACAATAGTCATAGTGTTACCACCAAGGAGAACATCATATGCCAAGAAAAGTCACACTCTTATGGGATATCAAGCCTAATATCACCACAAAGGAGACATGCCACATGGATTAAGAAGGCCACACTTCGGTGAAAAGGTCACACTTCCTAGAAGATGCATGCTATCATCACTAAGAAGGGACCCTTTCCTATGCAAATAATGAGCAGGGGACTATATTCCCCCCTTAAAATGTTAGTGTACTTGCTACACTAACATTTTGAGGAGATACAAATGGATTGCTTGCTAGAAGGAATACTCCTAGAATATGGCTAACTAACCCCTTGCTCCCCAAGTATAGGGACAAAGGTGAGCTCGATATGGTTCTCCTTGCAAGATAAAAGATGATTGCATAAAACCTAGTTTATACCTCCATGATTGGTAGTGAATATGTTATGATACTATAAATACCACATGGAAAGGAGCACAATAAATGAATGTTAATCTATTACATTTTCAAGTTGATCCCCATAAGGATCAAATTCTCTTAATTTCTTCTTTAAAGCATGACATTCATCTGTAATATGTCCAAGTGTTCTATGATATGCACAATAAGACAGGTTTGCACTTTTTCCTTTCTTATCTTCTTTTTCATGGATAGGTGGTAATGTAATAAGTCATAGGTTGAGAAGTGTGTCTAAGGTCTTTTCAATCTTTGTTATAGGATGTAGAAAGGGTAACTTCTTAAGTTTGTATTTCTTGGTTGGTGGCTTATATGTTTGTTGTGAAAGTGGAGGATCTTGGTAACCTAGTCCTTTGGTATCTTCTAATGGTGTTTTCTCCAAGAGAATGGACTTCATGTTCATTCTTAATGTCGCATCCTTGTTCCCTCTAATATTAAAGCCTTGCCCATAATTTTGTTCCAAGTTAATGGGTGCGTTTGTAACTTTATGTCCATATGATGGAGGATTGGTTAATGCGATTTCCTTGTGATTGTTATTGATATGTTCTTTCATGTGTATTGGTTGAGGAATGCTTTGTGATTCTATTTTTGGATGTAATAAATTGAATGTTTAAAGTGGTGGCATGGTAGGATATTTTTGGTATGGGGTAGTAGGGTATTGCATTGAGGGATAAAAGGTTGCATTATTCTCAAGGTTACATAAGGAATTTTGTATGAATTCATGCATGCTCTCTTTATCTTGACCTAGGACATAAAAAATACTTGTAATAGGAGATGGCATATCATGGTTGTCATTATTAGAACTCATCACCAAACACACAACTTGACACATCAACCAAATATTTCAAGGACATCCAAATTTTACCAAAGCACATATCCACAGTGAAATTTTGCAATGAGGGTGTTAATCCACAGGTGAAGAACAACTAGAGAACAACTTCAAACATAGGCTCCTGAGAGTATTTTGTCACAAAAAGTTGACCTATGCCCAAATAACAAGATAGAGTTGCCCAAGGGAATTTAATTCTTGGTCAGGGGTTCTAGAAATTCAAAATATGATTGTGTATTATACTGCTTAAGGATTTTGATTCTACTTGCAAATAGTTGTAACAATAAATAATTTCCTAGAATTTGTTTAATTTATACAAAATGTAAGTATGCAAGAATGTTGAAGATGTTTAAACAAGTTATGAATGCAAATTTTAGATCTAAAATGTAATAATTGACTAATTCTAAAATGTAAATACCTATAAATGATTATTTTGATACAATTTTGAAATGAAAACATATACTCTTTCACCTTTCTGAACTATATGCAATGTGCCTAAAAACATGCAATTACTGATTCCAAGACAAAGATCTGCAAGTGCCTACATAATGAGTAGACTAAGACAGACAACTGTTAAATTTTTTGGTTATGCACCTGTACAAGGACAAGGTCCCCTAGGGGCATCTGAGTCCTTGACAGGGGGTTTAAAAATTGAAAAGTTGAGTTTTTAAGTTGTTTAGGATTTATTTTTTTATTTTCAAAGTAGTTTCATTGTCACTATTTTTCCATAATTTCCTGTTGCAAGTGAAATACAAGTGTATGGCAATTTGAACAACAAATCATGCTTTTAAAAGAAATTTTGAATACAAATCTGATCTAAATGATTGAAACAAACCCTAATGCAGGTTATGATGCAAGCTATGATGCAATATTTTTGGATTTTTATGACTTTTTATGATGCAAATATGAAACCCTAATTGAGGAATGCAAAACAATGTAATGAAAAACCTAGATCTAGGGTGAACGAATGCAATTTTCAAAATGTTTATGATGTTAGAATGTAAGTTTCACCAAAATTAAACAAAGAAAAATGGGATCCTATGTCTTAAATGCAAAGAACCTAGGATGTAAGGGGGCATTTTTCCAAGTTTCATTAAAGAGAGAGATCAACAAGGTGAATAGATTGACTATCAACCATGAAGGTAAGCCAATCAAACCTGGATCTCCTTCTTTTGAGCCTTAGAAATGGATTGGAAATGATTAACCTAATTTCACTATATGACCTAATATGATAAATACAATATATCAGAAGGACACAAATTGAAACAATAAATTGCAAGTAGATTTGAGAAGTGTCAGATGATGTGTACCTATGATAAAAGTTGGATCTGGCATGCAGAGGAGGACATAGATGCCTAGGGGTGTATGGGTCCCTAATTTAGGAGTTTATATTGAACTCCTCAACACCTCAGGATCACCTGCAAGACAAAACAACTTCCATAAGAGAGATGGTAGAAATATCATGTTATGATTAAGGATGCAAGAATGCCAAAATAGCAACAAAATTGAATATGGAAATGTACATATGATGCCTTCATTATATAGGTAAGGTGAGGAAAAATATTATACAAGATCATGACAAGTGTCTTAATCCTATCACGTGAAACAACTAAGTCGTGACAACCTAGGATAAGATAAGATCTAGAAATGACAAGTAAGACTTCTAGAAGGAATCTTAGAACCTAAGTAAACTTAACATGTGAATATGTCCCCTAAGTCCCTAGTGAGGAAATTAACTAGGTACAAGAAATTTATTCACACCAACACATGATAGGGGTCCAAAACTGATTTGGGGGTCCTCTAGTGCTAGATCTAAGCTTTTGATTCCCGGTTGCAGAATTGTCGAAATGTCGTCAAGTAATTTTGTAATTGAGTTTATTTGCCTTAAATCCTCTCCAAACCTATAATTTTCACATTCACAAAGAGAGGAAATTTTGGGCCATTTAGGGGGCTTTCCTTAGTCAAATCCTCTGTAAGTTTTTCCACTTCCACAATGGCAATGGCAATGTCAATGATAGGAATGATAATTGAAGGGAAAGAATGACGAAACCACACAATGCTACAAATCACCACCCCTCAATGGATTCCTTGAAGGAATGAATTCATGCACATCACCTCAAGGATTTGGATCTTTCTTGCTTGAATTCTTTAGAGACCTACAACAAGGGTTAGCCTTCACAAAACATGAGCATGAACACACATAAACTTTGACATAATGTTGGATCTTGAATTATTTCTATAATTCTTTGAAATGTTGCTCTTGACTTGCTCTTGAAAAATTATTATCTCACTAGTGTCCTTAGTGCTAGATAGATTTCAAATGATAAAATAAATAGGTATTTATATGCAATTGTACTAATTTCTCAAAAAATTAAATTCTAAAAGCCGAAGTTGTACTTGAAATTTGAGATTTGAATGTTAAAATGTCGACAATAACATATTAAAAATTGGTCCTCAACAAGATAGGGGTCCCATATGCCCATGGGTGTATGGGTCTTGACCCTATCTGGCAAGACATTTAGTGTTGTGATCATAACATTAATTGCCTACATTTATTCAATGCTTGCAATCCTTTGGAAATCGATAAAAATAAGCCTTTGAAATGCATAATTTAGGAATTTGGGAGCTTAATTAAGTCCAATAATCTAAGGGGGGTAAAATATATTGTGAAATTGTTAAGGGTGAAAATTTTCAATGCTACAACAAGATCAAACACATTTTAATGAATATAGTCCTAAGCCCTAGAAGATTTGTGAGAACTAGAATAAAATTAAACACTATTTTGCTTTCCATAAAAGTAATTCTCACAAAAAATGAACTTGATAGTACAATCATCAAGCCCCTCAATAATATATTTATTTTTTAGGGCTCTAAGATCCTTCTCACCAATATGGCCAAGTCTCTAGTGTCATAACATTAATTTCTTAGTTGGAAGATTTATCTCCAAGGAGTGATCACCCTTCGGTACCCAAAATGCACGACCATCAAAACTAGAAGAAACACACCATCGATCCCCTTCACTCTACCATCAAGGAATCTAATATTGACTCTTCTATATCCAAAAATACTCATATGAGTGTCATCATCCAAGTGCACCTTCCCACCATCAAATTATTCATACTTCGAGAACCAAACCCAATGCGAGGTCATGTAAAAAGATGCACCAAAGTCTATCGACCACACATCTTTAGATGCATGCATTTTCAAGGCTACAAAAAAGGCTTCATCATCATCCTAAGAATATTTATTTGTATCAAAATTAGAGAAGTTCTTCTTTTTCTTCTTTTTCTCCTTAGATTCTTTGTGGAAATGATCAATTTTGTCGTAGTTCCAACATTTCACCTTAGAATTATCAGGAGACTTAGACCTCCTTAGGGATTTGGATTTTGAACTCTTTTCCTTCTTCCCTTTCTCTTTCAATCTACCATGAACAAAAAGGACCTCCTTATCCATCTTGAAATATTTTATTTGCATCTCTTCATAAAGTAATGATGCAACCACTTCATCTATCTTGAAGGAGGTAGTGGTACCCCCAATTGTCATGACAAGGTGACCCCACATGTCTAGAACATAACATAACAATGTCATGCAATGATCCTTGTCCTCCATTTTGATACTAACAATTTCCAACTGAACAATGAGCATGTTATCCTCCTTCCATCCTCAGAGAATACAACTTCTTTCTTAGGAACAACTTATTTACCAAGGATTTAGCCTAATAAATCTCTCCAAGATTCTTCCAAAAGCTTGTTGCAGTCTTCTCTTCATGGACATTCAAAAATGGAGTTTTCCAAATAGAGTCTTTTCAAACCCTTGGCTTTTCGATTCATCATCTCCTAATTTTATTGAATCATGCAAGTAGGTTTTACACAAATATTGTAGCCCATAAAACTCTATCTATGAGCATATATTCCATTTTAAACTTCCATGGTTCAAAACTTTTTCCATTAAATTTTTCCATCTCAATCCTTCTAGATGTGTTTTGTCATATTTTTCTTGCAACAAGATCACCAAAAATACTTTTGCAAAATCTTCTACTCAAATAGAGATCAATACAAAAAACCCTCAACCCAACAACAAAAAAACTGGTCAGGCTATGATACCAATTGAAAGGAAGTTGAGTATGTGGAAACAATTTCCTACACCAATCTAAGTGAGGGATATAGTGAAAAAAAATTCTTACAAACCCTTAATTGTTATAGATATTAAATACACATACATATAATAGAATAAACATGTAATAAAACAATATACCATAACATTAGATATACATGGGGAAAACTCTTTCAGAAGAAAAATCCCACACTCTAAAAGCACAATCCTTTGTATTATCTATAATTGAATATGGTTACACTACAATATCCAAATCTAAGCTCATTAACAGGAGGGTAAAGGTACAAACCTATTGCACACTTATAAAGGAATTAGACAACACAAACAAAAAGTTTCAACTTTGACCGCATAAAAGTGGTCTTTATATTATGAAATTTAAAATGATGTAAATTAATGAAACGTAAAACTCTTGATGAAGTTTATGCTTGTAATTTTTCAAGTTAAAAAAAAATGATATTATTTTATAAATTTAAGAACAGATTTTGTATTGCTGAAAATTTAAGAAAAAAGTGACATCCAGTTCACATCACAAAAAAATAAAAATTCCTTGATTTTTTAACCAAATAGATAACTTCAATATCTAGTTCATGGAAAAGAATTTATTTTCAATATATATTTTCCTCGTAATAACATTTTAAAGTCAATCTTACCATAATTTGGTAGTTCTCACTTGATGTCAACTTTTGTCAAAAAAATTTATCATTTTCAAAAAATTAATTATACACTTTTGGAGAGGATTCTCTCCTCAATGCACCACATATTTTTCAAAATATTTTAATATATTTAAGTATTTTTTCATTTCTAATCAACCTCATTTTTTATTATAACAACCTCCTTGCATTACTCAAAAATAAAAATATATTAAATCTATTCAAAATATATATATATATGGATTCTTGACTCCAAGCTCTACAAAAGGGTATTTTTAGTTTTTTTTAAATGTCCATTTTAACTAAAGAAATATCATGCTCAAGTGGAAAGTTTCAAAAAAATCTAAAAATATATGAGGTAGGTTCCAACAAGGATGCCACATAGATGGTTTTGACCAAAATATTTTTGGTCGAAAGGATTTCGGTCAAAAATGTTTTAACTGAAACATTACATGTAAATTGAGGTGCATTTAAAAATTATAAAGGAAAAATATTTATTGTATAGTTTCAGGTGAAAGCATTTCGCCTGAAACTCTATATTCCACGTAGTTTCAAGCGAAATTATTTTAGGCGAAACTATTTAGGGCGAAACCGTTTCGCTCAAAACTATTTAGTAGGTTGAAAGTGTAACACAAGTTTGTGCTTTTACCTAGGAGTCTTAATTTAACAATATGATTTTAGAATCAATCCGACAATATAAAAATACCTATAAATAATTTTAACCTCTACATACAAATGCACAAGTACCCAATATATAGAATTTGCAATGCAAGATGAGAAGACATCAAAGGTGGACACTTAGGATTGCCACATGGCAAGAATCTAATGCTTGTGTGCTCTCAAAAAACCCTCCTTGACATGCATAGTGATTGCATGCATGTAACACCCTTACATGTAAAGCATCATCACAGTTGGGACCACCTGTCATAGTCCTTCTTCAATTCCAACCCCTTTCTCAACATGCATAACCCCTTTGAGCATGCATTGCACCTTACATGCATAGGCACCTCAATCACATGGGGCCTACCTATCATAGTTTTTCATACATAACTCTTCCATAGTCATAGGTGTATTTATGGCCAACATCTTGCAAAGTCACAAAGGGATTTTGTGGGACCGATGTTGGAAAACCACAAATACAAGAGGTTTCCCCAACATAACACAAGACCAAAAAGGATCTTGGTGGGTACTACACGGGACAACCAGGAAGACATGATCAAATAGACAACCAAGATATGCCCCTAGTTCTACCAATCAAAGCACACTATGATATGATGGATCATGGTGACCTTGAGTGGGTATAGTAGGAAGCTCAAAAGATGAACAAAATGTAAAAGAACCAAGAAATCACAATAAATCGCAAATATCCTTTACCATGAGGACAATAGGTGGATGTGATTGTTGCGATCTGATGTGAGGAACGATATATCCTGCTAAGACCAAGGATGGATGGGGTAGATTATAGGATCGACATGACAATGGGTACCTAATATGGACTGACACCTCTTGGGGCTATTGAATTTTGTTATTAGGACCTAGTTGGATAGTGATGCTTGATGACATGACGAAGACAAAGACACACCCTAGAGGACATACCTAGGCCTCAGGGGCTCATCAACGATGGCCTTACCTACATGAAAGCACAAAGGCAACATAGTTCGATGAAAGACCAATGACAAACAATGGATAAGGGATGATGAAATGATCATGATAAGTAGATACAATGATAGGGAAAATATGATGAGACAAGACAAACCTTGTGGATAGGATGGTTGATATGTCGGATGTGGATTATGTGAAGCTCGGGGATGGGATAGTTATCCAAATCATCGAAAGATGAATTGAGAGGTTGATACAATGGATATATGAGTGATGAAAAGTGATAGGATAGCAAGAAGTGTGAAAGATGTGGGAGTGATGATAGTGAGATAGAAAGCATTGGATTGCATGGGGGTAGCCTATAGCTAGATACCAATGACAAGGGATTATGAGATGGAATGAGGATAAAGATAAATGGATGGATAGATGAGATGGATAAATGATAAAGATGGGGAGGTGAAAAGAGGCTAGGATGGATGGATAGAGAGATAAGTATTTGGAGATGGAAGGGGTTACTGAATGGATAGATGGAATGATAAGGATTTCAAAGATGGAGGGATGAGCATATGAGGGGATAGGAAGATAAGGATGGGGAAAAAAAAGGATCATTGAATGAAGGGATGAAATTTTTGGAAGGATTAATGAAAGGATGATTTGAAGATAATGATAGTGGGATGGAAGGGATTATTGTATGAATGGAAGGAAATACATGAGGATTTGGAAGATGGAAGGGATTGTTTGGATGGACATGGATGGGAAGATAAGGATGGGACAGTTGAAAGGAATTGTTTGGATGGATGGATGGGAAGATAAGGATGAGGAAGATGGAAGGATGAGCATATGACATGATATAAATACAAGGATGGGGATATGGAAGGATCATGGTATTATGGGATGAAGGTTTGGGAGTATTAATAGGAGGATGTGGAGGTAATGATAGTGAGATGGAAGGGATGATGGAATGGATGGATGATGTCTCCAAGGACTATATCGCAAAGTAATAATATGTCCCACTCTAGATATTTCATGTGTGATGAGGCAGGAGGGATGGAAGACAAGTGGATGGGAAGATAAAGGAGGTAAATGGAGGAGGATATGATGGGTGGATAAGGGAGGTGTTGTGCCTATAGCCCACATGCCCCGTTCAGAACGGGGACCCTCTCTTTCTTTTGCCTTGTTGGGTCTTTTTGTTGTTGCCTAGTTTGGTGTCCTTAACGGTCATCACGTTCTCCAAAGTCTCATTTTAGGTTGATCGTATTTTTCCCCTAAAATAAAAAATTGCTAAGTCTTGGGTTTTTCAGGCTTCCCTCTTCCCTCTTTCTTCTTTCACCTTTCGCCCTTCGCCTCCCCGCTTCCTGCTTCCCACCTTTTCGGGATTCCTCGTTAAGGTGTTCACCTTTTGAGTTTACCTTTTTAGGCTTCCCTCTTGTGGGTTTCCCTTCGCCTGTTGCCTCGGTGCCCTCCGGGCCTCATCCCCGCTCGCTTGGTTCACTTTTTCCTTTATTTTTGACTTTTGGGATAGGTTTCTTGTGGATTTGGGATTATTTTATGGTGCCTAAGTGAACTGCTAAGGTTTCGTTAAGTTTTGAGAAGTTGCAAAATTTTCATTCTAGAACTCCATCCCTCCGCGGCTGTTCTGGAAACTTCGTCCATCCTTGGCTGTTCCGGAGCTCGACCCCTCTTTGGTTGTTTCCAGAAGTCCGTCCCTCTTTTTCCATTTTGGACTTTCGTCTGCCTTAGGCATTTCGGCTTCTGGAGCCCGACCCCCCCATGGCCATTTCTGGAAATCCATCCCTTCATTTTGGACTTTCGTCTGCCTTAATCATTCTGGCTTCTGGAGCTCGGCCCCTACGTGGCCATTTTCAGAATTTCGTCCCTTTTTTGTTGTTTTGGACTTCTGTCCACCTTAGGCATTCTGGCTTCTAGAGCTCGGCCCCTCTGTGGCCATTTCCGAAATTTTGTCCCTCTTTGGTCATTTTGGACTTTCGTCCACCTTAGGCATTCCGGCTTCCGGAGCCCGGCCCCTCTGTGGCCGTTTTCGGAAGTCTATCCCTCTTTTGTCATTTTGGACTTTCGTCTACCTCAGGCATTCCGTCTTTTGGAGCCTGGCCTCTCTCTAGCCGTTTATAGAAGTCTGTCCCTCTTTTGTCATTTTGGACTTCCATCCGCCTTAGGCATTCCGACTTCTAAAGCCCAGCCCCTCTGTGGTCGTTTCTGAAAGTCTAACCCTCCGCAGCTATTCCGGGAACTTCGTCTGTCCCTAGCTGTCTCGGAGCCCAGCCCCTCCATGGCCGTTTTTGGAAGTCCATCCCTCTTTTTTCGTTTTGGACTTCCGTTCACTTTAGGCATTCCAGCTTCCAAAGCCCAATCCCTCCGTGGTCATTTCTAGAAGTTCGTCCCTCTTTTTCCATTACCAGAACTCCGTCCCTCCGTGGTTGTTCTCATAACTTCATCTGTCCCTGGCTCTTTCGGAGCCCGGTCCCTCCATGGTTGCTTCCAGAAGTTTGTCCCTCTTTTGTCATTTTTGGAACTCCACCCCTTCGTAGTTGTTCCGGGAACTTCGTCCATCCCTAGTTGTTTTGGAGCCCGGCCCCTCCATGGCAGTTTCTAGAAGTTCGTCCCTCTTTTTTCCATTTTCGGAAATCCGTCCCTTTGCGGCTATTCCAAGAACATCGTCTGTCTCTAGTTGTTCCGAAGACTCGACCCCTTCATGGTCGTTTCTAGAAGTTCGTCCCTCTTTTTCCGTTTCCGAAACTCTGTCCCTCCACGGTTGTCGGCCTTCCATCCGTCGTCCACCTTAGCGCTCGCCCCTTGGAGCACGCATTAATGTTTATGGTCCAAATGAGCTCCAAATATGACTATTATGATTTTTTAATGATGCATGGATGGATATTGTGATCCTATTAAAATGTCAAGTCCTAATGTGAGATGCTAGATAAAAACTAATAATGCAACAAGAGGAAATAACAAGATAAAAGGGCACCTTAATGATTAGCCTAAGAAAATGGATAACATGAAAGTAAGATAAAACAAATTGAATGTTTGTTATACCTTCATGTTGTTGCTTCCTTGGTTGGCCCTTGATTTTTGGATGTCTTGTGTGCTCCTTGGATGGCAATGAAGTTAAATGGATGCAAGATGCAAGATGGATGAGAATGCTAAGTGTTATGATGGATGAGAGCTCAAATGGTAAATCTTCAAGAGTTTGGTTGCAAAAGACTTGATCTCCAAAATGGGAGAAATGAGGGGGTATTTATAGGATAATTGGAATTCTCTAGAGAATTCAACGGTTGAGATTGATCCAACAAGATCAAGATGAAGGGCTATGGTGAGTTGAGGACTCACAAGCCCTCACATCTTGACATGTGGAATGTGAAATGTCTTAGGGTGGAATGAGGTGGAAGAGAAGTACATGAGGTGGATGAAGGACAAGTACCTTTGAGGTACCTTGGGGGATGAGAAGATTTCCTCAAAAATAAACTTCTTGTCCCCAAATGAGGATGAAAAAGACATTTGAGGGATTTTAGAATTTCTCAAAAAACTCCATGGGAAAAGGGGAAGTGGTTGGAAGAATAAATGTAAATTAAATTTATTGGAGAGTTTATTGGGTAAAATAAGGTCTCCAAAAAGCAAGAGATTTGTCACATGTGGGTGATGTGACAAGTCCAAGGTTCTAGAAGTCCTTGGCACATGTAAAGTGACAATTCAAGCCTTCTAGAATCTTGCATGGAGGATGGGGAAGACCTTGGAAAGACAAAAGTGAATTAAAAATTCACATGGGAAAGAGAGTCCAAGCTAAAAATGGTAAGTGGGAAGGTTGACCAGAAAAGATAAGCTAAATGTGGCTAATGATTTTGATTAAGGT
The DNA here is from genome assembly GCA_007115665.2 of Sequoiadendron giganteum. Taxonomy (NCBI): domain Eukaryota; kingdom Viridiplantae; phylum Streptophyta; class Pinopsida; order Cupressales; family Cupressaceae; genus Sequoiadendron; species Sequoiadendron giganteum. Next base: position 18,628,489 of record CM021104.1, read on the forward strand.
TGTGCAAACACAGGATTAAGATAATTAATGAGAAATTAGAGGCAAGTGGTAGATTATGGAGGATGTGACACTTAATCAAGATTAAGTGATGCACATCTTGGTCACAGATTAATTAATTTAATCTGGATTAAAAGAGGGTTATGGAGAATGTGACAAGGAGAGAGAAAAAAGGGAATTAAAAATTGATTTTAATCCAAATAGGTTAAAAGACTAAATTAAATAATTTTGTCGTATTTATTTAATTTAGAGAAGAAAAAGGATAAGGTAAAGTATTTAATTACATACTTTAGGAACCTTAGGCAAAAAATGAACTAATGATTAAATAAATTATTTAATCATTATTAATGAAATAGATGAATAGAGTAGATGATTTTGATCATATGGAAGTGATCAAATTTGGATGTCTACAGATATAACAAGGATTTTGCAAGATTTGACTAAAATTATCCTTGATTTGTGTATGAAAACACTTACGACACTTCATGTATGGAGGTTTCAAGAAGCCTACCACGGGTTCGTCAGGGAGACCTGTTGAGAAAGTTGAACAAGGAAAGCACATAGCTCCTGTCACCATTCATTTTATGCCCACCTCTCCTTGTGGCACCAATCAATAGAGCTAACATTAGAAGAGGACCTGTGCGAAGCAATTCAATGACAAAATATAAGGGGTGGCCTTGAAGAAAGTATAGGGGAGTTGTCCTACTTTTCATCAGATGATGATGATCTTTAAGGGGTTATCTCCCCAAATCAGGGGCAACCAATCCATTGATGCCAATTGTCGACAGATCCATTTGATCCAATGAATAATACTGCAAGTCCATCGGAAAGAAGGCAGCTTCCAGGCTACAGTAAAAGGGAAATCAGCTAGAAGACAAAACTGCTACAACACCTAGGCACTAAAAGATAAAATAGGGAAAAGATGATAGATGTATTTTAAATTGCTGAATATTGTGGGGTAGGTGAATCCCTAATGTAATTGAATCTGAGCCACACAATGTAACTCAATCATAGTCATTCATCTGGGCTTTGGAAAACTATAAATAAGGGTCTCCCCCTCATTTGAAAAGGGTTGGAGAGCTAGTGTAAAGGCATTTTGCAGCAATAGATAGCAACATTGCATGATTTATGGGTGGTTTCTTTTGATTTTTCTCATTATGTGTGCATGGTTCTACTTTCCTTTTAGTTTAGTTGTAGTTTCTTGAATGGAAGTGGTAATGGTGATTGTTGTTTCAGTATTTGATGAATTTCTAGCCCATACTTTTGGCACTTGTTGATGACAAGTTACTATGCAAAGTTAGCCTGGTCTTCCTTCCTTTATTGTTGCAACTTAGTTCGATTGCATGTGCATGTGCAATTTGAAAATCAGCAGTCCTTAGAAGATTGCATTGGTTTTGTGTAACTGTAGGTTTCTCTTGGCCAAGCAAAACCCAGTTTAGGGAGTTTGTCTATTATAGCAGCCTCCATGATCACTATTCATTCGTAATTTGAGATCTAGGAACTTTCTCTCTTCCCTACCCTTTTTCCTTCTTTTTTTAATAAGTAACCTTAGGTAAGGTTCATTGCACATTATAAATCTAAATCTGATGTTGAAATGGAGTTCAAGGCTGCTTTGAACCTGTAGCAAATGCATAGCAACTCTCCCATCTTAAGAACTCTATTTGCAGACCCAACTTCCTACACTGTGACTCATCTATAAGTTTTCCTTGTGATTCCAACAAATCACATAAATCAATTGAGATATTGCAAGCACTATCAAGACCTAACATTAGAGACCTTGGGATAGTGTTCTGCAATTTGATTGTGGAAGATTTTCTTTCAAGAGAGGTGATGCACCTATGCATCGCTTATGTTGAGAAGTGCATAAAAAACACATCAACAGAACTAGCGCTAGAAGGAAGGTTTTACATATTGACGCTATAAAGTTGAATATTAGAAGTTGAAACAAACACTTTCAAAGAAGAAATTTGAGATAGAGTGATCTCTTTTAATGCTGAAACATAAAATCAAAAAAAATTGAAGGCAAAAGAAGCTGAGTCGAAATGGATCAGCATGTACAAATTGACATTGCTCAGCTACATGCAGATTTAAATAAAAGACTGAGGAAACTGTTGCAGAAATTTGCATTGGCAGATAGATGTCAGATCCATTGCACTCGCGGGCATAACGAATTGGGGTGTCTGAGTTTTCTGAGCAGGATTGAAAGAGTCTTGCAAGGAGAAATTCCCTTTCGAGAAATATACCAGCCCTTGGCTCCCGAAGATGCAGAGGAGGAAATGGCTAATATGGCAGCTAAGGCATTTGAAGAGTTGATCCAAGAGCATTTGAACAGCAAAGAAGGACCAAGATTGGTGTATATTTCACAATGCACCTCACTCTGAATTCACTTGCTCATCATGCATGAACATTATCACTCAAAACTAGTGTTGTTTGAATGAGCTGGAGTAGCCAAATTTTGATAAGGATGAGTCATTCCATGAGGAAAAGAAGTTGTCAACATCTGGAGGATAACACATTGTAGATAAACCAAGAAATCCTACACAAACTAGTGCTGGGAAAACAAACATTGAAGCTAAAAATGAAAAGGAAGGAGCTAATTCTTGTAAGACAGTAGAAAGCTTTGATGAAAGTTCAATCAAAAAGAGGTTAGAACACCTTTCCTCTATCAGCAAAGAGAAATCCTCCAATATAGAAGAGGAGCCATTGGAAGTTGAAGATGAACCAACGAAGTCTGCAACAGTGTATGTTGGAGTAGCCAATGAAGATGCTGAAAATCAGGAAGAAGAAAAGGTTGACAACCTTGGGACAACAAAAAATGATGATAAGGCATAACTGAAATCAGACTGGAAGACCTCTCCTTTGTCAATGATAGTGACCAAGCATCTGAAAATGCAGATTTGGAGGAGTGGGAACTACTACAGGTCACAATTGTTCACTACCAGATTTTCATTTCAAATGATGATGAGAACCCAATCATGGATAGATATAATGAGCTAGTGTCGAGGCTAGCAAGGGATTGGTCTGAGCTAAAATTTTAGGTGGATTTGGAGGTATTGCTACTACCTAATTGGTGTAGGCTCCATGATTCATCCAACTCTGAGTTTGTGTGTGAACTATGCCAAGAAGCCATCTAACAAGTTAGAAGGCAAGCAAAGCGGCCAAGCGCCTGACATCCTCTACTTGCTGCCCGGATGGAACGTGAAGATCAAGAGCCTAAGCCAAGTAATGACTCAGCTGAAGACAGTCCTCAGGAGGATGTTGGGATAGCAATAAAAGAAGCACAACAATACAATCTCGAGCTTTTGAGCGATGAAGTAGATCAAACAGGAATTTTTTCCACCAGTCAATAATTTTTTCCTCTTGAAGAACATTTGTGCACCATGGATGATGGAATTTATGACAAGTCCTTGGAGGAAGATTGTGTAGTGCATTTTGGTCCCCTTGATGAGGTGCCATAAATTGATGAATTCTTTCCATTGGGAGTTGTACTGCAAAGGTACGCTCATGCCGAGGAAGAGTACATCCCAGAAGATGGTAGCAATGAAGACATACTCCTTGAGCCTCTGAACAGTGATGCACTAGAGTTTCCAGATTGGGAGAGAGGTTCCTTCTCTATTTATAGTGATAGTGAACAAGGGGAAACGAGTGAACATCATGATGAGATGCATGAACAACAAAGAGAAGAAGACAAAGGTTGGGGTGTTGAGGTAGCTGCCAACAGAGATGAAGCACTTGATCGAGTACAAGATGCAACTTAGAGTCCTTCCACCATGATCATTTTTTATCCTCCTTCATATTCAGATCGTTGCAATAGGACAGATTTGTGCATATCATTGTCCCATGACACTGAACATCACGAAGATAAGTTCAACACTTGGGAAAGGAGATGGGACAACGTGCTACCTTTTGACGACATCAATCAAGTGGACACTTGGTTTGCAGAAGATCGATGAGATGAATTCTATCTTCTCAAAGAATAGATGATAGGGATTGTTGATCCCACGCAAGACATGGAAGAGGTGTTTGATGCCCCATTCTCCCAGCCTTATGCAAGCTTAATGTCTGAAATGTTGCACCCTCCACCGCACCTGCCTGAGGCTGCCAATGCACCCATCAATGATGTAGTGCTAGCTCTTGATCATCAAACACTGCCACAATTTCACAACAAGATCCAGGTTCTATCCTTTCTTGCTCCTGTTAATTTTCATAGTTGCACTTATCATTTTGATTATGGGAATGAGAAAAACCGAACGTGTTTATGGATTAACCATGGGTTTAATGAGCCTCCTCAATTGTTGATTCTTCATGATGTTGGGGTAGAATTTGAATTTTTCAATATTGAATTTATTCTCTCTAAATATAAGGATAAATCTGCATGGTTGAGAACTATAACGATTGCTTGTTTGCTTGTACACGCATTGCAAAATCCAATGGGCGTGAGTGTCGGTTGGCCTTACCTGAATTTAGTTCTTTGTAAATACTTGTAAATAGGTTAGGGTAGGTTTACCTGCTTTTCTTTCTTGATTTGTGTTGTTTTGTTCGTTCCTCGGTTGTTTTTTGCCTTTGGTGAGTCTCCCCTTTGTTCCTATTGTGGTGGTCATGCTTTGCTTGATGAATGGTTTGCCCTGCTCCCCACTCTTGTTTTGTTCTCTAGATAAGCCTTCATTCCCCTTTACTAATCTCTGAAAGCCCTAAGTCTTGGTTTCATTTCTTGAACTCTAGACTAATTTAGGATGGTGTCCCCATTTGAATTTCATGCGCTTATCATGGAGCACACAGAAAACACACCTTAAAGGTTTACAAAGAATTGTGTGGTAACTGCTGGGAAGGCCGAATAAGTGAAAAATCTAAAGTCTGCTCTAGTGACCACTGTGATTTCCAAACCCATAGTGAGCTTCAGTGCTTGCACAGTTGAGCAAAAGAAAAATAAAAGTACTGGAAAGCAATATCAAAAAGGAAAGAACAGAAAAATGTAAAAGTAAACAACCATATGGGTGTGTGAATATCTCTACCGAGGCTATGGACGCCTGGCTAGCAGTAGAGTGACATTTGCGAGGTCACAGTGACAACTTCGTCAGGGCTATGGATGCCCGACCGATAGTGGAGCAATGTCCAGGTTACTTTTGGGGTTGGATGAACTACGTAGCTTGTTCTTCCCGATCAGTAGTTTTCCACACGGTCTCTGAGGAAAATGAAATGAACTCACCATGCACACACATCTATGATAATATCATGGCATGATTCAATCTCGCCTTCCTTAACTTGTTCTTAGTTCAACCTTGTAAATCAGCTTCTAGTCTGTGAAACCAGAGATCATGGGTTCAGAATGAATATTTATCTTTAGAACACCAGGAGCATTCTCCCCAATGAAGTCACCATTTGTTGTGCCTATAGCACACACGCACTGTTCGGAACGGGGACCCTCTCATTCTTTTGCCTTGTCGGGTCTTTTTGTTGTCGCCTTGTTTTGTGTGCCCCAATTTGGTGTCCTTAACAATCAACACGTTCTCCAAAGTCTCATTTTAGGTTGACCATATTTTGCCCCTAAAATTAAAAAAATTGCTAAGTCTTGGGTTTTTCGGGCTTCCCTCTTTCTTCTTTCACCTTTCGCCCTTCGCCTCCCTGCTTCCTACTTCTCGCCTTTTCGGGCTTCCTCATTAGGGTGTTCGCCTTTCGGGTTTCCATTTTCAAGCTTCCCTCTTGCGGGTTTCCCTTCGCCTATTGCATTGACGTCCTTTGGGCCTCATCCCCGCTCGCTTGGTTCACTTTTTCCTTCATTTTTTACTTTTGGGATAGGTTTCCCGTGGATTTGGGATGATTTTGTGGTGCCTAAGTGAACTGCCAAGGTTTCGTTAAGTTTCAGGAAGTCGCAAAATTTTCATTCTGAAACTTCATCCCTCCGCGGTTGTTCTAGGAACTTCATTCATCCCTGGTTGTTTCGGAGCCCGGCCCCTATGTGGCCATTTTCGGAAGTTCGTCCCTCTTTTTCTGTTTTGTACTTTCATCCGCCTTAGGCATTCCGGCTTCTGAAGCCTGGCCCCTCTGTGGCCGTTTCTGGAAGTCCGTCCCTCTTTTTCCATTTTGGACTTCCGTCTACCTTAGGCATTCCGGCTTCCGAAGCCCGGCCCCTCCGTGGTCGTTTGCAGAAGTTCATCCCTCTTTTTTCATTTTGGACTTCTGTCCACCTTAGGCATTCCGGCTTCCGGAGCCTGGCCCCTCCGTGGTTGTTTCCGGAAGTCCATACCTCTTTTGTCGTTTTGGACTTTTGTCCACTTTAGGCATTCCGGCTTCTAGAGCCCGGTCCCTCCGTGGTCGTTTCCGAAAGTCCATCCCTCTTTCATCATTTTGGACTTTCGTTCGCCTTAGGCATTCCGGCTTTCGGAGCCCAACCCCTCTGTTGCTGTTTCCGAAAATTCGTCCCTCTTTTATCGTTTTGGACTTCCATCTGCCTTAGGCATTCTGGCTTCTGGAGCTCGGCTCCTCTGTGGCCATTTCTGAAAGTCCCTCCCTCTTTTGTCGTTTTGGACTTTCATCTGTCTTAGGCATTTCAGCTTCTGGAGCTCGACCCCTCCGTGGCCGTTTCCGGAAGTTCATCCCTCTTTTGTCATTTTGGACTTTTGTCTGCCTTAGGCATTCCGGCTTCCAGAGCCTGGCCCCTCCGTGGCCATTTTCGGAAGTTCGTCCCTTTTTTGTCGTTTTGGACTTTCGTCCGCCTTAGGCATTCTAGCTTCTAGAGCTTGACCCCTTCGTGGCCATTTTCGGAAGTCCGTCCCTCTTTTGTCGTTTTGGACTTTCGTCCACCTTAGGCATTCCGGCTTCCAGAGCCCGGCCCCTCCATGGACGTTTTCGGAAGTTCATCCCTCTTTTTCCATTTTCGAAACTCCGTCCCTTTGAGGTTGTTCTAGGAACTTCGTTTGTCCCTGGCTATCCCGGAGCCCGGCCCCTCCATGGCCGTTTCCAGAAGTTCGTCCCTCTTTTACCCTTTCCAGAACTTTGTCCCTCCGCGGTTGTTCTGAGAACTTCATCTATCCCTGGCTCTTCTGAAGCCCGGCCCCTCCGTGGCCATTTTCGAAAGTTCATCCCTCTTTGTCGTTTCCGGAACTCCATCCCTTTGTGGCTGTTCTGAGAACTTCGTTTGTCCCTGGTTGTTCCAAAGCCCGACCCCTCTGTGGCCATTTCTAAAAGTTTGTCACTCTTTTTCCATTTCTGAAACTCCATCCCTCTGCGGTTGTTCTAAGAACTTAGTCCATCCCTGGCTGTTCCAGAGCTTGGCCCCTCCATGGTCGTTTCCAAAAGTCCATCCCTCTTTTTTCCATTTTTGGAACTTTGTCCCTCTGCGGCTGTCTACCTCCCTTCTGCCTTTTGTTCATCACCCGACTTCCATTGGCACTTCCGAGCCTGGCCTTGGGGACTATTGTCCCCATTCGCTATTTGCCTTCCTTCCGCCTTCCATCTATCGTCCGCCTTGGTGCCTGCCCCCCTGGAGCACGCATTAATGTTTATGGTCCAAATGAGCTCCAAATATGAATATTATGATCTTTTGATAATGCATGGATGGATATAACAAGGATTTTGAAAGATTTGACTAACATTTTCCTTGATTTGTGTATGAAAGCACTTATGACACTTCATGTATGCAGGTTTCAAGAAGCCTACCGCGGGTCCATCAGGGAGACCCGTTGAGAAAGTTGAACATGGAAAGCACATAGCTCCTGTCACCATTCATTTTATGCCCACCTCTCCTTGTGGCATGCATCAATAGAGCTGACATTAGAAGAGGGCATGTGCCAAGGAATTCAATGACAAAATGCAAGGGGTGGCCTTGAAGAAAGCACAAAGGAGTTGTCCTACTTTTCATCGGATGATGATGATCTTTAAGGGGTTGTCCCCTCAAATCAGGGGCAACCAATCCATTGATGCCAGTTGTCGACAGATCCATTTGATCCAATGAAGAATGTTGCAAGTCCATTGGGAAGAAGGCAGCTTTTAGGCAGTTTCAGCTATAGTAAAAGGGAAATCAGCTAGAATACAAAATTGTTACAGCACCTAAGCACTAAAAGACAAAATAGGGAAAAGACAATAGATATATTTTAAATTGTTGAATATTGTGGGGTAGGTGAAGCCCTAATGTAATTGAATCTGAGCCACACAATGTAACTCAATCATAGCCATTCATCTGGGCTTTGGAAAACTATAAATAAGGGTCTCCCCCTCATTTGAAAAGGGTTGGAGAGCTAGTGCAAAGGCATTCTGCAGCAATAGAAAGCAACATTGCATGATTATGGGTGTTTTCTTTTGATTTTGCTCATTATGTGTGCATGGTTCTACTTTCCTTTTAGTTTAGTTGTAGTTTCTTGAATGGAAGTGGTAATGGTGATTGTTGTTTCAGTATTTGATGAATTTCCAACCCATACTTTTGGCACTTGTTGATGACAAGTTGCTATGCAAAGTTAGCCTAGGATTCTTTCCTTTATTATTGCAACTTAGTTCGATTGCATGTGCATGTGCAATTTGAAAATCAGAAGTCATTAGAAGATTACATTGGTTTTGTGTAACTGTAGGTTTCTCTTGGCCAATCAAAACCTAGTTTAGGGAGTTTGTGTACTATAGTAGCCTCCATGATCATTGTTCATTCGTAGTTTCAGATCCAGGAACCTTATCTCTTCCCTACCTTTTTTCCTTCTTTTTTTAATAAGTAACCTTAGGTAAGGTTCATTGCACATTATAAAGCTAAATCTGATGTTGAAATGGAGTTCAAGGCTATTGTTTGAACCTGCAACAAATGCACATCAACTCTCCCATCTTAAGAACTCCATTTGTAGACCCAACTTCCTACACTTTGTGACTCATCCGTAACTTCGCCTTGTGATTCCAGCAAATCACATAAATCAACTGAGATATTCCAAGCACTGTCAAAACCTGACATTAGAGACCTTGGGATAGTGTTCTGCAATTTGATTGTGGAAGATTGTCTTTCAAGAGAGGTGAATCACCTATGCATCGCCTGTGTTGAGAAGTGCATAAAAAACACATCAACGGGAGGGAGATGGATGTGGATAGGATGCATGGATAAGCAAGGTAGACGGATAATATCATGATGGGTGGACAAGAAATATGATAGTGTGTGGATAGAGGAAATGTATGCCAAGAGGTTTCCAAAGAGTGTATGTATATTTGCCTCTATATTGGTCAAGATCACAAGGAAGATGAATGGATTGGGATAAATGAGATATGATAGGTAAGATGGGTAAGATAGATGGAGGAAGGGAATGCATAAATGGAAGTTTCCCCAAGTGTAGAAAGAAAATGGATAAGGGATTTACACATGACGCATGTTTACCAGGTTTTCAGCATGGTACTTATCCAAGGTGCTTTTTTGCCAAGTTTTCACCATTGGATGAATTATTTCTCTTTACTTTTAAAAAAATGATTTTTTTTTTGTTTAGATATTTTGGATATTTTGGATTTTTTAAGATTCCTACTATGCCTACTCAAGGACACCATGATCCATAGTATCATGGTGCAGTTTGATTGGCAGAACTAGGGGAATATCTTGGTTGTCTGTGTGATCGTGTCTTCTTGGTTGTCCCGTGTGGTACCCACCAAGATCCTTTGTGGTCTTGTGTTATGTTGGGGCAACCTCTTGTATTTATGGTTTTCCAACATCGGTCCCACCAAATCCCTTCGTGACTTTGCGATATGTTGGCTAAAACTTCTTGTTTTTTGTTTTAGTCCTATGCATGTAATACACAAACGCCTTGGTTCCTCATACCTTGGTGCATAGTATCTCATGCTATATCAAATTAAGTGCTCATTACATGGTAACATAATGCATAACAATTAAATTTCTTGATTTGGTTACTCCCCTTTCATATCCCCCATCCTACCATCTATCATTTCCCTCTATCATTTTCATTCCCATTCCTATCATTTTCATTCCTAATCATTGGATCTTGGTTGTGCAAGTGATATCTCCCCAACCATTCCCCTATCATTCATTCATCCTTCCATCATTTCCCTCATCTCATTATCATTTTAGTTATCTAGAATAATATAGATTTTTTATTTTAAGCATCTTGTCCATTTTGCACCATCATCTCGTTCTCATTTCAGTTGTTTAGGATAATATAGATTTTTTATTCTAAGCATCTTTTCATCCTTCCTCATCATTTTATCATCTCTTCAATCTTCTTAGGATAATAGAGATTTGTTATTCTAAGTGTATTTTCCTCCATCATATTCATTTGTTTTGTCACTCCCCTTTCTTCAATCCAACCCTCATCCATTCAATCTACCACAAATCATCTAGTCACATCTTTGGTCTTGTTCCTATCCTTGTTACAAGCCTTAATCCAATCATCATCATCATCGGGATGTATCCTTCCCTATCCTTGTGTTGTTTCAGGATATATCATTCCATCATTGACAACACTTCAATCATCATCATCATCAAGATGCATCCTTCCCTATCCTTGTGTTGTTTCAAAATATATCATTCCCTCATCAACAACACTATCATTATCATCATTGAGATGTATCCTTCCATATCCCTATGTTGCTTTGGGACATATCATTCCCTCATCGACAACACTCTCATCATTATGATCATCAGGATGTATCCTTCCCAATTCTTGTGTTGTTTTGGGATATCATTCCCTCATCAACAATACTCCATCCACCATCAATCAATCTCATCTTGTGGCTTTATTGGGGCAACATCTTATCGCCTTCTCTTTCAATTATCTCTTCCTCTTCCCATCCCAAAATCTACCATCATTTTGCATCATCTTCCCCATATATCCTCACATCATCTCATCCATTTCGAGAGCACACTAGTGTTCTCTTGAACCCACATGTCCTCTCGAGGGGGCATCCTTAATCCTAATTTTCATCTTCACTCTCAGCATCTTTCTTCTTACCCACTCCTTTGAATGACTGGGGCATCTTCCCTAATCCAACCATCTTCTTCTAGGTGTTATATTTTAATCTTCTTTGAAATGATATTACTTCATAACACCATCTCAAAGAGGGGCAAAACGTACATTGGAAATTGACCGCTTTCATTTGGTCAATCACCCCTAATTCAACCAATTTCATATCGTCTATATTAATTAAATAATACCCTATTATTTAATTAATATTCATTATCCATTATCCTTTCATCTTGATTTATTTCTTCTATCATATTTAAATCCTAGCCTAAAGTAAATAATTATTTTTAATTATTTATGCAATTATTTACTCCCATCACCTATCCCTTTCCTCAAAAAATTAAATAAATAATCCCCTCATGTCACATCCTCCATAAAATGCAAGTTTTCCCTAATCTTCTTCCATTAGACTAATTCCCGCACTAATCTCTCACTTGCACACCTTAATCCTTGATTAATTAGCCTAGTCTAACCCATGGTCAATCCCCTAATAAATACTACCCACATCCCAATGGAATTTTTAATCCATTTTATTCACCCAACACCTTTTGAGGAATTTTTAATTCCTCACCCCTTTCCTCAAGGAATATTAAATTCCTTTTTAATCTCCCCACATCCCAAATGGAATATTTATCCAATGTCTCTAGAGGAATTTTTAATTCTTCCCCACATCTCCCAAGGGATTTTAAGTTGCTTTTATCTTTCCCCAAGGAATATTAAATTCCTTTTATCCTTCTCATGCACATTAAAAGGAAATTTTAATTCCTTTGGTCAACCCTTGATCTTCTTCCCCCTTTCAATCTCCACCGTCCATTCTCATCTCCCTTGGCTAAATGACTAACACTTAGTCATTTTTGCATTCTACTACATTCTAACACAACCATTCTAGCACATTCAACCACCACATTCATCTCAATCCCTCATCTACCCTCACTTGGCATCCACCATCTCTGAATCCAAATCAAGCAAAAACCAACCTGTTATGATACCAAAATTGATCTAAGAGCACACATATCAAACTATCAAAAGGGGCAAACAAACTCATCAAACTCAAACAAGGTAATATTTTGGTATTTTATTTGTAAGTTTGAGTTTCAACTTTAAACCCTAATTTGAGTGTTCTGTTTTGTTTTTATCATTTTGTTTGAGTTTATTTCTTGCATTTTAGATGGGATAGATTCACTACACACACTATCATAACAACTTATCATAATCCATTATAGAGTGAACTCTTACAACTTATGACACATTCCAACAAATTAGCCTCTAGTGGGGTCCACCAAGTAGGATGCCACCTCAACTGGTAGGTCCCACAAAGTTACTTGACATAGTAGGCAAATAAAATTAACCATGAAATAAATAATTGATCACTAAATTAAATGTTAGGACTTGCAAAGGTTGAGACACCCTAATCCCAACACTTTTCTCTACAATAAGAACCACCTTCTTTGTTGTTATGGTAAGAATTACTATTCCTTAGCTATAGTATGAGTTACCACTCCTAGAACCATCCACATATAGTCTTATATTGCTACATTGAGATTTTTCTCTTTTGAATATTCCTTCTCTTTCTATTTGTCAACTCTATCTATCTTTAATACTTATGTTCAATTTCCTTCCTTTGGTTAGCCCCATCTAATATGCTACTTTGTTTAGATATTCAACATATTCAACTCTTCCCAGATTGATCCTCTCAAACTATTGATATATCTTTCCATTTGCTTCACTCCATCAAGTCTTGATTAGACTGTCAACCCGTAGTATTCTTCAATATAATCTTTCATATTCATACCCTTTTGCCTTAGGTTGTGCAATCCTCTTAACAATTCTAAATAATTTATAGGAATGAACTTAGATTTTAGCTTATTCACCATTCTATGCCATTTTCCAATGCTAGGTTTACTCTTTCTATTTCATTCTAATTGAATTTCCTTCCACCAAATGGCAACATAACCTTTCAATTTAGTCTTAATAAATTCTACCCTATCCAAATTACCAATATCTTCATACTCCAAATGTTCTATTAAATTAGTTATCTAATCTATCAACTGTTTAGGATATAAACTAACATAATAATTTAGAATATCTACTTTAGTCTTGATATAGCTTTTAACATATTTTCTTATCTTCTTTCTCACTCACTTTGCTTGACATGGCTAGCTTCTTGTTCTTCATTACTTTCAACAACTCTAGGGTAACAGTTTCTTCTATAGTCTTCCTCAAAAGCATTCATTTGGTCTTCCTTGCCTTCCTCGTTTAAAGATTTATTCCATCTTTCTAGCAACATTAACAATATCTTGTCTTCTCTGTGAAGGCGCCTCTCCCTAGGATCTAATGCAAATTGTCTCATGTCAATTTTCTATCTACAATCACCCTTGCAACTACCTCCTAATTAGTGCTTTGATGTCAAGCTTCTTGTAAACTACCTTGGTTGAATGATTTACTTACAAGCAAATTATTTAAGATACAAAACCTTACACTCTAATACCACTTAATGTAGTCATGGGTAGAGGATCCATGAGAGATTATCCAACTATGCAATGAATTGAAACATCACAACTAAAACAACAATATGCCATCTACATATTCATAATCACAATAGAATTCCAATCTAGAAAAATAGGCTTCCAACATGCTAAGGCTTGGTCATTTGATTACAAATATGTGAAATTATTGAAATACAACACCAATGTCAAGCTCCAAAACTAAACAACTAACTTAATTACATCTCAACTATTTTTCTATGATCGTGAACAATGTTTATATAGCAACTTCTATCTTAGGAGTGATCTTAGTCAAGTGCATGGAGGTGCAACGCTTTGATGCCAAATGTAACATGTAGTTGGCCAAATATGTGAAAAAATATTATTGAATGAATGCAATGATAGGTCAACAAACCTCAATGTGGTTCATACGATAAGTTCTTTGAGGTCTAATTTATCTTAAATATTAAAATGATGTAAACTATGAATATTAAAATGATGTATCTTAGGCCCGATAGTATGTCTAGAAGTGAATTATTCCTTTGCAATGATCAAATCATGTTGTAGAATCATTGCAAAACATGTAATTCCCAATTGCAAAGCAAAACTTGTATAAATAATAAAATGCAATAAGATACAATAAGTATAATGTAAATAATAAAACCTACAAACAAACATGTCAAAGAAAATATTTTTGGATGAAACAAAATTGCTTATACACTATAAAATGCTTTGGGAAATGAATCTATTTTAACACCATGCCAAAAAAAAGGGACACAACTAGAAACACACAAAATATTATTAAAAATCAATTTGCAACAATGTGTATTTTTTAAAAATATCTTGAAAAAGACAAATGATAGTTTTATTACTTAAATGTGCTTCTATTTGTCCTATTTTAACTCGCACACCTTGGTCTAAACACATATTTTCGATACATTTTCTTATTAAAAATAAAAATCCTAAATATTGGACTATTTTCATATATTCAACATTATTTTCATACATTCAACATAGGGTACAATAATATATTGCAGGCACTATCAAGAGTTTGGTACTCAAATTTATTGAGTTGTTTTCTTTTAAGCAACATCATTTTCGAGAGTTTGGTACCCACATTTCGTTGCAGGCATTTAGAACTGTTTAGAACTAAAATTTTAATATGTTGAAGATTGGAATGAAGCAGCATGTTCATTTGCAAACATCCTGAACGATTAGATCCGTTGCCCGAAACGGAAGTGAATTTCATTGGAACAGACAACCCAATAAAAGTACAAATTACATAGTACAACCACACTGCTTCAAATACAATACATAGTACAAATTACATTTTGTTTACTATGCGAGAGTTTTTGACATTTTTAATTGACTTAGATATATATGATTTTTTATGTAACTCAAAATTGAACTCAATGAATGATTACCAAAATATTTTTTAGTTACAAGGCAACGGTACAAATTGTAATATTACTATCAGAATTCAACTGTAGTTTTCCAAGTCAAACTCGTTGACCTATATCAAGATTCAACCATGTAGTTTTCTGAGTCAAACTCGTTGACCTATATCAAGATTCAACCATTTAGTTTTCTGAGTCAAACTCGTCGATCCATATCAAAATTCAACCGTGTAGTTTTCTGAGTCACATGCATTGACCCATGTTTCATGGGTCAATGAGTTTGACTCAAAAATCTACAAGGTTAAATCATGATGGCAATATCATAATTTGACATACTGTTGAAAATACTTCCTTATCAAATTACAGTTTGTTTACTAAGGGAAAGTTTTATAGACATTTTTTATTAATTTCAATAGGTATTGTTTATCTCAAGATTGAGATCAATAAATAATTATCATCAATATTTAATTTGATGACAACTCAGGATGTCCACTTACCCAACCAAATACCTGTAAACGTTTGTTAGTTGGGAAAAGGGTTGGGGAGGGCAGGTTGAAAAGAAAGAAAGCAGAGATTCACTGACCCAGGCTTTTGACTCTCTGGCCTCTTCAAACATTGGACAAGATTTTGAGGCCTCCGATCTCTTTCTGAGTCACGGGTTTACAATTCTTATGAACACATAAAATATTTAAGTTATAAGCCTTCACTAGCATTTTTGAACAGCTTTTTTTAAGGAAAGTTGGTAACTCCAATTTTCAAGGGGCTGCTTCAAAGGGCTGCCTCTATAGCTCATTTATATATGGAATTGATAAAGTTTAAACCACCTAGAAGAGATCAAGTCTTGATATCAATTTTTCACCCTCCAACCAGTTTCCCATCGGAAAAGATTATGCCTAATAATGCCTTCCTAATATTTAACATAAATGTACGAGTGGGTTGTAACTCCGTTACTATGCATCAATAGTAAAAGGCTTTAAATAGTATTTTACTCAGTTTTAAACTTTTATCGTATTTGAACCGTGAGGTTTTTGTTATAGTCAACAAAACAGTTATTTTGCATCAATAGTAAACAATCCAACAGAAATGATCCTTCGTAGAAAACCTAATTTCAATTCGACATTGTCCAACACTTTTTTCAAATATAATTGCCACTTTCGAGTCCTGAAAGTGTGCATCATGTTACTTCAAAGTTTTATTAATCTGTCCTCTAAAAAGTTGGAATCAAACATTTCAAATCAAATCCAATCAGAAATTGTCTACAATCAACCATATGCTGGCAAAATGTAGCTGCATATTATATGTATTCACAAACTACAGCAATATAGCCTCGGGTATGGGCAAACAGGCCTTGATTCAAAGTGAACACTCTATATTAATTTTGAAAAGAATAGAGAGATTGACTAATATTTAAAAAAACTTATTGTCTGTTGTTTCCAAAAGCACAAGTGCTCCATAATTGTAAAAAGCTGGCTCAAAAGCACGCATCAAGCAGGCAACAGCAGCAGAGGGCAGCCAAACTGCATTAAAGAGAGAGATGCTAGTCAGTTATCCAAATACTGTTAAGGCAACTGAAATTTCTTTAAAACATACACAAGCACTTCTCAGCAATCCTAAGTAGATATTTTAGCTTCAAATCACATTTATATACAACGGGAAGATTGTAAAAGAAACTAGATTTAGTAAGTTAAGCCATACCATCCTTCCATAAAGGAAGGGCTACTGCTCTGTTGTTGCTGCTGTGCATACTGAGGTGGTGGTGGTTGCCCATAACCCCCCTGAGGATATCCTTGAGCAGGATAACCCTGAGGAGGATAACCCTGAGGATATCCTTGAGGGTAGCCTGGTGGAGGATAAGCATCTTTTGGATAGGCATCTGGAGCATAACCTGACACATCAATAAATTCGTCCGATATTAGCTGTCATGCAGTACCATTAACACTAGAAAGCTATAAAACCAATAATAAAGAAGGTTGTAGTATTCCTGTCCCCAAATTAGCCCATAGGCCTATCAACAGATAGATAGTCAAAGAGAAGCTGGGCCATAAAAAATCGTTAAATTAATTAAAAACAAATAATCCATTTATAAGACATGAGTACAACACTTTCTGTCGTGACACAAACTACATCTTACATCTACCTGACAGCCATTAGACAAAACAATACATGTCCTTCCATACTGCAATCTCAGCAGTATCTGAACAGTAACTACAATTGCCAAAATAAAGAAGGCAAGTGTAAGCTCTCGAAATTCATAGACAGTGCAATGCATAGCCTCTGGGAAAAAAATAAAAGCATCTTCACTCAGAAGTAACCCAGCTTGTACTATGTGGATGACATCCCATGTAGGGGTTATAATCCTTTTTCAAGAACTAACGCAGTCCTGTCAGACTTCTGCAAACTCATAAAATCATCAACCGAAACCTCAGAACAGCTAAGCATTAGAAGTGGAACTAAAATTTCATGTAGCAACTGAAGGGCTGTTTTTGGCAACTAATTGAGATTGTTTAGAATTTTCTGCCAAACGACAGCTTGCATGACTGTAAATTTTTAGATGACCTCTCTGAAACAAGTAGAGTTTTCAGACAGAAACTCGTTAAACTGTAGCCACCTAATAAATTTATCAGCATTGCCTGCTGAATATATATAGGACAACCATTGATAAAATTAGAGAATGCCAAGCAGACAACTCCATCAGCAGGCTCCAAAAGCCAACACAGCCTACTAATTAAACGTGCTAAATCAGTGCCTAAATTTACATATATTATGCAAAATAGAGATCACAATTCAAGAATAGTCTAAGAATACACAGATTTAAAATTCTAGAATACTGCCACACTTTTTACAATTGTAATGTCTTCAATATGCTCAGGTTACAGATACCAGTTGAAATATCACCAGACCGCAAAACTGTAAACCCTTCTATACACCACAACCATAGAGATTTTAAAAAATCATGATGTCTTCTTCAATATGCTTAGGTTACAGATACCAATTGAAATATCACCAGACTGCAAATTTGCAACTCCTTTAATAAGCCAAAATCACAGAGATTTAAAATAGCTATTTATTACAAAACTTGTTGTAGAACTATAATACTTGCTATATGCTAAGACTAACCCTTGCTATATGCGAAGACTTTAACATTGTAATATACCACAACGCTTGTTGTAGATCTGCAAGTGTAAATGGCAAAAACAGTATTTTTTTAAAAATGTAGAATACCACCACACTTGCTGAAAAATTAAAATGCCTTCAATATGCAAAGAACAGAGATATCAACTGAAATATCACCATGCCACAAAATTGTAACCCCTTCTACATGCTAGAACTACATTTATTTATACATGTGATATACCACCACATTTGCTGTGGAATTATAATCCATTCTATAAGCTAAGACTACAGAGACTTCAAAATTTAATTACCACTGCACTTGTCATAAATTGTAGGTGCAAATGGCAAATAACAGTATACCATAAAATACAAATAGTCAGCATGTAGTAAGGGTGGTACGCTATTATTTCAAGAACCAAGGCACTCCCAGTAATGCTACTATTTTAAAGGCTGATGCAGTCTCACAGATGAAACAATTTATATTTCAAGGGCGGCGCAGTCCAGTGGAGTCCATATTTTGAGAATCAAAGGAGTCCTACAGATGGGATACAATCCATATTTCAAGAGCCAACAGCAGTCGATGCAAATTTATATTTCAAGGGATGCAGTCTCACAGATGAAACAAATTATATTTCAAGGGCGGTGCAGTCCAGTGGAGTCCATATTTTGAGAATCAAAGGAGTCCTGCAGATGGGATACAATCCATATTTCAAGAGCCAACAGCAGTCAATGCAAATTTATATATCAAGGGATGCAGTCTCACAGATGAAACAATTTATATTTCAAGGGCGGCACAGTCCAGTGGAGTCCATATTTTGAGAATCAAAGGAGTCCTACAGATGGGATACAATCCATATTTCAAGAGCCAACAGCACCTACAGATGGAATACCATCCATATTTCAAGAGCCAGCAGCAGTCAATGCAAATTTGGGAATCTAAAACTAAAATTTACGAGTAGCTATTACATAGAACAACAATCACATATGGCCAGTGAAGATGGACTGACCTTATTAAGATATTGTAGGAATTTTTTTGACAAATTGCAAACCCCTTTTTTTTGGTTGCCAAATTGCAACCTGATTCTTTTATCCAAATTTCAACCTTCATCTGGTGTGAATATTTTGGATGGTAACTCATGAAAATTTAACAGAGCTAAAGCATGAAGACCATTTTACCGTGTTAAAAATTCTAGGAAGCCCCCTATATGGGCTAATAAGTCAACCA
The DNA here is from genome assembly GCA_007115665.2 of Sequoiadendron giganteum. Classification (NCBI taxonomy): domain Eukaryota; kingdom Viridiplantae; phylum Streptophyta; class Pinopsida; order Cupressales; family Cupressaceae; genus Sequoiadendron; species Sequoiadendron giganteum. The sequence goes on from CM021104.1 coordinate 18,647,636, forward strand.
TTAGAATTTTCATCAGATAGTCAACGTATTAAGAGAATCAAGAGAATACCCATCATCAAGAGAATCCATCTTTTTAAATGTAGATAATACCCACCAGTTCATAATTTTTTAAATGCCTACTGCACAACCTAAATAACACATAGGTAACACCTTAAACATATCCTCCACCTGACCAAAGTAATGACTAGGGTTATTTGGCTATAAGAATTCCGGACTGCATCCCAAACTTCACATCAAAGCTTCAAATTTTGCAAAAGTTTACAGAGATTCAGGAAACACAGAGAGCTACATCTTTCATACAACGTGAAGCAAAATGACCATCATAACAGTAGTTATTACAAAGAAAATTTTCAAAAGCGCCTGAATTAACAATTTCGAAGTGACAAGAGACCCTGCACAGCTAAAAGTAAATATATCAATTTATTCTATTCAAAGCAAGCTTTACATGGCTCAGAACTTACTATTAATCAATACTACCCAGATAAAAACGGATTAAGTCATCGCCACCCAGAATCTTAAAAACTGGCCAGATCATAATTTTTCAGAATACCCATTTTTGCCGGCACCCTCACAAATCTGGCCATGGACAAAACCCTAATTTCCTACTTGATGCAGCAATAAAGTCTAACATGCAACAATAAAAATTATTCGTATGCGAATGAAAAAAGATCAAACTTAAAAATGAAAACCCAGAATATAACTCTTCAGAAAATGAAAAAACTAGATGCATCTAAATTCCCTTCGATAAGATGCATACACGGCGCAAAGAATCTAAACCCGCGCTCAATCTGTAAGCGCAGATTAGAAGAACACAAATAATTTTATTTAGCCTCCTATAGGGTTGTCAAGTTGTAATGAACAGGGGGTGCAGAACCCATTAGAAGGAATTGGCGTGACCAGAACATAAATCCCGAACAGACAAAGTTCATAAGAATAAATTCTGGGCAGATCTAAAATCAGATTGCAAAGAAAACACATGCACTGCATATCCGCATCATGCAATGCATATACAGACAATATGTGCATCATACAACGTCCAGATCTCCGACGACAACCACCTAGAAAAAATAAAGCAAAGGTCACCATGGTTAGGGCATGAATACCTTGAGGAGGAGGAACTCCAACAGGAGGCTGCTGTTGATTGTAGTAACTCATTATGTGTTTCTGATATCTCCTCAGTAAACAACCCAAAAGAAAGAAACTATGCTTCCTCTCCTGAAAACGATATCTTCCTGCAATGATCTAGATACGAAGCAATTGAAAATTCAGAGGTGTACAAGATATACAATGTATATATTTAAGGTGAGGAAATTGCAATACACGGATATATACATCACCTAGGAAGGAAATTTCCTAGAACGCGTCGGATGCGCGTGAAAGTTTTTTGTTTTAAATTCGCTACCGTCCGTCGCAGAGGATTTTAGAATTATAAATAAAATTTAATCTCCCTACACCAAACTAAATAAATAAATAAAATAAGAAAAAGCATCCCGAGTAATACGTTCCACCAAACTTAATTTTGACTACGTATTTTAAGTCCCAATAGGTTTATTTTTTAGATTATCATATTTTTTTAATTCAAAAAGACCATTGTTTGTGGGTCTTTCCTTCTCTTTCCTATTAATCCTTTTGTCTCCTCACTCAATTTGAGTAGACAAAAATGAGCGCAAAATCTAAAGTTTTCTTCATATCTAAAGCAATTTTGTGCTGTTTCATTAAGGGTAGGTTTTCATGTGATGCTTACTGTATGGTCTTATGGGGGGCGTGGGCTTCTATTTTCATGGATCAAACGATCTTATGAAGCAAAAAAAAATTATCTACAAGATTAATTGGAATCTTTTCTGCAAAATAGCAGCCCCTATAGCTCAAGAATTTTTTAGAAAGTTTTTCTGCCATTTGTCTATCACTTAAAATTTTATTTTCCTAAGAAAAATAATAGAATAGAGAATTTTTATTTACTTTTTAATTTTTACCAAAAATACTCTAGTTCAATCCTTAAATCTTGGAGCTCAAACTTTTAAGTTGGATTTCAAAATTGAATTCATGGGACATTAGTCTTAAAATATTCCTAAAAACTCTAAGCAGCACCCACTGAAATTTTTTAGGAAGCCCCCCACCTTTAGCTTATTTTGGTTAGCAATTATATTGTTCAATTTATTTAGGAATTGTGGAGTTTTGGTCTCTGAATATTAAACTTTTTTTGTGGAATTAAAAAATAGAAAAAAATAAAGTAAATATTAAGTAAGTGTCACTTACTGTATGGTCTCATGGGGGGGCTCGGGCTTCTATTTTCATGGATCAAGCGGTCTCATGAAGGAAAAAAACTTATGCTACCGGATTAATTAGAATCTTTTCCAGAAAAATAGGAGCCCCTACCTTTTAGAAATGAATCTTTCAGCGGTGAAATTGAGGTGGGGCTAGAGATTGCCCCTACAGCTTAGGAATTTTTTAGAAAGTTTTTCTACCACTTGTCTATCACTTAAAATTTTAAATTTATAAAAAAAAAAATTAAAAATGAGAGAATTTTTATTTATTTATTAATTTTTACCAAAAATACTCGAGTTCAATCTTAAATTTTGGAGCTCAAACTTTGAAGCTGAATTGCAAAATTGAATTCATGGGACCACTAGCCTTAAAATATTCCTAAAAAATCTAAGCAGCATCCACTGAATTTTTTTAGGAAGCCTCCCTCCATGGGACCATACCCTTAGTGGCTAGTACTTGTCTTTATAGTAATGTAATTATTGTTTTCCAGATTTTAAAAAAAAATGTAAGTTTTATTAATATGAATAAAAATAAATGTAAGATTTATCAATTATAGTGTCTTAGTGTTATTAATTAATTCTTTGCATGACTTAACATAACTTTAACTCACATCCTAACTCTAATCCTAATCCTAACCCTAACCCTGATCCTAATCCTAACTATGTTCGTAATACTATCCATAACTATGGTTGCGGTCCTAATCCTAACAATAAAGAATTGTAGAGTGACAACAAAAAATAAATCTATGAGCTACGGGAATAAGATTTAGAATAAAGATATTAGATGAATAAAATTTTGGTGAAGCCATAATTTTTACCTTATTCTTAATCATAATCATAATCTTAATTATATTGCTTTTAGAATTATAATAATTAATAATAATAGGATTATAATTATAATAATTTTAGTTATTTTAATTTTATTTTTATTTGTATTTATGTATGTTTTGAAGTGAATAAAATTTGTAAAACAAAAAAGTGGCAATGTTAAATAGTTTAAGATTTAATTTAAATTTTTATTCTAATTGTGTAAAATCAAATGTTATCTTTAGATGCTAATTTATAGATGTCCTTTAATTTAAATTTTATTTTTGTAAGATTTTCTTTAGTAAAAAAATAACAATTACATAAATCGAATCCAAATAATTATAATAATTTTAGTTATTTTAATTTAATTTTTATTTGTATTCATATATGTTTTGAAGTTAATAAAATTTGTAAAATAAAAAAAGTGGCAATGTTAAATAGCTTAAGATTTAATTTAAATTTTTATTCTAATTGTGTAAAATCAAACGTTATCTTTATATGCTAATTTATAGATGTTTTAATTTAAATTTTATTTTATTATTTTAATAGTGTGAATCGAAATCTTATAAAATATTAATTGATTTTTGTAAGACTTTCTTTAATAAAAAATAACAATTACATACATTAAAATTTTGAATCCAAATCTCTATAAAATAGTAATTGATTTTTGTAAGATTTTCTTTAATAAAAAAATAACAATTACATACATTGAAAAATTGAATCCAAATCTCTATAAAATAGTTAAGTGATTTTTGGAAGATTTTCTTTAATAAAAAAAATAACAATTACATACTTTAAAAAACTATTTTTAAAAAAATATTAAAATAAGTAATACTTATTTATTTTAGAAAGATTCAATGAAATGAAAAAAACGTATTTTTGAAAAAACTTATTTCTAGTTCTCCTTTTTTCACAGTAATTCCCTACTCCATTAAATAAGAAAAGATTTCAAATTATCCTTTTTCTCTATTATTTTATTATTATTGCATGCAAAAACACACTGAATAGCTGCATGGAGACATAGAGTAAGCATGGACTAGTTGCATTGAAATATTTAGAGAAAAAAGTGAAGACAACCTTCAAATATTTTATAAATTTTTATTTTATTTATGAGAATTAAATAAAATTATTATATTTTATTTAAGGAAAAATATTCTTGTTTTAATTTTTTTAATGAAAGTTAAGATTTTTTTATTTATAGTAACAATAATTTTAGAGAGAGAAAATTAAATTATAAAAAATAGTAAGAGACAAATAAAGGGATTATAGCATGATTGTGAGGTAACTTGAGATATCAAGTGTCTTAAGTATTAAAATAAGCTCAAAATTAAATGGGAAATAGTATGGTTAGGCAAATTTTATCATTAAAATATTAAACACAATTTATTAATAATATGAAAAAATTAAATTACTTGAAATTAACTATTACATCTCGTTGTGTATTTACTTATTTACTATTACTATGGTTGGTTAACATATTGAAAAATGTGTGTTTGCACTTTATATGTATTATTTAGAAAATGATGAATGGAAGTTAAATTGATTTGATATTATGATTAAATATTATGAAAGTTGATTTTATTTGGTATTCTTATTATGAAATGGTTATATGCAAATGATTGTTTTGATGAACAACTAACTACCATTGCAATATTCTAAGTTGAATGCAGATACATCAAGCCTCCAAAAGGGAGAGGAAGGATCACTCAGGAGAAGTGATTGATCGGTTAACCCTTAAACGAAGCCTAACTGATATTTTACACACACACACACACACACACACATATAGATTGGTCCATGAGTCATAGTTTGAGAAATTGGTAAGTTATCCCTTAGTTTTATTTGTGGTTGAATTTGGGAAGGTTTATGAATTGTTGTGAATGTTCTTGTTGAGATATTGTTAAGTTTCCTTTGTGTTTGTGAATTCTTCTTATATGATCCTTTTTCAAATCAACGAGATATATATATATGCATGGAATGTATATATATGTATACATGTACACGTCAACGATAAACCCATATGCATGAGTTAACATGTACATGAGTATACGTAGGTAGACGTACCTACGCATGTTCATGGACGGATTGCTCATGGGCATGAGAATATTGAATGGATAATAAGACATGTATATATATATATGTATGTATATATACATCGTATGCTTATATATATTTATCGATGAGATTGTAAATATATACTATTGTTTAAATAAGTGAATGCATATATGGATATATGTATATATACATATATACACACATATTGAGTTTATTAATTACCTTTGAATTAGATTATCCAAAGAAGGATGTAGCTAAGCATTTTATTTACTTAGTAGGAATGTTATAGTCATAGGTTGTTCATGGGGTTAACGATTACCCAACAGAGGAAATTTCCTATGCATAGTTTATTATTGAAGTGGTAGGTTGTTCTTGGGGTTAACAATTACCCAATAGAGGGAATTGCTTAAGCATAGTACATGGATGGTCATTAAACAAATCAAGCTAGGATAGTGGGTGAATGAATGACTCTTCTATATGAAACTTTGGCCAAAGTAGTGTAAGTAGCCACTGTTTACACTGTCAATTCACTGTGTCCAGTATAAAAAAATTCTAGTATGGGATTTTCATACTCGTAGTTACAGCTACCGTATGATTAGGTTCTAGAATTGTAGGGCACAACACTAAGCTTAAAAAGGCTATTTGTTATGGGGTTTTAACCAACCAATCTCTTCGTCGAAGGGTAGGGTCATCTTGCCATATGTGGCAGATGTGCGGGGGACCGCATTTGAGTATGTGGTTGGTAGAAAAGTGCTTGAGTGATGCTTCTCCTCATCAGTTGGCAGTCGTGATTTGCAAGGGAATTCTTGGACCATTTTTTACTAGTGCTAATGAAGCTTGTGAATCTATGCACATGTTAACTTATATCCATTTCTATGGAAGTTGTAATGCAAGAAATGTTATCTTGAGATTTGAAATGTATTGGAAAGATTGTAATTTTCAATTATAATGCAAATGGAAAGTTTGAAATATGTGTTATTTCAAATGTGCATATGGTCTTTGAAATGGAAGAAAAAATGTATTGTTATGAGTTTTGAACATAGTTATTTACTTGAGGTTAAAACTTAGTGAATTTACTTTCGTTGAACAATGGACATGTTACATTAACATAATATTTTTTTGTATAAATTAAAATAGTTTACATAATTAAATATATATATATATATATATATTAAAATTTAAAAATATATATGAACATTACATTAATTAGTTGGAGGTTTTTTTGGTGTGATCTTTTTTATTTTGAATATATTTACATGTTAAAAATTTGTTTTATATTAAGAAAAAAAATCAAAGAGAAAAAAGAGAGGGACATATAGATGGTGAAAATATTAATAGAAAAAGCATAGTTGCATATTCATTTCAAGGTCCTTGTAACACCTTTAGAAATATTTGTTTTGTTAATAGGGTTTAAATATCCTATCTTGCACCATTTATTGGAGCCTATTTTCGTAGTCTATAAAAAATTGTAGAATTTTCCTATCTAGTGCTTCTCTATTGTCTCATGCCCCCATTCCCCCACAATGTTCCACCCACTCCTATAAATTATCCAAGTCATCATTGACGGTCGTTTGACCCCTAGAAGCTTCACAAACATATTCATCCCACCAAAATGTTGTTGCTCGTCCCAAGGGTGGATCCACAAGTAAATTTCAACAGAGGTTGAAGAAGATGAATGTGGTTAACAAAATTAAACCTAGCCACCATAGTATATGTGTAGGGCACCAAGCTACCCATTTGAGCATAGGAGTGGTGTTTTGTTGTCCTAGGCCATCTAGCGATGGATCTAAGGATGATTTAATTTTAAATTCTTATGCTATTGTATTAGTTGGGTTTGACTTGTGGAATTTCCATGTGACCTCTAAAATCTCACCAAATCTACCAAAATGCATTATATGAAAGGGATATATATGCAAAGTTGATGGGGATATATAGCATAGTTGATGAGTGAAAGGGATATATATGCAAAGTTCATGAATGTAGCATAGGTTGGGCACTAAGATAATTTTCTAGTCACATAAGTCTATCATGTGATGCCCTGAGCCACACACCTAAGACATACACTGACTAGACCAATTTTCTTAAGAACAACTCTTAACAATTAATATAAGGCATTGGCATGTCACACTACATGCCAACACACACAAGTTTCATTCCAAGTATGACAACACATAAAAGACATAACCAATCCATCATGTAATGTTTCACACCGTGCACAAAACTAAACAATGTAAACATTTAAAATACATCTCCATTGCACAAAGTAAGGTGGTGCAAGTGGAAGCCTAACCAATCATGGGGTGAAATTGCCATGATAAATTTATGAGATACAATGATAATTAGGTACTAACCCCACAACCATATTCTCTCATGAACTCAACATGAGGGTAGGATGAGGGAACTATCTACCTTAAATCTATGCACCAAGAGAAAATTTCAACCAATTGGTGGGACAACCAAGAGATATCATGTCTCGACTATATGGATGACCACTATTTCCCTTTATGAAAGAAACACTAACCCAACCAAGGTGGGATATCTCCCAAACTAATACATCTAACACAAGGTATAAACCTTCACAAGAGGTTGTCCGAACAATAGGTACAAAACCTCCATCAATAGGAATGGCAACTAATCATTTTCATGCACACAAATGCTTCCTAATGCTAAATATGGAATAGCATTCAAATAGCGACACTTGTTGGTAAAATAACAACATGGTAAGGCTCACAAGGCCAAGGGGAACAAATTTCATTCACAAACTTTCATCAAAAAATGCCTAAAAGTACTCATTGTCTAACGAAATAGAGGACTACAATGTGTAGAAAATGTTAGGATTAAGGTTTTATCCACCTTGTAAATCCTATGTCATGGTTCTAACATCCTTGGAAAGTGTCTCTAAGCTCTTAGGGTGTATTGGGAAAATATTTTTCAATATTAATTCTCACCATTATTTGTAATATACTCACAAGGGGTGATGGGTTCCACTAGCAACAACAAAGGTGACTTGTGGACATAAATATTTAATATTGTTTTCCCCACATGTGGAAACCTAGAATGGTATGATACAAGATAAGGAAAAGGATAAATGAGTGACTATTAGGATTCTCCAAGTGGGTGCTTGGAAAGAGGCAATGTGTGTCTTAGTTTTCCATCATTTATTGCATTTAATGCAATGTTTATCTTCCATATTTGGGTGCCCAAGTTAGAGGGAAAGTATTGGATCCAAAACCAGTGTCCTTTCACATTTTGAGGTGGAAATCCAAGGTTTGGGGATGTTTGGAATGAAGGATCATCTTTTGGTGCCATGTTTGTTGCATTAGATTCATTCACAATTTTGTAAATTTAGCCTCTTGGATGTAGAAATTATGAGCAACAGTTGAATGTAGAGTTTCTTTGTAGGAAAAAGGATAGGTTGAGGCATAAGGAGGTTGTTCATAGGTGCACGGATGCTTCCACGATGGAGGAAAAGAGGAGAATGGAAGTGATTGTATTTTAATATCATTTATTTGAAGATAATACATACTTAGCCTCTCTTATTGGTGGAGTTTTTCCCCACAAGGGTTTCTCCACATAAATCTAGTGTTATTTGATGCTCTTCTGTTGGGTCATCCCACAATAATGGGTCTCAAACTTGGGACATCCTAATTTTTCCTAAAGTCACATAATTTTTAGAAAAAAATAATTATTTAAGCCTTGAGAGGTTCTATCTAAAGGGTTTTAATTGAAGAGGTTTAGATAAGACCCCCTTAGATCAAACCCCTTTGGATAGAACCCCTTATTATAGTTTCTAATAAACTCAATAAAACCAAGATTACTTGTGATTAGCCTTCTACAAGGAGAAAATAAGACATGCAAGAGAAATTTGCATAATGATGATGCAAATAATATTTAGGAATTATGAATTACATGAGATAACTTGATTTTATAGCTCACAATATGAAACACCCTAAAAGGAAAACCTAATTAAGACCTAAGTAAACTTAATAAAGTGTAATTAAATATTTAACTACACTAACAACCCCCTTAAGTGCAACTTGGGGAGAATAAGAAACATGCAAATGATGCAAGGATGGATGCATGAAAACATGAATGGGTCTCGGCTACTAGGCCATGTTAGGTACCCATGTACAAATATAATATAAAATAAATCTCAAAAATGGGGAAAGGAGAAAACCTAGTGGGACAAAACTCCTCCCCAAAAAGAGGATGCATGGATGGGTCATGGCTACAAGCTTGATAAGGTACCCATGTACAAATATATGGCCTCCCCATAGGAGAGAAATGGTGAAAGAATCTGAAATTTATGTGTACCTTGATGTCGATGTCAAACTGTGACTAAAATTGATCCATAGGAGCAAGTACCATGAAGATTCAAGAACATTAGCCATAATGAATGGCCCTCAAACTGAGATGTGACCCGATGTGAATCAAATACAAGATTCAAGATCATTAACCATAGGTTCTCAATTTGAGACATGAACTAATATGAACCAAAATGTGTCTAGTCATGAGCAAGATGTGGCCAAAAGAAACTAAAAAACCCAAATACAACTCATGTGAGTTGTCACCAAGATGGAGATAGGATCATAGTGTGTGTCATGTGACTACACTCTAATCCAATTATTATGATATCATGTTGTGTAAAAATACTAGAATCTTATGCATGCAACCCCCCATAATGAAACTTTATTGAAGTTCATTTATTATAATACCCCAAAATTATAAAAAGAGAACATAAAACACATGCAAAAATCAAAGATAAAATGAAAACGTAAAGCATGCAAAAAGGAAAGATTGCATGCATGGATTAATGTTCACATCTTCCTCCATGAAGTTGGTTAGAGTTTTCCAAGAAAAAGAACCAAAATAATGTAGCCTAAGATCTGATGAAAATAGCAGGTAACTAGTAAAAATTCTAGAAAAATTGACCTAAGATATGTGTAAAGGATGGAATCAAATTTCCAACATTGCTTGAATCGTGAAAATTTAATATTCCACTCAAAATTTATGGCCTCCTGAGTGAAAATAGCTTGATCAGACTTCAGAGGCTTGTAAAATTAATCAGGAGAAAAATTTGGAAAAAAAGGATTACAAATCTAGAACAGGCTTGAAACCAACTTTCTGATGATATAAATTTTTCAAAAATTGGAGATTGTGTGTTCGTTAAGAATTTTTAAAATCATGGTAAATTTTGCTAGCTAGCAGTCAACAAACATGATCCTTTTGATTTAATTTCTAAAAATTTGTTCATTGCATGTGAAAAATAATTGATACCCAGATAATATTTTGGTGCTTACAACAAAACCCAGAAAGCATTTTTGAAGCCAAAAAGCAGAACATGCTATTTGGTAAAAAAAATAAACTTCACCTGTAGGGAAAATAACTACACTAGGCTATTTTGACAGCCCTTTTTGCAAGATCTATTCACTATTTGTAAAATCTAGCAGATACCTAGATGGTATTTTGTGATTTTGAACAGAACCTAGAAATTATTTTTCTCAAAAATACACCAAGAAAAATTTATTGGTTGTTCTAGACTCAATGGTGATGCTCATTTTGTCCTAGGATGAGCTGATTTTTTCTCAAGGCTTGATATCTCAAAGATGCCCAAAAAATATCTTGGTTGAATTTCTCTAGGATTCGAGAAGGGGATTGTAGATCAAGGCTCTGATACCATATTAGAGTTTCCAATAAACTCAATAAAACCAAGATCACTTGCAAAACCTATGATTAGCTTTCTACAAGGAGAAAATAAGACATGCAAGAGCAATTTGCATAATGATGATGCAAATAATATTTGGAAAATACGAATTACATGAAATAACTTGCTTTTATAAAGCAAGATGAAAAACCCTAGAAGGAAAACCTAATTAGAACCTGAGTAAACTTAATAAAGTGTAATTAAATATTTAATTACACCAACACCCCTCTAGTCTTAAATCATACCCACAATACAGTCTCCTTCATACCTATCAAAATGTTGGCAAAAAACCACTTTTTTATTTACCTTTTGAGGGATCAAAAAAAGTCATATAGAAATTATGTTTTGTAAGTATGTATCTATTATTATAGGCTTTTTAAAAAGTACAATTTTTATTTTTATCTTATTTTATTATTATATTTATATTTTATTTCTTGTGAATGTAGGTTTCTCACCAAACATCAAGGTATTTGTTTCACACATGTGAAAAATTAAAAAATAGAGAAAAAAATCTAAAAAATATGTGTGCTCTAGGTATTGATGTTCTTGTTTTAGCCAAAAAATAAATAATAATCTCAATACATGCAAAATAAGTTGTGTAACGACATACACCTACATCCTACTTATAATTAATTTGACTTCAAAAATTAATTTTAAAAAAATATGTAACAAAAAATTATGAAAAATTATCCATGCACTAGATATTGATGCTATAAATATAAATTTTTAAAATTATAATTTTATACTTTCATAAAAAAATTTGTGTGACGACATAAACGTCACTTTTTTAAAATATTGTTTACTATAAAAATAAGTTATTAAAAGTTACATAAAAAAATTACAATTTTTTTAAATATATATTTAGAACCTACACACAAATCCTCACAAATAACTAGTTCACATCATGTCAAAATTATTAATGGTTTAGTTGCTATAGCTTTCATAAAGTGAAAATTTGGTGAAAATTGTTGATTTCAATGTCCAACTTGGCCAAAAATTGGGACACAGTATTGTGAGTTAACCCTATTGTTATTTTGTGCCTCACTACTGCTATCTTCTAGTGATGTTATTCTTTATATATTGTGTTATAAGTTCACATAAGATGATGTTAATAAGCATGTTATGCTGGTTTATTTTTGGCATCATTAAGAAGATGGATCTAATCATGATATTTCCATATTAAGGCAACTTAGTTTTCAAAATTGCATATAAGTTTCTGATTTTCATGTTGTTGTATTCCAAGCCTTGTGTCTCATCCATTGAAGTCATATTTGGATAGAAATTAAATTTTCCAAAAACTATTATAAGAGCTTGTTTATTTCTCGTCAGAAAAGACACAAGCACACCCAAAGGACACTGGCACACCCCTACTTAGGTGTTCACTTTTTGTGCTAGATTCCAAAATCTATGTTGTAGTCATGGTTTTTTATTTTAGTCCTAATCAAAGACTAAAAAATGAGTGTTCCTAGGTCTCATACTCAAGGAAAATGGCCAAGACTCATAAAAATAAGATTACAACATAAAGAAGACTCCAAAATGACCGTAAACAACTAGGAGACCATAGTGGAAATCACACCCAATCTTCAAAATATAACTAAAATGATAAGATTCTTCATAAGGACTAGGAGACTAATAAGGGACTCCAAAATGAATCTAAGGACATGAGGGACAAAGAGAATTTCCCTCCACATTCCCCGCTTTCCATCCTACCATGAGGATAACCAAAATGGCATCACTCGTGGTAGGTCATATTGAACAACCCAGCAAATATTCCAATGACATTATAATTGAATGTTTTATATATGATTACATTTATTTTAAGCCTAATTTCATAATTTCATTTTTTTTTATCTCATAGCAATAATGATGAAAATAATATAAAATAACATGCACGTTTGACACTAATTTTGAATCATGGTCAAAATAATAATCATACCATCACCACTTACATGGGAAATTTATAATTTCCTTCCAATTAGGAGGTCTTAACATAATATTACAAGTACATAAGAGGACTCAAACATCCTAAATAATATACTTTGTGGATGTATTCCTAAATGAACTACTTGGGTTACCTCCCAAAAGAGTATTTGACTTCTCCATTGATATAGTTCCAGGGTCAAAACCTATATCCAAAGCCCAATATAGCATGACCACAACAGAGCTAAATGAGTTAAAAGCTCAACTAGAAAAGTTGTTAAAAGGATTGATTAGACCCAACATTTCACCCTGGGGAGCGCCAGTGATCTTCGAGAAGAAGGATGGTACATTGTTCTTGTGTATAGATTATCATCTACTAAATAAGGAAATAATAAAGAACAAGTATCCTTTACCTTGAATCAACAATATTTATGATCAGATGCGAGGAGCGATGGTGTTTTCAAAAATTGATCTACGATCAAGATATCATCAACTAAGGATCAAGGATGAAGACATTTATAAAACAACCTTTAGGAAAAGGTATGGTCATTATAATTTCACAGTCCTACCTTTTGGACTAACGAATGCACTTGCAACATTCATGAACCTAATGAAAAACTTGTTCAGGGATTGTTTAGACAATTTTGTGTTAGTTTTCTTAGACGACATTCTTATCTACTCCAAGAATGAGGAAGAAAACTTCTAACATTTGAGGATTGTTCTCCAACGTTTGAGGGAGCATAAGCTTTATGGAAAAAATTTAAAATGTACTTTCTTTTAGAAAGAGGTGTAGTATTTGGGTCATGTGATTTCTGCATATGGGATTGCAATTGATCCAACAAAGATTAAAGAAGTACTTGAATGGCTATTACTAAAGAATGTGCTTGAAGTCTGAAGCCTTATGGGTTTGGTAGGATATTATAGAAAGTTTGTAGCTAACTTTTACAAGATAGCTTTTCCATTAACATCATTGTAGAGGAAGGGGAAATTTTTTGAGTGGTCAACAAGATGTCAAACGACATTCAATCAACTTAAGGAGAAGTTAACTACAACTCCAATACTAAAAGTACCAGATCTAGAAGGTGATTTTACGTCATCATGGATGCTTCAGGAAAAGTTTTAAGTGGAGTGTTGATACAAGATGGGTGATTCATTGCCTACAAATCTATAAAATTGAAGCCTTATGAACAAAATTATGCTTCACATGATCTAGAATTGGTGGTAATTGTCTATGCATTATAGATGAGGGACTATTTGCTAGGGAAACCATTTGAACTAAAGATGGACCACCATGGTATGAAGCATTTATTTACTGTTGTCATTTCATGCCTCCCTTTGATGACCCACCACTAATATCCAATATGTGTGATCTTCCATGGGTCATCTCGCATGTGTTTCCCTTGAAGTGTTCCAAATTTGACTAAGTCCCAAAATTTTGAGTTTTTAGACTGTCCCTTACTTGTTTACCTTGCATGCCTTCTTCATTTCTCCATCGCTCCTTCCTTTCCTTATTTTCTTCTTAGTCTTTCAAGTTTTGACCTTCAGCCTTACCCGTTACCCTTTACCGATCTCTCTTCTCCTTCATTTTTTTCTCTTTTTCTATCAACTTTCGGGAGTCAGCCTTCAGCCTCCCCCTTTACCTTCTTCTTTCTCTTCGTCAATCATCGCCTGACATCCTGACACCCGATCCTCAAAGATTCGACTTTATCATAGTGAAATATTCTTTGAGCCTTCCTTTCTCTTTTCGACCTTCAACCTTCGGTCCTCCCTCTTCCCTCTTCCCTCATCTCTCTTCTCTTCCTTACACTTTTCTTCTTTGGCCTTCGGTCCTAGACCTTCAGCCTTCACTCTTACCTCTTACATCCCACCTTCTTTAGGTAAGAGGTAAGGATTCGGTCCAACCTCCGACCTCCGACGATCTGACGTATGACCTCTGAAGCCTTCTCCTTCTTCCCTTCTCCTTCCATTTTTCTTCTCACTTCCCCTCTTTCTCTTAAAAAGTGACTAAGTGTCACTTTTCAAGTTTCAAGGGTAAGCCTTCCCTCTTACCTCTGATCCCTTTCTTTCTTCTTTGTGGTTCCTTGCTCCACCTTCTTCTAAGTACGTGGTAAGCATTGGGTGCGACACCCAATGCCCAATCGTTGATGCATTGAAGTTGGAGGTTCAATGAAGATAGTATGAAGTAAGGCCGACACCCAATCGTCAAAAGCCTGACCGTCGATGTCTGATGAAATGATTTTTTGGGGCTCAACACTATTTAAAAAAAAGGCTTGCAGAAGGTTATTTTCAAGCTTAATGCCCCGACAATCCATGTTTTGGGCATGTATTTTCTTCACCAAATGCCATTAATGCGCACCAACTCCTAGCTACTAGACTTTCCCTTTTAGGGTTCAAGGATGAATTTTAATGTTCTCCACGACTTCTCCAATGGATTTGGTGGATGCCATGCTGATTTACTACTATTGTATGTCCCTTCTGACCATTCCCATACTCAAATCACAAATTTCATGGAGGATTTAGACATATTTTCCTCGCAAATATTTATGACGAGATGGATGGTGTACAAGTTTGTTCTTCCTAGGGTCCTTTTGGCACAATTTCTCATAAAAGGTATGGGCACCCATAATCATTCACTGTATCTTTTTGACTTTGCACTCTGATCTATGCGCTAGTCATGTTTTTCACGGGGGCTCCTTTCTTTCATGCCATGCTTGTTTTGGGCACAAATTTTTGAGTAAATCTCATGCTTCTTGATTAGATTTGTAACCATAGCTGGGTTAGGGTTGGGTTTTGAATGTATTCATTTGAGTTATGCTAAAAACTATAAAAGCAATACTTGTATTCATTTTTAGGGCTCTTCTTTTGGGCTCCCCTCACAATTTTCTTTTGTAGACCCTCCATCTTGCATTCTGCCATTGTAAAGTTTGGCTTTTATGCCTAATATCAATAAAATCTTACAATTATCATAGGTATTTCTAGTAGGTTTGAGTAAAATTCTCTTACCTTCATGTTTGAATGCTTGTTTTAGTTGATTTGTTGATATTTTATACAATCTAAAGCAAAGAAGAAACATATTTCTATCTTAATGCATCACTTTCTTTCATTTTATGTTATTTTTCTATCCATTTTCCTCTGTGAGTTGTTAGATTGGAGTAGTGATAGGGTTTTCATTATGATGGGTTAGACCAACACAATTACACTTAGTTTAGAAGAGGAAGCTGCCTTCTCTGAAGATTCAACCTCATTTGTGCAAGGTCCCACAACCTTGAGGTTGTTTCCATTATGTCATTAGAACATTGAACTCTTGTTCAATAGGGTGCAGTTTTATGTGACAACAATTTTTGGCACGCTCGGTGAGACAAACAAGAAATTTCATTTCATTTGTTGAGAGAATGGTGCTACTCTCAACATTTCAGCCTTGAAGAGGCTCTCAAACAAGTACTTGGTGACTCTATTGTCAAAGGAGGACTCAACATACAAATTGGTGATCTTGCTGCTACCTAGAACTTTGGGTTCAAGATCAGACCTACACATTCATGCCAAAAATCCAAACAAGATCATTTTATAGAGGTAATTTCCAATACATTCAACTCTCTTTTTCCACTTCTAGAAGAAGAAATAGATGATCTTTGTCACCCATAAGGAGAAATAGAAGCACAAGTCCTTCCCCTAGAGCCCAATCTATGCCACTTGTGGGTAGATTATTTCAAGCTAGAACACGTGTTGCTCATACAAGAAAAATTTTATTCCATATGGTTGTACCTAGAAATCAACCCTTTGTGTCTTTTATCGATGGCAACCCATTAATTTTATCCCAAAAGGATGACATACCAATCAATGCCCTCAAGAGTATTCCTCATTTTACTGGTGAAACATCTACTACTCCAGCAAAACATATCATAGATGTGGCCAATATATGCTTTATGCATGATGTAACAGAGGACAATGTGGTTGTTAGACTACTTGCCACTTCACTTAAGAAAAAATAATTACAGTGGTATACAAGATTGCCACCCAACTCCATTCACAATTGGGATGATTTGGGTGAGAAGTTACGCAAACATTTTGAAGACAAGAGTGACCATCTATCCCTAGTAGAACAACTGACAGTAATCAAAAAGATAAGATCATGAATTCATGAGTGACTTCAATTACGAATTTCAAAAGACTTGGGATAGAATTCCTACCACGGTCAAGCCTTCACTTGAGCACACTTTTTTGTATTTCTTGAGGGCTCTTAACAATGGCAATGCTATTATGATTCAATCAATGAGTGGTTTCACTTTATTTGGAGCATATGATCTTGTTATAAGGGAAAAAAAATATTTAATACAAGCTAGGAAGATAGCTCCTAGACCACTAATGCCTTTATTTCTAGAGCTTCTTCCATAGTCTATATTGGATCCTATCTCGGTGGCTCCTATTCCAGTGGTTCCCATGAGCCAATCTTCTACTTCTACTTCTACTACTGCTACACTTCCAGATGATTTGGGAACCTTTCTTTGAAATATGAACAATAGGTTAATAACAATAGATAGGAAGCAAGCTCAAAATAATAGGCCTTATCAGCCTTAAAATTAGGGTTATCAGCAAAATAGGCCACCTTATCAAGGGAAAAATCAATGGATTCATACTAAGCCCATGAATAAAATGCATACAAATACTACTAGCACTTCTGAGGATTTGGTCCTAGTACAAAATAATCTAGCCCAAGAGCAAGAATGATGTTACCCTTGTGAGCAAGCTCATAATCAAAATGCTTGTCAAAATGGTGAGTTTGTGCAAACCTTGGTAGCTCAAAATGAGACCTCTACTTTGGAGCAACAAATTGGCATGAACCAAACAACTGCTAATAATCAAAATCATGCATGAGGTGACTATTCATTTTTCATTTGAGGTCAAGAAGATTTTTGTGGTGTAAATCAAGTGGGTATCGATGCAATAGCACATAATACAAGATCAAATAAAAGAGCAATGGAGGGTGGTGCATCTTCCATGGTTGGGAAACCATCATCTTCCCAACCATCTCAAAATATTGTAAATGCTAGAAAAAAAAGTAGAACATCAAAGGTTCCACAATAAAATCAGACTATTAATAGGCCTAAACAAGTGGTGGAGTAGCCTAAGATCATACAAGCAACAAGAGTGGACCTTGCTACAAAGGTTCCTTCTAAAGCTAGCCAACTTCCATTCAACATAGTAGAGCAAATGAAGAAAACCAGTCTGAATGTTACTATGTGGGAGGCTCTATATATCCCATCATAAAGGGATTTACTACAATAGGCTTTGAAGGAACATAAACAAACAGATGATGTGCAAGAAAAAGAGCAACCTGCTCCATCAATCAACCTAGTACAACCCCAAAAGAAAGAAGGGAATTCGAGAAAAATCATTAAGCCACGTCCATTCTATCTCTCTCTAATTATTAGAAATCATATAGTGCATAATTATATGATAGACTCAAGGGCAAGTAGTTTAGTCATACCTAAGGGGATTGTTGACATGCTTGGAATCAAGTATGAACCAATGACTAGACAAGTTTTACAATTGGATGGAACTATTATCAATATCGTGAGGGTAATTAAAAACTTAAAATTGTCCTTGCATGCATGTCTCGACTGTGATGTGTTGCAAGACATTTTAGTCATAGACCTCCCTGCTCATTTTTCCATTTGCTTGTCTAGGGATTTCATAGCTAAGATAGGTTGGTACTTATCTGCTAATTGGTCTCACATGATATTTAGAACTAAATATGGCACTAAAACAACCATCAAATCAGAACCCATAGCAAAAGATCATATTGAACCTTACACTCCTAGTCCAATAAACATGAACCTTACATTGCATGATAAAAAGGAGGGATGTTCTAGTCATGAGCCTGCAAATCCTTTAGAGGAAGTACCTGATTGCTTGTTGGATGAATGGGGCATTGCTTTAAATTTTGATCCATTTGTTGTTGTTGAATTAGAGGAGGTTGTTCTTGGCACCTATTGCATTCATGAGGAGAATGATCCTATCCCTAGTCTCATAAAATCTCAAGAGTTAGTGGGTCAAAATTTTGGGTTTTTGAATTGTCCCTTACTTGCTTATCTTGCATGCCTTCTTCATTTCTCCATCGATCCTTCCTTTCCCTTTTTTTTCTAAGTCTTTTAGGTTTCATCCTTCAGCCTTACCCATTACCCTTTACCGATCTCTCTCTTCCTTCATTTTTTGTTCTTTTTCTATCAACTTTCGAGGGTCAGGCTTTGGCCTCCCCCTTTACCTTCTTCTTTCTCTTTGTCGATCGTCACCGGACATCTCAATGCCTAATCCCTGAAGATCCAATGTTATCACTTAGTGAAATCTTCTTCGAGCCTTCCTTTCTCTTTTCAGCCTTCGACCTTTGGTCCTCCCTCTTCCCTATTCCCTCATCCCTCTTCTCTTCCTTACACTTTTCTTCTTTGGTCTTCGTTCCTCAAA
Source organism: Sequoiadendron giganteum (assembly GCA_007115665.2). Lineage (NCBI taxonomy): Eukaryota > Viridiplantae > Streptophyta > Pinopsida > Cupressales > Cupressaceae > Sequoiadendron > Sequoiadendron giganteum. The sequence goes on from CM021104.1 coordinate 18,666,845, forward strand.
CTTCGGCCTTCACTCTTACCTCTTACCTCCCACCTTTAGGTAAGAGGTAAGGTTTCGGTCTAACCTTTGACTTTTGAAGCCTTCTCCTTCTTTCCTTCTCCTTTCGTTTTTCTTCTTACTTCCCCTCTTTCTCTCAAAAAGTGACTATGTCATTTTTTGGGTTTTAGGGGTAAGCCTTCCCTCTTACCCCCGATCCCTTTCTTTCTTCTTTGTGGTTCCCTACTCCACCTTCTTCTAAGTACGCAGTAAGCGTTGAGCCCGACACCCGACGCCCGATCACCAATGCACTGAAGTTGGAGGTTCAATGAAGATAGTATGAACAGGCCGACGCCCAACAACCAAAATCCTAACCGCTGACATCCAAGGAAATTATTTTTCGGGGCTCAACACCATTTTTTTAAAAGGCTTGCAGAAGGTTATTTTTGGGCTCGACGATCCACATTTTGGGCGCGTATTTTCTTCACCAAACACCATTAATGCACACCGACTCCTAGCTACCAAACTTGACCTTTTAGGGTTTAAGGATAACTTTTAATGCTCTCCACGACTTCTCTAGTGGATTTGGTGGACACCATGCTCATTAAATGCTATTGTATGTCCCTTTTGACCATTCCCATACTCAAAATTGCAGATTTCATGGAGGATTTGGATGGATTTTCCTAGAAAATATTTATGGCAAGATGGATGGCGTACAATTTTTTTCCTCCCTAGGCTCCTTTTGGCACAATTTCTCATAGCAGGTATGGGCACCCATCATCATTCACTGTATCTTGTTGACTTTGCACTCTGATCCATGCCCTAGTCACATGGGGGCTCCTTTCTTTCATTCCATGCTTGTTCTAGGCATGATTTGTTGAGTAAATCTCATGCTTCTTGATTAGATTTGTAACCCTAGTTGGGTTAGGGTTGGGTTTTGAATGTATTCATCTGAGTTATACTTAAACTATAAAAGCAACACTTGTATTCATTTTTAGGGTTCTTCTTTTGGGCTCCTCTCATAGTTTTCTTTTGCAAACCCTGCATCTTGCATTCTGCCACTATAAAGTCTATATTTTATGCCTAATATCAATAAAATCTTACTATTATCATAGTTATTTCTTGCATGTTTGAGTAAAAATATTTTACCTTCATGTCTGAATGCTTGTTTTAGTTGATATTTTGTGTAACCTGAAGTAATGAAGAAACACATTTCTATCTTGGTGGATCACCTTCTTTCATTTTATATTATCTTTCTATCCCTTTTCCTCTGTGAGTTGTTAGATTAGAGTAGTGATAGGGTTTTCATTGTGTTGGGTTAGACCAACATAATTGCACTTAGTTTAGAAGAGGAAGGAAACCTTCTCCGAAGATTCAACCTAGAGGTTGTTTCCATTGTTTCATTAGAACACTGAACTCTTGTTTAGTAGGGTGCACTTTTATGTGACAACATTTACCCAACCAAATTTGAATGCACAAAAAAGGAGATGGCTTGAGTTGATATCAGACTATGATTTTGAGATCAACTACATTAAGGGAAAATAAAATTGAGTTGCTAATTCCCTAAGTCAAAGGAGAAATATCTTCTTGATGATATCAATTAATATTGATTTCAAAAGTCAAGTGTTACAGAAATCGAAGAGTGATGAGTACTACGAGCGAGTGAAGCAAGCACTCTTGGATGATCTAGAAGACTTAAGGTATGATGGATTTCACTTTGAGACTAATGGTTTACTAAGGTTTAAAGGAAGAATCTATGTATGAGACTCTGAGGAATTAAGGAATATAGTGTGGAAAGATGTTCATACCATACCTTATTCTGGACATCCTGGAGTAACTAAGTTGTTGGTTGATGCAAAGCCATTATATTTCTAGAAAGGAATGAAGAGGGATGCTATAAGATTTGTAGCAAGTTATCTAGAGTGCCAAAGGGTGAAGGAATAACATCATCACCCGATAGGACTATTGTAACCTCACGAAATTCTAGAGAGGAAATGACAAGTCATTAGCATGGATTTTGTGTAGGGTCTTCCAATATCTAGGAATAAGCATAATGCTATTTTGGTAGTGGTGGATAAGTTTACCAAGGTAGCTCATTTTATTCTATGGAACCTAATAGATGGAGCTCCAGTTATAGCTCACAAATTTTGCAAGAGGTTTTTAGGTTACATAGAGTTCCTGAGAAAATTATTTTAGATAGGGATGCTCATGTAATGTCAAGGTTTTAAGAAACCTTATTTTCTTCACTTGGGATGTAGTTGAACATAAGTTCAACTTATCACCTGGAGATAGATGGTCAAATAGAAAGGGTAAACCAAGTGTTAGAAGATCTATTGAGAATGTATTGCATGGATCAACAATACAAATGGGAAGACTATTTACCATTGGAGGATATGCATATAATAATTCTTATCATTTCATTATCAAAATGGCTCTATTTGAAGCATTGTATGGAAGGAAGTGTCAAACTCCAATAAGTTGCGATAAGCTAGAAGATATGATTAGCCTTGGACTAGATATACTATCAGATATGGAGGAGAAAGTAATTATGATAAAGAAAAGGTTAGCAGAGGAAAATGATAGAAAAAGAGTTATGTAGATTCTAAACGTGTACCCCGATGTTTCTTAGTGGGAGAATTTTTTTCTTAGAGTTAAGCCTCATAAGAGTTTTATTTTGGAAATTCATCCAAACTAGCCCCATATTATGTAAGTTCCTTTGAGGTTCTCAAATAAGTTAACCCTATCGCTTATCAAATTGCTTTACAACCAGCTCTTTCTAGGAGGCATAATGTCTTTCATCTGTCATACCTTAAAAAGTATATACTACGAGATAATCATGTTATTGATTGAAATGCTTTATAGGTAAAAGATCCATGAGTGTGAATGATCAAGCCTCTTAGAGTACTCAAAATGTGTAGCCTTCACCTACATAATAGAGAGGTTCTACAATGCAAGGTCCAGTGGGAGAAATATGTAGAAGATTTTGCCACTTGGGAAGACTATTTGGAGATTAAGCAAAAGTTTCCACATGTTTTGCAAGTTTTTGAGAGTTCTTGAAAATGATATTTGTTATGTTTATGTTTATGTTTGATACTTCAAATCATCAGGGATTATGATTCATAAGGGGGAGGATATGTTACATCCCATTGTGTATTTACCAATTACTATTACTTTTTATGAGTAAATATGTTTAATACATGATTATGTTTTAGTGAATTCCAATGAATGAATATGTATTATGAAGTGATTTCTTTTTAAATTCTTTAATGATGCGAATGATAAATGATGCATATGGTTTTCATGTTATCGACTAACTTTGTTCATGATGCACTAAGTTGGATGCAGGAAATAGTCGAGCCCTCCAATGAGGAGAGGGAGAGTATCACCCAGGAGAGGAAGTTGGTATGGAAACCAATAATGTACCTACTTGAGTTAATGCACACACTCACATCCTAGGTTAGACAAGCTTTGTTAAGTTAGTTTGGGCTATGAGTTAGTAAATAAACCTTGGTGATAGCTTTTTGGGTTAATAGGAATGTTTGGGTGATTGTCTTTGATTCTCTATGATTTTTTAGTTGGATTGAGCCATAATGTTAAATCCTTGTATTGAAACATGAGATATACTTTATGCATTTAAATATATATAGATGGATGTATATATATATATATATATATGAGCATATGTGTGCATGAGCATGCGTAGGTAGAAATACCTACATATACCCATACATAGACACATCATACATATGCATATTTGTATGGGTACAAAAATATATAATATATATGCACGATATATATACCTATCAAAATATATATCTTGTAAAGATACTAAAATAATAATATGTATGTATACATTAATATATAAGTATATATGTATGTATTTAATTAATTAATATATCCATATATGTATATATATTTGTGTGTGTGTGTTAAAGTTGATGAATGTATTATTGTGAATATGTATATTAATATATATTATAATATCAAGTGATTATAATATATATATATATATATATATATGTGCAATGTTATATTAATATGCCACTCACACATATAATGCGATGGATAAGAAGTGTTTAAAGTAGAAGTAATGTGATATAAGAGTTAATGGTATCATATTTGATAAGCAAGTAAATGTTGCATAATGGAATGCATGATATGCCACACATATGGCAATGGCCCAAGCTATTGAATTAGTCAAACCACCACGTGAATGGCAAGATGGCGAGCAAAGTTTGTTCCTATTTTGAAGTGCATTTGTAATATGATTGTTGTGCAAACCATAGCTCCATTGTAGGTGCCATACGCAAGCTAAAAGGATGGCAAAAGCCACAATCAAAATATGAGAGAAAATGGGACTGTGAAAGGCCCACACACAACTCCATATTGAAATATTTGACTGATTATTTCAACATGTGCAAGCTGTAAAAACTCCATGATTGACATACGTAGCAAATTGGGAAGTATGTGGACTCCGTGCGCTATGAGAAATGAGTTTTTTGCTAAGTCAATGTACAATAGATCAAAGGGAAGAAATTGTTAATGGGTTGTGGAAACTTGAGGAAGATTATGGAGAGCTGTTATAAGATAAATTTGCTAACTTTTCTACCAGCAAAACCCACAGCTGGCATGTGAAGGAAGGGTGGAAAATTTCATAGCTATATTTTAGTTTTGAGTCTCTCTCTTAATCAATATAAATAGAGGCCGATGGTTTCTTATTTCATTGTTCATTGTGTTCATTATCATTGTTCATTGTGATTGATCATTGTTGTTCATTCGTTGTTATTTTACTGATTTATTTTCTATGAGAGCATTGTGAGAGTTTGAGAGTAATTTTTTGTAAGTTTGGAGGAGCAATTTCATTGTGAGTAAGAGAATATTATTGAGAGTTGAGAGCTTAGATTTATTGGTTAGATTGGAGATAGGTTGTGTTGGAGAAGGCAACAAGTTGAGTCTTTGGAATTGAGCACAAAGTTGTAAATTCTTCAGGAAAGCTATATTTTATAGGCACGCTTAATTATTCTTATCCTTGAGTGGAGAAACTAAGTTCTCGGTTACTCATATTTCCTTGAACGTAGGATGTTAGTTTATTCCTTGGGTTAGGATAAACTAGAGGTTGGGATTAACATATTTGGTCAGTTAGATCGACTTAATGGTGTCATCACTTTTTGGAATGAAATCTTGTTATGTTATATTGAGGTCAACCTAGTCAAGAGTTATTTATGGTCAATAGAGTTTCCAATTAGAGCAAGGGGGTGGGTGAACATATGACACTACTTCATAGAAAGTGGATTTGATTTATTATATATCAAAACTTTAGCCAAAGTAAGTGTAGATGTCATTGTGTACACTTTTTTGGTTCACTATGAGTCAAGATTGCATAACTAGTAGGGAGTGTCATGTGCATGTTAGGTGGGAATCCAATGTATGGTAGCTCTTTTATGTAGGACACAACACCATGCTTACGTAGGCATTATATTAGAGGGTTTCCATACCAAACTCTTCGTTGAAGGCTAGGACCATCTTACCAGTTAGGAAGATGTGTGGGGGAACACATTAAGTCCATGGTTGGTAGAAAAGCACTTGGGTGATGCTCTCCCTTATGCAATTGGCAGCCGAAGCTTGAGAAATAGAAGAAGATGAAGATATATGTTCCAGTTGTGGACAACTTGACCAATATATTCTTGTACCATTAAGCTCTTGTAAGATATGATTTGTAATTATGATCTTGCATCTATTTGTAAATGTATATGAAAGATGAAATCAATTACTTGGGATTATGTAATGTTATTCTATTCACACAATATAACATGAAATGGGTTTATTTAAAATATGCCAATGTGTTATTAAAAGGAAAAATATATTTTCTATGTATTTGTGAACTTGAGTCTTTTCACATTTTGAGTTAAAACTTAGGTGAAATAAATTGGGTAAACTTTGGGCATGTTACAATTTTCCTCTTCATCAACGTGGCCTAGAATGCCTATTTGGAGTGTGTTAGATTTCAACATCAACATGGAGACACTTGAGCATAATTTAGTGAAATAAATCATCATTCTTCTTCCCTCATCTTTCTTTCAGGAATGGGAAGACATCCTACCTACATTCTTGGTTTTGTTTCTTCCTAAGGGGGGGGGGAATGTTGTTCAACGATATTACATCATCTTCAACATTCATTTTCAAACATCTACCATCATTGTAGAGGAAACTGCATTAAGGGGGGAGGGGGGAGGGTGTTGAACAATCTCTCTTATTCTTCTCACTTATGGGGGAATTTTTCTTCGCATGGGGTTTTATCCTTCTCATTCTTTAGTTAGAGAATTCTATTTTCATCTCTTTTGGGGAGGAGTTTTTTCCCACTATGTTTTCTCCTTTTCTCCATTTGTGAGAGATTGCATTTGTACATGGGTACATAACATGGCCTAGTAGCTAGACCCATCCTTGCATCATTTTCATTTGTTTCCTCCTCCCTAAGTTGTACTTAAGGGGGGTGCTGGTGTGAATAATGTATCTTACCTAACTAGTTCACCTAGTAGGTCCTATTCACATGTTAAGTTTACTTAGGTCCTAGGAATCTTTCTAGAAATCTTAGTTGGCATTAGATCTTATCTTATATTTTATCATTTAATGCTCGTGTCCTAGGTCATTTAATATTAGTTGTCCCATGACATAGGATTAAGACACTTGTCATGATATTGTCTAATCATATGTCTCACCTTGGCTATATAACTAAGGGTCTCTCACACATTGCACATTCATTCTATTTGCATTGTTTGATAGGAATACATTTTATTCTTGTCATATTGATCTTCTCTTTTAATTGTTCTTTCCATTTGGCCTCTAGATATCAGATGGCTATCTCTGTAGCCAACTCTTACACCATGTTCTCACATACTTCCATACATTCATTCTCCATCTTGATATTCACACCTTCTTGTCCCAAGTTAATCCCATGAAATGTAGGATTAATAATGCACCACATGGAATTTACCCAAGTAGAATTCAAAAAATCAAATTTAATTTTTTCTAACTCCCACCTATTTCACTAGTCATATATGAGTAAACTTGGTACATATTTGTATGATTAATCTCTAATTGTATTTAAAGATATTCAATGCACATTAATTGATATTTTAAAAATTATATTAAAAAATTATATCCATTGAAAGAAGAAACATTCTAGCAACACATCATTTTGGAGCACTAAAAGGAACCTATTCTACATCAAATTCATTTATGATACTTGCATGCCTATTATTGTCTTTGATATTCTTCCATGACCATAAAGTTGATCTAATCAAGGGGTTCAACTTAGAACATGACCCTTATGAATTGATGATCTCCTTCAAGGTATTTTTCAATAATGTTAGTCCTTACTAATAAGCAAATATCATAGTTTTAAGTGGCATTATTTCAACAGTATGCAACCAATTGGTTCAATCATTTGAGCTTATATCACTTTTGTTTGTCATGCCATTGCCCTTAAACATGGATTGATCCTACACAACATAGATTTGATTTGTAGATAATTCAATATATGTTCAATATACTAGACCAAGAACATCTATTTTACAATATCAAGGCAATCAAGTTTTGCACATCAAACTTATTTCTTCATTATAATTTCCACAATTAAATATTCTATCCTATATATTTAATTTTAAATATTTATTTCAATTCATCATTCTTAACTAGTAATTAAATAATTTCAACTGATTTATACTTATTTATTATACCAAAAACGTTCTACATTGACATCCACAAAATATCTTATTATGATTATATACATAAAAAAATATAATCAATATATTAATAACATAAAAATATTAAATGGGGTGGGGGGCCTAGTTCAATTGACTAAAGCATCCTATTGTAGACAAGGGGTCACGAAGTCTAGTGTCCCCAAGGAGATACTGGAAGGAGTGTCACACTAACATTACAAATCACGTGAAAAAGACTACCCGATTCATACAGTCTAAAAAAGAAAAATATATATATAAAATAATTCTTAAATAAATAAAAAACAACTTTTTATATAAAAATAAACTAAACAATATAAATACAATAAAATAATACTAAATAATTTTAAAATAAAACAAACCATAAATAAATTACCATTCAAACACTCAAAATACAAAATATTTTTAGTATCTATTTAATAACAAAATAAATTATCTATATATACTTTGATCGGTTCTTCAACCAATTTATTCTTGAGGAACGTCTAAAACTATCATCAATAATTTTTTATCAAAGTCAACAACCTTTCCAACCATCAAAGGAGACTCTTCTAAAAATTATACTTGTCTAGGGAAGGGAATATGCTCTTATTCAAACTTGCAATATTATAATATTATTTCTATCACATTCAACTAATTTTTTATGGATTTAGTTAGGTGTCTTCATTTTGAAATTTCCTTAAAAATTACACCCATATATAATTTCTTATTAATCCAATATAATTAAAAAATATTTAATAAAAAAAAATACATTAGAAGATGAAAACAAAGACAATACAAGATTAGCATCATTAACACATAATTTTATTGTTTAAGAGAACAATGAAAAGACAAAAAGGTTTAACTGGGAAAACAATATGAGTGATCTTTTTCCTATGACCTATTCTAAGGAAAGCACACAAACTCACATGCCATGATCAATGACATTTTGACTAAAGCTTAATAGGAATGGTTTGGGGGGAGTTATTTTAAAATTATATATGAAATTATTGTCTATAATAATGATATAAATTTAGGGATTAAATACATAAAATATTTTAATATGATTATAGATAAATATAATTGAGTTAAGTAAGTAGTAGATAAGTAGATATTAAATTAGATAAGAATCTGAGAAGTCTTTAGTTTTAGGTGATGTGGTAGTTTGATCGATTTGTTTAAATTATGTAGGTATGATTGGTGACCTCTTCTCGATTATGAATATTATATTTGAGGTGTCATGTTTATATCAAATGAATCATCGGAGTCTACATTGTAACCCAACATGATTGTGTATGATCTTGTATCAGGTTTTTGTAATTTTGTTTTGTATACCATGATTTTATATGTGCTAGCTTGCTTTTGAAATTTTCATCTTTCTCAAGATGGTGTTAAAAAATACCTTTAGGAGCCTACTATGCTAGGATTTGAAGTGTGACACTTTCTAGCATAATAGTTGGTCCCTTTCATGTTCATCTTTTACAATTTGTATGAAAAGATTCAAAGACACATGATATGCAATGTGATTAGTGTAGAATTCACCATGTACTAATTTAGAGTGCTTCTAATATGAATTATCCAAATGTTCTCTATAACACTCAAATGCTTAGAATAAATGATCAATAAGTGCCCTAGGACCTGCCTTTAAATTTGCCATCCTTGGTGCCAAATTGTACTAACATCATCATAAAAATTATATATAATACATTGCATGTAGTAAGCCATGGATAATCTTTGATTAGAAGATGGATTATATTTTTCAATGATTGTTAGTGTTGTAAGGATTTCTTGGATTCTATTAGCAACAAATCTGGGGATACACAAATCGAAATTCTAAGCCCCAAGTACTTTCTAACTGCTATAATTTATATCCCAAACCGAGTCATATAAAGGTAAACACCACTTGATTCATACACAGGTTTAACTAGTTACTTATCCAATTGTAGAATTATAGATAACAACATATAGATAGAATTCTAGTAATATTTTTATTAATTGTATCAAAAAGGGTACATTGATATATCTTCCCCTATACTTTGCCTATCTCTTTCCTTTCTTACATATAGCTTTATACATATACAATCTCATATACAATCCTTACATATAGTCCTCTATTTTCTCTTCCTTATATTCTCTTGCATAGTGTCATTCATATATTTTCCTATACATATATCTAAGGGATGGGATGTGACCATTCTATTCTACCCCTAATCTAGATGATATCCTTACAATCTTAGGCTCCACAAGTGCTTTATGACAAGATGCGGTATGATTTTCCTAGTGATGTCTTCAATGTTATGATTTTTAGCTAACATCATCCCCCCTTTCAAAATGTTGGCTAAAATTACATGATTGAAAAAATCGTGATAAGAGATAAATTAGAAAACCAAGATAATATAAGCTTTATGTGGAGATATACTTTAAAAAAAATCCACACGAGAATGAGAAAAAGTATGTGTTAATCTTCAAAGGAGAGATACATTCACACACTAACAATCTTCACCTAACAAAATTTCAACAACACAGAACTACTATGTGTAAACAATCTCATCATAGAATTACTATCTTGAATGTTTTTAATTTATAGAGAAATGGGAGAGGAAGACCACAAAAAATTTCCCAAAATAATGTACCATCAAACCATGATAAAATAAAAAACTCTCATGTCCAAAAAAGAGGCTCTTCCAATAATACTAAATGTAACTCCCAATGAGCCATGAATAGTAAAAATAACCTTCATGCTAATAATAGATGACATATTCAAGACTTGTAACTCCTCCATAATGACTCATATCCCAAGGTAGGGATTCAAAATCATCAACCAACTCATATGAGACCCACCAAAAATATTCAAGATGCCCTACTGCTCAATTCTCACACCCAAGTTGAGATATTTTCTACATACAACTTTGTAAATACCACCACTAATTGCAACTCTTTCATGAATGCATATAATAACTAATTCCAACATTCTCAAAGAATCTATTTTGCAAATTATTTTTCAATTATACCCTATGTGTCCAAGGACACTTTTCAAGAGTGTTGGAGATACATGAATAATATATAGGATTGCAAGGAAAATGACACCTTAATCTTAACAATAATAATCTCCCAACATTATTTTTATTTTGTAATAAAATACTATTCTCATTTGTCAACAAAAACCAATTTCTCATAAAATACTTTTCTTGTAAATATTGTTTTATTTTATCTCTAAAACTAAAGAAAAATAAAACACATTTCATCAAGCAATTCTTGTGTGTTGTCTTTGCTTACCCAATTTGTCTATATGGTTGCACAAAAGAGAAAAAAATCATTTCCATAAGAGTTGAAGCTTCTTGCACATACCTTGTCATTTGTCAAAATATCTTTTCTCTAAAACTTTGTTTATATTTTACCTCATATCTAATACAACATTCAAAGACATTTTGTCAATTAATTCGTGTGCATCCATTTTTTACTTCATTTTTATATGCATAATTTACTAGTTTGCACTTCATCTCCATAGCTTTCTTTAAAATACTTCCACATAATGCCTCCTTTTGTAGGTGCGATATTAAAATTCTATAGACTTTGAAAGAGAAAATCCATTAATATATAGTGCTTGGATTCATGGATTCCTCTACTTATGTTCAATAAAATATGCAACCCCAAATTTAAATTGTAATCCTCCTTCATGGTGTCTAGTACATTTTTAACAAAGAAAACAATGATATGATGGTGTCTTACTTTATCTAATATATTTATGACTACTTCAAATTATTTTCCTTAGTAAATTCCCAAAATTGGTGCATGGCTAAGATTATGCAATAAATAGAGCAATACCATGTAAAAAAAAAGAAAACATCCATCAAATAAGGCATCCCATCCTCTAATACCTCTCAACCTATTACAAATAAAGGCTAAAAAAAGGCACCTCACATTCTAATCTCTCTATTTTTATGAAAAAAACCAGATTACATAAATGTCAACATCTTTGTCTTCATATAGCAGATTAGAGCAAGATGACTAAACATACATCTAAACCAAAATTCACCTTTAGCTAAGCAATCATGTGCAAAGGGATCCCATTCGTCAAAGTCACTTAGGTGTCAAATCTAGCCGAATGTTCCTTTGGGGGTTTGAATCTTGGTGGATTTTTTTCACATACCATCATCCTCAACAATTATACTCAACCAAATCAACTCACATTTTGTTGATGATAGCATGCTCTTCCCAAAAGAAATCTGAAGAGGAGATTGGTAATGCAATGGTGGTCCTTGAGCTTTATTGCTCCGTGTTTAGTTCAATACTAGCTCATCATAAAATTGAATTTATTATGGTAAAAATAGATTTAGTTCCTCATTGCATCCAAAATTTGGGACGAAAATTAAGCATGGGTAGATTTATTGCTACTTGGGCATCACCTTCAAGCTAGGTGTTTCACTTTTTGATATGTGTAATTGGTTTCTAAACAAACTGAAAAATAAGCTTTACTATTGGGGGGAATAAATTTTTATCTTTAGCTGGCAAGATTCAAGTAGTGAACTACATTTTTCTTGTATCACATGTGTATTACTCCTTTTTCTAGATGCCTTCAAAAAAAGGTTGTGAATACTTAAACAAAATCATTCACCAATTTTATGGTCTAACTGGAATGGTGATGTTGGTTTTAAATCTGCTTCTTGGCTCCATTGTATCCAACCTAAAGCTAAAGGTGGTTTAGGGTTGTTAGATCCTAGAACTCAAGGGGTTTGTTTGATAGCTAAATGGATAGTTAGAGTTGTTGCTGACAAAGAGCCATAGACAAAATTTGGTTTGTTATCAGATTATACAAGCTTTTGTTAAAGGGAAATGGAAATCTATCTAATGGTTAGACAAAATTTTGTTAGCACCTTTCTTTCATTTAAGAGCATCATTTCCTCTTCTTTATATATGGAAGGCTTGGCAACATGTTTACAAATGACTTAGTTGAAAATTTCTTCCTTGCAACATGGTTTTAGTTTTGGTTCATCTTCTATCTAGTGGAATAGAATGGTGTAATATTAAGGTCAACCTCTTGTTGTCTCCTTCCCAAGACATGCCTATTATCTATTCAATAAAAGGGTTCAACAATTTGAGAATTTGTGGGATTTTAATTTGCTAGATTGGGCTACTTGGTAAGACCTTAAGAATAATTTTGTATAAATAATAAATTTCAAAGGGTATGTTACTTTTGTTAAAATTTTGTTTTTTTGTGGATCTTGCTATGAAGCTCTGGACTCCCCTGCAATGTAATTTCCTCAAAGATTGGTGGTGGTTGTCTAAGTTTCAGTTTGGGTGCTTTCCTTTAAAAAAGGTCTACCTAAGTCTCCTGCCTTCTTTATCCCTAAACCCAAGGTTAAATTAGAGATGAAAGTGTGTACTCAAAGAAAAAACATGGAGAAATTTTGAGTGCTCAAGTTTGGAGAGCTAAGTTTGAGGCTGATGCACAAATTTTGGCTTGAAAAGTCTTACATTTCAAACTGTATGTGGGTGATGGGTTGAGATGTATGATGGTTCAATTAGTTATATGTCCTTTCTTCCAACACAATGAAAGTTTGAAGCTTATTTTTTGGGACTATGCATGGGTTAAAAGAAAAGAAAATATTATTTTTAAATTGATACCTACAATTTTTTATCATGTTCTAGGTTGGAAAAAAACTATTTTGGGCCTTGGTCTTCGAAACAATGTTGTTGTGGATTATATGAGACAAACCATTTTCTTGAATATATGAAAATTAGATGCTTGTCATTATTTTAAAAGCATAATGTTCATCAAGAAGCTAAAATGTTAAAAGTTGTTTTTGCTCAGTAAATCACTGCTAAGGGACAACACCCTGTATTACTTTCAAAAAGAGATTACATAGATTTCATGCTTATTCTAATACTCCAAATTTTAAGTGGGAATGGGGGTGCTTGCTACATTTCCCTTCATTCTTCTTCTTTTTCCCCTGCACCTTCGTCCAACTTTCTTCTAACATGCCACTTTCCTAATCTTCTTCTGCACCTTTGAGTGTTTGGTCGTCCCCTGAAGACATTATTTCTACGTTACCACTAGCTCAATCCCCAAAAGGAGAATCTAGTGGGGCCACTGGATTTTGGGCCCAGTATCCTTTCAATGTGATTGCACTGAGAGTTTTACCCTTTGATGAAGCCTCATTATCCTTAATGCAATTCACCGGTACAGAGGGAGGAACCACCGCCATTGGAGTGCATGATGGAGCCAACTCCGTGCCATCGTCAGTTTTTGGTGGCTCATCTGGTGCCTCGACATCTTGGTCATCCTTTTCCACCGAGTAGTGATGGGGGCAACATCTTTCCACCAAGTAGCCTGATTCACATGCCTGTATTTTGAGCAGTGTGCAACCATATGCCCTGTGTCGAAACAATGACGACATCGAAAGGGCAAGCCTTCATAATTGAGCAATTGACACCAATTCGTACCCGCATATATTTCAGGAGGACATTTGTACGAAAATCTTTGGTTATGTTTATCTCCACTAAAGTGCGAGCATAAGTAATGTGCAGGAAATTTGAGGAGCCCTCATCCACCCCCAGAAACTTACCCAGCGAGCTGCCAATGGCCTCAAAACAGGAATCACACCAAAACTGAAGAGGGGGATTAGAAAACCTTATCCATATGGGAACCAAGTCAAAAGATTCTGTAATAGGGTTGAAGGAGGGGTGCCAGGGTTTCAACATCAATAGGTGTTGTGCCTTCCAGCTCCACAGATAATAAAAAAGAACTGTATTCCAATCCTTCACAGATTCGAAGACCACCACAAAGAATCCCCTTGCATTGGGGTAGATCTCCAAAATTGGTTTCCAATTCTCCGCAATCCAATCATGTAGCTCTGCAAGGTGTGGCCAAAACCCCCTGAATCTACCTACCAGCCCCTTCTCTGCAAAATAACTTACATTTCCCCCCACTTCATCAACAATGTCTCCCTCGAAGGAAACCGTTGGGGAGGAGGATGCGCATCGGAGAGCCCTAGGAATCTGTTTCTCACCATGATTGACCACCCCCACCTTCGAGCTCACCCCCCGTCCATTGAGCGACCCCCAAATCTGCTGTGGAGATGAATGCCGCATAGTCCTAATTCGCTTGGGAGAAACGGAAGACCGACGCTCAGCTTCAGGCCCTAAATCGATCTCAGATTTGCCATCCACTGCATGAAAGATGCCATCGCTCATCAAGCCTGTGGAGAAAGTCGAAGCCCTTCCTTCACCCTTCGCAGACACCCTCGAGTTCGGTAGTGCAGAAGATTTCGGCAGCGACGCCATTTTTCTCATATTGCCTTGCCCACAATTTACCGCATCCGCAAAGGAGATTTTTGAAGCAGATCTATCTCCTAAAGGCAGAACCTTTGAGGATTGTGGAGATCATGGGGATATACCAGTCGCGCGAGGGTCATCCCCGCACACAACTCGTGCGCCATTGTTGGTAATCGAGACCTGTCTGGCCAGGTTTTGCATAGTTGCGCCCCCAATACAGACATCACCCAAGGACTCCAGAGAAAAGGAGTCATCGTCGGTCTACACACTTCCATCGGTGCCAGAATCCTTCTCCTCGCCAGTAGCCAAAGCCCTAGAATTCGACAATTTCGGCAGCGATGCCATTTTCATGTATACTTATTATTATTAAATGATGATATTGTTATCACGAAGAAACCTCCTATTTATCAATTGATGAGCTAAAGGGGTTCTATAATGAGTGGTTCATAAGGCATAACACTTGCTCAAGGTTTTGCAAATGGGGTAGCAAGCTAAGTGGGCTTAACCTTGGGGGAAACTTCGTGATTAAGCGTGCTTGAGTTGGAGTAGTACTAAGATGGGTGACCTCCTGAGACGGACCAATGCTTCACCTCTATGAGCATCACCTAGATGCAATGAGTGCTAAGTGGACCATTCATTATCATAAGAGATGGGTTCTTGTGAACCACTACTCATGAATCATGGGTCAATGAGTTTGACTCGAAAACTACACGGTTGAATCTTGATAGCATTGATAGCAATATCATAATTTGACACGCTGTGGAAGAAACCTCCTACTTATCTATTATTAAATGATTAAAATGCTAAAGTTTTAATCTAATTATCATTTTCCAAATTATTTTCTTGGTTTCTTAGTTGTAGGATGTCCACAAAGAGCAGGTGAAAATCAACAATCACTTGAATAACATAAAATTTCAAATACTACAACTCCATGAAAAAGATGTTTTGTGTTCCAAACATTTACAATGTATGTTAAAGTTTAGAGTTTAAAACCAATCTTTTGTAAAAAAATTGTTGATTTATCTTGTAATTTTAGAATTATATTCCTCTTACCTCAAATCCCTTATGTTTTGTATTGAACTGTTGGTAATACTATAATTTCTTTTATTTTCTTGACAACCTATTGATTACCTATCTCCATATAATTTTTCTTCATTAATTTTATATTAAAAAAAACTAAAAAAATTGCTACCCAAACCATTCCCCACAATGTTTGCTTTTAACCAAAAATAAAATTCTCATCCTCATGTCACACAAACCATAGAGAAGACAAAAATGTAAAGGCACTTACCTTTCATCACTTTGGAATAATAAAATAAATATTATAACTTTACCAAATCTCATCGCACATTATGGTTTGAAAAAGAAATTAAAATCACTTGCCAACGCACTAAAGAGCAGCAATGCAATGAGCATTTGACGCATGGCAAGATTTAAAAATATATATATATATTTTATCCCTTGAAAGCTACTTCACTTTGTTTCCATATTAATATGGATTTCATTATTTCCATCGCTCATTTATACATTTTGTTTTATTGGCCCACTTCACATGAATGAATGAAGATTTAAAACTTTAATCATACTCCACACAACTAAAATCAATCAAAATCCTACACATACACACTTAATATTTGTTTCTCATTCTCTCCTTGACTTATATTATAATGCAACAATATTTCATTGCCCACTATATAATAAAATAATTTGATTTATTTAGGGGCTTACTTCCATTTAGAAACAAAAAAAAATTCTTTTGTTTTACCTAATGTTCATTCCATGTAATACAAGGCAGCCCCACTAACCAATGTGTGATGGGCTTTTGCCTTTTTTTTTGAAAAATATAAAAATTATTCTAAAACCATAGAGTTTTCCCTCATTCTTGCAAGCTTATTCTATTTAAATTTCATTTTAAATTATATTTACATAAATAAATAACAAAATTAAAATATGTGTTTTATCACGTTTTTAATGGTTGAAAAAATCTTTATGTGAATATTAGATTGTTCAAGCTTTTTAAACAATATGAAGTTGTATACTCCATTACTAAATCTAGATTAGCATGTTGAATATTAGATATGAATTTGATCATACTATCACCATGGCCACAAATTTTACCTAACAAAAAACAAAAACTAGTAGAAAGGTGTATTTAATTCGATCCATTCTAGACAAATTTGAATTCTAGCAATGTATTCTCTTGTGTAAGATTGAATGAGCTACAAAAGTAAATAATTAAACCCATAATTATTTTTCTCCAAACGACATTGTTTATTTGTTTTTTTTTTTAATTCAATATTTGGTTGTAAGGTTAGTCTAATTTTTAACTAATATCACCGACCTTGATTTCACCACTAAAGACCTTACAATTCACTACACATGAACTTCACTAAGAACTCTTTCCCAATCTAATGTCACAGAAAAATTATATAACATAAGCAATACTACAGTCTTTAGTCATTTGCCTACACCACAAATAGCATAGTTTGATCCTCACTAATTCACAACTAGACTTCTGATCTCAATTACTTAAAATCACACTTGAAACAAGCCATTTGTTTTAGATCTTCAATTCATTTCTCAATTCCCTATCCAAGCTTTATCTTTCCACCTCCAACCTCACAACTCAAATGACTCTCGACCCTTGGTCCATATAAACAATTCTAAAACAACCCTCGAGGAATAAAACTCATAGTAAATTAAGCTAGCCTCATGAATTTATCTTTTATGACATTTCATTAATTCCCAGTCATCAAAAATAATTCTACTATTCTGTGTCAAAAAAAAGGTCCTCACCAAGGATCGCATGACCTCAAATCACTAAAAATGTGCACCTGTAATCCGCCTCTTTCTTTACTGCAAGTCATAAGACAATCCTTCATATCCTTGAGTGCAAGAAAAACAAATCCAAACTGAATAATTCAACTTTGTGCCAACTCATATCATGATGAACACACATAGACCCGAAGGGTCATTATATATAATCCCAATGATGAATACTTACTCATATGTTACCACATAGCTTCTCGATGATGAAATACTCAATATTTGTTGCCACAAATGCTTGTATCACACATGCACAAGAATATTTTTTAGTCTTTTATCTTCATACAACAAACAAATCTCAACCAATCAACATGCACCACTACCACATACATTCTTAGACTACTATCAAAACCACAAAATCAAACTCTAACAAGAGCACCAAAATTTGCGGAAAGAAGACAAGATCCTCAAGAAAACAAAACGTATACTTTTGGGTGACAAGATCATGCAACCCCTAAGATGCTCCTATATCAACCTGTAGCCAAGGGATTCTCATAGACTGAAATCTTTGACTACAATTAGGCATTTGCTTCAATTGTAAGATTCACTATAATTTGAGCAAAAATATAAACAATTGGTGCATCAAAAAGTGTTTCTCTATTGTGATATGAAGAGATGATGCAACAACCTCTTAGGCTTGTGAAGGAGAGGAACATTTAGTCTGTAGATTGAAGAAATTATATGGTCTGAAGCAAACACCTCATAAGTGGTAAGATTGGTCAATACCTTTAGGTTTTGGGTTTCAAGAATTTTGAAAAAGAGCCTCAATATGTATATTATTTTAAAATTTAAATTAATGTTTTTTATGTGAATGATGTGATTCTAAATGAGAATTATGTTTATTTGATTACTAAAGCAATTAACCTTGTATTTGAGATGATAGATTTGGAGTTGATTCACTATTTTTTGGCTCTATAGGTTTGTCATAGCATGCTAGGCTTGTTTCTTGCAATTGAAATAACTAAACAATTGTTGACAAGATTTACGATGAAGGATGCATTAAAGTTGACAAAGGACACAAGGACAAAAAGGTTGATCCTATAAAATATCAAAGTCTAGTGTGAAGTTGTATCTCACCCACTCACCCTAATATTTCTTTTGTTGTAAAGTTTTGGGTTTCAAGAATTTTGAAAAAGAGCCCAATATGTATGTTATTTTAAAACTTTAATTAATGTTCTCTATGTGAATTATGTGGTTCTAAATTAAAACAATGGTTATTTGATTACTAAAGCAATTAGCCTTACATTTGAGATGACAAATTTGGAGTTGCTTCACTATTTTTTGGCTTTACAGGTTTGTCATAGCATGATAGGCTTGTTTCTTACAATCAAAGTATGCTAAACAATTGTTGACAAGATTTAGGATGAAGGATGCATTAAATTTGACAAAGTATACAAGGACAATAAAGTACATTGATTGGGCTAGGTCATACAAGTGGGAAGTTCCATTCCACCCACAATCAAAGTATGCTAAACAAAAGTATACAAGATTTAGGATGAAGGATGCATTAAATTTGACAAAGTATACAAGTGGGAAGTTCCATTCCACCCACACTTGCCCTAATTTCTTTTGTTGTTGGATTGGTTGCCAAGGTCACACAACAACCCTGCAATGGTCACATTAATGCTACAAAGTGTATCTTGAGTTATGTGAAAGGTACTCTAGACATTGGACTAGAGTTCAAAAGAGGAGGTGAGTGCATTCTCCAAGGCCACATTAAAATTGGGTAGGCAAAAGATCCTAATGACATGAATTTTACTTCAAGGTGTCTTCATGATGAGAGATTCTTTAATATCACGGTCTTCCAAATAATAGAATAATGATGTAGATTCAATAGTAGAGACAAAGCACATTGATTGGCTAGCTCAAACACCAAATGAAACAATGTGATTACAAGAGATGATAGATGACTTGCATGTGATAAAAGATTGAATATCAAAAAGTTTGTTAACTATTGGAACTTTAATAGATTTTGATTTGTTATTTTAGGACAAAGAATCAAGTGACAAATATCTTTACGAAGCCATGGATGGAGAGTAGGTTTGTCAAGTTTTAATAGCAATTGTGTCTCAAAGGACTTGTCATGAAAGGGGGATTGTCACCATAACATAATCTTACTTGTCTATACACCATTTGTGCTACATTAAAATTTAGTGCAAATCCTCGAATTTCATATTAAGGGAGAATGTTAGAATATTGATGTTACATTGTATTTATGTATTTATCCCTATAAGCAAACCAATGATGTAATAATATTCTAGTGCCAATGAATGAACCAATGATGTAATAGTGTTCTAATGCCAATGAATGAACCAATGTTGTAAGTGTTTTAATGTCTAGTGTGAATTTGTCCCATATGGTATTTACCGATTTAGTGACTTTTTAAGTTCATTAGTACTACAATAAAATTTTGAAGTTATGGTATTGTGTAGCTAAGAATTCAGAGAATGAATAAATGATGCTAAAAGTAGCTAATATACTCATTTTTTAAATTCATTTGTAGAAATGGTTTTACCATTTTTCCTTCAATGTGCAGGTACCATGTGAAGTTGTTTCCTAACCAAATTGTTGGTGTTTGTAGTTTGATCATGCTCCAAGTTAATATTTTGGCCACTTTGTCAAGCGTGATTTCCCCCAAACTAATTAATTGGAGAGTGCAAGGGGGGAGAGCTCCTCTTGCGAGGTCCAAAGGGACCACCCCTCCAATGGAGGCTCGAGGGGTGGAGCCCATGGTGGGGGTTTGGGGGCTACTAGGGGCAACGCCCTCGAAGCAAAACCTCAATTTATTTTAATAAAGATTCAAATGCAATTTCAAATGAAATTCAATTTGAGAACTACCAGCAATGGTTGATAGTTTCTTGTTGCGAGCACATGAGGTATTGAAGAAACACTCAACAAAAAATGTGTTAATTAGTTGAATTGGTTGTGCAGATGGAATGTTGACATTCGCGGTTTTGCATTGGATACACACACATCGCCGTGTGAAGAATACAAAGTGCAATGTGAAGTGAACATGCAACACATTGCTGTAGAAAAATGTAATTTTTTCGTTAGAAGTTTTAATAATATTCGCACTGTTGTTTGTGGACGTAACCCAAAAGGTGAACCACATTAAAAATATTGTTGTCTGAATTTTATTCTGTCAATTATTTTTTATCTGCATTATTTAATTAATTTATTTATTTATTTCTCCAATCCTACCTAAGATCACAACACAAATGATTTGAGACTATGAACATTCTTTAATAGCCTTCAAGCATAGATGATATATCACAATTTATTAAGTGAAACCCCCTATTGCAAATGTTAGCTTAATGATTTAAAATTTGAACAGAATAGATGCCAATCAAACATTATTGTTTTATAAATCAAAACACTAAAGTTGCACGCTATCAACATTGACCACTTCTCTAAAAATATTCCAATGTGATTTTATTGCTTGATGGAATATTCCAATGGCAAAGAAGATCTACAAACGTTCGATTTTGGTGTACAAAATCATGTCAGCTTCTCTTTTAGAACATGGCAATAGACTGTATTTACAGTTTACTAACTCAGGTCTATATTAATTCATTTACGAAAAGATCTTACCCCTCATTACGATGCATAGAAATTATAACTAACGTAAATGAATCATATGCCGAATAAGATATACAGGTTTTTTTGGATGTATTCAATTTTTAAACAGAATTAAAGGACAAACTTAACATAGCACTTAGTCATAAATTGATCGGACGTTCTTGAAATGGAAATCCGTTTTTATTCTGATGGTTGAACATCACATATTCATTGATCAAGTTGGATGGGATAAAAACACACAAATTAGCAATTTAGCAGACACCGAATAATCTAATAATTTGAATATAACTTCAAACCAAAAAACAAACATGAAACTAAATTCATAGGCAGGCAAGAATACTGATGATACAGGTTCTTCCATTATAAAGCTCTAAAACTTCTATCAGCTGATAAGTCAGAGAGCTACCTAAAGATGATAATAAAAAAGAGTCTCATAATTGGCAATTTTCAAGTTGCTTGAACTACCTTACTACCCATGTTAGTGTAGCAAATATATGCAACCGCAGGATAATGGTGTAGTTATATAAGCAAGAACATCAACTTTGATTTATTAATTCTTGTGGATAAGCTTTCTAGTTGCATGAGGGGCGCAAGTGCAATGTGTTTTATTTTAATTAAATTAACCACCTAATCTCTCTTTTCATCCATCTTCATCAATAATCTTCTATTTGATTCCAAAGCATGTAATTTTTTGAAATACTTGAACAAACGTAAATTTTATACATTTGACAACTGTTAAATGCCATGTACAAGAAAATTCAAATTTCCTGTTTGACTTAAAAAAATGCTCAAGTATTTTTTCACTTTTCACATATCGAGACCTGGTATGGTAATTCCCTGCAAGGGAATCGATATTAATCTGACAACCGTGGAGTTATTTCTGCACAACATTTGTACTTTAACATGAACTTTGGGAGGCGCAAATTATAGGAACCTAAAATGATTTGCCGATGCTGTGTATGGCAAAAGCTGAAAAATTCCATGAGTGCTCTCTAAATCTATAATAAAATTAATACAGTGGGCAATTGTCTTGAAGATGCCAGTAATTCTCTAAAGCTTTAAATGCTTCAAGAAAACTGCACTAGTGTACAAAATCTAGCATTGAGTTTATGACTTGCACCAAGACATACAAGAAAACCTTTCCCAGCCTAAAAAACAATCTGCTGGATATTATTTCAGAAACATTAAAAGAACATTGCAATCCATTAGTTGAATTGGAACTTCCAACTGACATCTTCATACCTAACTCTAATGTACAAAGAATATTTACTACATGCTCCGGAAAGCAGTGATCAATTAAATGTCGCCACTTTCAACAGTATGCCTCCAAATCAACATAAATAACACTTAACTCAAAAAATCCCGCAACAAAAAAATATAGTTACTATAAACCTGCAGGAAAATTGATGACCTGCCCTTGTTCAACAACATCTTGGCCACTCACTTTGTAGGCAATCCGTACTCTCATTGCAAGAGATTTCTGTTACAGAAGTGGGAGAAATACATGAGACTTCGAAATTGAAGTCGACTGCAGGAAATAACATTATTGAAATTCAAGCTAAACACTTTTGACACAAAACTTTATACATCATACTCTAGTCCCTAAACACTACTTGATCAAATTGCATTGGGCTAGTCAATAACAGCAACCAACAATTTACAAAAGAAAAATTCCAGTAGTAAACCTGAACCAGACAATAGAATGATTTAGCTTACTAGCCAATCTGTGCATGCTAATATGCACTTTCTTTGTTACCTGGCCATGCTGACTGTTATTGACACTCAGACCTTGCACAATTTTTCCATTAGCACCAGGTGGAAGGATGTTGCTACTTGCTGGATCCAAATGGAGTTGCATAAACTGTGAAACAATAAAGTAAATAAGATTTGTACCGATGTCTATTTTGGTGAACTTTTGAAAAAGCCAAAATGATGTTACATGGAAAATGATAGCTTATTATCCATTTATACTACCAGCAATCATCTAATATCAGTAGCCTGTGAATGTGCTAAATTGTAGAAAGAGATAACTCTAAATTTAAATTTAAACTAAAATGTTGAAATGAAATAAAATGCAATGCCCAAAAACCACCCCCACAACAGGTACATGACAAAAGCAAAATATAGAACATAAATAGTCAACATGACACATTTTTCAACAGGCACTGCCTATTGGCCCTGCAGTAGGAACCCAAGTTGTAAAGAAGAGAAAATTCAGAACAGTATGATGCCTTTAAATAGATTACAAAAGAGGAATCTCAAGAAGGCTAAGGAAAATCAATGGAGCAAGCAAAACCAAACCAAATTGATAAGATCCCAATGACAGATAATGTCCCAGCACCCAACCTTACTGACCATAACACAAGCTGTTAATAATATTATTTGATTGTGGACTCCTGTCCAGACTGCTATTTACAAACTAAAAATTTGACCATCTATGTAGTTGGTGCCACCTCCAACAGATTAACTGAAATATTAGAATATTATGAGATGAAAGCAGACATCTAGAAGTTTCTTGTTGAATTGGATAGTTTATTAATTTCCATTATCAATATTTATCAGAAAGCAACCAGAATAAGGACTAAATTTCAGAACAAATACAGTGTGAGTCTTGCCTTTGGCACAGCTGCCTGGAAAATGAAATCTGTAAACGTATTGGACGTCAAATTTGTGAAACTGGCTTGCACTAATGTAAGTTGGGGTTTGCCCTGCTGCTTTGTGAAATCAAAAGTGACCTTCAAGGATTTGCTCTGGAATGCCACTATTGATGGATATGTCGGAACACTGTCTCCTGCAGAAATTCATTATATTAAAACTATAAAAGAAAATATTATCTTAGTGATTTTCAGTAATAAAGTATAAACTATACAACAGCTAAATATTTGAAGCTTTACAACTTTCATCCATACCAGATACTTCTGGAGCTGGAACAGGACTTAAATCTCCTAGCAAATCAACTGTAGAAGATGCTGGCAAAGATGGACTTGTAGCTCCATGAATTCCATTTACTGCTAAACCTGTGGATCTGTTGTCACTAACAGATGATGTCACTCTTTGCTCTTGTGATGGAGAAACAGGAGATACTAAAGATGCCAATTGTGATAATGGGTCTACAGCAGTAATAGGTGCTGCTTGTGCTTGAGTGAATGACGCCAAGGTCGATGCTGTAGAAGTTGATTGCACAGGAGCAGGTGTACCAATAGATAGGAGATCCAAAAGAACATCTGCATTTCCAACTGAAGCATTGCCTAGACCTACAAATTGAAAAGACTTTCCCACTTAAGATAATGATAGAATGTACAGAACTGGGATATTAAAAACAGAGATAAAGTAATTAATCATCTAAACAAGTGCTAAGTATTGAAGATATAATAACTACTGAAGAGGGAAAATGACTCCCCATACTTATAAAATAGGTTAGACAACAAGCCAAGGGGTACAATACTTCTAAGAAAAACTGTGACAGGCACAGGATAAAAATTAACTATCATATTTCATTCACTAACAACAAATCTGTAAAAAGCTAACAGGAACAGAAACATTTTAGTTCAGGAAAATTAACCACAAAACACAATGGATTCTATAACAGGGTATCCAAAAAATGTTCCCCTAATGATGTTTACTAAGAAGGATGGATTAAGGCCATAAGTATAGGTTCTTTATGCTGTAACTTGAAAAAATATCAGTCATTTACAAAACCAGAAAATATTAGCAAGTGCATGGTTGAACCTTCAATGTCTGAGTGTCAGAGATAGAGATCATTATCAACGAATTCTCACCAGATAGATATGCCACCATGTCACAGAGCTTGTAAATTCAAAGGGTATCACATCCAAACAATCTTCCAAACAAGTAAAATACACTTTGATAGGTGAAAGAATCAGACATATTTGGTCAAAAGGAAATTGCAAGTCTTTTCATATCCACACAAAGTAAATGTGAAAATGTGAAGGTACCAGGTAATGCTGGAGCTGGGGAAGAACCAATTCCTAATAAATCTTGAAGAATGTCACCGGAGGACACGGTTGGAGATGGAGTATCTTCCACACTTAAATCAAGCAAGTCCATAAGAGAATTTGTTGGTAGCTTGCTTACTCCATTTGCAAGGTTCGTAGGAGTTCCTGGAGATATAACTTTAGCACTACTGCCTGTAGTAAGAACTGCACCGGCAGTGTCAGCTTTCTTTCCAGCATATGTTGATTCATCCAAAACCGGCATTCGTTCCACCAAAGCTGACCTGTGCCGTAATGGTTTCTATCTTCAGTGATTAAAATATGCAAATGCCATTGGTACTGAAAATTTTAAATAAGAAAACAGGGTATAAAATATCTATAGAACAAGAAGTTGACAACATACTTAATATTTTCATGCTTATGAAGAATTGAGCTAAATTCAATGGACCTCTGTTGCAACTCGAGAGCAAGGTTTCCCTTGTGTTGAATTATCAAACCTTTGATTCGCCTTCAGAAGGAGAAATTAAACAAGTCAGAAATTGTGTATAATCTCTCTCATGTAACATAGATATCAATATAGAAATGCAGAGACTGCTCTCATGGAACTTTACATAACACTGCATCAATGCCCAGTAATTGATATCATTTTCACTGCCATTGAAAAATAGGTTCAATTTGAAAAAAGACAATCGTGACAAGTCCTTCATAAAAACTCAGTAAATTATTATCTCATTATTAAATGGCAAATTAAAGATAAGTGACTATTAATAATTATTGCTCAAGCACGGCAACTTATTTTCTATAGTATCAAAAGAAAGCAATGCCCATCCAATAATTATTTAAAATTTAAAACAAATGAATCAGCAAAATAACAATTGTAAGGGCTTAAGTGCCCATATGCCATCTGGCATATCAACTAGCAAATGACTCACAAACCTAGCCAATGAAGAACAACATCCATAGAAACAATAATAGTAACAGCTGAGGACATGAACCTTCAGGAATGTACAGAAAGACATAAGAATATCAGCTAAATCTAAAAAATGCCAGCTCCCAGTTTTGCAGGCTGTGAGCAATACACAGTTTCATAGTTATCAGGGAACAAAGAAATGTGAGCACAAGGACACAAATAAGTATGCCAGTTTCAGGCCAAAATGAAGAGATCCCCCATTTTGAGATTGGCTAAAACTTTACAAATTATCAAATATTTGTATGCAAGCTGTACAACACCTTCCCAACATTCTCCCACTTATTGTATACATTGCATAAGGGGTCAAACTAATCAAAATAGACTAGCTACAAAGGGAAAACATCCCCATAACAATCCTGCACCATTTAAACATCTCTATGCTCATAAGCTTCATTAAAGCATCAACTACATTGACCAATGTGTCCACCTTCTCGACCACCATTTGAGATTGACCACAACTTTACAAATTATCAAATATTTGTATGCAAGCTGTACAACACCTTCCCAACATTCTCCCACATATTGCATACATTGCATAAGGGGTCAAACTAATCAAAATAGACTAGCTACAAAGGGAAAACATCCCCATAACAATCCTGCACCATCTAAACTTCTCTATGCTCATAAGCTTCATTAAAGCATCAATGACATTGACCAATGTGTCCACCTTCTCGACCACCACCTTGTATCCTCCACCATGTTAGGAACAAAGTGATACTACATATCAATGTGCTTTGTTCTCACATGAAAAGTAGGGTTCTACACCACCAAACAAGGTAAACACATATCCACTAGTGAGCTCCTCCTATCCACATCTCTTGGTCAAATCAGAATTACAAATGCCTAGATATCCAAAATCCTACCCAAAGTTTGTCCTCCCTAGTAGCAAATCAAACACTCTAATGTGTCTCTAAGATACCTGAAGACCCTCTTAATTGTAGTCAAATGCTCCTTTTGCTAGATTAGCCATAAACTGGCTCAAGACTCCCATTGCTTGGATAATGTCTAGTCTTATGCGAACGATAGCATTCATTAGGCTACCAACTGCATTTACATAGGAGACGCGGCTCATGTCCTCTATCTCACCTAGTGTCAAACAGCACTAATTGTCAGCGAGCTTAGTTCCCACAAGAATGAGAACACTAACTACTTTGCAATCCTAAATCCTATACCACAACATAGAGTTAGCATACTTCTTTTGGATAATCCAAAGTTTTTTTTTCACTTTATCTCTCTTGATCTTCATCCCCAAGATGATCTTAGCCTCCCCCAAGTCCATATAAATTAAACTGAAAGCTAAGATTTTATAGCCCTGGTAGTCTTACTGTTATTGAAGAACATATCAACATATAAACGGATAACAATAAAATGATCACCATCATGTTTGAAGTAAACTAGTGTTTCTCCGAGTTTCTAGGACTGGGGGGCAGGGAGAGCAATCTTTTTCCAAAATTTTGGGGATGGCAAAGGGACAACTGTATATATGTATGCATGTATGTACCATAATTTATGCAAAAGCTAAAATGTACTAAATTAAATAGAAAATATAGAATTGAGAACCTAGTACAACAATTGATCGATGATAATAATAAATTATAAGATATATTAATTAAACAATGCCCATTGTCAAATCATAAATCAAAATGTAATCATTTGAAATCAATGATCATAGTAGCTGAAAATGGATGTTCCTTACAAGTGAGCTGACAATTCAACGTACCAACTAGAGTCTAGTTTTTGCATGCACCTTTATACGTTGTTTCTATTAGATGATGCTTTTACCTAGTTAATATACCTGTAGGCGATTTGGATCTACTCATTCTATCCTTCCATGTGATGATACTAATGAGCTGTTGATGGTAAATCCTCAGCAAATTCTTTAAAAACTTGTATTGCAGTATGTTACACTTTAGAAGGAAAAAAAGTGAAACTGTTTTAAAAATCAAATCTGACAGCAGAACATCACAAAACTAATATAGCAGAGGAATCACAAGCCTTATTATAGCACATGAAGGCCCAGCAACAATTCTGTAATGCTCATACCCATTGTATGAGAATGGAAAGACACATCATATTAGACTGTTGTTGCTGAAATCCACCTGATCAAATAGAAGGGTAATTCTGTTGTATTTTGCAGCATCCCAAGGGCCCAGCAGTAGTGCAGTAGCTAAATTATTAGATGGCATACTTGCAGAAAACTCGCCAAGTAAAACCGAGAATGGAAAGACACATCATATTAGACTGTTGTTGCTGAAATTCACCTGACCAAATAGGAGGGTAATTCTGTTGTATTTTGCAGCATCTCAAGGGCCCAGCAGTAGTGCAGTAGCTAAATTATTAGATGGCATACTCGCAGAAAACTCGCCGAGTAAAACCGATGGCGAGTTTTAGCACCATTTACTTTCCAAAAAAACTCGCCGAGTTTTTGGCAAGTACTTGCAAAACACAAAAAAAACGCAAAAAAATAGTTAAAAAACTCATGATTTTGTCCTATAAATGCATGAACACCCTCACACTTCCTCACATAGTACTTGGAGAGCAAATATGCTTCATAAAAATGTGCCAAATACCTAATTTCTCCCTTAAGTGATAAAATTGTGAAAATAGTGTGCGTCATGAAGGTTTGTGTGGTTTCAAAGGCCTTAATTTTTACTAGATCTATTGGGAGACTTAGATCTCCTCTTTGATTTGGCACACTTGCACCTTTTTTCTTGTTCTTCCCTTTGTCCTTGGAACGACCTCTTACTACCAAGGCATTTTTGATGAAATCTGATGTCTCATATCCTCATAAAGCAATGAACCCACCACCTAATCAATCTTCGACTTTGCGACCATGCTACTAATTGCCATCACGAGATTATCCCAACTATCAAGAAAAAACATAGGACAGTCATACACTTTCCCCTCGTTCATCTTCACATCCACAAATGCTAGCTAGCTTGCCAAGGTGTTGAACACATTCAAATGCTCTATTACTAAGTCACCATCACCCTTTTTCAGAAAATACAGCCTACTATGTAGAAAAAGCATGTTCACAAGGAACTTTATGTAATGCAAATTCCACAACTTGCCAAAGCTTCTTTTTGTTGGGCACTCTTGCAATGTTCAATAGCACTGAATATGTGAGGCAAAGCCAAATGAGATCCCTTGCTTTCTGATTGAGTATCAACAACAAACCAATCTTCATCTTTAATGCCAAATGGTCTTTAATCCACAACTACTACCCACATATCTCAACCCACAAGCAAATTCTCCATCTTGAGCTTCCAAAGTTTGAATTTTCCTCCATTGAATTTCTCCACATCCATTGTAGACGTGCTTGCCATAGATACAACTAAAACACAAATCCCACTCGAACAAGGATTAAAAGAAATAGGGCCTACTACTCTCATGGATCTAACAAACTGACCAAGATCTAACACCTAATGAAAGCAAATACACAAAACTTCCAACAATAATTCTACCAGAAGAGTGTCCTGAGATATCCAATGTAAACAATTTTCAATAGCATTCTTAAATAGCAAGGATTAAAAGAAATAGGGCCTACTAGTCTCATGGATCTAACAAACTGACCAAGATCTAACACCTAATGAAAGCAAATACACAAAACTTCCAACAATAATTCTACAAGAAGAGTGTCCCGAGATATCCAATGTAAACAATTTTCAATAGCATTCTTAAATAGCAAGAATGAAAAAACAAAATAAACTAACCACAAAAGAAAGCACAACACTGATATACCTTAAGAAACCCTTTCTAAAAAAACCATCCTCCAAAGCTCCAAACTAATGTATTATCAATCGGAAGTTACAATACAATTCCAAGCTCCAAGCTCTTCTAGGAGATTCACACTCACAGTCAACAAGGAATAAAGCACAAGATGATATGAATAACCTCCTACCCAAGCCCTTTTTTTATAGGCAAGTAAGAAACAATTAAGCAAAAAACTTACTATGTTTCCTTGCCACCATTATTTAATGCCCCAAGCACCAATAACCAATGCACCAAGAATATCTAAGATGGGTGCCCAAATTTGGCTCTAGGACTAAGAGACGACACATTCTCCAGGGCACCTCAATTACTCCCTCTAAACCTAGCACCCAAGATTGGCTTGCTATATGCAATCCAAGCATTAAATGTTTTTTACAATACTGAATGTATTTTATAATGACCTCCATAAATTAAATGCACTCCTCCAATGAACCCAATAAACTATGTGCTCACTAAACCATGACCTCCTAAATATTAAATGCATTTGCCCCAACATTCCACTGACATTAAATGCATTTGCAATGTTACACAAAACCACTACCTAGAAAAATATTGGACCTCCCCTAAAGTGTGGCACATCATTTTGAGAGGGACTACAACATTACAAAATATCAAATATTTCTATGCAAGGTGTACAACACCTTTCCAGCAATTGCATACATCTAGCACTATAGGAACTACAAAAATTCCTCTTCAACCCTCCTCACTGCTCTATTGTTGCCATTGAACACCTGGCAATGTCAAAGATAGTCTTGTTTACAACACTGATGATATTTTAGATTAAGACCAATAATCTGTCTAATAATTACTTCGATAGTGCTAGATTGGCATAATACAATCAGCATTCAACTTTATCCTGCAACACATGACAAGCCAATGCAGCTGCACATCAAATCTGCCATGATCTCAATGTTGAGTCTTGCCTTATTTAGCTTCCCTTTGTGCAGACACAACACCATCGATGTTCATTCCATTGACAGGAGCTAGAGCAATAACTATTATCACAGCCTAAGATGCCAAAAGTGTCGCCACAGGCCCTATTGGCAACAATACCCATGGTAACAACAAAGGAGCGTCAGACCCAAAGAGCAAAAGGCCACCTCATCTTCAAGGGAAAGAACAAGAAGCCTAGCAATTGATCTGACTTGCATGCAGAAAATATAGACACACATATGAGATGTTTAACAAGATCTGAAGTTCTGATATAGCAAAATGGCAGCTTATTGGTGATCCAAAAAATTTATATAGGAGCCAATTTTATGAACAATATAAAAACTCTAAAATGCTGGCTAATGCATTCAAGTTAGGTAGAATTGTGCAAGATCGGGCAAAGAATTATCAGAAAATGGATCTGGTTCATCATAAAGATCAGTTGTTCGAGTTAAACGACTGTTTCTGAGTGAATGAACACAGTTTTGGCCTCATAAACGTAGTTGTCTTGCAAGGTTATAAACAGTACTTTGGTTGCATATCCGATTTCTCTAAAAAATTTATGCACTACTTTTAAAAACAGCACCTTGTTTCTAGACCCTATTGTGGGCTTCAAAATGGTTTGACCTGCAAACTTTCAAATCTAACAGTATTTGCAGTTTTTTTATGATTTTTTTTATAAAATTGCGGTTGTGTATGGTTGATTGAAGTTTGACTTGTACACTTTCATGTCTAACAGCAGAAAATTTATTTATTTTCCGTGATTTTGGATTGTGGGAGGGATGGCTTCATCACCCAACATCATGTTGGAAGGCAGCCAATGTTTTACCAGCAAGAATCACAACACCTGGAAGCAGCGAATGCTAACAATCTTCGAGTAGAAATGCCTCAAAAAAATCATCCTTGGTACCACCAACCGACCAACGATTGCGGATAAAAACCAAAACAAGTTTGATGAACGTGACAAAGAATCAGTCATGTTGATCAAATTATCAATGATAGATGCCATGCTTCCTTAAGTCCAAAAAGGGACGACTTCAATTGACATTTGAAAGCATGTGCACAACCTTCATGAAACTTCAAATAAAGGTAGGCCCTTCTTTTTGAAGAATATGCTTTTTTTATCACTATGGATGAGCAAACGTGCTTGCAGGAGCATTTACTCAAAATCAAGGACATCAAGGATCAGTTGTGTGCCATTGGTCAAAAGATGGAAGAAGAGGACATGGTGGTAATCACACTAAAAAGATTACTATGTGCTTATGATTGTTTCATTGAGATGCTCAATATCACCACCACAAATGTTGACCTAAAGTTTGAAGAGCTATGCAATAAGCAATTACAACAAGACAGAAGAAATAGTTCGGTAGCACCAATGAAACAACAAGTGTGGAACAGGCATTTGCAGCCAAAGACAAAGGCACAAGCAAATGGTCACACAAGAAAGGACAAGGTCACAATGAGGATGTAACAAAGAATTTGAAAAACATGACGTCATTATTGTGGTAAGTTGGGTCATATGAAGAAGCAACACAGAAAGAGGTTGGTTGAATAGACATCCAACCAAGGAGGGCCTCAACATAATCAGCAAAAGGCTCATGTTGCAGAACATTCAGAAGAGAAGGCATCAGTTGTCTATGCCTTCATGGCCCAAAGACCAATAGATCAGTCAGAGTCATCTACATGGTACATCGATTCAAAGGCATCCCGTCACTTCACCAACAGACAATACTAATTCACAAAGTACATTGCTTGCTTTGATTCATTATCTTTGGTGGTGGTGAGAAGTACATAGTTGATGGCATAGGGATTGTGCAATTAACCTTTGAAGGGAAAAAGTTCCTTGTTCTCAATGCGTGCTACGTACCCAAAATGGAGCTCAATCTACTTTTTGTAAGTTAGATTATGCAACATAGTCCTAATCTAGATGTCACTTCCAGCAAACACAAATGCAGTATCATTGACAAGAATACCAAGAAGACTATTGCTCTTGGTATAGACGATCATGGACTATATAGATTAGTTGAAAGCAAACAGCAAACAAGTCAAGGAACATGCATTGGCAACCAAGAGTGCATCAACCATTACTACTCTTTGGCATCAACGATATGGACTCCTCGATTTGTCCTACCTCTCTTAGTTGGCTCAAAAGTACTTGGCAGATGGAATTCCTGACATTCAACAATAGATATAGGGTGTGTGCAGGGCCACCAAGTTGGGAAGCAACATAGAACACCCTTTGATGATGGACAAGCTTGGAGAGCCAAGAGAGTCCTACAACTGGTTCACACAGATCTTTGTGGACCAATGAACACGACATCAATCAATGGGGGTAAGTATTTGAAGAGCACACAAAAAATACTGAGAGGGGGGGTCGGGGAGGGGTGAATCAATATCTTAAAACTTTAAAACTTTAAACAATATGAATCAGCAATCAAAACAGTAAGAGCAAACATTAGACAAGATGAACACTGATATCACATGGAAAACCCTTTCAAGTAAAAAACCATGGCAGAATAATTGCTTTAATTAATCTTCAAAAGGGCACCGAACTAGGAGAGTAGCATCTCCAGATTACAAAAGTGAGCACCAACTCACTAGAAGCACCAACACACTAGAAGCACCAACTTCGAAAAGTTGAAGCACCAACTCCAATGTGAGCACCAACTCATTGAGACATTTCACAACTCTGCAACTCTGATTCTTGACTTTGAAATATGTCCTTCACATCAACTGAGGCAATCATGCTTGCATATAAAATCTTTGTTCAAACTCTGAAATCTTTTTGTTCAAGAACTTAATTTCAACTGCAACAAAACCTCAACTCTTTGCCATTTAACATTCTTCATGACATGCTAATGCTTAAAAAAATACAGAATCAAACTTTTCTCATCTAAATACACAACACTTCAATATCAGAATCAATACTATGCAAGATGCAACATGTTTCAGGTATGTAATACTAGGTGTGACTATCTCAGACCGAAACTCCTCTCTAAAACTCCATCACTGCCATTGTATGAAAGTCCACACATGAAAACAAACAGTTTATTGTGCTTTTGATGTCAAGAGAATAGCCTGAATGGCTATCACTAAAATCTGAACAAAAGCAATCTACCTCAATATGCACCCCACACCAAATAGTAGCAATAGCATTTTTTAGAATGATCACATCTTTTTCTCTTACACACCCACGAACACAACCTATGCCAATCGTCCAAACATAAAATCAGATTATAAAGAAACGGGACGAATTAATTCCAACACACTTCTCATTTTTCAATTTTTACTTCCTCAAAAAGCACAAACAAACTCACACAGCTCCCTCATTATAGAGCCCACACAAAAAGGAAATTTATAGCAATAGCATCTTAAAACACCACGAGTTTGAAAAAATTTCCTGTACACCCTTTAGCCAACGCTGCAATACTAAACTCGCCATAAATTTTTAGTCACCCCATTCACGACTATTCCATAACATATCACAGCTCGTGCCATGGAAGCAAATGCATTTAAGAAGCATGCGTTCTCTTCAGAAGAGGTGACGCTGAGATGGGTTAATGCCACAGAGGCATTAAGGACAAGCAACAACCAAATGAAATTAACGCTGACCCCTTTGACGTGCTTGCTTGGCTATCGGCCCCCTCAAAACCACTCAAGTTGCCTCAACAAAGGAGTCGATGGGTAATGTTGAAACCATTGCTAAGAATAGAAGCGTCAGAGTAAATAAATTCACCATGAGCTGCCCCATATACTGATATTCTTCGACATGACACTGCACCCTTAATCTTCCACAAGCTATCAAGATACATATTCCAAGCATTAACAAATAATACTCCTTAAAAAACAAAAATATGTTAGATTCCATAAACTCATGGCTCGATATAGATTTTTTTTGCCTTCTATTCTTATATCATATGAATCATAACACTTTACAAAGCTTGGTATGGTAGATCAGTATTTTGCAAATAAATATTGATGGTTCCAAGAGTGCATAAAGCTTATTGAAGAAATCAACATACTCTAAGCCATGTTGTGTAATTAGTATGAAAAGACTATTTAGTGCCATCACACAGGTAATGTCGCCAATATCATACGACCATGTAAGAAAGTCACCAAGCAGAATTGGATTTGACAAGTATGGAAACACAGTTTTATGAGAGTTAGCCAAAGCCTTGTATTTCTGAAACTTTAAGACACAGACTGAAAACTAAAACAGCAAGGCATAAGGCAATTTCTGAGCAATACAATACACGTCTTCTTCTGAATGATCATCTAAAGGTACACTTATGAGCAGTGAATAACTCCAAATATGTCACGCCAATGCCAGGTGAGATTCACATCCAGTTTGACCAATCCTTTGATATCAATGACAAAATATTCAACAGCATTTTCTTTTGTTTGTGGATGATTTTAGTAGGAAGATGTGGTTATATTTTCTAAAATTAAAATCCGAGTTGTTTAATGAGTTTCAAAAGTTCAAGGCATTAGTAGAAAAAGAGTTGGGTTGTGCCATAAACACTCTTAAGACTTAGATTAATAGAGGCGAATTCTGTTCTAAAGATTTCAGCAACTTTTGTGATAAACGTGGCATCAAAAGACATTTTACCACACCCTACACTCCACAATAGAATGGAGTAGTTGAGAGACGAAACTGTAATATAACAAAGATGGCCTGATGTATGATGGAGAACAGGAATGTTCCCAAGAGGTTTTGGGTTGAGGCAATATATATTGTAGTTTATTTGCTCAATCAGTCTCCCACACAAGTGGTGCAACATAAGACCCCAGAGGAAGCATGGTCTAGGAGGAAACCGACAGTTAGTCATCTTAAGTTTTTGGTTCTATCATATATGTCTAGATTCCAGATGAAAAGCGAACCAAATTAGATCCTAAGAGTAAGAAATTGATGCTTATAGGGTATAGTGACAATCATAAGGCCTACAAGTTGATTGATGTTGACACTGACCACTCGACTTTCAGCAAAGATGTGATTGATGAGGAAGCAAGGCCTTTCCAAACATCTTTTGGCAAACAGGTGGTAATATTTTTATCTCTCAGTCCAATTATGCAAGGAGTTTTCTCGACAAATTCAGAATGACAAAATGCAAAATTTCATCAACATCTATGGAGAAAGGGCTAAAACTTTCAACCAAAACTGACTCAAAGGTAGTTAATGAGTCACCATATTGGCAACTAGTGGGCAGCCTTATATTTGAGCTATGTTGTGAGTTTCATTTCCAGATTCATGACCACACCAAATGTAGAACATTGGACTGCAGCGAAGAAGGTGTTTAGATATGTGAAAGAGACACTTGACTTTGGCATTTTGTACAACAAAAGCAAAGATCCTAGGCTAGTTAGGTTCACAAATTCAGATTGGGCAGGTTTTGTTGATTATAGAAAATCCACTTTTGGATATTTTTTCAACCTTGGCACAGGTGTAGTCACATGGACCAGCAAGAAGCAACAGACAGTAGCTCTCTCCTCGACTAAAGCAGAATATTGAGGAACAGTAAAAGCAGCATGTGAGGCAGTATGGCTCAGAAGGATGCTTTCAAACATGAAGATGCCTCAAGTAGAGTCTTCACCCTTGTTCTATGATAATGAAGGGGTGCTCAAACTTGCCAAGCATGTTGGCCTCCACAGACATACCAAACATGTGGAGCTTCATTCTCATTTCATCAAGCAGCTTGGAGAAGATGGATCAGTTATGTTGCAGTTTTGTACAGAAGATCAAACTGCAGACATCCTTACCAAGCCATTGAATTCTAACAAATTTGTAAAATTTTGGGATGAGCTCGGTGTAGTTAGTAGAATGACCATAAAGGGAGGGTATTAAAGTAATGTTTTATATTGTAATGGTCAATTAGCTTTTAGGATAGACTTTAGGAATCCTCTTTAATAAAGTCATGTTGACTTTAGGTTTTACCTTCTTTTTTTATGAGTTGTCAATCTTATCCTATGAGTTATCAATCTTATCCTCTGAGGTGTTGATCTTATCCTCTGTGGATAAGGTGTTTGTAATCTTATATAAGGAATCTTTTGCTCCTTATTTCTTAATAGATTTTTATGCAATATTGGTTAACTTTCTATGTACTGTCTTTTGTAATCAAACCAAGCTAAGAAATCTCACTAGGATCTAATTTTCTCGTTTGAAAGGCAAACGGGAAGACTTTGTTAACTATTGAGATGTTGAACCAGATGATCTTGAATATCCTCCAATTAAACACCAAATAAATAAGAGCTTAAGTGAGATCAATATTTGGAGACCACATTGATGGACCTCAAGGATTGAAATGATGACACCAAACAGTCACACTAGCATAGAGTATTTTTAAGTCAGGTATAGTGAAGTAATTGCTTAACATCTTCGAATTGCTTAACACATATACATGTCTACATATATTAATATGCATATATTCAAGTTTAGTTCTTTTAACCATTTGGTATTACTATTAACACTCATGGCTTATTTGGAATTTTTTTATACTAATTTATTTCATTGAAATCATGATATACTTGATTATCTTCATGATTTACTTTTATAATAATTCAAAAACTTTAAACGTGGATGCATGTTTGGGGAAAGGTATGTCAGGCATACACCCAACTGGATTTTGAAAACATGTGGCAATATCCACACCTGCAAACTCAATAACAAACCCTGGCTCCTTTGAAGTAAATGTTTCCCAAGAGAAATGGAACATACAACAAAAAAGAAACTACAGAAGCTAATCCACAGGTGCATATATCAGTATGCCACAAATAATTTCCCAGGAAGAACTCTCAAATACCATTACTGTCCGAACATGTAGGTGAAGAAAGTAAGCTCTGCAACCTCACAAAAAGAAAGTGAAAATCTTCATAGATAGGACAGATTCCATTTAAAATAAACCCAGATGTTATCCTCTGCATTTGGATTAGAGATAAACAAGATTACAAATCATAAAGCAATATCAGCTTTCATTAAAGGCATTCTTAATAATGAATAAACCTTAAACAAAACATTGAATATCACTATTAATGCTATGTCATTTTTTTTAACTTTTTTGTTATCGTTCACCCATTTATGTTGTTTTGTCCATAAGATAAGTTGATCAATACAAGACATGAAATAAGGGTACTAAATATAAATACTCACTCTGAGCAGGGTGGGAAACGAGATGATAGCTTCAACAAAGATGTTAGAGCCATTGCTTGGGTAGTCATGTTTGTTGTTGATCGTTTCAAAACCGCCTCTATAACATCCACCACGTCTGATTCTGTTACCTGTCAAGATTTTTGTCAAGCAATGCAGGATTACTTCTAAAATAACTCAACCCAATAAATAGTTTAAAACATTAGATGCAGGTGGGCAATAACAACATGAGATCTGATTTGAAATTGCAGTTCTACACTTTAATAAGGGATGAAGCACCCCTAAACATCTAAACTTTACAATAAAGGAGGGGTCCATGGACCCGGCACAATACAAGCTACCAAATAAATCATATCATACCTTCCAAAACATGTCAGATGAAGATTATAAACATTATCATATGTTAAATTAGGAAGATATACAATCACAAAAATTATTGTCTACATCCCTTCCCCTCAACAGCCAATCAGCTTTTATAAATCATGCACCCTGCAAATAAAATCACAGCTAAAGTTGGGTAAAGAAACCCTCTCTGTGGCTATATAGCTCAGTGGGGGGACTCAATTAGTCATTTGTGACTGCTCAAATATATAGAATAAATGTTGACCGATCAAAAGGACAATATAAACTTAGTTCATTAATGTAATATGCTGAACATCTCCTAGTCAGGACTTATAAACATGACTGGAAAATCTTGGGATGAATTTCCTGCCAAACACAAAGGCTCATTGACAGAATTGCAAGGGCAAGTAACATTGACAATCAGGCCTAAGAAATACATTTCACAATTGATAATTCAATACAAAATTCAAAATTGTGAACTTTTACTCTTTCATCTTCAAAACTTGAAAAAAAAACAGCAAGAAGCCCAATACTTCTGGCCATGAGTCCATATTTTCAAATAAGTGATGTTATAAAGCCTAAAAGTAAAAGCAATATAATGCATGTTGCACAGGGAAAGCAAATAGCCAATAGGCAATACTATAAAAGCCTCCCAATGAAAACTATATTCAGTTCATGAAATCACTAAATTATAACCATAAAAACAGTGAAAACAAAACCCTTATCAATTGCCCCAATACTTTATGCCAAAACTGAAAACAGCGAAAAAAACTCTATTAGTGACACTATCCAGTAAACAGATTAAGCTTTAAACAAACAATTCCCAGCAGTATGTTCCTTACAAGAACCAAGATGACTTGCATACACGAATTCAACTGCCATGTCTATGTTCATATTGAAAACCTGAACTGTGTCTGTTATTCATGCCCTGGAGGACCAGAAGTCACACCGTTCTTTCTCCTTGGAAATAAACTATGGATGCCAATGGCCATAAGATTGAATAGTGTGCAATTTGGCAGAGAAATAGGGTACTTGCCTACCAGCAAGTAAAAAGAAGTTCAAAGTCTACTAGAAACCCTGCATATGTGACAACAAATTTAATAGGGTGGTCTGAATTACTGGGATGTTCTTGAACCAAGGATCCTTCTTTTTCCTCCCTAGTGGCCTATTCAGCCTCATAATAGAGCCCGGGATCCATTTCATTATAAACTGCATTCTCAAGTATTTCAATGTGATAGTTTTGTTATTAACAGATTGCACTCAAGAAGGTGATGCATCTTTCCGTAGATGCTGTGGCCATGTTCATAGAGGGATAAGAGTTTAGTAGTTTACTTGGACACCAAAATTCTCATTTAGGAATTTGAAGCTACTATTAATACCACAGGTACAAGATTGTTACAATCCAAGAGAGCGTTAAGATGGATACAAGACTTCACTTATCATCAAATGTAAAACTGTGTATCATGTTGCAATACACAAACAATATTAATTGTTATAAAGATTGTTCATGAATGTAGTTTTCACATTTCCAAGATACAAGACTCCATTTTGTTCACAAACCATCTTCCATGATTTTTGTAGTGCACTTCGTAAATGAGCAAGAAATAGGTTTAAGAATAAGACATTGCAAATTGAGAAAAAACATTTGGATACTCAGCCATATCAAATGGATTTATATATCCTCCAAGCAGTTAAAACTTAAAAAGTAAAACAATGTATATGCAACAAGGTGGTGATAAATTTGAAAAACAAGAAGCTACAATGATGGTTTTATCTGTTCTGAGTCCATGCCCTTGAGACTTTTATTACTACCTAGGTTAGTTCCAATGAGCTGACAATACAATTAAAA
This sequence comes from Sequoiadendron giganteum, assembly GCA_007115665.2. Taxonomy (NCBI): domain Eukaryota; kingdom Viridiplantae; phylum Streptophyta; class Pinopsida; order Cupressales; family Cupressaceae; genus Sequoiadendron; species Sequoiadendron giganteum. The sequence continues at coordinate 18,707,175 of CM021104.1, forward strand.
TATTGATAAGAGTTTATACAATTTATACACTTTGTGGCAAATTCCTGGGAGATGTCTAGCATTGCTATTTGGTTAAAGAAATTAGAAATTAATTGTGACAAGGCTAGTGACAAATTCGGCTAGGAAAATAACATTTCCTTCTAATAAGTTAGAAACGCTGCATCCAAAAGAGGATGTGACTCACCATGTTACTAAAATTTTGAACAATACCCATACAAATATTTGAATAGCAAATTCATCAAGTGAAGGAAACCACCATTAAGGGAAATATGTTGGTCAATAATATGCTAGTAGCCCTCCCCAATGGCGAAAATGCAAACCTAATGGAAGAACAAGTCTTCAAAAGGTAGCCATAATTGGAACATAGGCACAAGAATTATTTGTGTAAATGGTCATATTTTGTATTGACAACTACTATGGGTAATGGTAAAAGAAAAAAAGGTTGTTTTTAGGTTACTCCCAACCAAGACATCAATTTTCTGTATGAGACCCAACTTCTGGGCTTTGATTTTCCATTTACCTTATTTATTGCTCAACGAGATGTATATCTATAATCCTACCACTCTCTAGATTCAAACATGTGACTTCCTGTATGGAATACACATGCCTTCACCATCAAGCACACTCAGACCATAAATCATATACCACTGCATGTACCATGTTTATTGCTCAACAAGGTTTATAACAATAACCCTACCACTCTCTAGATTCAAACATGCGACCTCATCTATGGAGTACACATGCCTTCAGCATCAAGCACACTCAGGCTGTACATCATGTACCCTCCCAACCATAGTTACAAGACTCAGACTCAGCATAGACTTGGCAAGCTGATTTTTGGCCTGGTCTCAGACTCAGCACCCAAACTTAGCACAGACTTGGCAAATTGAAAAAAACCATGAAATATAGATATTTTTAAGGATTTAAAACTTGTATCATGCACCCTTCAATAAATAGATTTTAAAGAAACAATAAACTAAACAAATAGAAGCTACTTTCACTAGAAACACAAGCATACATCAATCACATGAGTACAAAAGCGGATTTTAGCTAAGGGAAACAAAAAAATTAGATATATAAATATTGTCAGGTGTTTAAGGTGTACAAAACAAGGATTATGATATGCATAGCATCAAAAAAAAAAAGCACAATATGGAGTCATGGACTATGGTAGAAAGGAGCTTGTATCCCTCAGCCCAACATTACTAGCTCTATGTGGAATCATTGCACTTGTATCTCAGACAAGTTTGCAAATGCTGCTACAGCTTTATGAGCATTACTTAGGATAGGGTTTGACTTAGCAAACAAGAAGTTTAAATGATTTAATTACTAAAAATTTAATTGGGAAAAAGTCGAAAAAATTAAAAAATATTTATCTTCCATCCAACATGGCCCAAAAATATTTTCATGTTTTTGTTTTTTGAAACCCTTCAAAAAATGCTTGACTTTCATGCTTTTACGTTTAAGCATTTTCAATTGTTTATGATTTTTTTTCCTAGTTTTTAGAGACCTGACTCAATCTACCTGCTGAGATTCGCTGGGTAACCAGATCACAAATACCCAAGTCTTGTTTCAACCTGCTCACCTTGGGCCTCACCATGCGTGGCAACTTTAGGCAAGTCTCTTGTAACACTACTCCCAACTACCTATGGTGACACTTTGCACATGCCAACCTAGAGTCTGGAAAATCTTTGTGAGGGAGTCAATGTAGAATAATAAAGGCTCTATTCACTAATAGTATTGTTAGGTTATATGCATGCTTGTCACCAACCATTGTGACTGCTCATTTTGCATTCTTGTGTGTTTATATACAGCCTTGGACATCATAGTACTTAGTAACAAATTGTCATTTGGAGTCGAGTCATATCAAAAAGACAAAACTTAATATTTTCTATTCTTATTCTGTATATTATCAATTCTATTCTGTACATAGCATGCATTCTTTCTGTTAAATTTTGAACACTGAATTTTACATGCTTGAAGAGAACAGAGACAACCGAAGATCATAGACAATGAAAGTGAGGAAGTGATTTAGATTGTTAACAAGGAAAAACATTTCAAATGTCATAAAAAGATACCATTCAACGGCTTTCCTTTATTATCCAGCAAAAAGAATACTACTAGCTCAAAGCAAATGTAAATAACCACATACTTTTCAGTTTGGAGTAAAAAAGACAACATGATTTTTTGTAGTCTGAAGACATGGTTTAGATTGCTGCATATAGAAATACATTCTAATACTTATCCTGTTCAATTGCCTAACTTGAAGCAAGTAGAAGATAACATCAAATTTTTTAAACCAGCAAAACAAGAGTTTTATTAATAATAATAAATAGTTACAATATTATGTTCTGTAGCATGTCTGCTAAAGGCATCTGAGAATACATTGAAACAACCATATTGATATAACTGTCAGTAGAGGAATATAATACATGACCAATACTAAATCGACTAAGCTTTCAGAAACATATAGAAGCAACAGTACTAGAGAGAGAATCTCTAACTCAATAGCACCAAAAGAGCAGAGAATCCATTCAAAATATGTAATGCAGAGAAATAACAAAAATATATAGCAATAAAGAGTGTGAAAGCCATAAAGATTGAAATTCCAAACCATATAGTAACAGAGATAGCAGCAGATTTAAATAGCAACTCCTTCAAAGAGCAAAAAGTAAATACAATATCTCAATGTTATTTCCCTAAGGTGCCATTTCTGGTACAGGATGGGGAATGGGTACGAGGTTCTGGTATGTCAGTACAGAAAAAAAAATCTTGGCTATGTTACATTTGGGTACGGTTGTATTATACATATGTAAAAAAATCAAAAAATATACAAAACAGTAAGTACATTTGATAATAAGATACTTCATCATTGATCAATGGTAGTGATAAAGGTAAATGTCATTAAAGATACGGCTGTATTGATAGTGATAAATCATAAATGTATGATACAGTTGTATTGATAGTGATAATGATTAGGGTTTTTTTTTGTTTTTTCATTTTAAAAAAGGTGTTTTTAAATTAAAATTTGCACTTGTGACGCGTTGGCTCCTGTGGGAGCACCCCGGGAGCTCCCAGGGCGCTCCCATCACTGCTCCCACTCCTGGGGCATTTCAGTATCGGTCTGGGTCCCAGAACCTGAGCGCCCAGTAACTCAGCTATTTCCACATCTATGATCTCATATTAACTCCTCCTCCTATATATATTGTACCATCACTAGGTTGGGGCAATCTGTATGCCCCTTATTTGGGGAAACTAATATGTGAGAGAATCTATGAAACAACTAGAAGACTAAAGTAGAGTTGAGCATACCATAAGTCAATCACTCCATAAACCAAACATGGTTAATGAAGATGGTAATATGGACCAGGATAGGGGTGTAAATTGAATTCTCACCTCCAAAAGACCTTGAGCTTAACATGCATAATGAAGATAGTAACATGAATTTGGCTAGATTTGTAACAGACAGTTTCCATCCTACGGATATAAAGACATAAACAGTTAGGTCACACATATCTGCCAAACAATATAATCCTGATTGTAGACAATGAAATTATGAATCCCTGAATATAACAGAAGAGTGAAAACTGAAAATCCAAAACAAAATGTTCAAACTTCAAAATAGCCAGAGTTATGTATCATCGGCAATTCTGCACCATCAATTTGGATCATCTGGCCAATTCTGCAGAAGCAGTTAAGTGAGGTGTGATGTGGCTGATATTGATTTAGCAATTAAATATCAATATCATTAGCACTTGGTTTTTAAAGTAAAATGTAACACTAATCGAGCAATTCCAAAGCTCTTAATGTACTATAAATCTTTCCTACTGCCCTAAAATTTTAAAGCAATTCTAATTTATTTTCATTTTTGTTTGAATAAAAAAACTTATCCTTCTTTTTCAATCCAATATTTTAATAACAAAAGTACTTCCTAATCTTAGAAGATGCATACATTCAAAGGTATTAAATCCAAAGAGTGGTGCAGTCAAGGTTGGGAAACCACTTAAGGGCAGCCAAATCCCTGCAGCCTACATACTCACAACACACATAATCATATGTAACAGAAGCAATTTAATTGCAAAACAATAATTATATTTACTTTCTGTAGCACATTACAACTTGCAAACTAATTACAAAAGCTACAGTAATAGCTACTGCCTATAACCAGGCTACAATTATATTACAAAACTTCTCACTTCCTCTTCTCATTACAACTCCCAATCCTCATTCTGGGTTTTAAAACATTTTCTAACTCTATTAATCAGAGTTCTGCTCCTCTTAAATTTCCTCTGTAATTTTTTTTCCTCTGCTCTGTTCTATGAATCAGCCTATGGAGGAGTTACATGGAGAGGAAATTTAACAGGAGTAGAACATTGATTAACAGAGTTAGAAAATATTTTAAAACCCCGAATGAGAATTGGAAGTTGTAATGAGAAGAGGAAGACTTTGAGAAGTCTTGTAATGGAATTGGAGCCTGCTTATATATATGTGTGTGTGTGTGTGTGTGTGTGTGTGTTAAAAACAAATCCTGTCCATGTCCAAGAGAGTATACAGCTCCTGACGCCTTCTAAAAGATGAACACACGGTTTTCTTGGATGGTAACTGTTGTTCCTGGGAAGGATAATTGATAATAGCCACAGGGAAGTTTAGTGGCCAATGAAATGGCCACGCCAAACTGCAAAACACCTCCTGTGAAACCCAGATAGATTTCTCTGATGAAAAATAAAGAATAAATATTGACCAAGGCAAAGATGACTGAAGGCCATGCAAATAAGGAATGATCAAATGATTTGTCACACATTCCAAGAAACTCAAACAGGTTGAAGCCCATGTGAACAGGAAAATCATTTGATTTTTAACTTGCTAGAATAAAACACAGCCAAAAAGAAACTATCCTTCAGAAATGAAGAGCAATCAAGGAAAGATGAAACACCAACTTGATGCCAAATATTACCTCAGCAAACAAGACATCAAATCGTGTAGGAACATATATTTAACTGCCATCAATCCAAGAAAGAAAATGAAAGGCCATGCCTGGGAGCTTGCCAATAAGTATACCTTCAAAAAAATTGTTGCTAAGTGGTAAAGGAATTTCCTGCCACAGGTCATAGGAAAATAATCTCTAGATATTGCTAATAATAATCACTCTGTCAGCTCAACTTACAGCTTATGAAATAGCTTCAAGATAAAAATTCAATATAAACAATTGTATCACATAAAGCAATAACAGTCATTTTATCTAATCAGCAAAACATACCACTTTGTATTTATATTTGAAGCATCCCCTATTTTTGTTGCAGCCAGTTATCAATGCATAAATACTTAAAACACATAGACCTTCTGTAACTAGAAATGCATGGTCAACCTAAATTAATTTCAAACCAAACCATCCTATAGCAACTTATTTTTAATCCCACGAGAATTCTGAAGCAATTTTTAAACATTTGATTGCATACCTACCAGTTTGAAACATGTAATAACCCTGAAATCTTCATGCAGTAACCTTTAGGAAGCAAGTTGATTGGAGCTACAACAGAAAACACACCTTAAAGGAAAGCGGTAAACTAAAAACAAACCAACAAATATTTTTGGTGATGCAGGATTGTTTGTTGACCCGAATGCTCTTGCATCAAAGGGCCTTGTTAATCCTCCTCTTATCTTTGACTATTGTCTAAACCTGAAACTTAAGAATTGTATCTTAACAAGCTCTTTCTTGGTCAGCTCTGTTTTCTTTTATGTGGAAAGTTTCTAGGCACTACATTTGTGGTTTCTCAGCTGATTGTACTTTTCTATCCCATTGGCTCGCTTTGGTCATTCACAGACATAATTAAAATCTCTTTCTTTTTCTTTCTGAACACTCCAAACTACAGCATGATAACCACACTTTGCTACCTTTGATAATTATTATGATTCATTAAATATCCATTGCATGGAATTTTAGTCTCACTACACTGAATTTATAGTACTGTATTGTGGTACACCTAGCAGCTCTTGCCAGAAGTCCTGCTCATCATCTATGACAATGGAATTTAACAACACATTTTGTAAGTCAAATACCAGTATCATATGCAGCAGAACATGAAATGGCATCAACCTTGTCTCCCATCTTTTTATTAATGTTCTTTTTAAACATTTAGCCCAAGCCTCCCTCTGTAAGGCTATAAGAAGTTAATAAAAAAACATGTTCTGAAATGATATCCTATTTTCAAGTCTGAACAGGTGTTAGAGATGGACAGAAAGAGAAGTTAGCCAATGTCTCAATTGGGTGATGCCAACTATCCAGATTTAACAATCCAGAATTGATTTAAACTCCTAATTGGAAGCAGATAAAAAAGTCTAGATTTTCAAACATAGCTTTTATTAAAATAAAACTAGCAATTGAAATGGGCCATGAATTGAGAATGAGGAGGCCAATGAACCTCTTTGGTCGGTAGAAACTGAATCCTGCAATCAATTCCCATGCATGAATGAATATATGCAACCATGTTTTTATGTGTCAACTTTCAAGCATCAGATGCAGCACCCTATCTGTCAATTTACATATTGATAATTTCATCCTTGCATGTCTAAGCTAAGTGTCCAATAGCACAGGCACACACAGATGTACTTACTGTCAAAGGCTCCTCCCCATCAAGTTCACCAGCATGGTTTACCAGCATTTCACCATACTCGCCAATACACCAAACAGTAACAAGAACAAGACTTTCCTGATGCAAATGTAACCAAATGTTTGTCAGGATGTAATACTTAAAAAAAGTTTGCATGGATGGTAAATCAGGCACAAGCAGATTTTACAAGGTAAAAGCCAATTTGCTTATTATATGGAGGAAAAAAATTGTTATATTATTACATTGAATGGAAATATTACAATAAATGTTGATATATGTTTGAAATTGCATATATACAGCAAGCACTAGCAACATCATAGCTAAGTACAGTAACTAAAAAGTAGTTACCAACTACGTTCCACTGAGTTTCTGGGACAGGAACGGCAGGGATGGCAATCAAAAAAATAGGGAAAGATTTTTAAATGTAGGAAATTTTAATTATTCATATATACAAGTTAAGCCATTCATCATATACATTCTAGAACCATATTACATAATATTAGAGCTGAATAGAGAATTAACATGAGTGTCGACATACAAATTAACTACAAAAAAATTATTAAATAAATACTTTTCCCCTCAACTTAGACAAGAAGGCAAAACAACATTTTGCCATGGGGTGCAGCCTTGGCATTTTAAAATTCTTTCACATTCAAATACATGGTTGGAAAAACATAAAGGTGGTATAAGTGCAGTCACCAAGGAGATGGTTCAACCATTCAACATCCATTGCTGTTCCTCATTATTGCTGGAAAGTTCTTCAAGCAATTTTCCCTTCTTTTCAGGCATGAGAAATGTGAAGAAAAAGCTGAGACCATTTACCACTCATAAAACTATTCGAGAATCTTAGAATTCTTGACACCAATACCCTTGTTGTAGCTATAAGTGTTACGAGTGGCATACAAAAAACCTTGTGAGAATTTTGTTCTTTTTTGTTTAATTCTATGTCTTTTCCATTGCTTGTCCATAGACCATGGCCAGCCATCTCCAAGTGCTTGGGGGATGTCGAGGCATCCCCTCGATGTCCCAGGGACAGCCAGCTGTCACCTGCCATCCCCTGCTCTTTTTTGGCTGCTTCAGAAACATTTCACATTTTTTTGATAGGGGACATTTCCTAGCCATCACTGCATCCCCGAAATGTCCTGGGGACAAGAACAGTCAGATTTTCCCAAGGGAAATGTCCCAGTGGAACATAGGTTGCCAAAAATGAGTTTCTGTATTTTTTCTGATGTAGCTTCAATTAAGTAAAAAATGAAATACATTTCACTTTGATGTTCAAAGTTCTTTGTATAGAATGAATCTTTTACACTGTTTTAGCCTTTCTTGGATGCCAAGCTCTATTCATGTTAAAAAAAGAGATTGTTTTTCAAGATATGAATGTATTCATTCCAAACCAAAAATTATCCATTATCCCCCAACTGCAAATAAACATACTAGATTAAGAACCAGATATGATGATATAAATATTTTTTGCTTAGAAAATTATATCAGTGATTGAATACAGCATGGCATGTCTGTACTATGATTGAGATACAACAACGGCAACCTGGAGAATAATCCAGGCTCTGTGATAGTGCAACCCAGTGCACTAGACCATTAACAAATTTGTCAGCAAGACCAATCCTTATACTATATTAGTGAAACATTGAGTCCATGCTAATCAAAGTGCATAACCTGAAAAATGCAAAATGGCTTATTGGGCATGGAAAGACCAGCATCACCTCTTGAGAAGGATACTGATCAGTTTAGACAATGCTCTCACCAGTTATGGATTGAGACTAACCACCACATTCCCCAAGGTGATAGATTTGTCATCTTTACTCTCTCCAAGGACAAAGACGAAAGAGCACTCTATTTCAGGGTATCCTATCTGCTATGAAACCTGAGGTAGATAAATTTCATGAACAAAGATTTAGAAGGATTACCCAGTACCCTTTCTAGCACTTTGTTCAGACATGTTTGGCTCTTTATGTGCGGATTTATCCATTTTGGATTCATCTCCAATAGCTCCCATCCCCCTGGCACAATCACTTAGAATCTTTTGTTCTGTACTTCTATCTTTTATATTGTAACATATTGTTTCTTTTAGATGTTGGAGTTTAATTTTTAACATTGCTATTGTTACCAGTTGTAAGTTTAGGTCCCATTTGACCTACTTTGGTCATTTGTGGACACTAAAATAAATCATTCTTTCTTTGTCAAGATTGAGCCAAGGATATGTATCATTGGCATGTGTTCATAATGTAATCAATTATTTATTTCCTGTATTTCTCATGTGTATGAAGAAATTACCAAAGTCCTACCTATGCAGGAACCTTTCTTGTTTGTTGTAGAAATGAGTCCTAAATGTCTAGTGACTGCTACTTCACTACCACTCATAGCTGCAATTAGTATCTCCCATGCTCTGGAGTTGTTTCATTGTCTAAAGGTACCTTGCGGCTTGCACAACTACACAAATAATCTGCTTCATTATCTAACATCAATTGGGAATTAAAGACTTCAAGCTTTAGCAATCGAAAATGTAAAGAGAGCCACCTTCCAGAAAATTTACAATAGACTCATGGAAATCAACCTTTCAGACCACAATTGGCACTCCATCATCAAAATAAGTTATTGGTTTTACACATAAGAGCTCCTTATATAGATAAACCACTATACCATTAGATGAAGAAATCCATACATAATAACCTCTAATTAATGTTTGGTGAACATTTATCAAGTAAATGTCAAATCAATTATTTTCCAAATCCCATTAGTTATTGTCCATCGTCCCTATTAAGATTATTAGGATATTTCATGATCTCAATTGAGAATTGGAATCATGACCTTGTCAATTGTTTTTAGATTCTTTCAATTCAAATAATTATTTTCTAAGATAAAAGAGCAGTTAGAAACACACCATCCCATTGAGACCCAGCTAGTCTTGGTGCTCTTGCAATTTATGAAATTTAAATAAACCACTATACCATTAGATGAAGAGATCAATACATAATAACCACTAATTAGTATTATTATGCATCATCCCTATTAAGATTATTAGGATGCTTCATGATATTAATTGGTAATTGTAATCATTACCTCATCAAGTGTTTTGAGTTCATTTCAATTGGAATAATTATTGTCTAAGATAAAAGAGCAGTTTGAATTTAATGAAACACACCATCCCATTGTAAAATGACAGATTACAATTTGACATCAGTTGTTGAGGGTGAAACCCAACTAGACTTGGCAATCTTGCAATTTATGAAAAATCAGCTATATGCTTTGTCTGTTAGAATATTATATTGTTTAATGGTCAATTATATTAAGTATCTTCAGTAGTTAGTAGGTAGACATTTAATGTCTACTGTTATAAGTAGTTGGTCTCTTAAATGTCAGTAGCTGAAGTAGTTGGTCTCTTTAATTTCTTCTATGCTCAGTTCTTTATTTATATTGTAATGCTCTCTTTTTGTTAATACAATGAATGTTTTACCATTCACATGGTATTAGAGCCCAGGATTATTAAAAAATTGGTTTTCTAAAAATTTCAAGAGTTTTGAAAATCAATTTTTCTGATTTTTCAAAGGTTTTCTCAACTCTGAAAATTGCAGGCCTTCTCTGCTAAAAATCGAGGGTTTACAGCTTTGAATTTCGTGGGTCACCAAAATCAGATTTTTATCTGATTTTTTTGTAAAATTTGTGTGCTTCTGGCGCGGATTTTCTTCCTCCTTGGCCGCAATTTAAACCCTTTGAAGGTCGTGTCTGTTTGAAGGCGATTTTTTTCTGCATTCTAGGCTGTGTTTTTCTTCTGGCGCACATTTTTGGTCGCGATTTTTTGCATTTTTGGGCGCTGAAAATCTAAGCTTCTTTGGCCGCATTTACTCCTATCTTGGGCGCGTTTTTCAGTCGACTTATGGCTGCCATCTATGTTCTTTACTAGTCGCGATTTCTTCCTGGCTTCTGGCGTGATTTCTGCTTCATTTTCCTGCATTTTTTCCTCTGCTTCAGCCCGCGTTTCTTCTGTTTGGCCGCATTTTTAGGACGCGATTTTCTGTATTTCTGGGCAGCATTTTTTTTCTTCTGCATTAGGGCACAAATTTACTCCTATTTTGGGCACGGTTTTTGGTTAATTTTGGACACGATTTCTAGAACTTTTCTGCAAATTTCTGGTTCATCCATGACCACCTACGTTTTCTGCAAATTCATCTAGGGTTTTGACCCTCTGTTTCAAGGCGGATTTTTTTTTCGACTACAAATTCTTGGTGGATTTTTCGAAATCTCAACTGGGTTGGTCTCCGTTTTTTCTAGGTGTCTCAAAGTTCATGCCTCAAAATTTGTGCATGTGGGTGTAGCTGAAATTTTTTGGGTATTCAATTTTTTTTTAGGTTTTCAGCTACATTTTCTAGGTATTCTTCAAATCTTTTGGGTTTTGCCTTGAAATCTGCGCTAGGGTTTCTACTTTGAATTTGTGTTGTCTCTGTTTTCGTTTTTTTGCTTTCACCAGTTTGACCTCAGGGTACGTGATGGCATCTCTGACAAATATAATGCTCGAAAGCAGCCAGAAGTTCAACGGGAAAAATTACAACACCTGGAAGCAACGCATAATTACGATCTTTGAATATTGTTGCCTCGATCAGATCATTTTGGGGAACTCACCTCGTCCCACTGTAGTCGGAAAGGACCAGGACAAACGGGATGAATGCAACCAGAAAGCCGTCATGCTCATCAAACTCTCAATCACAGATGAGCAACTACTTTGAATTTGTGTTGTCTCTGTTTTCGTTTTTTTGCTTTCACCAGTTTGACCTCAGGGTACGTGATGGCATCTCTGACAAATATAATGCTCGAAAGCAGCCAGAAGTTCAACGGGAAAAATTACAACACCTGGAAGCAACGCATAATTACGATTTAGGGTTTCTACTTTGAATTTGTGTTGTCTCTGTTTTCGTTTTTTTGCTTTCACCAGTTTGACCTCAGGGTACGTGATGGCATCTCTGACAAATATAATGCTCGAAAGCAGCCAGAAGTTCAACGAGAAAAATTACAACACCTGGAAGCAACGCATAATTACGATCTTTGAATATTGTTGCCTCGATCAGATCATTTTGGGGAACTCACCTCGTCCCACTGTAGTCGGAAAGGACCAGGACAAACGGGATGAATGCAACCAGAAAGCCGTCATGCTCATCAAACTCTCAATCACAGATGAGCAACTACCTCAAGTACCGTCTGGCAAAACTGCTCCGAAAATCTGGGATCATTTGAAGGCTCTTCATGAAATCTCCGACAAGAGCATAGTGTTCTTTCTCAAGAATATGCTCTTTTCCATCATGATGGATGAGAAAATGTCTTTACAGGAACATCTGACGAAGATTAAGGACATTCGTGATCAACTGGAAGCTATTGGTTGAACAATGGAGGAAGAAGATATGGTGGTCATTACTCTGAAGAGTCTCCCGCGTTCGTATGAGCATTTCATCGAGACGCTGAATAACACCTCCACCAATGTTGATCTCAAATTTGAAGATCTTTGCAACAAGCTCTTGCAGCAGGATTGATGGCGACAGCAATTTGGAAGCAGTACCAATTCCACCTCCACAGAGCAAGCGTTCTCTACCAAATCTTCTCCTAAGAACAAAGGGAAGGCTCAATCTTTTCAACCGAAAGGCTTTGGTTCTTCACAGGACAGCAAGAAGAAGAACGTTCAATGTAATTATTGCCATAAATATGGTCACATGAAGGTTGATTGTCAAATTCGGTTGGCTTTTGAACAAAAGAAGCAGGGAGGGTCTCAACAAAAGGCACATGTCGCAGAGCACACTGAGCAGAAAGAGTCTGCATTCTATGCTTTTATGGCCAAGAGAACAACAGATCCAGTGCAATCTTCTGCCTGGTATATTGATTCAGGGGCTTCTCGGCATTTTACTCATCGTCGAGATTGGTTCACCAAGTATGAACCATTCACTGATTCAGTGATCTTTGGAGGCGGGGAAGAGTACACAGTTACCGGTAAGGGCAATATTCAAATTCACTCTGGAGGAAGAAATTTACTTTTCCTTGATGTCTACTATGTTTCACGCATGGAACATAATCTTCTCTCTGTCAACCAGATCATGAGGCATTCTTCCCAGTTGGATGTTATTTTCAGTTCGTCCACCTGCAGCATTGTTGATAAGGAGACACGTACTACGATCGCTATGGGACTTGAGGATCATGGTTTATATAGACTTGTTGATTCTGGTGATTCTCAGGAGCACGCTCTTGCAGCCAGGAGAACTTCCATCAGCAAACTTTGGCATCAACGTTTGGGCACTTGAATGTGCACTATCTCTCTCAACTATCTCGGGAGGGTTTGGTTGCTGGTCTACCTGAGATCCAAACTTAAAATCATGGAGTTTGTGGAGCCTACAAGTTGGGATTTAGCATTGGATACCATTCTCGAATGGTGATTCTTGGCGAGCCTCCAAGGTACTTCAATTGGTTCACGTTGATGTATGTGGACCAATGAACACTCCATTTGTTAATGGGTCCAAGTACTTTTTATTATTTGTTGATGATTTCAGTAGAAAAACGTGGGTGTATTTTTTGAAAAATAAATCAGATGTGTTTAGTACATTTCAACAGTATAAGGCCTTAGTTGAGAAAGAATCAGGTTCTCAAATTGTCACTCTAAGGTCAACTAATGGGGGGAGTTTTGTTCAGTTGACTTCTCTACTTTTTGTGCTCAACACGGCATCAAACGCCAACTCACCACACCATACACCCCTCAGCAGAATGGTGTCGTTGAACGTAGAAATCGCACCATTACTGAAATGCTAAGTTACCGGTTCGGGTTTGGGTACGAGAACCCGGTACGTGGGTACGTGAAAATTTTTTTAAGGGTTTGGGTACGTATGGGTACGTGTATATATATATATATATATATATATATGTATGTATTATATATACAAAAAAAAAAAGAGAAATATACAGAATTGTAAAACTAAATCATTTCATAGTATGATACTTGATCATTGATCAATGCCAAATGCCAAAGATAAATATTAAATGTCAATTGATAGTTGTATTTGACTGATTTGAAAGCAAATTGGGTACAAAATGGCATCCTCATGTGGAATGCGTTAATGTTGATATTCTTAAACAAAATGAAAATAGAAAATTGTTTTTGTAAAATAGAAAGTAAATACTATATTAATATATTTTACAAATTTACATCTTCCTCTTTCCCATAAAAATAAGGTGCGGCATGGAGTTTTGTATGGTTTCAAAAGCCTTAAATGCGATATTATAGATGAAGACTTGTAGGAAAACTATGGAAACTTGGACTTGGAGAGTACCAATTAAATTCAATGGGAGTGTGAGGGCAATGTCTCCAATACAGTCGAGGGGCAATGCCCCTTGTGGGGGTCTAGGGGCAATGCCCCAAGTGGGGTCGAGGCACTCGCCCCTCCGGGGTCTTGCGGTGGCCCCTTGGGAAGGCGGCCCTGGGTAACGGGGGCGGCGAGGGGCAGGCGCCGCGGGGTCCACGCGCACCTCATATTGGGCTGGATTAGGGTTAGGAGATGAAATAATAATTAAAAAAATGTTTTTTTATAAGTTTTGGGCCGTGGGTTCTTTGAAGTACGCCCGGGTACGTGCTTGGTACCTTCGGGTCCACGCACCAATTGACTGGGTGCGCCCTGGGTACGCACAGGGTGCGCGACCAGGCCTGTGGGTTCTCCCGAGTGCGCGCACTAGCCTGGTCGCGCAGCTTGTGCGTACCAAAGGCGCACCCGCAGGCGAACCCGTACCGGGTTCGAGGCCTCCAGGTGCGAATCCGGTAACTTAGCTGAAATGGCTCGTTCTATGATGGAGTACAAAAATGTCCCTAAGAAATACAGGGCTAAAGCAGTTTATACTACAGTCTACCTCTTGAATCGATCACCTACACAGGCCATTAAGAAGATGACTCTTGAAGAAGTCTAGTCAGGACGTAAGCCTAAGGTGGGTCATCTGAAAGTCTTTGGTTCTACTGCTCATGTATGGATTCCAGAAGCCAAGTGTGCCAAGTTGGACTCCAAGAGCCAACCACTTAAGTTTACAGGTTACAGCGACAATCACAAGGCATACAAGTTGATTGATGTGGAGATGGATCGTCTAAGATTCAGTCGTAATGTTGTGATTGATGAGACTACAAGTCCATTTGTTCCTACTACCAGGCCTGAGGATCAGTCTATGAAGGTTTCTAATGAGGGTGTTCGTCTTCCTCTTGGTTCCCCTAATGGGAGGGCTTCAAAGCATTCTGACTCTGAAGATGAGGAGTCTACTAGTCATGATCTAGCACCACCTGATTTTCCTCAAGATTCATACCAGATGACTTTGTTCTAGACATCCCAAAGGAGGTTGTTTATCCTATTCTAGATGTTGGTACTTCTACTCATCAACCTAAGTGGTGGGCCAAGACTATCAGAGATCTTCATGATGATGAACTCATTGAGGGAAAATCAACTCGCAGAAAGAGCAAGCAGCAAAACATAGTCAATTTTTCTCTTATGGCCAACATCCACAACATCTATGAGCCTCAGACATATTCTGAGGCTAAAGGAATTCCAAAGTGGGAAAAGACTATGTTGACAAAATACCATAGTCTTCTGAAGAATCACACTTGGGTTCTTTCTGATCTTCCTCCTGGGAAGAAACCTATCAGCTGCAAATGGGTTTATAAGGTCAAGTATCATGCAGATGGTACTCTAGATAAATACAAGGCAAGATTAGTTGCTCGAGGATTCACACAACGGGAGGGCATTGACTATGAGGAGACTTTTGCTCCTACTGCCAAGATGAGCACAATTCGTCTTCTTCTCGCTATTGCAACCCAATTTGGATGGACAGTTCATCAAATGGATGTCAAGAGTGCCTTCCTCAACGGTGATTTGCAGGAAGAAGTCTACATGACGCACCCTCCTGGTTTCAAAGTTGTCGGCAAAGAGCATCAGGTAGGCTCGTGAAAGCACTCTATGGACTGAAACAGGCTCCCCGTGCATGGTACATCAAGATTGATCAGTACTTAGTTGATCATGGTTTTCAGCGCAACCCTTCTGATGCTAATCTATATGTCGAAAACTTTGGTGATGATGTTTTGTTTCTTGTTATCTATGTTGATGACTTGATCATTACTGGCAGTTCAACACATTTGATTGCAGCAATCAAATAGGATTTGTATCAGGCTTTTGACATGACAAATTTGGGGCTTCTCCATTATTGTTTGGGTATTGAGGTTTGGCAGACCGCTGGTAGCATTTTTATCTCCCAGTCTAAATATGCTAGAAGTCTGCTTGATAAATTTCAGATGCAAGATTGCAAACCTGCCTCCACACCTATGGAGAAGGGACTGAAGTTATCAGCCAACTCTGATTCACCTTCGGTCGATGAAACGACATTCAGGCAACTAGTAAACAGTCTCATCTACCTCACTGCTACTAGACCTGACATCAGTTTTGTCGTGAGATACATTTCTCGCTTCATGACAGCTCCAAAAGTTGATCATTGGCTTGCAGCGAAGCGAGTGCTGAGATATGTTAAGGGCACTTCAGACTATGGAATTTTGTATGGCAGATGCAAGGATCTAAAGCTGATTGGTTATATAGATTCAGATTGGGCAAGATCAGTGGATGACCGCAAATCTACTTCTGGATATGTATTCAGTTTGGGTACATGTGTTGTAACATGGACCAGCAAGAAGCAACAGGCAATGGCTCTTTCCTCATCTAAAGCAAAATATCAAGGAACTATTAAGGCAGCATGTGAGGCAGTTTGGCTCCGCAGGATGCTTTCTGACATGCACATTTCACAAGCAGGACCTTCTCCCTTGTACACTGATAATCAAGGGGTGCTCAAACTGGCCAAAAATCCAATCTTCCATGAACGTACCAAGCATGTCGAGCTTCATTGTCACTACATCCGCAAGCTGGTAGAAGACGGATCAGTTCAGCTGCAGTATGTTCCAACCGCGGATCAGACTGCAGATATTCTCACCAAGTCTCTGAGCCCGGATAAGTTCGTCAAATTTAGGGGGCACCTTGGTGTTTTTGACTGATTGACCATTAAGGGAGGGTGTTAGAATATTATATTGTTTAATGGTCAATTATATTAAGTATATTCAGTAGTTAGTAAGTAGACATTTAATGTCTACTATTATAAGTAGTTGGTCTCTTAAATGTCAGTAGCTGAAGTAGTTGGTCTCTTTAATTTCTTCTATGCTCAGTTTTTTATTTATATTGTAATGCTCTCTTTTTGTTAATACAATGAATTTTTTACCATTCACATTGTCATGTCCCCTTCTCGAGCATAAGTGTGCAAATGGCCCTTAGCCTAATTCTGTAATTTTCTTGTAGGCTAATGGGATAGTAAAAAGAGAAAATTAATTAAATATTTAAATTGTCGAAAAGTAAAAATTAAAAGACAACTTATATTTAATTATTTAAAAAGGTGTTATAAGTGATTAATTTAAGTGTCCCTAGGCTCATGGTACAAAAAGGGGATGAAAAAGATACTTAAATTATAATTTTATAACTTGAGGAAAAGTAACCCCAAAAGAAATAATAATTATTCTATCTCCTCAAAATAAAATTATAAATGAGGAGTATTTCTGAAAAAGACTCTACATGCTTTTTGAAACAATTTCCTTTTGCACGAACAAACATGCATTCTTCTTATCTTCTTGAGGACAAAAACCCTCTAGAATTTTAAAGCTTCAAGGACAAAAGCCCTCCCAATTTTCAATGCAGTCTCATTCAAGGATTGACAAAGTGCTTCAATGGATTCTTAGTTTCCATGCTTCCAGTTTTGGGTGTGAGATTTCAGTATTTTCAGTTTCCTATGTTGCTTCCGGTTGATTCAATTTTGGACTTTTATTAGTTTAATATTGTTGATGCAAAAGAGTCAAAAACTTTTTGGAAGTATTGCTTCCCTTGCAAGTTGTACTATTTTTTGTCAAAGCTAGTCATACAAATAGAGGCTGTATTAATTCTGATGATCACTGCCTGGCTGTACAATGCTAAGAATCTTTCCTAAGGTATTAGAGAATTTAGTTTATGATAGACTAGTTTCCAACCTTAGACCCAGTCATACATCTTTTTGAGCAGACCGTGCCTATTTGTAGACCATCCCAAGGCCATACCAATGCAAGGAAACTTGTATTCATCTATGACTATAGTTTATGCAAGATTTATATCATAATACTGGCTGTCCTTTACACTTATCCCTGGCCATATTAGTATGAATGTTGATCACAGAATTCTGTTATCATGGGGGCGTCGTACCTTTCAGTAGATGCCATACAGATGAATCAACTGTTGTAAGTTATAAAAACAAGGGTGTTGTGTGTTGATGTTATTAGCAGCTTCGGGCTGCTTCTTCTAGCCTACACAACTTGAGATTAATCATTAAACCAAATTAAATAATAGCCTATCGGCTATTTGATTTGATATTGAGATCATTAATATTTATGTGAAGGGGCGCTTCACAAAAGGTTAAATACAAACTCAGTTAGGGCCGACCCTTATTGAGAATATGAATGTTCATTTAATATTTGGGCCGACCTACCCTTGGCATTTATTGTAAAATAATTATTCTCCTTGAAGGGCCGACCTACTTGAGAAGACATCTTACTTTGTATATATACAAGGTCGCCTTGCTCATTTGAAGATCATCAAGTTCATTCATAATATTCGCATTCCTAGAAGAAGGTCGCACTTGTGCAGCAGATCAACATCTTGAGTAGCAGATCATTATTGTGTAGCAGCAGACCGAATTCAAGGAGAAACATATTCGTTTGTATCATTGCATCTAGGAGAGGTGCTATTATTCATTATATCAAATTCAGCCATTGCTGGGCCTGTGTTGTAAGCAGATTTCTGCTCTTATTCCTATATTATATAAGAGGATTATTTGCTGGGTTTTTCTCCCTCAAGAGGAGGGTTTTCCCAGGGTATCTTGCTGTGTTTATTGTCTTATGTGTTGATGTTATAGCAGCTATGGTCTGCACTTCATCGCACAAATTCCAAGAAGAAAGCAAATTAAATGTATAACCATTCAGCTATTTAATTTATAGCAAACAATAAACATAAAAGAATAAAGGGCCGACTCTTTTGTTTCACATTTACCTATTATTGTTTGAGCCGACCTCATGTTGTATTTTATCTTTTATTATGTTCTCTAAAGAGGCCGACCTAAGTGAAGAGGCGCCTTGTGTTGTATAAATACAAGGTCAATTTGTCATTGTTACACATTCTATATTCAAGCAAGTTCGCATTATTCTTCAAGAGCAGAATTCGCATTCTTAGCAGCAGTCCGATTTCAAGGAAGAATATGTTCATTTGTATCTTGTGCATCTAGGAGAGGTGCGACTGTTATTGTATACATTATTGGCCATTGCTGGGCCTGGGTTGTAAGCAGATTTCTGCCATTGTTCTATATATATAAGCGATATATATTTGCTGGGTTTTTCTCCCTCAAGAAGAGGGTTTTCCCAGGGTATCTTTGTGTGTTCATTGTCTTATATGTTGCAATTATATTAAGTGTTTTTATTGTTCAATCTGATCTATGAAAAACTAACATTATGTGTTGCAAATATTATAAGTGCCTTCAGTTATTTATCTGATCTATGAAAAACTAACATTGTGCAGTTGTTTTGAGGACTTATACCCTGCCATCCAACTTGATTTGCAGCATGCCTTGGGGAAGTTATCACTTCCTACCTTTGATGGATCAAGCAAGTGTTCAGATAGGACATGGATATAAAAGTTGTACATGTACTTGTCTCTCAAGCCAATGCTTGAAGATGAGGCCATCAAAATTGCCAATCTCCATCTTGAGGGTACAGCACATGAATGGTGGTATCGTGGGCTAATTACACAGTGACACAGTCTTATCAACTCTTATGATAAAGTTGGCAAAAGACTTATTGAAAGATTTGATAGGAAGGACCCCAAAAATAGGGAAGGACCCCAAAGTCTATTTTTGGGAGTTAGCACAGCTCAAACAATACAAAAATGTTGAGGGTTATATTGCTGATTTTCAAGTAATCTCCATCATGGTTCCTGATATTACATAAATAAGGCTAATTATGTTATTTACAAAAGGCTTGTCTAAATCTCTCAAAGGTTTGGTCAAAGCTTTTAAACCTCCATCTCTTCAAGAAGCCATCAAAAGGGCTTTGGCACTTGAGTCTTCACTACCAAAGAGCAAATTCCCTATGAAGAGGCCTTTCCAAAAAACCTTCAATCAAAGCATAAATATCAATTCAAGGACAGAGGAAGAAGCAAGAAATAAATTGAGAAGGAAGAAACTTTGCTTCAATTGCAAAGAGACATGGGCACCAAGCCATAGATGTCTCAAAAACAACAAGTCCACTACATTGAGGTAGAGTCAAATGATGAAGAACCATAAGAGACAGAACAAGAAAGTGAAGATGAAGAAGAACCTCAGCAGGTTGCAGAAATAGAGAAAGATGCTTATGGTGGTATTCTTGCCAAACTTTCAAGTACTCCAAAGTATAACCCTTTCACAGTTTGTGGAATTCTTTGTGGGCAATGGATTATTGTGCTCATTGATTCTAGAGCAACCCATAATTCATTGATGAAGGGGTTGTTGCAAGAAGAAGCCTACAAACTAAGGACTTTGAAGGCTCCAATGTGATGGTTGCAAATGGATTTTCTATTTAGGTGCACAAGGAAGATTCCCAAAATGAGTCTCATGTTGGGAAACTATGAGGTAAAAGATGACTTCTATGTTTTTTGCATAGGAAATACTAACGTAGTGTTGTGTGTTCGATGATTACACTCCTTGGGTGAGATTACTTAGAATTTTCAAACCATGGAACTATAATGCGCCCTTCTCAATCCTAAGCTTTTCAGTGACCGTTAGCCTGTTTCTAGAGTCCAGTAGGCTATTCGGAGGCATTTCAGGGGATTCCAAGATTCTTGGAGTATTCTTGTCAACATTTCAGAGGGTAATTGTAGTAGTTTGCCAGAGTGTTTTCTAGATTTTTTTGGGATTTCTGAGATCCTTGTTGGGTAGTATTGCTATTTTTAGTACTTACTATTCTTAGTAAGTCACAGCTACATCTCAATTTGGGCTAATTTTGTGTTTGACACACTATTTTTAGCAGTATGCTCTTTTTAGTAAGTGTTATTTTTGGCAGTGGTCCAAGCAACAGTTCAATATTGAGTTTCCAGTTTTAGTAGGGGTGGCAATTTCAATTGTTGAGTTCTCTATCATTTTTGGTAGTTCGGTGCTTCCACCATTCTTGGAGTTCGAAAAAGGCAAATATGGCAACTTAAGTCTGTGTTACCGGGTTCGCCCCTCCAGTGTCGGGTCCTAGTCCGGGTTCACGTCAGGTACGGGTCCTGGTCCGGTCCCTCTGTGGGTTCGACCAGGGTCCGTGTTTTTGAGACCTAGTTCATCAATGAAGAACTCGGGCGAACCTGGGAAGAACCTAGGTCGAACCCCAGGGAAACCGACGGGTTTGGGCGCCTAAAAAGCTTCTTTTTTTTTTGCATTTTTTTAATAATTTCTCCAGTTTGACTTTGACCCACGCCCAAGGGAACCCTAAAAGTGACCTCTAAAACACTTTAAACATCTAAACTACCTCATCTTTATTCATTTGTTTTGCAAACAAGCATTTTCATTCCAAGAGGCTGAGTTCTTATTTTTGCTTGTTGGATTGACAAAAAGAGTTGAAGATTGATCATTGAAGCTTCTACAAACGATTGCATTGCTATTCCTACAAATTTGCAAGTGTTTATTGGCTGCCACAAAAAGAGTTAAAGGATATTTTTGCAAAGAGGTAAGTTTTTCTCACTTTTTTTTTGAGTTTTTTCATCTATTTTTTTGTTTTACAAACGAGGAACTTTGTTTTGTTTCATTTTATGATTTATCTATGTTTTTCCTTTCCATTCCTCTATGAATGTATGCAAGATTCAAAAGAGCTAGGTTTTATAAATCAATATTTTGTTTTCATTCAAATTTTGAATGTGTTGTTTGCAAAACAAATTGCCATAGGAATCACAATGTCAATGGGTTATACCTCCGGCTCCGTAGCTAAACCAAACTCAAAGTTCAAAACCTAAGTTACCAATTCGTTTTTGGATTCGGGTACAGGTACGCGAATCAGATACGAGATTCGACGAAAATTGTTTTGGGGGTTGGGTACATTTTGGGTACGGCAATACGAAAAACACATAAAAATCAGAAATATATACATATTTGCAGCAATAATTAAGCTCAAAATACACCACCATATTAATAGTCTAATAACCTAGCAAAAATACATCACCACTTTCATAGTCAAATATTAAAATATTAGTGATACTCGAAAGTCGAATGTCATGATATAAAATTATAAATTAAAGTTCAAACATAAAAATGTCAAGTGTTTACAATCAGCCATTATTGATCATTGATCATCGGCATCATTAGATGTGTTTGGAGGCAAAGATTAGGGTTGGAATGAATATTTTATTATTTATAAGTCAACTTTTGGTCAAAAAAAATATAAAATTGAAAAAAATGCACTTTTTCCGCTGGATTCGTGTCGGATTCGCCTGGGCGTATCCTAGACGAATCCACAAAGGCAAATTGAATCCGCAGCGAATCCACAGTCAAAATTTCGAATCCAACCCGAATTTTGAATCTAATATGAATCATATAGTATCCGAAGGCTAGGAATGGCGAATCGGTAACTTAGTTCAAAACAAATCCTAATTCTCCTCTATGGAAGTATGTTTAGATGATAAAACCAATTCCAGGTGGTGGCGGTTATGTTTGGAAATGCAATGGGTGCGATGTTACATATTCTAGTTCATACCATAAGGTGAAAGCACATTTGTGTGGCATAAGTGGAAAAAGCATCACAACTTACACTAGAAAAGACAATACACCTATTCCACCTGAGACAATTGCAAAATACATTATGGAGCAAGATGCAACAGATCAACGTGAAGCCCAAAAAGGAAATCACCCTTTTTTTTTAAAAAAAATCAAAGGGAATGGAGCCCCCATCTAAGCCCAATATTGTCGTAGAAGACCGCCCATTTATGGCCACTCCAGATCTTCAAGCTCAAAGTTCACAACCTATTGCAAACAAGAGAACAAAGGGGCCTTTGGAACTTGCATTTCAAAATGAGAGTAGAGCCCTTGTCGAGCAATGTGTAGCAAGATGCATATATGCCAATGAATTATCTTTTAATGTTGTTCGTTCTCCATATTGGAAAGAGATGTTGAGAACAGTTAATGAAGCTCCAAATGGGTACAAGGGCCCGGGTTATGAGAAGGTGTGTGGCACTTTATTGGAAAAGGAGGTTGAATTGGTTGAAGATGCATTGAAGCCTATAAGAGATTCATGGGTTGAGACAGGTGTGTCCATTTTTTCAAATGGTTGGAAAGACTCAAGAAATCGGCCTTTGATCAATGTCATAGCAGTGTGCCCTAAAGGGGCAATGTTTTTGAAAGTTGTGGATTCTGAGGGGCAAGTAAAAGATGGACAATTTATTTCTAATATTCTTATTGCAGCCATTGAGCAAGTGGGACCCCGCAACATTGTTCAAGTTGTAACGAACAACGCCAAGAATTGTAGAGCCGCAGGGTTGTTGGTTGAGGAAAGATATTCACATATCTTTTGGACACCTTGTGCGGTCCATTCACTCAATCTTATGCTGCAAAAGATTGGGAATAAAATTGGATGGATCAAACAATTGTATACTGAGGCTGAGGACATTCAGATGTTCGTCACCAACCACCACATGTCTCAAGGGATATTTAGATCATTTTCAAAATTGGAGCTATTGAAGGTAAGTGAAGTAATATTTACATTTGTCATTTTCTGATTTTCATAACTTGATTGTGCATTCTAATTTAAATTCTTCTTTAAAGTTTATTTTAAATTTTAATTATTATTTTTAATTAGCAATAGGTTGCAGAGACCCGCTTTGCCTCTAATACAATCGTCTTGAGATGACTTGTGAAAGTTAGAGAGGCACTTTCTAGCATGGTGATTAGCAACAACTGGTCTATATGGAGGCAAAGAAGCACTGAAAGAGAAACAAAAATTAAGAGCATGATATTAGATGACTCATGGTGGGATCGTGTGGAGTATCTCCTTAGCTTCACTAAGCCCATTCTGAGTATGATTCGCTATACTAACATGGACGAACCATGCATTGGAGAGATATATGATGGTATAGACTCCATGCTTGAGAAGATCAAATGCACCATAAATGCAAGAGAGCAAGACCTTGAAGAGACTTTCTTCAAACAAGTGCAAACAATTGTTGAAAAAAGATGGAACAAAATGACAACTCCATTACACCTTCTTGCCTTTGCATTGACTCCAAAATACTATAGTAGTCAACTTCTTTCACAGCCAAGAAGGCTTCCTCCATATAGAGATTTAGAAGTGGCTAAAGGGTACAAGGCAGCATTTGTGAGACTCTTCCCTGACCAAAATTTGCGAACTGTAGTCACGAATGAGTTCACTGATTTTGTGGACTCAAATCATCTAGATGTTGATGTTGTTCATGATAGGTTCTTAAAGGATGCTCATAGTTGGTGGTACTTCCATGGACAATACTTCCAAAATTTGCAGCCCCTTGCAATCAAAGTTTTATCACAAGTAAGTTTAATAAATTTTCTGTTTTCATATTTTACTTTTAAAAGTTTCATAATTTCATTTATAATATTTTAATTGTTTACTTTGTCTTTATAGGTTGCTAGTTCATCCACATTTGAGAGGAATTGGAGCACATATTCTTTCATCCACTCAGTAAAGCGGAATAAATTGCTCTCAAAAAGAGCGGAGAACTTAGTATATGTGCATTCCAACTTGCGTCTCCTTTCACACAAACAACATGACTACAAGGAAGGGGAGACGAAGTTGTGGGATATAGGGCTAGAGGATACTGACTTGGATGCTTCCACTTCTCACCATGTTGCATATGAGGAGTCTGATATCCAACAAGAGCATGGGCACAATACTAGTGCTAGTGGCAGTGCCATTGGCACTACTTGTGATTCATCTAGTCTTCCTACTTCATCTAATGTCAATGTTGACATTGATATTGATGATTTAGAGAATCCATTTGATGATTAAAACTTTATATTTTATAAGTGTTGTAATATTGAACTTGAAGTTTGAACAATGAATATTTATCATGCATGTTTAAAAAATTAAATGTTTTAACTTTTAAGTGATATTCAAGTTTATGGTGGTTTTGTTGTTTATATCAAAGTTGAAAAAATCGCAAAAAAATCGCTTAACTCGCGAGTAACCGCATGCCAGTGATGGGGGCGAGTAAATCGCCTGATTACTCGCCGCCGATTTAAACTAAAACTCGCAGCGATTTAAACACCAAAAAAAGGCAAAAAATCAAGTGCATTAAGAGAAAAATGCGGTCAAAATAAACTGGCAATCATCTATTTATTTTTTGCCCTAAGTTTTTAATATTCACGAGCCCGAAAATAGACATTTATTCATTTTATGCCACCGCGACTGTGAGGAGAAAGACAACGCCGCCGCGACTGGGAGGAGAAAGAAGACGCTGCTACAACTGAGAGCAGAGATAAAACCAAGGTCGAAGCTTCGCCGAGCAGGAGAGAAAATGTCTTCCAGGTATTTTCCTCGGTGTTTGAGTTTTTAACCTAATTTATTCTCTCATTCTCTGTGCGTTTTT
Organism: Sequoiadendron giganteum; assembly: GCA_007115665.2. Classification (NCBI taxonomy): domain Eukaryota; kingdom Viridiplantae; phylum Streptophyta; class Pinopsida; order Cupressales; family Cupressaceae; genus Sequoiadendron; species Sequoiadendron giganteum. The sequence continues at coordinate 18,732,469 of CM021104.1, forward strand.
CCTTTGCATTTTTCCTCTGCGTTTTTCAAATGCGTTTCTTCACGTTTTTTCCCTAAAAAATATCATTTTTAATTTTTGAACATAATAGTTAATACTATTACTCACCAAATTTTTTTAATATGAGTCTTAAAATTTAAATACTTATAATTATATACTTGTTAAATACTATTTTTGAATTAAAATAGTCTTTAAATACTATTTTTTAATTAAAATTGAAATACTTATAAATCTATAAATTTATAATAATATAGTTGTTTTTTAAATCGTTTTTATTTTTATTTTTAAGTTTGTTACTTATTTATAAAAGTTTTTAAATTTGTTTATTAATTTAAGGGCTATAATATAATTTTATTAAATTTATAATATTATAATTTATACCTATAAATATGATAGTAGATAAGTAATAAATATTAAATATTATTAAATTTATAATATTGTACTTATAAATAATAAATTAAAACTTATAAAAAATAAATAATAGCTATAAGTAATAAATATTATTAAATTTATAATTTAAACTTATAATATTATACTTATAAGCCTTAAATTTACATATATTTATTACTAAGTCTTTAAAATTTGATATCAAATTTAAAGGCTTAAGTAATAAATATATTTAAATTTAAAGCTTTTAAATATATTTATTACTTATTTGATATTATATTTATAAGTATAATTATTAATATCAATCTTAGATTTATCAAATTTAATAATATTTATTACTGTCATAAATATGTTATATGCCATTTTGTTTACCACTCAAAGTTCAAATCAGTAAGAGACTAAATAATTTATAGTTTCATTTTACAGTTTAATAGTTTCATTTTACATATAACCTCGCCAAAATGATAAGATTCCTTCCTTATAAAATGATGCTCAAAGCTTAAGAGCTCACACTTGTAGGCACTAACAAATTTGAGTTCAATTATCAATTAGTTTCTCTTCAAAATCAATTGTCGCATGCTCATTTATTTATGTTCATTATTAGTGCTCACCGTGCCATCAATGATACGCCTTATTGTTTAACTTCACCTTTTATCTTTTAATGTTTATCTTGTCTCTCTTTTGCTAGGTATCTTGCTAAAAGAATATGGCTTCTGCAAGTAAAAAGAGTGGTGGCAAACCAAGAGATCCTTGCTGGAAACATGGAACACCAGGTGCAACACAAGGAGAGGTGATTTGCAACCATTGCACCGATTCTTATTTTGGTGGCATAAACCGGCTAAAATACCACCTGGCACGAATCCCTTGTCGAGATGTTACACCACGTACAAAGGCACCCGAAGAGGTTGAGATGGAGGCCAAAGCACTCCTTGCAGCATTTGACCAAAGGAAGGAAAGTAAAAAGAGAGCAACAGAGGCGATGGCAACCCCATATGCAGATTTCAGTTCTACAGGGTCACAGAGGACTATGGGAGGCTCTTCTTCTCTTGGGCCATGGATACGAGGATCAGGAACTGGAAGTGTGGGCAGCCTCAGTTCTAGTTTTTTTGTTCCACGTAATACTCCTGGTGCACAACATTCATTGGAAGGTACTTCTTGGAATAAAGAGTTGCCAAATGAGGCGAAGTTGGCATGTGCTAAATTTTGGTTCTACAACAATATTCCGTTCAATGTTGCTTCTAGTCCATATTGGGAAGGGTTGGTCACTGCATTGACCGTGGCAGGTAAGGGGTTCAAGGCCCCAAGTCCTTAGGAGTTGAGTGGGCCATTATTGCAAAATGATGGTCCAAAACACACACAAACTAGTGGAGGAACAAAGGAGAACTTGGGAAAAGAATGGCTGCACCATTATATTTGATGGTTGGACGGATGGCAGAAATAGGACACTCATCAACTTTCTAGTGGCTTCAAGGGGACAATTGGTATTTCTAAAATCAGTTGATGCCTCCAATGAAACAAAAAATGCAGAGACCTTGTGCAACATGTTGGATGAGGTGGTGATGGAAGTAGGACTTCAAAATGTAATTCAAATTGCGACTGACAATGCAACTGCATATGTGGCAGCTGGTAAACTTCAATGGTGAGGCATCCTACATTATTTTGGAGCCCTTGTGCTGCCCACTGTCTTGACTTGCTCCTTGAAAACATAGGGAAACTAAGTTGGGTGAAGAATGTGGTTGAAAATGGAAGGAATATCACAATGTTCATCTAGAATCACACACGGGTCCTAAGTCTTATGAGAGAGCACACTGATGGTAAGGATCTCGTGCGATCAGGAGTCACACGCTTTGCCACCAATTTCCTCACCTTGCAGAGTATTTTAGCTACATTGCCCAACCTCAAGCGCATGTTTGTGAGTGAAAAATGGTTGGAGAGTCCTTATTCCAAGAAGCCTGAAGCAGATAAAGTCAAGAAGACCATTTTTGATGATAGATTTGCCAAACAAATGGAGGAGATCATCAATGTAAGTTTTCAAACTTTGATTGATGATTTAGTTTTTTGCTTTCTAATATTACAACTTGCTGATTTTGTTAATTTTTTTATATTTTAGGTGTCAGAACCGTTGGTTAGAGTTCTACAATTGGTGGATGGGGATAAAAGCCGCATGGGGTATTTATATGAGGCCATGGATAAGGCCAAAGAGGCAATTCAGCATTTATATGGGTCAAACAAGACCAAATATGAACCCATATGGTGCATAATAGATCGGAGGTGGAACCGACAACTCCACCAACATATTCATGCTGCTGCCCACTTTTTGAACCCCAAGTTTTATTTCTCTCCTACTTTCAAAGAAGCTACAGAGGTTCTTGTTGGCCTCAACACATGTATTGAGAGATTGGTTAGTAATGATGAGCTTCGAGATCTCATACTTGATGAGATACAAAGCTATAAGGTCGAAGGGCCATTGTTTTCTTCCAAAGATTGCAATCGTAGGAGAGACACTCTACAACCAGGTAACAAATTCATGTGTTTATTGTTTTACTATTTATGTTAATGTTTAAGTTTATTAAATTCTTACTAAGTTATAAATGACAATTGTTATCCTTGCAGATTTGTGGTGGGAAGATTATGGTGCCACAACACCTAATCTTCGAAAGGTTGCCATTCGTATTTTATCTCAGCCTTGTAGTGCATCTGGTTGTGAGCGCAACTGGAGTGTCTTTGAGGCCATTCACACGAAGAAGCACAATCGGTTGACTCAAAAGCGCTTGAATGACCTTGTCTACGTTCGGTACAACCTTCGGTTGCATGAGAAGAAGGTACAAGGGCTGAGTTCACATGAAGCACTTGACCTTGATGACATTGATCCATTCTCAAATTGGATTGTTGCGCCTGATGAGGTCGATGTGGAACCATGGATAAGTGATCATGAGTTCGCTGAGATGGAGAGGGAGGTAGAGGCAGCTGAATGGGAAGCAGAGGTGGCAGCATATGAGGAGGAAGTAGGCGAGCTTGGTCAGTCAACAGAGGGTTCTTCACACACACAGCTTGATCCTATCCCTATGGATGAGGCACCTGTTGAGGCTCCTATTAAGAACACTACAACTATACCATCTACACCAACACCACCCACACAACAACAACAAAAGCTTTTGAATTTCAATCGAAGAAGAAATTTAGGATAGATAATTTTTATTGATATTGAAACTTGAAGTTGATATATATTGAGAAGTCGAACTTGTTTTTTGGTCTATGATACATTGATGATTGATATGTATTAAGGTTTTAAACTCTAATTTTGATTTATATATGATGAAATCAGTAATATGTTCTAAAAATTCAGTTTATATGTGTGTTTTTAAAGAATATTTTTAAAAATTATGTATTTTCAAATGTTCAATAAATTTGCCGAGTTATTGTCGAGTTTTTCCCCGAGTTTTTGCCGAGTCCCGAGTTTTAAAATTTTTTGGGTCTACTGAGTTATTGCCGAGTCCGAGTTTTTCAACTATGGTTTATATGATGTCATGTGATCTAATTCTAATTCATGCTTCTAGGCTATATATATATATACTAAAGAACCCAAAACAAACCGAACCCACCCCCCAAAAAATTTAGCCAAACCGGCGAACCGAACCCCCGAATCCAAACCGTCAACTTAGATTTAAGTTATAAAATTATAAAGTTCAAAAAGGCCCCTTGGACCCCCATGCCTAGCCTTGGTAACTTTAAGTTGCTTTTAAAAGATGTTTTTGATCATGCTAAAGTAGACACCTAAGTTGGAGTTTAAAATGAATAAAGTATTATTTCCCAAGGGTGGCATCCCTTTTGGAGGGAAATGAGGTTTGAATTTTTGGGACCCAAAGTCTTATTTATACCCCCCTCTTGCTCTCATTTGGTTTATGCCATCTTATGATAATGAAGTGTTGCCAAATTGTGGAGAGAATCCTTGGGCTTTAAGGACGAAAACCCTCAAGGTTGGCTTCAGTTTCGGAGGAAGACACTCCCTAGCTGGATATTGGAGTGGCTTCACGTCAGAAGTCACCATTGGAGATATGGGGTGAAGCTTTCAATTTATTTCATCATGTTTTGCTTGATGTTTTCTAGTGGTTGCATTTTTGGTGTGTGTAATGATTTTGCAACGCTATGGAAACATTTTGGAGTGATTTTCAGACTTCTTGTTGTTGCTGGCTCATATTTTCCTACCCTAGCCATACCACCTATTTGCTCACACTGTTTGGAGAGTTGGAAAACCTTTTGTGGGTGTTGGATCAATGGATTTCTAGGCCTTGGGCAACCCTTTGCACAAATTTGCAGATTTTTACAAGGAGAACCTGATTTATCCTAGCTGGTCGCCCCTCTAGCTAGGCTGTACCACTTGGGCTGATGAGGGTTTACTGTTGATGCTGCTGTTTACTCACTTTGGAGTTGCAATCTTGTCTTCATATTAGCGCCTAGACTTCACTAAGCCTTGGTCTTCAATTCTACGGTGTTTGGGGGCAGTTTTGGTGTGCTTGGAGTGAAGTTGTGTTCATCATATGCTTGCTGGTTGGAGTTTCAGTCTACTGTTCAGTCATATCAGACCTGTAGCAGCAGCATATCAGACCTTCTTCCATCCTCTAGAGGCCTCTCATTTGAGGTATCATTGCTATACTTGTTCGGGGTTGCTTACATTCATGTTGTGACATCATTTTGGGAAGTTTTGCTTCAAGTTCTCATCATTTTCTTAGTATAACAGCGGCCTATGTAATTCTGGAACATTTTATATTGAGCTCATTGTAACGCCTTTGGTAGGAGTATAGTACAATTGGTGATTTTGCTCTTGTACATATTTGCTACTTACCCCACTGAATAAGAGGTCAAGTTGTCTTTACTTTCCTGTAATGCCCGTTGAATAAGCAAATGACTCTCTTTACTTTCATGTTATACCCGCTGAATAAGCGGAGGATCTTGCTTTGGAATGGTCAGCTTGCCGCCAAGTGCTTTCTTGCTTTGTTGTAATTCTCACTGAATAAGCGGATGATTTCATTTCATGCACTTGGATTTACATACTTACCCCACTGAAGAAGTGGTTTAACTTAGAAGCTCAAATTTGTAAGCCTTACCACTATATGCTCTCACCTTGCCCACATCGGGATCTAGGTGATTAGAAAGTGGATGGTATTTGTTTTCAGTTAGTTTGATTTCACTCACCCCACTAAACAAGTAGATGATTTCCAGTTAATGCAATAATCACCTTCTCACTATATGCTCTCACCTTGCCCTCATCGGGATTTGGGTGATCAAAAAGTGGAAGGTTGCTTTTCTCAGTTGCTTATCATTATTATTTGGCTAACGCTAACAGGTGAAATTTTGGAAAAAATGGGGTGAATATTATTGTATTACAGGAACACAAGTTCCATTCAGATGGTAACAAAGTGGTTCTTCACAAAATGTCCAATGATGTTCCCAAGGTTATTTCAGCTAAGCATATGGAGAGGACTTTCAGTCATGGTCAAGTTGCATGGGCAGCCCAATGCATGATTATGCTCATCGTTTCTTAAAATGGTAAGAAATCATACCATATTGATGTTCAATCTCTATTGGATAAGCATAGTAAGGCTTTTAGTCATATAGCTCCTAGAAGGCCATTAGATAGAGGATTTGAACATGTTATTGAATTGGAGGAAGGAGCCAAACCCATAATCACTACTCCTTATCACCATCTTAGAAGGCATAAGAAAGAAATTGAAAAGGCTATTGACTATTAAGGAGATCCTTAACATGGGCCACATAACGCCAAGTTCTAGTCCTTTTGCTTCTTCAGTTGTTTCGGTTAAGAAGAAAGATGGGACTATGCAAACGTGCATTGATTATCAAGCTCTGAATAAGAAAACTATCAAAAACAAGAATCATATCCCCAAGATCAATGAGCTTATTGATGAACTTCATGGTTCAATCTATTTTTCAGAAATAGACCTTAGATCAAATTACCATCAAATCAAAGTTTGTGTGAAAGATGTTCATATGACAGCTTCCAGGTGTCATTATAGACACTACAAATCCTTAATTATGTCATTTGGTTTGACTAATGCTCCAACTACAATTCAATCATGTATGAACCAAGTATTCAACAAGTAGTTAAGAAAATTTGTTTTGGTCTTCTTTGATAATATCCTTGTTTACAGCAAAACATGGGAAGATCACTTGAGGCATTTAGATGAATTTTTGGGTAATTTGGAATCTCCATTTCTTCTTGCAAAAGAATCAAAATGTCAATTTGGTATTGACTGAAATTTTATATTTGAGGCATGTTATCAATGCTAATGGTGTTCAAGTTGATCAAGAAAGGATTTAGGCCATATTGGATTGGCCTACTCCAAAAAACCTTGAAAAAGTTAAGAGGATTCTTTCGTCTTTGCAACTAGTATCAATGATTTATGAAGGGATTTTCACAATTAGTAGCTCCTTTGACTAATTTGACAACAAAAGGGGCTTTCACATGGTCTATTTCAATGCAGCAAACATTTGACAAACTCAAGAGGGCAATGATTTCTTGTCCTATGTTAGCCATTCCAAATTTCTCTCTTCCTTTTGTTGTTGAATGTGATACTTTTGAGGAAGGGATTGGGGCTATTTTGATGTAGAATAAGCATCGTATTGCATTTGAGAGCCACAAGTTTAGAGGAATAGAAAGAAGTTTCTCAATTTATGACAGGGAGATGTTGGTCATCATATGTTCTTTAGCCAAATTCACGCAATACATTGTTAGAGGTAAGTTTGTGGTTAAGACTAATCATAACAATTTCAAGTGCTTCGTAAGTCAAAGGGATCTCAATAGGGGGCAACAAAAATAGGTCAGTAAACTTCAAGCTTATGATTTTGATATTGAGTATGTTAAAGGGAAAAAGAACACAGTAGTTGATGCATTGTCTAAAAAACCCACTTTATGTTCTATGATAGAGATTACAACAGATTGGAAGATCCAAATCTTCGCTATGCTCCCCCAAGTTTCGAGGATGGGGACGGTAGGGGACGATGGGATGTGCTTCCGGTACACGGGAACTTTTGAGTCACTTTTAAGGGGACAATAGGGGATGGCCATTAAAAAATAGGGAAATTTTTAAAAATATAGAGAAATTTCAAATATTCATATCATAACATTGATAAAGCATTCATCATAGACATTGTAGAAGATTAATACATAACATTAAACTTGAATTGAGATTTCACATGAGAATTTACAAACAAATTAGCAAAATTCAAATGCTTTATGTCAATGTGCATACATATTAAATAGGAATTATAACAAAATGCCCAAAGGCTCCAAGTTTCAACTATAAAATGACAAAAACATAGAAAATATATGGCTGTCCCTAATCAACAGATGCAACTGGCAGGTTAGTATCAAAATTGGAGCTCAAGTTTCAATCACCATCAGATGCAATGGCAGGGGGAAGTTTTCAAGGAGTCCCCGAGTCCCCGAAACGTTTTCGAGACAAGGGTGGGGGTACTAGGGCAGGGGCGGCGTCCCCGGGGAGCACTGAATTTTAGCATAATACTATAAAAGAACCTTTGCCACTAATATACTTGAAGGAAACTTGCGAGATGACAAGTATGTACTAGTCAATGAACTTATTCTTTACAAGGATAAAGTCAAAGCGAAAGCGAGAATGTCGGCTTGAGTAATGCAAACAATGGTGAGAATCCAATGCCCCGAAAACCTAAGGATTCCTTCGCAAGGTTCTCTATATAGGGCCTGAACTAACCACTACAATTCTCTATCTATTTATTTTTCTCAGAGAAGAATAAATGACGGTATCTAAGGAATAAGCATCGGCTAACTCTATGCCATGAAAGAAAAGATTTTAAGTGTTGTTCATGACACTCCTTTGGCAAGTCATCATGGGTATTTTAAAACTTACAAACAGGTTTGGGAGAGGTTTACACAAAAAGGGCTTAAGGATAATGTCCTTAAGCATATCAAAGAATGTTATTGTTGATAGACTCACAATGTATAAACATTTCTTTGCAATATCTTCAAATTACAAGGCACCTCAGGTTGTCAATTTATTTTTTAGAGAAGTGTTTAAACTTCATAGGTTGCCTAAAGAGTATTGTGTGTGATCATAACAAGAAGTTTCTAAGTTTGTTATAGCGAGAATTATTTCATTTAAAAAGAATTGAACTTACTCCTAGTACTAGCTACCGCCCACAAATAGATGGACAAATTGAAATTGTCAACAAATGGATGGAAAGATGGATCAGATGGCTTCACTTGGCAGAGCATTCTTACAATACTATTTACCACATGTCTATTATGATGACACCATTTATGGCTTTGTATGGTTATGAACCTCCAACTTTCATTGACCTTGTATATTTGATAATAGGATACCAGGGGCTAAAGATTTGATTCAGCAAAGTCAAGATATTTTGAAACCTCTCAAGGGCAACCTCCAACATGCTCAAAATCAGCAAAACCAGCATCGTATTAAGAACACTTTTAAGGTCGATGATATGCTTTACTTAAGATTGTAGCCTTACAAGCAATCCTCTCTTACGAGGAGTGGTGTTAAAACACTTGAGCTCCATTTTTATGGCCCATACAAGATCAAACAAGGTACATAATGTGTTTCATGTTTCTAGACTCAAAAAGACATTTGGACAATAGGTTATTCTATCAATTGAGCTACCTCCCTCAGATGAAGAAGGAAAGTTGATTTTGGTTCCAAAAGAGGAAATAGAAGCATAAAAGAGGATTTGGCGCATTGAAAAATTCTTTCTTGAGGATGCCACTTGGGAAGGAAAGCAGATTTTGGAGCATCCTAATTTGCAATTGGTTGATGTCATGTCCCCTTTTTTGGATTAAAATAATTAATAATATTATTTAAGTAGGGTCTGATAATTGCTAATTCTAAGGGCAACTTAAGAATATTATTAGAATTAAAATAAAATGTGTTTTGAAAAACTAGTACTAAAATAAATATTTTTTTAACACTTAAAATTAAATTAAAATTAAATTTAAAAAATACTTTTAAATACTTTGAAGGGAATTTAGGACCCATTATATCCAATTTTTAGATTTGAGCAATTCATTTAATCTAGGGCATCTAAGGACGAAAACCCTTGATTTGTTTGGGGTTTGAGAGGACAAAAACCCTTGTTTCCAATCTTGTGCGATTCCATCTAGGAATCACAATTGTGCTGATTTATGGAGGATTCAAAGACATTTTCATTTTGCTACAATGCCACTAAAATGTTTGTTGCTGATTTTGGAGATTTCATACAAGATTCCAGCGATAGGGCGAGTTGGTTTGCAAACAAATGTTGCTATTTTGTTACATCATCATTTTGGGAGGTTTCTACAACAATTTAAGAATTTTTTATGAGCAGATTTGCATCATTATTCACTGAATCTGAGGAGTTTACACCATTTTCAAAAACCCTAGCTGCTACTCCATTTTTTGGAGTGTTTGGATTGGATTTGACATTAATTGCAGGTTTCCAGCCATAGCCACAAAGAATTTGTTGTTGTACCAACACCATAAGTCTAATTTTCAGTCATACAACTTGAATGCCATCTTTGGAGATTAAAATCTATCATTTCCAACCTTGTGATAGTCATATCATCCACTGATTTGCATCATTCCAGCCCTTGTTCATCACTAACCAGCATAGCACCATCATTTGGAGGATTAATAATGATACAATATTGTTAATCCAGCTGCCAAACATCATTCTCAGCATTGCTACCAGCCTTGTCATAATTTCCAGCAATTGCATATTAATAAAAATATACTTTCAAGGGTTTCTATATTCATGTTTGGTTTAGATCTCAGTATTTGGTGTGAACTAGGGTTTGCACCAGCAATCATAATTGATAAAATTTGGTTCAGATTTGATATATAATGTGTTTAAGGGTTTGATCAAGTGTTTTCAGTTATTTGTCTCCAAGATTATTTTACTGTTTCAGTTTATTTTAATTTCTAGAATACAGAAATATACAAAAAATCAGAAAATAAATAAAAATACAAAAAGGGGCATTACACTTGAGAACAAGCAATTTTGGGGAGAGAGGACTGTCATGTCCCTTTCTCGAGAATAAGTTTGCAGATGACCCTTAGCCTAAACCCATAATTTTCCTGTAGGTTAACAAAGTGGTAAAAGGGAAAATTGATTAAATAATTAAATATTTAAGTAGTTGAAAAGTAAAAATTAATAGACAACTTATATTTGATTATCTGAAAAAAGGTGTTATTGATTAATTTAAGTGTCACTAGGCTCATGGTACAAAAGGTGATGACAAGGACACTTAAATTGTAATTTTATAACTTGAGGAAAATTAACGTAAAAAGAAATAAAAATTATTTTATTTCCTCGAAATAAAGTTATAAATGTGAGGAGTGTTTTCGAAAAAGACTCTACACACTTTTTCGATAACACTCCTCATGGTACAAAAGGTGATGACAAGGACACTTATATTGTAATTTTATAACTTGAGGAAAATTAATGTAAAAAGAAATAAAAATTATTTTATTTCCTCGAAATAAAGTTATAAATGTGAGGAGTGTTTTCGAAAAAGACTCTACACACTTTTTAGAACAATTTCATTTTGCAAGAATGAACATGCGTTCTTCTCTTCTCGAGGACAAAAACCCTTTGGAATTTTAAAGCTTTGACGCAAAAAGCCCTCCTACTTTTCAATGCAATCTCATTCAAGGATTGGCAAAGTGCTTCAATGGATTCTTGGTTTTTGTGCTTTCAATTTTGGGTGTGAGGTTACAGTATTTTTAATTGCCCATGTTTGCTTCCAGTTGATTCAATTATGGATTGCTATTAGTTTAACATTATTGATGCAAAAGAGTCAGAAACCTTTTGGAAGTATTGTTTCCCTTGCAAGCCGTACCATTTTCTATCAAAGTTGGTCGCACCACTAGAGGTCATACTAATTTAACTGATCACTACCTAACTGTACATCGCTAAGAATCTGTCTTAAGATGGGTCTTAAAGATTTCAATTTATGATAGACTAGTTTCTAACCTCAGACCCAGCCATACATCTTTTTGAGCAAATTGTACCTGTTTGTAGACCATTTTAGGGCCATATCAATGCAAGGATACTTGTATTCATCTATGACTGAAGTTTATGCAAAGTTTATATCATTATACTAGCCGTCCTTTACACTTTTCCCTGTCCAAATTAATCTAAATGTTGATCACAGGACTTTGTGATCATGGGGATGTTGTACCCGTCAGTAGATCTCATACAGATAATATCAACTACTATAAGTTATAAAAAGGAGGGTGTTGTGCAGTTGTTTTGAGGACTTATACCCTACTATTTAAAAAAAAGAAAAAGAAAAAACATAATGTTTATTTAGAAGATATTGTGATTCCGAGCTTGTTGTACATGTTTATTCAGTAGGTTGTACAATTGCTTAAGGCAATATTTAATTCCAGTCTTGACCCTCAATTTGGGAGTTGATATTATCATTCAAATCAGCCATATATTTGAAGCAAGTTCATGGTGTGATCAGATCATATTTAGTTCCTGTCAGCAACCTTATTCTTCCAGGTATCATTATGTTTTAATTATATTTCTTGTGAACCTAAAATTATATTTCCAGTTTGATGCAATTTTCCAATAACACCAAATTATCTTCAGCTGGTGTATTAATTTAAGTTAAATTTACTTGACCTTGAATTCTAATTTCATTGTAAAAACTGGACGATTTACCACCAATACCTCTGTTTGACATTGTTGAAGATCCTGGACAGTTCTCTATCACATCCCATTTGAATTGTAATTGATCCCAATCGGTCTATCCAGTAGATCCAAATGTATTTTCAGAACATTCTCTGTCTTGCACGGTGTGTATCAAAATCGATTGACTTAATCTACCATTTTGACGTTGACGCAATCCTACTTGTAATCAGCCAGCTTGGTTTGATTGGGATTTGCATTCACTATCAGTCAGTTTGGCTTGACCGATTCTATGATTTGTTTTCATTGTAAATTGGTTGGCTAGCCATCAATATCTTTCTTGTAATATTTTCCTGTCCTCGTTCTACCTCTGTATGCTCTCACCTTGCAGACCCTTAACATTTAGACTATCACAAGGACATTTTTATTTTTGTGGCACATATGCAACCTTTGAGCTAGTTTCAGTCAGTTAAATTTTTTGTGCCAAGGGGCATATTTTACATCCCACATCATCTTGGAATTTCATGGTGCATATGCATGTAGACACATGGGGAATTTAGAAAATTAAAATTAACTACCTAATAGATATGTTTTCACAAAAATTATAGGTAGAACTTATAAATTGCATTCTTTGGCTTCTATTTAATTTTCTGTTATTTGATTTATTATCAAGCTCTATCAAAGCAAAATGCAGTATTACAATCAAAATACCATGTCAATCTAACAAAAATTTGATTACATAAATTAATTCTATTATTTAAATTATGTAATAGAAATATTATAGGCTAAATTCTAATACCTTACCCATCTACAATCAACTACATACCAGATACATCTCATTTTAAATTGTTAAAAGTTTATGTGTGTAGCGTCATTCTTCGAGCATGTGTAGCACAAAGGGCTCTTAATAGATGGCAAAAGACTTTCTCAAACATCTCATCGATCTCGTACACTTTTTTAAGCTTTCTTCCTTTGCTTTTCTCAACACTTTAATTTGTATATCTTCTAAGAACCATTTAGCCCTATAAGAAGCTGGGATGGTTTTGCAAATTCCAAATTTGAAGCCAAAAGGAGTAAATGATGTCTGAGAGAAATAATTTCTGCAAACTCAAGGGATCCATTTGTACTAAGTTGCTAACAGTTCTATCTGAAAGTGCAAATTAGAAAAGATTAATTCATTCTTATTTTTTTACTTAAAAGTGTTCTTTTAACTTCTGCTTTTTATTTTTATTTTTTTTAAAACCTGAGGTTACAGCCTTGCTTAAGTTGTCTTCAACTCAGAGTGGCTAGTTCTTCCCTAGAATCAATGATTATCATAGCACTAGATCTTATATAATCTGTTGTTCAGTTGTTCACCAAAAAAATGTAAATTGTGAGGCAATAATTAAAATAATTTAACCAAGCATATCTGAATTGATTACTTATTTATAATACTTAATTTTTTCTAATTATGATTAACTATACTCTCAAGTCTTTTCCTTAATAGATATTTAATATTGCCTATTTTTAATCTGATTGTCTACTCATGGTTTCACTAAGCCAAGCTTGAGAGTCTCTTAAGTCATCCCCACTATGGCCCTACAGGGGTTGTTACTTGTGGAGATGATATCAGCAGTATTTCCTTGTTCATACTATTCAATTTGTGTTCATATACTAAATATCATGTCATAGCCATCAACTTGAGAGAATTGCAACCAGACTTAACCGATTGAATGAGCCATGATACTTCTCATTTTAAAATGGTAGAAAGTGCTTCTAAATCAGATAATCGAATTATTGAAGAGTCTCTTATTCTTCAACCAATCATGGATATTTTCACTGCTTCATTTTCTTAAGTTCTGCACTACACTTTTGATCCTCACATAATCAATTTCTCCATGCAACTCCTTTGCATTCACAAACTAAAGAGGAGTTACACTCTAACTAGGCATCAGGATATATCAATAATCAATTCAATTATCATCGGAAAAGGATCTTATCTCATATATTTGAATATCTGGCTAGGGTGAAATTCACAAACCTTTTGATGCAAATAACAGCCACAAGATTAGTTTACAAATAGAGCTTAGCAAAATACTAGAGGTATACTAATGCTAACTAACCACTTTCCAGCATAAACTATTCCAAATAAGGAGCAAATTATTCAACCATTATTATTGACTTGCCTGTTAAATCTTCATCTGCCTTTTTCATTCATGGCAACAAGTTGGTCATGTTAATTTGTTAGTCATCGTTGTCATTGATGAAACAAATGTTGATAAGCATAAAAGAGACAACCCAGGAAAAAGTGTTGGAGGTAATGGTCTTCATTTTTATTGAAAGGTTAAACTCTTGTAGCATATGTCAGTGGGTCCTTGGTCACTAGCATTCTACAAAGCTTTAATTACCTACCAGAATTGCATTCTACTAGTTGTCTGTCCTGCAAGCAAATGACATGTTAATAACAATTGTGATACCCTATGAAAGTTCCAAACGACTTAGGCCTAATAGAATATACATCATGACCAACACGGACAATTTTGAATTAACAATGTGTAATCTGACTGAAAGGGGATTGCACAATCAAGAGTAAAACTTGCTATCAAATGTGGTATTCAAAATCTCTTGAAAGAAACTGATTTAACTATATCCAGTCTTCCATGAGGATGTGTCCCCCTCCCCCCTCAAAACTAGACATTTCGTGGAGGAGTACATCCCCAAGACGTGGGTACTTGGGAGAAATAGCGCCCCCCCCCCCCGTTTTGCCATTGCCACCATCTACCAGGGACATTTCTAGGCCATCTCCCTCAAAGAGGGAAAGTTTCTAGTACATCCCACTATTTTGAAGGCTATAAGGAGTCTTTGAGACATCTTCAAAGCCCTCAAGGGACTCAGTTGTGTCTCATGAAAATGCCCATGAATCCCCTTGCATCATTCAGCTCAAAAGGTGCATTTTTTTAATCAGAATTTTTTGATGTTTGTGCCAATAACCCTAACCCTAATGGTTTATGGGCATTGCCCTCAAGCCCATTGGGAGCTCTGCCCCCAGAACCCCACAATGGGTGCTGCCCCTCAACCACACTAGGGGCTTCACACCCAAATTCGCAGACACAACCACCCTACCACTGTACTCCTACCATCCCCAAATCATATTCAAGGATACCAAGTTCACATTTTCACTTACATTTGTTTGCTTAAGACAAGGAGATCCAATTGGATTTATATGAAACAAATTTTTGTCATAATAAAAGAATAGATCATAAGTTGTTGGTGTTTTAGACAAACACATGGTGCTTTTTATAACCATAATTTAAATTGAAATCATTTCTATCTCTTCTTCAAAAATTGATCTATTCAATGGCAACAATTTTCTATAAGCTCGTCATAATAAGCATAAAACAATTCTCTTCTTTTGATTGATTGTACTAGTTCAACATCAAGATACTGTGATATTTATAAACTTCTGGTACGGTTAACATCAAAAATTCATTCAATAAGTTTAGCAAATCCATGTGTATTTCTTAATGAAAACCCTGACATCAACTCACTATTTATAGATTCATATAAAGAAATACATGTCCAGAATACTTCTCATTTGAGGATTCTATTTATCCCTGCCTTTGATATTTCAATTGCTTTTATGAATTCTCATATATCTGGTAAAAGACCACTCTGTCCGAGCTATCTGCCCCTTCAAGAAGCAGATGGATTCCTTACATCAGAGACTCTCACAAAATACAGTCCTAGCTTCTAGATTTGTTGTTCAAACAACCATGAAAGGTATGGTTTAAAAAATAAACTTAGGAAGACTAGGAAAATGGAAACATGAATGCAAGATGTTCTAGTCATTTGAGTTAATCAAGAGGACATGTACACAATGACATTAACTACTAATCATTAAAAAGATTCATGAAAATCTATGCCTTGCTACATTTGAATCTTGAACTAAAAGGGTATTCAGCTAATAAGACACCTCAACTACAAAGAAGGTCAAATCTAAATTTATGTGAAAAACATTCTGGAAAGCTAGAACTTACTACCTGTAAGACTTGATTTAGGAACAAATTCAGTTAAAAAACACCTCACCTACAGACTAACAATCAAATCTAATGATATCTGAAAATATTCATTTGCAGCATAGATACAGATCAGATAACCACAAATATAATTTTTATCAAAATGTCTGAAAAAATGCACAATTAGATAACTTCAGAACTCATGTACACAATCACCTTTTTCCATTTATGCCATAATGAGGCAATTTTGATGAAACACAGTGTTAATCATTAATATTATTTTAGAGGGATGAATGACTGGAATCTCTCACATGTTCATTCTGACGCTGAGATGCTCGATAAAGAGACCTCACAGTATATCCCTGAAGGTCCATCGCATTGCTTATCGCAACAATAAGAGTATAGCAGACTTCATCTGTGACATAACTCCCGGCCTGAAAGCATGAAAACGGAATAACAGAAAATAAATTGCTTAAAATCCGTCTCATGCATTTCAACAAGATCAAATACTAAATAAAAATGAACATAAGTAGCAGCATTTCATTAAATAGAGAAGAATATACACTCAGCAGTGGATGAGATTTCTGCTGTTGTGGGTCAGAAACTATTAAGCAAAGATTGAGAACATTTTCTTATCAAATAATGATGCCCATCAGAATCTGATATGAAAGACAAAACCAATTTATTACTGCATATTTCATCTAATAATAATAGCACATCGTAAAACCTTTAATGCACTATATAAAAAATTTAAAAATCACTTGAAGCTATGTTTATGATCAAATCTTCTGTTAGCATCTTACCATGATCTGGAGCCTAGTACATGACTGGTTATGTCCAGGGAAAAATGGCTGTGCCCTATATTGGTTTGTAGACAGGTTAGGTGTATGTAGAGGGGAAGAGTTATTTATACATTATGTATTTTACATTTGAAAAACCTTTTTCATCCAGGAGAATCTAAGTTTGATCAAAGTGTGTCATTCTAAGGGTTCAACAAACATCATGTGATCTACAGTGTCAGCTTCATCATGGTTCATGGCACTCATGGTCAAAACCATAGATCCTAACTCTCAATACACAGCACCAGCAAACACTAACAGTGCCAGCACACCCTTTGATTCTAATAACAGAATGCTAGTGGAAAATGACAAACTAGGAATTTCAACTGACAAAAGGAAAACTATAGCTCTTCTTGTAAACACCCAGTCTATCTTTGTCCTCTACACTTAGATTAGCTGTAAATATGTTATATGGCTACTCACAAAAACTTAAAATAAATCTTTAGTTTTGTAGTTCATATTTTACCATTTCTTGAACCATACATCCAACCTTTTGGACTCTAGTGTCTATATAGAACGTGAAGGATTATAAGTTAAAATATTCTGTCATTACAATTATAATATGTTGCTTTACAAGTTTCTTATTAGCCCATTCATTTGTAGCCTGTTTCATGGCACTCTGATTATTGTTTAGAAAAAGAAATACTAATTCCTTTATGCTCATAACACATCAAACCCAATTTTAGTGTGCTGTCCCCCCATATCACCTCTGCACTCCAAATAAGCGGGTATCAAACCAAGAATCCCTCTTTGCTCATGATTCGTAGTCACTCTTTGCCTTTGTATTCCCCACTCATGTGAGATCTAGCTATAGGAAGCTTGGTCTCCAAACACATGACCCATCTTATCTTGTCCTTTGCAACAACCCAACCAGATGGCAGATCAAGGACTGCAATACTAAACCCCACATGGTACTAAGATGATAGAAGATACCTTGCAGTGACAAGGAGATGATATTGAAGAACATCTGCAACAAGAAGAGGCCAATATGATTGATAATTTGGCACAACTTTTGCACTATTTACAATCTCTGTGAGAGCAACTGTCAAGTAAACTTGGATATCCAATCTTGGAACAAAAGAAAGATGTTGATGGTTAAGTTAATTGGATTAATGAAGTAGACTGATGCTTTAAAGTAAACATGTTCTCTAAAGAACAAAAAGATTACATTTGCCCTATTGAAATTTTCCTTGTTCATGACAGAGTGGGGAGAAAAAATTTATAATGTTCATCTTCCTACATAAACATGAATAGTTTTGGTCATGCCTTCAAAGATTCCTACTACCCTGTTGGCACGCATATAGAACAACTAATTAGATTTGCACAACTTTGTCAAAATCATGATTAATCTATCCAAGAATAAGTATGATCCAATCAGCATATGGCTGTTAGGGTGGCAATTGTGCTGGTTTGGATGGAAAGTAAGGCTTGGTATGAGGGTGGGAAGGGAATGGAATGGCATGGTGTCATGTGGGAGAATTAAACTAAAATCATTATATCTAGCCAAGAAAACATATTAAACCACTCATGCCATAGCCCAAATATTACTGTACAGTTGTTGATATATAAATTAATTTTCTTCTCGTCAGGACTAAGGTAAAGAGGTGCAAGATCATTTGCACAAAGCATGTACCTTGACATCATCAAATAAGCAGTTCCCCATAAGGAAAAAACATTATGAAAGGGCTTATCTATAAGGAGTTAAGAGTGGATGGCTTGGAGGAAACCATGAATGTACTAAAGAAGAAAACTTTCCTAGATTTGACAAAATTCCAGCCCAATTGTATAAGATAGTGAAGCATGTGATTATGAAAGCTTATCGAAAATGTGTCAAGGTGGCATCAGAAGGTGACGCAGTCGAGGATTCAAGTGCCCAATAAAGGACAAGTGAACCCAGGCAGCCACACTTACCCAGTCAACCCACAAAGGCATTATGGAAATAATACAATAACACCATCTTTATTGATCAAAATTTGCATACATCTTTGCCTCTCAGGCACATGGTCCAGCAACAGGAACTTTATAATCCTCACTATTTCACACACTCAGCAACAGGACCATACATCAGCCAACCAGGAAAACCCCTCTCTATCCTTCTATTTCAATGGTATAACAGCATTTAGAAACATAATACAGAGAGGACAGCTAATTACATTATTTTTACCATCATTCAAAGCATCGAATACCCACGGTTCAGGCATACAGCCCAACCAAATAAGATTACAAGTACTAAGAAATTATACTGAATTACTGTAGATCAGGAGGGGTAAGACTCAGCTGCCCCTCTCTTCCATGGCCCCCATATGAATCTTCCCTTTTTTACTTCATCAGCTTGTGCCTGCATTTCCCTACCATTTCCTTCTGCAACTTTCTTTCTTTTAGTTATCTGCCTATCTCATTCCCATCTTTATGCAACAGCCAGTAGCTGTTGTTACATTTTTGTTTTTGAAACCAGGCATCTTGCATGCAAAGCAGCAAGAACCACCTTTCAAAGGTTCAACCACAAATATAAAGGAAAATCTCCAATATAAATGAAACACCAACTAAATAAGGTTCAACCATGATCAAGGATGGTGGATTTAAGAGGTGTCAGTCATATAGGAAACGCCTGTCCACAACCAGCACAAGATGCCACAGGAGAATAGTCCCCCCATGATTTCTTCTAAGCCAGCCAGCATAATGGATAACTATCAATGCCGATAACATAATCATTGCCTGTCTTAAAGATAGCACCAATATTTTGAAAATGCCTAGCTGGCTTATCAATATTATACAGCTACCTCACTCAGCTCCAGCAAAGAATATTGTTCAAATAGAAAAGAAAGGGATGATTGATTGCCTCACATCATACTATGTGGGCCCCACCAGGGATTCCAGATAAGAGAGAAAAACAATTCAATGTTGAATAAAAGGAAACAGCCATTTCTAAAATGGTGTCACCTTGTACAAGCTATTACTGGGAATAGTAGGTGGGCCAACACGTCCCCTTTGTTTGTTCTATCTTTATTTGAAGAATGCACTGTAAAAGCCAGACAAACATTTCAATCTTTAACTGCTGCCAGCCACTGTAAAATATTTCTTGCAGGCCCCAAGACTAATCAAGGAAAAGGAATATGCCAACCAAACTATGCCTTCACATGATATTTTAAAATGGATCCCTCAGTCCCAGCTTGAAACAATGCCAACTAAGCATGCAGGCCCCACCAAAAAGCTAAAGCAAAAAACCTCAAAGACACACCAACAAGAGAAAACCTGGAAACACATACCAAAAATTAGAACATAAGCCAAAATTGAGCTGCAATGTTTTTGGGTGATGCAGGATTGCCTGTGAACCCAAATGCTCCTGTATCAGAAGGGGGAACATGGGACGATTGTTACATGTAGGACTCATTAAACTCGTTCCAAAGTTGTCAAAAAGGATAAATAAGCGGATGCTGGGGGCCTATTACAGACCTTAATGTAGACTATGTGATCAGGCAAGCTATTAAGAGTTGAAAAATAGGATAATTGATAAATGTTGATCTCCTTAAACTCTAGCAAAATCCAATGCTCAAAGGTTAAACTTCTTGTCGGCAAGAGAAGTTATAAGAGAGCAAATTGATTGTTCAAAAATTCAGTTTATCCTTGGGAGACTCTCACAGACCTGTGAATCTGATAACAAATCTTTTTTTTCCATATATTGTTAGGAATAAGGTGTGTTGTACACATTGCATAATGTATATAATGTAATTATTTATTTATTATGTGTGTGGTGCACCTAGGGGACCTAGAAGTACGTGCACCACTAGGAGTTAATATTCTTGGGCCACTTTATGTTGTATGTATCATTGGGACATAAGTTAAGTTATAAAAATGTATTTATTTAATATTGGGAAAAATAATTTAAATAAAGTACCCAATATTAAATGTGGGGGCATGGTTTTGTAATCTCATGGTTTTAATCACATGGTTTTATGTAATACCACTTAGTGGTTTTGTGAGAGCTTGTTTTTATAAAAGCAACCACAAGGGTAGTTGTTTAGGTTGGTCAGTTTGTAGGTTAGCTCTTGTTAGCATTTGTGAGGGTTTGAAGCATGGCATGGGATGTGTGATTACATGCTTGTTCACATGGATTGCTTGGATAGAGCTTGATGCTTCAATTGTGTTCATGGAGACTCTAGAGATATATTGTAATCTTTATTGCTGCATAATACATGAGTGATGGATGCTTTTGGAGGCTGGTTTTTTCCCTCTTGAGAGTTTTCCTAAGGTATATCTCGTGTCATCTTTTCATGGGTATGTTGTCTATTCTCTTGCACATGGATTCTGAGTACTTATTTGCATAGATTTCTCTTTTGGATTATGTGGAAATTGTCATTAGATGGCTGCAAGTTTCCTTTCATTTGGTATCAGAGCCATGGTTGTGGTTGGATAACCCTAGGTTGAGCAAATCTTGTTTGAGTTTGAATCTATGCATTGCATGGGAGAATGGAAGACATGGCAAGATTGAGGGTTTTGCAGATTCTTTATTGCAAATCTAAGGGTTTTGGGTTTGTTGTTATGATGGTTGTTTGCAGATTTGGGGTGTGAGAAATATGGGGTCAAAAGGGTTTTTTGGTTGTGCATTCAAATGAGGGTTTTGTGGGGGAAATTTTGTAAATGACCTCCTACGAAAAAATGGACCTCATGGTTGGATTCAGATTGACCAAGAGACGAAAATTGATATAAAATTCGACATGTTTCTTTTATTGTGAAAAAATGCAAAAAAAAATTGTCCATACCCCTGTTCGGCCGTGCAACCGTCAATTTGTAGTTCGCAAAAAAAAAATTATTAGAAAAAGAATAATAATAATTCCCGTTGGTTGGAAAGAATTGCCCTACAAAATAAAATAAAAATATTAAAAATCAAAAATCATATTGAAAATGCCAATAGAAAAAGTTTGTATTGTTGGTAGAGCCGGTAATACCCCTGTCGGCCCCCTGCCAATGGAGGTACCACCGTCTGGTTCCGCCTATATAATATTTAAATCGCTTATATTTAAAAGGGCTCAATGAATTTTTTTAATATTGGAATATTAAATGGAATGAAATATTATTTCAGGTCCGCCACCAAGTGGGCGGCGCCGCCTAGCCACCAGGGGAGGTGGTTATTTTTTGCCTCTACATACCAAAATTATGCAACTTTTTTCCAAGGGGCATATCTTTTGCCCAAATGGTTCGTTTTTTTTGACTTTTTGGACTCATTGGAAAGCTGACTTAGTGCTCTACGCTATGGTGCCAATGATTTTCTCAGATTTTGCTATTTTGACAATGTTTTGCTTGCTGGAAGTTAGATGTTCCCATCGAGCTTCAAGAGGTCATATCTTGTGCATACAGAGTCTGATTTTGGACTTCGAATAGTCGACGGAAAGCTTGTTCAGAGCACTACACAGTGGATTAGGTTTGGAGTTGATTTGGTATGGTTTATTTGTTGTTATTCTAATCTGAGTTGTTTATGAGTTACTTTGACTATGGTGATTGTATGAGCTTATGGATGATCGGATCTTGATGATTTGATGTTGGATTCATTGTATACTCAGTATTACACCTTTGATTACTCTCATTTGACATGATTATCAATACATGGTTGGATTTGTATGATTCATTGTTGTATCTACAAGTTGTGCAATGTTGTAGGCAGTCTATACTTACATGTTGCATTTATGACTTAGACATGGGTTGTCTATGCCCATAGATATTTCAGTGTTGATGCATTTTCAGTTTGGTGACTTGGTTTAGTCACTTGGTTTGTTGGTTTTGTTGTCATGTTGAAGAGGAGAGATGGTATTACCAAGTGTAGTCATGATGTGAGACCTATGTAGTTAATTATGTTATGCAAACATGTAGGACAGTTGGATTGTGTTGTTGGTACATTCGGTGGCAATCATGATGTCATGGATGTTTCTTGTGCTTTAGAGACTTTGGCATGTCATGATTGTTTATGTAGGTGCATTGTTGGTGGTGTTTTGGTGGTGATTTGGTTTGGTATTAGGAGGTTGTTTCTTATCTCCTAGATGCTTGTTTGGTTCCTTGACTATGGTACTTGGATGTGGACATGTTTGGCAAATCAGATCAGAGGTTGATTTGGTGTTCGAGTCATTTGGTCTACATTGTTATTCTCTTGAATATCTCAGTTTGCAGTTTACTGATGTGATGATGAGTTTGCATGTTTCAGTGATTGGATCTACAAGTTATGCAGTTTGTGGATTAGCTACCCGTTTACTTGCAATGGGATGACTTGGATGTGGATATCTTTATCCACCAGGTTTGATTCATTGTTGTTGCAAACTTTGTTAGTTGGCCTTGTTTGTGGCCATTTGTACATTTGTGTGTGCTTTGAGATGAGAGGATGGATGATGTTTATAGTACCTAGATAGTTGATTATGGGACTTGTAGCATGCGGTTTATCATGATGTCATGCATAGCTTGGTTACACCTTTCAGTGAGAGCTTTTGACAGTGATGGATTGGTGATGTTGGATATGTTCTTGATGGTTTGGCGGTGTTGTATCTTCTTGGCTTGGAGATCTTGGTTTCACTTGATGTTACTGACATTTCAATTGTGTGTGTAGAACTAGATGATCTTCATGAAGGAGATGGTAGTCACGAT